>JAGSMS010000002.1:12125000-13352500 GCA_029286595.1 Bhutanitis thaidina
GTCACCACATAGAAGTTACAACTCATCTCTGGATACCTTGGCTCTTACCGTGTATAGCCGCGTGCTGTACCGAGCTATCCACCCCCTATCCCGCCGCTTAGTACACGAATTCGGGAACAGTGGGCTCCAAAGCGGATGGAGCACAAGGCGCATTATTTGTAACTTTACTAATTACTAATTATACAATTAATAATTTTAATGTACTCTTTACCCTTATCGACCACTGTGACAACTACCGAATACTATCGAGCATTGTCAGATGCGTAGAATATATAAGAGTGATTCACGTGTATGTGCCTACACAGAGACACTAACTCGTCTTTGATTTTCTGTAATGCTGTAATGCTAGAATAACTATGAAAATTTGTAATTAAATTGCGGCTAAATTGTTGGTGAAGTCTATCAAATTTAAATTTTATTCAGAGAAGGATATTAATTTTATTTAGAAGGGGACATTTTGTTCAAAATTGTAGGATGTGTCTAGGTAGGTATTTAGTTGAGTTGAGAAATGCTTAGTGGATGAGAAGCATTACGACATGGGTAGAGTACGTGATCGTGAGGCAAAGCATATAATAACTTAATGCATATATTTAACAAATGCATTATATACTTAATGCATATAATGCATTTTATTCGATGTGACTAAACGTAATTAGTGATTTCATTCGCATTATTACAGAGTTCCGATACACTGAAGTACCTGTACCTACAAACTGTCGATATGACGACAAACAGCGCGGTCGCGGCGCGGCGCAGCACAACACGCTGTTCATGAACAACGAACACAGCTGCCCGGCGAGACGCCGAAGCCCATTGGTTGCTCGTGGAAACCGGTCGCACCGCACCGCACCCCGCCGAACCCCTCTTGTTCAACTTCCAAACGAAATTCTTATTCATGTTTCTTGCAACGGTCGTTGTTGTCGTTGAGTGCTTGCGGTTACGTCCGTTTTTCGCGTAATCTTATCGTATGTTTTTAATAGTGAATGTGATCTCTTATATTTGCGTCATATTTGAATATCCAAGTGCAGGATAGATATTCAATGGCGAGGACCAACCATTGCTTAGCATCGCTATGAAAACACACGATTTGTCTCGTGTTATTGTCCTTTTTGTTTCAACGGTGATTCCGTAAGATACATCATAGGGCCACCTCCTTAACCATGTGCCGCAGATAGTGAGTGATGTGCTATTAGTTTTTTTAAATCAAATTAATATGTTAAATTGTGGATATTCTGGTGCGTAATGGTCTTTGTTTTTGGTGAATCATAGAATGTGTAGTATGAATATGAAGGTGACGGTGTGTTTTGGATCTGTTCGGGTGCTGGTACCGTGCGGCACCGGCGACTTATTGGTCAGGGACCTAGTACGGGAAGCTACACACCGGTATAAGAAAGCTACCGGGCAGGTCAGTAGTAGTAGTACTTCTTTTAGACACAACTACAACATTTTCGGTTTCGCGCGGATTTTCTATTGGTTCGCGAGAATTTTTTTTTTTTTAAAGATAAAAAATTAACACTTATTGTACGTACCTTTCAAGAAACGTACTAAAGTTGTAAATATGTAAATTATATTTACTTACTGCCTCTGCAGTTACTCCTATTATACTGTTCTTATGTTATAGTAGGTAGGTGGATAATAGTAATCTTACCACAACTTGTTTTTGTATATAAAATGATCATTTTGCTATGGAATGCGCGACTGTGGCTGAGCAAGAACCACTTTCGCGGCAATGTATCAATTCTGAATAGACAACATGCATTAGCGGTGCTTGGACGATGCGGTCAAACTAGATTCACGCACCAATTGCTTGAATTTCATAATGTAAATGACGTACTTTTCTAAAATTATTGCATTTTCACACAATAACCTTAGGTGTAACTAAATTATTTTATGTGAGATTGTGCTTAAGCAGGTAGTACTGCAAAACATAATTTTACTTCCATGCCTAAAATATTCATCATTATACTAAGTACCTCATAACCTATGAGGGACCTCAAAATCATCAGCCAGCCACAAATCCAATGTGAGGCGTCCCTAATTATTGCCCCCAAGTACCCTTAAGTAAAATGGGCCAGGTACGAGCCACCTGCATCAATCGACTTCACGATTGTGTCACCATCATATTTTTTTTCCCTCGGCATGACTGAAAAATCTTAAAAAGCCTCACTGAAACCCCGTAAAATAGGAAATGTTAGTGTTTTCTTTAATCTAAAATATATCTACCTACCTAGACTTAAGAATTGTAAATTATGTAAAAATTTTTGGAATTTTTCCTGTTTTGAGAATATTTTAATTTTGTTGATTTATTGAACAGATATTTGTCATTAAAGTAAGGTGAAAATTATATGAGTTATCCTTCCTCCATTACCTCCATATAAATTATATAATACCTACCTAGGTAGGACTTTATAATTTACATACCAATGTAATTGGCTCATGGCTCTGACCACCCCAGTGATTATGAGTCCTCCTGGCCGATTTCGAACACAGCGACAACTTCTGACTACCGTCGGCTCTTGTCTACCGCGCAGGAGATATTATAGTGCTGTGTGTGTGTGATATATATTAATATATATGTGATTGATTTATAGTATATATTATAGTCTGCTTTACGTACTAACGCTTATGTGATAAGATCAGACGGAGGGATTGCAGGGTCGCACCGGACGCACACAATACAACCAAAATCTAAAATCAGTAGTTTGTGTTTTACACAATATTGGCTTCGGCTGTAATGTGAGCCCAGGACCCATGGCTCAGCAGACAGGTACGCTAACCTACAAGCTATGAGGCAGTCAACCCCAGTACCTATTGGATAAACAGTCGACCGAATTTAGTTTATAATAATTAATGGTACGCATTAAGAAATATGCCACCTAGGCAATATATATTTCGCAGGACGTTTTCCCTCCTTTCTTTTTCCAAAAGGGTTCTATACGTCTAAACATGTAAACTTTTTAAGGACAAGTTAATCATTCACCTGCTATACACAACTGCATCATGTACAAATGTCGCTCGATGCCATGTAGGAAGCCGTCGACCTTGCTTGCACCTTTGCAACACACCATCCACTTGTAGAGCAATACAAATATGTGAAATACGACGCTTTGGTATTTCTTATCAAGCAAACAATATGACCAACTAAAGCAAATGGAGACGTTATAAACTTGATCATGCTATGGCTATTATCCATTGATTCTAACGATCGAATCATTTGGGTCGATCGATTTTTATTGATTTTGTTGTGCGAGAGCGCTTGCATCAATCATACGTTTACGATTACCTATATGCTATCCAAGCGTAGAGCTAGCGTAGTTTTGGCGAGTGTTTCTGCATGATCGGTCGCCGGCTATTAGTCAATGAAAAGGTCATGAGCCTGAGTTAACAAGCAGCAAATGGCCTGCTTTTCGTACCGTTGGCGAAACGATAATGAGCTATTTTAGTAAACTGATACACACCGTAACATTGCGCCGTATAATATTTTAAGAGTAATTTATAATACTAACGATAATACCAAACGTAAGGTGGCTTAATTTATTAGCCGTGAACACTTTATTGTTTAAAATTTGCTAAAATAATCAAAACCTCAAAATATTTTTTCATATTCAGAATTCATAGTCGCTTTGAACAGCGAGCCTGTGAGGTATGCAATAAAAACGCTCGAAGCTGCCCGACTTGAAATGTCTATTGTACTCCGTCGTTGTGTATGGATATCGTCTATCAACCGGTTCTCAGAAAAATGACGTGCCATTCTTTCCTACAAATATTTCTATAACGTATTTATATAGATGTATCAACCATGTCTGCCTGTTTTATTTAGCCACTTGTGAGAACGATTACGGAGTATGATTTAAGTAAATAAAATAAAAATAGACACTTATTTTTTTTTTAGGATAACTAGCTGATGTACCCGGCGATGCCCAGGTCAAGAATTTAAAAAAGTATGAAAAATTAAGCATATGTCCTTCGCAACATCATAAGACATATTTAAAAAAAAACCTTACAAAATCGTTCCTCTGTGTTTGAAGATAAGCCTGCACAACGAAATACAGTTAGTTACGTCTTTATATATGAGTATAAAATTATTGATGAAATATATAAAGTAGATTTCAAAATAGTGTTATTATTGTAAAATGCAATACGTAAACGTCAAAAAATCCTTGATTATTTTATGCCTACCTTTCCCGGTCAAATCGTAACTTCGTTTTAAACATTAAAGTTTTATACGTGGAAAAAACAGCAGTCCGATCTTCCCATGGCGCCATGTGTCGAAATTCCTGTCAAGTGGATAAATGAAAGGACTTTGTTCGTTGCTCCCAATTTTTTTATACATAATTGCCGCGCACATGTTGCAGATTTGTATCTTCAATGTTAGATATAAGTGTGTTCTCTTATGGTTTAACTTTTTGATGTAATGTTAAGTAATTTATAATTTCTCATTTCTAATTTCATTTAATTATTAGGTGTTGCCACTTTGAATCCAAATCCCAATCTCACCAATATTGTTGTGCATCTAGCAGTCTGACAAACGAGCTTCTGGCGATTTCGTGTGGCAGTGAAATATTAAATTATAACCTCCTAGAGTGCCATCTGACTAAAGGTTGGTACTTTTTGGTAGATAACCAGTCGTAAGTAAAAGGAAAGAAGAGAAAAAATCCTCATCCAATGGAATGTCGAAATGTATTAAATTAAAAACTCAAAATGTCTTTACATATTCATAGAAGACAGCAATCGCTTTTAAAATTCTAGAAATTAATATTATAAATGAACGAAAGCGGACTTATAGTTGTCATAATTAATCCCGTAAAATAAAATAAATCTGTTGCAGTATTAATAGACTTTCGCTAAATTATAATATTAATATCAAACACTCGATCAGAATTAATGTCTTGAACATTTGCATAATTTATTATATCTGGTGCCAATTTTATTAATAGGAACATGTGATATTTGTTTGTTGTGTCAGAAGTATAATAGTAAATAAGCTTACGTTTGACTTTGATCACAATCGCATCAAGATTGAGCTTTGAGCTATGCAGCATGAAGTATTGAAATAGAGAAATACGACATATGCCATGCCAATTGATAAAATAGTAATGCTTTAAAAATAAATTATTTTATAAGTATATATGATCAAAACTGCTAATTAGTCTGTATTACTCTACCTACCGCGCAATCTTATCGTAGCGTGCTTTAATTAGGTAAGTGTGCCGTTAAAACTTGAAGTTCTCAGCAATGACTCGCTACATGTATATACAGAAAGGTAAATATTGTAACACTCATGCGTCAATGAATTTATGCTTCGATTTCATTTACGCAACCGCTGTGAACTTTGTCATAAGTGTCTTGTACGCAAATAGGTCTAATTTCGAATGGTTTCCTAGGTTTCACATGCTTTATTATATTTAAGATATTACGTATTACATAATAGCAGGAGAATAACTTAATCAGGGTTAGTAGGGGCATTATGCGCTGGGCCAAAAAATATTTGAATGAAAACTCCATAAAAATCATACTGTTATTTTTTTAAAACGTTGTTTCGTTTATTCATATCCACATAATTTTTATCTTGGTTAGTTACAGAAAAAAATCGACTGTGATAAACGGACAAAATCTAATAAGGGTCCTGTAAGATAAAAAAGATCTACCTGTGCGAGACTGAGAAGAACTTTTTAGCAAATAAATATGTATTATACGAGTATGTAAGATCGCGAAGCCACTTGCCAAGTGTAGCGATCACGTCAAAGCTCCCTGAAGAAGAAGCCCGATAGCAGTGGATTGTTTACAGACTCTAAAAGTAGAAGAAGGAATTAGTAATTATTTTATAGTTAGGGTATAGGCTATTTTTTTAGTTCGTAGATATCGAATGTCTGACTGGTTATGATAAGCCGTCCCTGGTTCTCAGCGGATGTAGGCGCCTTTTATGAATGTGATCCGGTTTCGAAACGACTCTACTGGGCTCACACGTCCATCGTAAATAGGATTGTCTTTTAATTTATATTAAACTGGTTCCACACTTACTTCGTTTTCGTACTTATGCTGCAGTCGGACGTAGTAAAGGAACTGTTTATAATACTCGCTACTATTCCTTTTACAGAAATAAAATAAAATTACATCCATTTATTTAATATCAGATTCTTCGTTGGAATAAATGCTTATTACGTGTCTATATTTTCTTCCGTGGGCAGTGGCCTCATAGTTCACTGTTACTTACCCCTGTGGACTTAAATAGGCTGATGAATAAATAAAATTGTAAAAAATAGAACAAACAAATATGACTCATTTGTTGTATGATACTCTCTTTCTCGTTCTTTTTTAAAATACAATTTTTTTTTTCTTTGTAAATAAGTAAGGTTTTATTTGTGGAAAATACAAATTCTTTCGCAATTACAAATAAGTATAAGTCCTTATTTTTGATGCAATCGCTACATTAATTTTATTCTTATTTGATGTCTAAAATTATCACTTTAGGAATCGTACATATCTGTAGCACGAAGACAGGCAGCAATCAACTTTCTTTGCGTAACGAATGTATATATTATAGGCGTCGAAGTCTACTTTCCATCGAAATAAATACTGTAGTTTTAGCAGGAAAATTTTGTTCAGAAGATTGTGAATAATTGAGAGAGAAGAGTGTGAAGAATTATTATCATCATCACTAGTCTTTCTTAGTTCATAGATGGAATTTTCTGGAAAGATGCCAAACATTTTTATAAAACCGTTACTAAGAAGTATTAAATTCTTGCATTTCTGCATAAGTATGATTCCTAATAGAAAGGGTCCAAAAAATGTAAATGTATTAATCATCAGTGAATCACAGAAATCTAAAATATTTATTCCGATATATTTTACGTGGACACCATAATATATTTCTGATCAATATTATTACAATATGTATACTAAAACTATTGTCCAATGGCTGTTTTGACCCGAGCTTTGGATATTAAACGTCCGTTTATTTAGGAGTGGACTCGCGCCGTTGTAGGTAGGAATTCCAATCTCTGACTGTGACGTCAAGTCCCATGACAAACTCCGCAACAGTTATATATTATTATTTACCTTATTAAGACAAACCTATTATAATAAACAACATATTAGCTCTCGATTTGAATAAATAATAATCTTGTCGGTAGCTTAAAATATGTACATGTTGTACGTTTAACACGTTGGCTCTACCACGTACAATATGTTTTGTACGGGATAGAGCCAAGCGGCGGCTTTTGCTGCTGCTAGAATGGGCAGGCTCGACCAGGTTAGTACCACGGCTTTGCAAAATACCGGCGTGAAGTAGATGCATCTTGTGCTTCTGCGTTTCGTTCGGTGAGTGAGGTACCGGAGGCCCACTCCCTCTCCCCATCACCGTCCTCATCCTCCGTCCCATCTCATAGGGACTTAAAATACGAGGTAACTTCAATAATAATGCTACTCAAAAATCTAGCTTAGTTTAGAATTCAGTGTGCCACAATGCGTGGGTTGGTGCGGCGAGTGTGGACGTCTGATGTCTGACTCAACGCGGTGCACGTGCGCTTCGTGACATGTTCCATGTCCAATTACGACACAATACTGCTAGTTGGTATTAGCAGTGCGTTCTGCGTTCCACCGCTTTCATTGATCTAAAGCTTAAACTATCTATATTGTATGAACGCTCTAGAGATTACATGTATAATATATAAATATGTTTAAATAATTTTCCTTCCTTTTCCTCTCCATAATTAATCGTAATTTATTTGAACGTTATGCATAGATACTTTTGTTTCGCATATTGACGATTTCAAAAAAAAATATTTTGTCTAGTAAGTGATTAGTGCGCAACCCGATCACACACAATAATTGACCGAAACGAAGATGTAACCCGAAGGTACGTGTGGGCGATCAATTTTCGACATGTTCTCACGCTCAACTCGATTACATTAGGATAGGTAAAAAATAAGAGGAATGTAAAAAACTAGATTATTATATTAATTGTTGTGCGTCCCGAATAGAGCAGGTTTAAGGAATAACACAAACAATGATGGATAAAGATGAATTAGATTTAGAATAAATAGTTATAAAGCATACTTACTAAAAACTATGCAGAAATGAATAATTTAATGTTACGAAGCAACATTATCCCATTTCTTTGAGCAAGCAATGCTTTATCACCTACGTACGTTTTAATTTAATACACATTCATGTTTTCACCTATCTTTATTTCCCACTAGTATACAGTTACTAATGTTAAGCGAATTGGCACTAATATTAACAGGCGGTCAGGCATTAATCAAAACGGTTCCACGTTGTACTTACGTGGACAATGATTGTGCCGTGACTCACCGGGCACTTTGCAATTAGCTACATGTATATGAACCTACGGCGTTAACCCGAATACAACAGATTAGATGTAAACAACGTGACGACTGCATTTGATTCGCTGGTACATTTGTTGTAAACTATTAAAATACATTATAATAATATACTATGATACATGGTTCTTTACAAGAAATTAAGCAACTTTAGCGATTTATAAATCTAAATGTAACTTAGTTAAAGATTAGTTACGATGTTACTTATTTACATATAACGCTTGCAGACGTGGCAGAACCAAGCTACTTTTACTGCTGATCGAATGGGCCGCCTCAACTGGGTTGGTATCACGGCCTCACAGAATACAGACGTGAAGTAGAGGCATCTTGTGCTTCTGGCGTTTCGTTCGGTGAGTGAGGTAACCGGAGGTCCTCTCCTCCTCACATCCCCCTCCTCATCCTCCCTCCCATCTCCCAAATACCCTTAAAGGCCGGCAACGCACCTGCACCACCTCTGGTGTTGGGTCGTGATGTACGTGGGCGACGGTAATCACTTACCATCCGGTGAACCGATTGCTCCCGGCTCCCGAAAAAAAACCCGGCCGGAGCAGTCTCCAAAAAGAAAAAATAATATCTTATACAAATAATGTATAGTGAAGAAGTAGTCTGTAAATGTTCCAATACTGGGCAAAGGCCTAGGCCAAATTACGCGTAAACTATCAAAACGTTTATAATAATTATTGTAAAATTGCAAATTTATTTGTTTTAATTCTAACTAAAACAAATTCGTGCAAAATATACAGAAATTGCAACGACATTTATAATTATGAAGAAGAAAAAATTCTGACAATACATTTTTATTTTGTACCAAGCAATAGAAAACACTAAAATTTAAAGTAGGTATAATTACATTTGCTGAGTTGTATGTAGTTGTCATTATTTTAAGAGACTTACGACAGTAACAGTCGAACTCAAACTAAAATTCAATGCAATCGCAAAATATTTAGGTTCGCAAAAGTTAGGCTTATATAGGTTATTTTTAATATAAATATAAAATGTTATGTTTATTACATGATACCATTTTTACAATTTACTTAATGTATTAGATTACACGAATAAATAATTCGTCAGATCGTAAAGCACAGGGTCTAGGCCTCACATATTTTATATTGACTTTCACAAAGATGAGTCTCTGGAACTAATCTTCCTATTCCATTATCACAAGATAAACAACAAATAATTAATAATTGCGTAGAACATCATAAATGGCGAAAGGAATGTACACTAATTTAAGTACAAAGTAACTATGAGTAGTAACTATTCAAAAATTAAATTCAAAATGTTTCATTGTAGTTGATTTTTTATTACTTTCAAGTTTGCTATCTACTCTTATATCGAAATAAAATGAAAACGATTGGATAAATTGAGGGAGTTGCCGAAAACAAAATAATAATTTGTAGCATATATCAAGCATCTTGAATGTTATCGAATTTATAACGCAAATGACGCTTTTAAATAGAGAACACTAATACTACGAATAATCTATTTTGAATCTACTGGTTAATCTAATACTATAAATCTAATCACGTACCTAACGTGAGTGATCAATAGAAGTAATATGACGTAGAGCTTGAAAGTAGGCATTTTAGTAGAATCTGCAATTGCAGAATCATTTATTTAATTAGAAACATTTAAGCTTATCGAACAATCTTAAAAATAAGGTCTAGTGAAGTAACCTACCGATCAACAATTTTAAATGTCTATTTTACGTTACTTCTAATACACGCTCGCGCGTAAAACCGGTATTTTAAATGTTAACTGCTGGATATGCAAGGGTGGTAGTTACCCGGGCGGAACACGAAAGTAAAACACTTATGAGAATAATAGTAAAAGTACGCGTTAAACGGCTACCAAAACGTTTATAATAATTATTGTTAAATTGGAACTATTGAATGTTCAGTTTTATAAATAATGTTCATTATTCTTTATTAGCCTCAAAACAGTCCACTGCCGAAAATCCCACTTAAGTTTCTCCTGATTTATATCAGTGATATACGTGCCGTAACTGTTACGTGGACATTGTAGATGACCGATGAGAGGCAATACATTTCATCGGTCTGAATAATTTAGGTCTGGGATATTTGAAAAAGATATTCAGCCATCCGTCTCAGACCACGAGTTTCAATGCATTACCCGTAGTTGACTTTTAAGAGACGCATGGAATGCGTGGTCCCTTTGTTACTTTTGTTACACGGCCACCATTGATTTGTTCAATTAAATATCATAATCAGCAACCACTACCGTGTCAAATCCACTATTTCAGATTACCTTTTTAAGATTTACTAATTTTCGAAATTTTGCGTAAGTCTGATGGTGATACATTCACTATCGTGTTCTGTAACTAGCGATGATGCATTCCATCATTAGTTTGTTGAATATGTGTACTCAGAATTCAAACGGATTTTTGCCAACAGTCTGTCGCTTGCAGGTCGGACCATGAAGTTTGTCTGCTTATTTTAATTTTAAATTATATTATGTATGAAGTTTGTGTACTTATTTTAATTTTAAATTATATTATGTAAGCACTCCAGCCTGTCATAAAGATATCCATTTGGCACATTGAGCATAGCCAAACGGGCTTCTGTACGAGGCTGGGCTAGCCTCGTCGACGAGCTTACGCCCATAAATATATTGCCCTAAGATTTTCAAACCCTTTCCTTTACTATACCTACGTTTGCTATCAGAATTAAAAGAAAAAAGGAAAAATATTTTTTTTTATTATTTATCTTATATACATATATATATATATTCCCTTACATTACTGCAGTCCCAATAAAGAATTATTAATGTACAATTTTGGAGGTAAAAAAAGTAAATTAGTCTGTAAATGTCTTACTCGCTATTTTGACAATATATGAGAGACTTTTTAGAGGTAGGAAGAATGCTGTCCCTGTGCAGGTTGGTGGACTTCTCGTGTCCCCGCGATATTTTTTTTATTGTTTTTCAGACAAGCAGGTTACGGTGTTTTCCTTCACCACCGAGCACGTGGTACATTGTTTATTTGCAAGCGTAATTATGCCTAATATTCCAGTACCTTAAAAACAATTGGAGTAACATACATCATTAACCTAAGGCAAATAATTAAATAAATGAAGTCACGGACGCTGTTTGTAGTTAATAAAATGTAATTAGTCTACACCGGCTTCCTAAAATAACACAGAAACTATAAGTTTTTTGTGCTCTCAAGGCCAATAGAATTCTTGCTCGCCTTTGCTGTTTCAATTTAATTAACACTGGTAGCTTGTACTGCGTTTTTTATGTACATTGATCCTTCTTAATCCGTTAATGTCGAATTTTAAACAGCATTAAGTACTCTACTAAATGTTTGTAAGTATCTCCGGCAATTGAATTCAATTCACGTTGTGTTACTTTTTATACAATTATTGTCAAGAGTTAGGGGTGCGCGGAATCAACCGATCTGTACTTTATTACGACTGCTTATCCCGTGAGGGCTTACTGGTGTGATTCAGTGTTTTATAGTTGTTATAATGATATTAAACTGTTAAATAGTTTTGCACAAAATTTTTCCGATGTTGTAGTAAGTAATTCTTAATTATTGATATACTCTTATATTTTTTTTATTTAGTGAACGCGCGTGTTAATTTAGGTTTTTTTTGTTGGCAAACCAACACACACGTATGTATTACATAGTCGTGCGTATCGTTTGTGGCGTTAAGAAAATAATATTATACATCGCTAGTGTATACTACTAGGTGACTCTGGTTAGAAGTTGACTGCGTGGGTACTACCCTCTTAACTATATCTGCCGCCAAACAGCCGTGTAATCAGTGAAAACAGTGTAGAGTTTCGGTTTGACTGGCCAATACCGATCTAGTATAGTTACCTACAGGCTCTGAAGCATTCCATCTTAGTCTTTAGGAGTGATAACGCATCTGTAACCTCCTTCAATTGAAGCTTTTGATCCATGGGTTTTGGTAGCCACTTACCATCAGTTGGACTCTAGGTTTTAGTTCGTTGATCTCCCTAATTAAATTTAAAAAATTGTGTACACGTGTTATGTGTATGCCTTATTAAATGTTAAACGTTCATAGAAGATGTTTTATGACTTGAGGACTTAAAATAGATACTTGTTTTTTTTTCAACAAACAAAGCCTGTTAAGAAAAATTAAAAATATATCCTGCAGTGGACGGTTTAGGGGTCAATTACAGAAAATACATATAAACATACAGTAAATACACATATCTCATGCGTCATGTTACACATACGAGTATCTTATGGGTTTTTTCTGTATGTTTTATAGAATTTAGGTTGTAAATATTAAGACTGAACTACTGTGTTGTTAAAATAAAGTTTAATAACACAGCAGTTCAGTCTTATGAAATCGGTTTTTGTGTTGTATAAATAACTTCATTGAATTAAAGTTCTCAATTTAGAGCATACATATTTATAAGCAAAAATATTATCTAACGAATTGTAAGCAATATCTTTACGATTTGTTTTTGTTTTGGATAAATATAAAATGCACAATTCCGTATGCTTATGGTAAACTATTGTGCATAATTATTATAATCATTATTTTATATATTCTTTCTTAATGAAATAAAACTTTCAGTAAATGACGTACTTTTTTTCCGCAAAAATATTATAATACATTATTATTACAAAAAAACCAATTAAATATAATAATTAAATTAAAATGTAATGTGAATAAACTCAGGCTTTTCTGAAAGATATCACAATATAATATAAAAAAAATGTAAAAGATACTAGAGAAAGAAGAAGAAATGTCTTTTGGATCTCATCTACCTGAATTTAACAATGCATGGGATAGTTTGAGATGTTTTGATTCCTCAGGTAGCGTGATGAGTTTAAATTGTATTTTTACCTAGAATAAAAGTTTTTGTACATTTACACCAGCATTAAATTATTTCCTTTTTTCTAAGAGGTCGGTCCTTAGATTGAACAAAAAAGCGTATCGTGGCTCACATCTTTCGTTTGCTACGGATTGGTCGACGGTTGGGCGTCGTGATGGTTGACTGGTCGATTAAATTAACAGTCATTAGGGCTAGAGTCCTCTATGTAACATCTCGACTTAGAGTAACATCTCGACTTTCCTTCAAATACTACAGACACAAATGGAAATAAGATTTTTGTCTTATCATCGCTAATATTGCTATTGAAAGATGGGTCTTCATTGAGATCTTATAATTGTGGCTTGGAATAAAGAATGTAGGAATTTCTCTGCAATAGGAGTTTATTTTTCAACCATTTGCTTTGTACATTTTTAGATTTGCTATATCCTTGGGTGCCTGCCTAATTACAAAATACGTGTATTATACTATATGAGCGCCATGTAATACCATTAAGCGTTTTAAAAAAAAATTAGCCTTTTTAAAAAATATAATGATTTATTGGATCTGTATTATTTTTTTAATTTTATTAGTAATATTGAAAGATTTTTAGAATATAGTAGAAACAAAAAATATGCACTAATATTATAAGTAACTAAATAAAAAATATCACGATCATATCGTTATTTAATAGACCTGCCGTGTTTAGTTAGGCAGATTCGAATAAAAAAGTATTAGCATTTATGAAGAAAGTGCGCCACGTTGCTCCAATGCGGTTTGGCGGATTTCAGATGTCCTCGAAATATTTGTGTAGGATTCATGTAGCAAACGGTACTAGTTATTATGTAATTATAATAACAAGTAACTATTATGTAATTATAATAAGTATCGTTTGTGATCAAAATTCAACTTTTCTTACATTAACCCTTTGGGAAAAAGTGAGAAGGGGCAAAGCGTAAGATAGCGCGCACTGTCTAGCATGTTTTGTATCATGTGTGTATGTTCACTTTATTTCACCTGCCTAATCGGCAACATACACAAATTATTTTCTTTTGAGCACATCGATGGAAAAATACCTTACGAATGATATAAGTTTCATTCCTCTCCTTCAGTAATAAACTAGTCGTTGTACCCGACGTTACCCGGGTTAAAAATTAAAAAAAAAAAAAATCAATCAAAATCGGTCCTGTAGATTTGATGATACTGTCTGTATATATTAGTATTAGATAAAGATACTAAAAAAATACACGATGTTCACGTATTAATATAATGATCAGATACACAGTAGAGTTTCGGAAATGCAGTGTGTAGTTGTAGGACAGTGTCTGTCAATGATATTACACATATGCCCCTGTCATTTTCGGAAATGCATTGTAACAAGCGGCGCTTACCAAGTCTTAACTGCAGGCTCTGCGTGTGAGCGCTGCGACGACGGGCCGCGACGTGCCTGTTCACCCTCGCACGACACATGGAATGTTACCTATTCACCTGCTCCCGTTTTATTTCATAGCGATCTAAATCTGATTGTCTCTTTAGTCCTTCCTAAAAGGTTTTCAAATAAATTTTTTATACCTAAAAGGAAAGTTTTCTGTGTAACTTTAAAATATGGCGCTATTTGATTTTCACATAAGGTCCTACTATCTTATGTTCTTGTTCATCAGACTGATAAACAAGGACCTACTTACGCTATTGGACAAAGACCAAAAACTTGGCAAATCGATTAGGCACTGTACTATTTTAATAACGGAAACTAACTTCATGATGATTTCTTTAGCTCAGGATAAAAGGAAAGTAGCGGCCTGCACTGATGTGCGAAGGTTTCCTCTAAAATATTTTTAGACAGATTGTAGACGGGAGTGTAGACGGCACGCTGCTCTAGTTAGCTGTCTACTAGCTTTCGGACTTAACACGTCCTCGAAATGTCTTTTTTTGGACATGGAGGTGTCTTCACGATGTTTTTCTTCACCGCCGAGCACGTGTTAAAATTGCTATTAAGAGATTAGTGGTACCGAGGATCGAACCCAGGTCCTCCGTGTACTATGAAATTAAAGCGCCCTGACTACAATTTCCTATTATAGCTGACCATGGGCCCGTTCAGGTAAGCGCACGCATAATCCTGCACTTTTTGAAAAGTTTGCCCAAACACGCTTGCTCGGCGTGGTGAGCCCGCGCAGTGCTGGAAGTCACTACTAGTCTATGGGATTTGGATTCGGTAAAATCGAACGAACATTCCACCACTGTTTAGTCGCCAGAGCCTCGTTATTAGTTTTAATCGAGCTCGGGGAGCCAGAGCACTGACAGCTGCTGGTGGTAGCCGATAAACTTTTACTCTTTTACCTCTGAATTTTTATCACCCTCGTGTAAACATTTCTTACACTGATCAGGTGATTATTTAAAACCATTGTATTCGTCAGGTTTTTTGTATAGTTTCTCAAAAAATGTATAATAAATATGTATTATAAGTTACTGAAATATTATTAAAACATATATGTAAATAAAATATATTAATTTTTCTCATAATAATAATAATACAAATGAAGCATATGTGTTGCCTTTAATTCTGAAATACCTTCCCTACATTTACACATAATTTTTCATACATTCTTTGTTGTTCGATTTCATAATTTTGTTGCTTTAATTTAAGATTACTACAGAAATTAGTTAACATTTGAACTTTCGAGTTGCATTCGACTAAGCTGGGAGTGGACAGGGCGTAGCGCTGGTGATACGAGGTCGGAATGTAATAGGTTCGTAGTCTACGTAGGCTGCATTTTTCTCTATCATTCCCTATTTAATACTAAGCTTATAATGTTTACATAGTACGTAGATTTCTTACAAACAAAAATCAAATTAATAAATAAGTAACTTTGATTTTTATTTTAAGGTAATTATTTAAATTAATTTCTACAGGCCGTCGTATCTATTTTTTAAATCATCATAAAACCTTTTGTTAAAATTATTATTTCTGTTAAAATTACACGCGGATGAAATCGTTGGTAAAGGCTAGTGTTAAATGGATTAAAAATCACGATCGAAACCGCATTAATGAAAGTGTCAGAATTGTCTTTATTGTACACAAAACGTTTCAAGTAGATAAGTAATTGATATTTGTATCTAAACAATAACATAATTAGATTTCATTTTCGAGCACCCGTACGTGGTGTACGGGCGCCATTTTATTTAGTTAAACACGGTAAAGCAATATCGTGTTTTTAAATTACACGTCGTCGGGAACAAAGCATGCAGGTACATGAAATCAAAACATTGTGAGCCGCGTGTACTTACCTGTGAAACACAATCCTATTGTTTAAATCCTTTGCGATACAGTTAGGGATATAACTTTACTCAGTTCTGTTATATGAATAGTATGTTGTTAGCAACTTATAGTAATATTTTGAGTTTTAACATGTCAGTTGCCAATTAACTTTGTAAGGAATCTCCTTAAAAATTCTAGGTAAAAACACCAGAAGATGTTGAAATAAAATAATGTGAAAAATATCCTGTAATTAATTACTGACGTGATGTTGTATGTTCTTAGTAGTAAGATGATATTACAGTATGCAGTATTTAAAACCGTTATATACTATAACAATAACATATAGATCGTTGTCAACGATTGAATCGTTTCCCTGACGAATATGTAAAACTAATCGAATAAGAATAATTTGAAATGTCTCATCAACTATCAGTTTTAGTAACTTTAATTAAAATTTTAGTAAAACATGGGCTAGAGGTACGGGTGGCATTTTGATAACAGTATATTTCAGCAGATATCAAAATACAACGTGTATTATATGACCTACTTAGTAACGTGATAAGAAGTCGACTGGTCCAAATAAAGAACACCAACTAAAACTTCATATCTTCGTGAATTAAAAATAGAAGTACGTATGTATTAAATTAAATAGTAAAGCGGTTATTAAATAAAATAAACTGGAGTACCTACTTATATTGTAGTAATAACATAGCTATTATACAAATATTTATTCTATTGTGTGTATGCAGGGAATACAAGATACAACGATTAAACGATAGTTCTTTATGTCAAAATACGACCAATAGCTTTTTTGTCGTAGTCGAGTCGGGTTAACACATTTTGTTTTGTATAGTTTATAGCGAATTTTATTTCCGGTCTTTTCTTAAAGTTAAAAGATCAAGTTTATGCCTTCACGTGTCATAACTTTGAAACAATTGAAATTCTGTTATTATAAGTTATAATAGGACCAGTGGCACTAGATATATGTCTCGTATGTTTTTAAGGAAGAGCGCTAACGTTTATCTAGAAAATAGTTTTGTAGTCACTACTAAGTTCCTATAAAGAAAATTATGGAACATCTTTAGAAATGGGTTTTAGTAAAAAAAACCAAGCATTATGTTACTACTGTACATAATAATAAATTAAAAAATTTCCTGTATTTCTCGAAACTCGTAATCATAAGCCCTACTACACACTGAATATGAGTGAGCAGGTACAACAAATGACAGTACATCGATCACTCTCATTTTCTCCCCGAGGCTTCACACTCCGCTGAGCACCCCGGCTGCTAAATAATTCACGTGAAACATTACTCTGACCGACAAGAGTATTACAATTACCCACTTTCCGGCACCGGCAGGTTTCCGCTTCGCGCACGTTAACGAAAGTGCTCCGAGGTTTTGCGATTTTACTACGTATTTCCGATGAAACATAAGTCATTGTCCTAGTAAGTATTATAATTTTAATTGTCTAACCTATATGTTGCTGATGATGAATTATTCTACTGTTTTTAAATCATCTATATTCTTTTTCTGGCACATAATTTAACTGATATGGAATTTAAGATACAAATTAGTGTAGACAACCACAACAACTTTGCTGCGCAGGCGCGTCTATTCTGTCAGTTAACTTGTGGAAGTTAACTGACAGAATAGACGCACCATAAGTCGGCTTGAACTTGCTAGAACCAGGTTTATTGGTCACATGCAGATGACTTGACATTAGGAGAAATTGTCACATTAATCAATTTTGAATGCACCAATAATGCTTTCAGATTGAATTCAAACCAGATGATACTTACTCTGGACGATGATTCAAGCAGCTGTGTATAAATTGGTATGTCAAAATGCTTGAGATCGCCAAGACCAATAATTGACTTTCTAGGAAATAGTTTTACGAGAAATAATTCCAATCAGTGTTTTAAGACACGTATAAGAGAAAAGCCACAACGGAATAGACGCAATCCTATTTATGCCAAAGAAATAGTCAGACATAAAGCGATATTTTTTATCTGATACCATATCACCCACTCGCTCTCATTTCTTGACATCGCATCGCAGCAAGTCGTATGATTGTAAAAGTTAACAAGCGCGATGAACATTACGATAGTTTTTATTCGCCATTGTTACGATGTAAAAATGTTTAGAAATTAAAATTTCTCGTTTCCAAAGCCACGCCGATATCTTTGCACAATAAAAGAATAACGAAATAAATTTACAACTTATCAGTTTATTAAAAGTTGAATAAGAAACCAATGAAGCGATAACATTTAAACAGTTAAAGTGACCCTAGTGGATGTGATAATAACATTGTAGGTCAATAAACTATTACAAATTTAGATCCAGTTTTAAGCCTCGTACAACAATTTATGTAAATAGCAAGTTAGCGCGAAATACCCACGAGATCGATAAAATGCCAACGTACGAAGGTGGGCGATGACAAAGCTTTTACAGTTAATAAACAATACGTTCTTTTAATTCAAGTCTTTACAGAATTACAATACAATCTAATATGGCTTGTAGAACATTAACGTTGTTTATGAGAACTGTGTTGCCGCGCACTTAAGCTAAGTAATCCCATAAAAGAGCTTACCGGCTCGTGGGTATCATAGAAAAACATTTAGTAGGTTTCCTCTGATTCAATTTTCTCACTTAGATTTTTTATTGGAATTAATCAAAGAAAATAATATTTACCTAAGTATATTTTAAATAAAACTTATCGATTTCATCGCGTTAAATTTTTACAACTGCGTTAAGCTGATGTATCACTGGTTAATATTGTTTTAGTGAAAGATTTATAATATTTTTAGGTTTTAGGTATTGGCATACGAATTCAAAATTTAAAAATTTATGTGCCGTTAACAATAATTGTTGTTAAGAGTGGGAAAATTAACCTAACAATAAAAAAAAATCAAAATTTCAATATATTTAAGTAGATGTTTAGCCAGTAGATAAATATAACTTAATAATATTGTTTTTAAGATTTTGCACATCAGATTTTGATAATATCTTGAATTAATTAACATAAATTATCGAGTGGTAAATTTCTAAGTCATTTATTTTTTTACTATTTATGAATCTTAATTTAATCGAGATATACATATATCCAACTTATGCTGGCCAAACAGGAGCACTTTTAATTAAGGAAAATATGTGGAAAATATTAGTTATCGTTAAAATGCCAATGTTTATTTCTGCGTACATATTATGTTGCTCCTTGCTATACTATAGTAGATTTTTTAAACGGACACAGGCAAAGCTTTAATCACCGATTCTGAACCTATCCATCATGAACAAACATCTTATCAAAAGTGCCAGCGTAAAATTCGCTGCCCCATTTCACCTCGCGCATGTCAACTATCGGAAATAGCCAGAAAAAAATCCTTAACTAAAAAATGCGAGACCGGTGAATATCCAGACTGGCGAATACTAGCCATTGCTAAAGTGAAGTAAGTGAAGTACGAGGCGAAGACTAGAATAAATTTTAATGTAATTTGTGTTTCCATGACGAGAAGTTATTTAATCAATAAAATACGCGTACTATCGACTAAACAGAACATCAGTCTGTTTCACTCAAATAGTTATATAATTTATACACCTCTAATGTACTTGCGTACAGTACGTTAGAGGTTTATAAATTATATTTCAATCGGAGATCAAATTTGAATATATCTACGCCGATTGGGATGAATATACAATCTGTCACACATAAGAGTAGGCAGTGATTGAGGAATTCGCTTTGGCAAGGGCACTGAACAAAGTTTAAGCAAAAGCGCTTTTGCAAGCCACTTTTAACCTCACTGGGAGATAAAATTCGTCCGGTTGTGAACTTCGTCACCAGGTTTGGTCTGGGATATTGTAGAGATTTTCAATGGCTTTCCCTTTAGTCGCCTCTTATGATACCCACAGTTAGAAATGTGGTGACAAAGTCGTACGCCACTAACACACGGCGATTAGAATTAAATAATTGAATAAATAACATTAAATATTGTAACTTAATTATACCTACAGGCAAATGCCTCCGCCTTCATTCGCGTGATGTTAGTATTCGCTTCTAAGAAGTGTACCTATACGTATAATAAAATTAAAATGGAGCCATTCGCTAGAGAATAAAATACTTAGGATAGCGGAGTGTGCTGTAAAGGAAACACTAAAATTGGGTTAATTTCGTCTATACACTTAATAAAACTGTATATGACATAAACTCAAAATTAGATTTTAATGGCAATAGAGACAAAATCTATTTTTTTTCAAACGTAGATGGACAGAGACTATCAAGCAGAGATAATTTACTTTAGATTTTAGATATTATATATTGAATATTAACTATAGCAATAAGGACCCTCAATCAGTTCGGTTGATGGTACCTGCTGCCTATTGTATCCATCATTTATTTATGTATATGAATAAATGATGGATACAATAGGCAATGATGTATATGAATGTGCAAACGCATACAAAAGCCGTTAGTAGATTATTCATATCTACAACTTATCTTTGACTTCTGGTATTTTGCCCAATAGTTGGAAAAAAGCTTTAATCACACCGAAACCCAAATATTCAATAAACGTAGTAACGGAGTATTTCTCCAAAGCGTTCGATAAAATCAATAACTTTTCTTATTTTAATGAGAAAGGCGACAAACAAGCAAGCGGTTCATCTGATGGTAAGTGATTACCGTCGCCCACGTACATCTGCAAGATCAGAGGTGCTGCGGGTGCGTTATCGGCCTTTAAGAGTATTTGGGAGATGGGAGGGAGGAGGAATGGGAGTGGGCGTCCGGACTTCTAGCCCACCGAACAAAACGCAGAAGCACAAGATGCCTCTACTTCACGCCAGTCTGCTAGGCCGTGGTAACAACCCGGTCGAGCCGGCCCATTCGAGCAGCAGCAAAAGCCGCCGTTTGGCTCTACCACGATCATGATCTACTTCTAGACAAGCTTTGGAAGACAGGTGCACACCTGTGTGCACAAAAGTCTCAAGCGCTGGATCGTCTCCTATGGAAATAGAAATAGATGTTTCTGCTTCGTATAAGGGTTTCGTGTCAATTTTTTTTATATTACCCACGTGTATTCCTTAAGGCACACCATGGCCCCGTATTATTTTCACTTTATACAAATGTAGCTCTGCCAAATAAAGAACAGTTATTATTATTTTATACTGTGCAGATGACATAAAGTTATTTAGATTATAAAAACCATTGCTGACTGCCTTAAAGTACAATCCGACTTCTGAATTCTATCTAAATACTGTAAAAATGTGTGAGAACAATCATCGTTACATTTTAATGTTAATAAATTCTTTATAGTTAATCATTCTCGCAAAACTGACACATCACATAACACTTCAAATACACAATAAAAAATCAAACCCTAATCAGAGTTAAAAAAATTTGTGACGTTGGTAAGGTAATGGATGAAAAACTATAATTTAAGTTACATATAGATAGTATTGTGTCAAGATCATTTAAAATGCTTGATTTTATAAGCAGGCTTAGGAACCCCTTTAAAAGCACTCTCTCTGTAAATATTGTATTTTGACGATTTTGTGAGATCAATCTTGGATTTTGGACGTGTAGTATTGATTCCACTATATTATTCAATCAAAGACTTACGAAGAGTTATTGAGGTTGTATTGTTTACCATTATCATTATAAAATATAAAATGTATAATGGCGACATTGATTATCCAGATACTTTAGGTAAAATTAATACCACTCTGCCCTCTCGCATAAAACTAAAATAAGTAAGTGTTTTTTCATTTCTTAGACATATATGTTTAATTCTCCCGATATAATTCTTTATCGCCGAGGATGATGCGGTTATTCGACGCTTAAAGCTGGCCTTGGTTATCCTTCGCCGCTGAGTATAAGGAAAACCACATAATAAAAAAACATTTTTGTGGAGATACACCAGGGATAGGCATCGGCACTGGAGTGGTCGCCGTCGCGTGCTATGAAAATTACAGCGAGCGCCCCTGACATGTGATAACTGTAATACCCCATAACAGTATTCTTCTTTATCAGCTGGTCTAAGTACAATGCTGAACGAGGACCTTTTCAAAAAAAGCACTAACAAAGGCAGACACAGGACAGCCGGGTTGGGACAGATGGGTAAGAGTCATGAAACCCTTGCACCATGCTTTCTTTTCCAGTGATTCAGGTCCCTTCCACCTCCCTTCGACGTAACTAACGTCTGTTAGCACTGGGACTTAGGGATGGACCCTGATTAATTGAATTTTTGCAAATTATTTTATTTTTGTTTGTTAAAAATATTAACGTAGATAATTTTCGACCATGGTTGGAAACTAATCCTAGATCTAAGCAGAACGCTAAGCTTTGCGCTCGTTTAACATTATACATATATTTTTAAAAATTACTAATGTTTACATATATTTATAAGCGCTGTAACTGAAACAAATTTTTAAAATAAAAAATTAAAACTGACCTCCCTCATATATAAGTCCGAAAAAGTACGGTGTTGTCTTTACTCTTTCCTGAACCACTTGCGTGTATGGACTCCCGGCATTTTTTGACAGGCCATCACTCCATCTAATTGGGTCGTTCAAGAACCTATTATCAGAATGCAAATGAAACTCTCAGTATGGTCAAAGATTAGTCAATAGTTACGTGTAGTTTTCTCCATATTGTTCATTGCTCTGAGCGATTCTGAACTTCCTCTTACGGTTGTATAAATATAAAATAATAAATATTATTTTTGTAATCTATTTATAATTAGGCTAAGTTTAATGAGAAATGTATCTTAAGAGTATTGTATTATTTGTTATTACGTTATGAACTATATCAACAGATTCAATTTGATATTCTAATCTAAAGAACATCAGTGACATCTATTGGCCGAGTTAGAAAATTTATTCCGGAACACAAATTTCTGTTATATTATATTATGTTTTTATTTTAACTCAATTTATTAACCTTCAGTTTATGATATTTTACTTTAAATGTTTCAGATGTTTTTAAACTTATACCACTAGTGATCAGAATCATGTAAAATTGTATATTTTTAGACTTAACCTTTATTAACAGTCAATGCCCATACTTTACGTAATTATGCAGATAATAATGATTTTTCTCAAAAAAAATGTCGGAGCAGAGTAATGAAATTGGTATTATGTGTAAAACAACATAACTATTAACTTTAAAAATGAGTGTTTGCTGTAAGCGAATGCGTGTCGAAAAGTAATCTAGTCAGTTAATTAGGTTCTTAGTATCGGGTTTTCGGTATAGATGGCGTTGTTACCATTTCTCAAGGAACTACTACAATCGGTAAGAACAGTTTTATTAAATTTCCTATTATACCATGGTTATAGGTTAGGTACCAATAAACATAATTTTCTTTTTTAAATATCTGCCTCCTCCTGGTTTATATTCATGGACTTTAACTTTATATTCAAAGTACTTTCTAATTTGTTTTATATTCTCTTAAGGCATAGGTTATATCTAAGGTACATGATACTGTTTCGCAATACCATCACGTATCCCGAAATCCTTAATTGAATATTATTAATACATATACTATTGTAATTATAACAGTAGATGGTAAATGTTTGAAACGTGTTTGGCAAAATAAATCTCGGTGCTTGGGTGAACGAAGATTGTCCAAGATTTTTTTATGAAAATGTAGGATGTTATGCTGACGGCAAATCAATGAAGACACTAGTCTTAATCCAGATATATTCAACGGTTTTCTTTTAAGTATTAGTGTAAAACACTAGGTAACGAATTACCTGATGCTATTACATCTGAGGACTAAGATGGAATCCCACACAGTCTGTAATTGTACTCGCTCTTTATAGTCCTGGATTAATATTATTACCAGTCGTCCGACCTACCGAGTTCCTTTCGCCTGTTTCTTCTCTTCCCGAGGATACACATTACGACGGTGGTAGATAAAAAAAGTGACTTTTGACAAGTAAAATCTATGTTTCAATGTCGAAGAAAAAAGATTTTGATTTTGGTGATTTGTATCTTGAAAACATAATGCTTTATGGGCATAACGTTTGTTACATAATATGTCCTGTTTATATTGATGCCGGGAATCGACTCACATAGGTTATTTAATATATGTGTACACGCCATATTGATTGTTTTTAAATGGTGGACAACACAACGACTAGCCAATCTTCAAAATATTTTGTTAAGAACATAATTTCACTCAGGATATTGTAATTATGTAAAAATAAATTAAACTATATAAATGTTCTTTTTTAAATTCTTGCGACAACCGGGTATCCCGTCCGAGTTCCTGTGCGTATACGCGGTAAGCCCATAGGCGAGGTATACGCAGTGGTGGCATGGGTTCTTCCACAAAGGAGTCGAATTACTGATAGGACATTTGGATATTAGAATAAAGTGGCCATACTCTTCAAACCCGAACACAACAGTGGTTGCACTGCTGTTTAGTGGCAGAAATAAGCAAGAGGGGTGGTACATACTCAGAAGGTAAGAAAAGGTGTCCCAACACCTAGAGGTAAAAGATTTTCAAAAGTTCGTGTCAAAAATCGTGTTGAGATGTATCGTAAACTGATACAAACTATCTGTAAAGAATATTTAAAATGGACGGGAATCGCCTGCGCAGAGCAATTATTTTGCATGACCAAGGATAAAATAAATCTTCTAAGTAGTCAGGCAACCTTCAGTAGCGAAGTGGCAATGGATGAAGAAAAGTAGTAATTTTCTTTAAAATATTTTTAGTTGTTGAAATATTATCGTCACATTAACCGTCAAATTTAATGTTCTATTATATGTATTCAATCTATACATAGCTGTCATATTATTCGTTCTACTCTGAACCCTAATTGAATCTGAAACGTGACGTCTCAGGTTCGGACTCGTTCGAAAATTTTCGTTGAAGAACAGAATTACAGTTGAAGTCAACAATATAAGGATGTTAAAAAAAATACGGACGCATGTTAAACCCATGAAGCATCCGGCACCCCGACGTTCTGGCGGACGCACTGGCCACGTCCGTCGCGCTCTACCACACGCGACGCCATTGACCCCCGGCCCCGGCGCTGTGGAGAGCACCCTTGGGAACTTTCATACCACGCATTATATTCTTAGTATAATTAATCAGGTAAAAATAATTGCATTCGATTCTGTTTTTGAAATAATTTGAAATTCTGCTTCAATTTCATCTTCATTATAGGTACGGTATTAATAGATATTGCGGGTTTTGTTTATATATATCAATTTTATATTGAGGCTTTTCTTATATCCCACGATATAAGTATCGTGCGATATTAGAAAAGCCACGGGAGTTCTGTGGCAGGGTGCTCGCTTTAAATTTCATACTTCGAGATTTCGATCGCGGGTTCGATTCCTACACCACGAAAAGTTGATAATTATAATTTTCCTTGCTGAATCTTTCGCTTGCTAGGCGGCGGAAAAAAGAAAGCTGTAGGTTCAAAGATAATCAAAAAAATCTTTCAAGAACTGGATATGCGAGGCGGATTGTTCCTGGCTACATATCGTCTCCAAAATTAGAGGACGCTTTTGCCCAACAGTGGGACTTTTATAGGCTGCTATTTCCCTATTTAACTATACTTTAATATGCTAAATACAATATATAGCTTAAGTGGGAGATTTGATGGAATTTGTTCGAGATTAAAAAAATTAAACCTTTAACCATGTAATGTATATGAATGACTGGCACAGGTGTTATGATTTGGCGCGTGAGCTCAATGGCCACCTCGCGAGGGCCGCGGGGAGGGTGGCGACCCGCTGGCCCTCCCCCGCACTCCTCTGCCGCGCGGCCGGCGCAAGCGCAGAAAGTCGAGCCAGTTGTCCGCCGCGCAGCCTCCAGTTTGTTTACATCTTTTGTAATACGTGACGTTTTCTAGTACATTATCTGTACATAGAAATATAAGTTATTCACATGTGAAATCCAAAAAATGTATGTGCGACAGAAGTTCGGTTCGTAAGGTACTCAGTGATCGGAGTCCGGTTTTTAGAATGCATTGTTACGTTGCACGCTTTGCCAGTTAGGTATTTGCATTGTGCAGAAAAGTTGCACAGTTCCCTGGTCGATATCGTTATTTAGACGGCATAGGCTGCGATTGCAGCATTAGGACACATACAATCGAAATATGCTTCTTAAGGGAGCTCGGTTGCTATTGAATTCTATTAGGCCAATCCAGTGTAAGCGGGACTGCACGCAAATCCGAACTCTGAAGTTCTTTACCCGATTATGTAGAATAACTCAAGAAGCAATAATGTAGGTACAACGGATCTATAATCTTTTGTTACGTAGTTGTACTTGGTAGCAATAATTCATGTAATTGTGAAAAAGCAATAAATAATCATTAAAAATACTCGTATCATTAAAGAACATAACGACGCGTAGTATGTAACATAATTGAAATTATCCTTCATTTGGTTTTGCTTTACATTCTAGATTTACGTGAACGTGTGACCTTTTTGTAAATCGTTTTTAGATAATTTCAGCCAACTAACCTTACTAAAAAAATTCAAGGGTGTGTTTTATATATATATTTTAACTTTATATTATTACACAACTGTAACTTTGTAAACCTGCATATTTTTTTTAATTTAGCGTAGAATCTGTCACGTTGCAAAGAACTGCTGTATAATTATAAAGACACGAATGTTATTCTCAGTTAATTTTAAACTTACATCGTACCCTTGCAAGCGCATTATCTTAATTTTTTTTAGTATTGAGATTGTCGTGATCACGATCACGTAACGTGCCATTGTAAAATATTAGCTCTGCTCCGGAAATTGTCTATAAATCTAGATGAGAATCTTAGAAATCATCATCAGCATATGTGTAAGCTATGCAATGTTTGATTCTCAATTGATCAAAATATGTTACAAACAAATAAATTTTAGCATATTTATAATATTAGTAGATACTTTCTTACCTACAGGAAGTAGGTAAGAAAGTATCTATTCCATAAAAACCGCATTTTAACATATTAAAAATGATTATCGTAAATTATACACCAATTATTCCGTGTGGTAACGTCGTAAGAATGTGACATTCCCTTAGATGTCTTAGGAAAGCCCGAAAATTCGGATGGTATTCCTCCGGAAGCAATCCCGGCGACGAGGCTTATTATAAATCAAGGAGAGGCGACAAGTCGCTTGCGGAAACTTGATTGACTACGATGAGTCGTGTCAAATGGAAATCCTTAATGTCTACTTACCCCTAGTGCATGGGATAACAGGCGTGAGTGTTTATCTATAAACGTATGGACCTAATAATAACTATGTCAAAATATGTAATTTTTCGCGATAGTAGTCACACACTTAACTGTGTAAAAAAAGCAGTAATTTTTTTAAATCAATTATGAGAATATTATAGTATATTTTTCAATTAATACTGGAAGCGTAATAAGTAAAATGTTTGTTCTTATCAATTCACAATAACCGTAAACGCATTGAACGATCTCACATTTGAAAAAAATATATATTTACAGGTGAGTTGAGTACGATGACTATTGACTATAACATCATTTTCTATTGTACACTGAGATAAAATAACCTCTCTGCGTACCGACAAAGTGAATGCAAATTGTTATTATGAGAAGATTGTTGCTGTATTGCACGCTATTTAAAATCAGACTCCCACGTTACCGGGCTCTGTTAGCCTCCACCATAACCAATGACAATGGCATGATTTAAACCAACTTTATGTATTATAGAAACGCGATTGTGTACATAAGTGATTGTTCAGTTTTAATATCTAAAAAGAATGTGATGGAACAGTACACTGAGCGTGATCTCGAATAAAATGAATTATGCAGGCTATTATCGTGATTAATGGCGATTCATTGTCTTTATATTCATTAATTATGTATGACATGAATGTGTACATTTGTAATGGCGTTTGTTAAAGTTGTATATTGTTGACGCTCGTTTATCTCAAGACAATACTTATAGAGCCCAGCCCATTACGTTACGCGCATCTTAAAAGGACTCCAAGCGACGATGCTTTGTAAGGCATGTCTTTTGGCAGAGTATACCGCTTATTTATTTATTTATTTATTTATTTATTTATTTATTTATTTATTTATTTATTTATTTATTTATTTATTTATTTATTTATTTATTTATTTATTTATTTATTTATTTATTTATTTATTTATTTATTTATTTATTTATTTATTTATTTATTTATTTATTTTTATTCTTTATTGCCTTAAGCTTAAGGTTACAATGGGCGGACTTAATGCCAAGTGGCATTCTCTACCAGTCAACCCTTGTTATGGTGAAAGGTAGTTGGCAGGTATAAAACAAAGAATAAAAAAAAAAAATATATATTTACAGGTGAGTTGAGTACGATGACTATTGACTATAACATCATTTTCTATTGTACACTGAGATAAAATAACCTCTCTGCGTACCGACAAAGTGAATGCAAATTGTTATTATGAGAAGATTGTTGCTGTATTGCACGCTATTTAAAATCAGACTCCCACGTTACCGGGCTCTGTTAGCCTCCACCATAACCAATGACAATGGCATGATTTAAACCAACTTTATGTATTATAGAAACGCGATTGTGTACATAAGTGATTGTTCAGTTTTAATATCTAAAAAGAATGTGATGGAACAGTACACTGAGCGTGATCTCGAATAAAATGAATTATGCAGGCTATTATCGTGATTAATAGCGATTCATTGTCTTTATATTCATTAATTATGTATGACATGAATGTGTACATTTGTAATGGCGTTTGTTAAAGTTGTATATTGTTGACGCTCGCTTATCTCAAGACAATACTTATAGAGCCCAGCCCATTACGTTACGCGCATCTTAAAAGGACTCCAAGCGACGATGCTTTGTAAGGCATGTCTTTTGGCAGAGTATACCGCTTATGACATAGTACTTTATAGAACGACTTTAAAAATCACGGATGCTTAATATATCATAACTAAAAATACACAATACAAGTGGCGATTTACGAAATAGTAATTAATTATTGCTGTTTTTCTTTTCCTTGATACATAATATTAATCTTTTTCCTTATTACCTAAATGTAGCAGTTCATTTGTTAGGTTTATTTATAAATAGAAAATAACTTGTGTGTTTTTAGATAACATGAAAATTACTAAAATCGTGTCAAATCTTTCACACGTTTGGATCAAGGTTAAAATAATATGATGTTGACTTAATTCTTGTAGGAATGATGATTATATTGATGTATGATAATAATTATTACAATTTTGGTAACATGGGTAATTGTAAAATATTTATCCGCTTCGTCTGCGTTCATCCTAATAAGTTATAGTAAAAATTATAGTTTACAAACTTTCTTTGTTCCATTTGCTCATCGACCAATGTGTCGCTGACACAACCACCGCTTAAACTAATTTTTAGCTAACTCTTTTATTCTCTTGACTACGCCTCGTTAACTATAATGCGAATATTATAAAAAGAAATATTTTTTAAAGCCAGGCAGACCATTCTACGTGGCTTGAAATTTGGTTGTAGAATGTAGATAGAGTTCGTCGGCTCGTACAGTGCAGATTGAGGCTAGTTCCAGGCTCGGTATAGTTGGAGGGGAGGCGATACTAGATAACGATGGTGCGATAACGGCAGCCGAGCCGTGGAGACTGCACTGCGCTCTCGCCCACGTTTCTTTTTTTTGTTGCATGTCTGACTTGCAGTCTAGCGGTTACATTACGGTGTCATGGATGAAGTTGTCCTCGTTAGGAGTGTTGTCGTGTAGATGGGTTGTAAACATATTTATTTTACTTACGAATAAGGTATACTAATAGACACGACGAACGATGCGTTCTTAGTTGCCAAACACAAAAGCAGCGGTGTAATACCTCTATCTTATTGTACGCGTTTAAAATTCAATTTGAAAACACGTCCTATAGTGGGGAAGCAAAACGATATTGTCTTTTGTTTCTACGTTTTTTTTTATTTTTGCTTACATCAACGAATTGAAAATACTACAATCAAGATTATGGCAGTGTTTATCATCTGTTTCTGTATAATATCCGTAAATATTTCAAAGAAAAGTGCGAATAACTAAAGTTTTGTGGTTGATACACAAATTCGTGATGAAAGACACCACTCCTCGTTGTGAAGACGTGGCCGACAAGTTAGTGAGACTATTCGGCTGGAGGCAGACCTACCCAGTGCAGAAACTTCAACGGAATCTACTACCTAAAACCAATGAAACGGTAAGATGTTTTGTTAGTTACATTTATATGGTTATGGTTATATTTGCCGTATTTTCATAATATTAAGCAAAATATACACAGTGTAACACTATCGTTCCTGTTAAATCGTTTATAAATAAAGTAAGTCACTTGTCGATTGACACCTTCCGAGGCAACCTAACTTGTGTATAGAGTGTATCTAACTGAGTATTCGTTGGCGCTCCTTTGTAAGAACCTTATATAGTTTGGGTAGCAGATAGTGACAGATCCACGTAATCAATGTGTCTTTTTGGATTTTAGATATATAAATATTTCACGTTACCAGAGCGAAAACAAATTTTCACAACTATTTATTTTACACAATTAATTGGAAACACATTGCATAATAATGTATAACTATTTATACATATATATGTATAACAATTTATACCTTATTATACAATGCGTTTCCAATTTACACATAGCAACTTTTACCCACCTACTTGCGGAAATAATGCTTATTGAATTCCGTATATGGTTAGATCGTAGTTTACGTAAATTATCAAACAAATCTGTGGCACGTTACCTCCGTGGATGCCAACTGCATTCTATTACTAATTTCTGACGCATTTCATGTACGGGCAGACCAATTCTGGTACCGGAGAGAGATAATATGTGTAACATAAACTGTGCAACGAAATATATAAAATTTATATTAAAAACATTTATTGTGATTGTACAATTACATATAAAGCACTAAATATGGGTGTAAAAGGGAATACACAGAATATAATGTATAGTAGTTATCAACATGTTACATACTCTCATGTAATCATTTTGTATTACTATAAATTATGTTCTCTAGTGTAAGTCAATTGTCATATAAATCTTTAATGAGAATAAATGCCGAAAATCGTAATGTACCATCTCCTTCAAAGCTAGCTCTGGAGACCGAACGATGGCGGAACATTCATTCGAATTTTCCGAATTCGAGTTCCTCAGACTTGTGAGGTTCGCTAGTGCGAGGGTATCGGCATTGCGCTCATAAACCCGCTTGCCCAGACGCAGATTATGGGCAAATGTTCTAAGAAATGTAAGATAGGCTGATATTGTATTAGTATAGAGAGATAGCATATACAAACGCTTTACAATATTTTTTTTATATAATCTAAATATTAGAAACTACAGTCATAGAGGCATAACATCAAGGTTTAATTAAAAAAAAGGTTCTACGAGCAAGTAAAAAAAGCTATGCAACATTGTCCTTTGCTGATGGTAGGCTGTGTTGGTTACCCTGGTAGTGCTACGGATTTTCTCGTTGCAGATTTTATCTTGTAGAAAAACATCAAGCGTAATCTTTGCCATAGCTCGTTAAGCAACTTAGAGCTACTTACACGGTCTGCAGTTAAGGTTAAGGTCGTCTTCGTTTTGAGATACTGAGGGTTATTCGACTAGAATATTAAGATATTGTACTTTGATTTCCATAAACCCTTCAAAATAAAATATAATGAAACTAGCTTCACTGTTCAGGCCATGCCAGGAATTCTGTCAGCATTACCTCACTGAATAGTTATGCTTAAGAGGTAAAACGTGGAAACATTTAGACTCTGTTAACAGTACCCGTAAACTGTGGAGTATATTTTATGTAGTTCCTTTCTCTGCCTTAAGAACCAAAGCCACTATTGTCTCTACAGCCCGAATATTTTATAATTAACACAGCACTACCGGCCCTTAGACTTGTCATCCCACCTACCCATATATATACTATAAATAAGTGTTTTCGGTATTATTGCCCAGTTGATAACAGTAGGTGAACAGAAAATGTAATGACTTGTCAACACTACTTTCCCGTTTTCATTGTAGAAAGTACTTGATTAAAGTAAATTGCAAAGTGTTATACGATGCTCTCGATAGCGAATAACTTGGTAATTGATCCACGATCCGCGGTCGTCTAACTTGTTTCTTTGAAATGAGATGGGTCCAGAATGTATGTCATAGACATAAAAACAATTTCAATTTAATGATTTAAACGCGGGTATCAATTTAATATATATAAACAGCATTATTCATGTATGTTTTCATAAAACATCACATACTAACAACACCATAAAACATCAAAAAAAAGTTGAAGATTTGCCCGTAAAAACCACGCTGGGCAGGCGGGCAGGGTTGGCGGGTGAGCGCAGTGCCGCCACCCTCGCGCCAGCTCCCCGTCACTAGTCTAAGGTTCGGTATATTCGGATGCATTTTTTGCCATCAGTTGCACCAGCAGATTGCAGGTGTTGTTGACATAATTTGGAGAAAAAAAATACATTATTATTTTATTAAAATATTTTGAAATTTAAAACCGTACACTCAATGATTATCAATTCTTTTTTGAAAAAAGATTATCTTTTTCGTAAATTTGGATCATATGACTACTACTAAGTTTTTATTGCATATTATGATATATTAATTTTTTATCCTGTTTATAGTATGTAGACTTTGAATAGTCCATTCCTTAGGACTCTACGTCCACGGTGCCGAAAATATACTCTGTTATTTTATATTTTCTGGTATTAGTTAAATACTAATTGTGTTGTGTTGTGTATAATATTGAATCTAAAGATTCAATATTTACAAACACAATCTATTAAGAATCATTAAAAAGTCAGCAGAATATCTGTGATAGGACATGGAAAATGCCTAGTTGCAAAGGTCCATAGCCGTCAACTAATTTTCTTTGCTTAAACAATGTTAAGAAGATCTTTCAATTATTTTTTACTTTATTTACGTCACTTTGATTACACTTGAATAAATATAACACATTGAATAAATTTTCAATTACCTGTTACTTTTCGGTAATTGGCAGGTAATTACCAAATGATCTAAACTCAAAACGTTTCATTAACGACTTCCAAACTCGCTATATGAATAGTCTTATCTAACATTCCAATGTGATATGAGATAGGTCTAGGCCCGTTTTAGTAATACGCACCTCTAATTGATAGTGTGACTGATAACGACCACGCTAGCAAGTGTTGTGTTAAATACTCAACAAACACTGTAATAACTAGCAAAATTAAATACAAATGAACTACAAGCAACTGCTCGCGTGATATTTAATCGAAATAGACATATAGGTACGTCTTTTTTCGGACATAATCTATCTTTAGGGCTCATAGACAAGTGAAGCAGCACATCATTAGTGCGTAGCGGTCCTTTGCTTACCTGCCAACTAACACATTGCACTCTGAAAGATGTGCAAAAAGATAAAATGTTTTATTTATGTTGTCTCTGTTTTGTAAGCGACACACACCGTTAGTAGTGCTTATAGGGTCCACCTACCCGAAAAGATCTAAAAGATGCCGATTGATGTAAAACAAAAGTTAAACAAAATGGGTTTTATTCCGGCTTTGTTGTATTATCTATAGGTTTATTTGATGAATTCTGGCGTAGTGTACTTCCAGTATTGAAGCACTCCAATCAAGTTTCGTGTGGTTGGAATAAACGTTATGTTTAGTGGGTCTGGTGGCCATTCGAGCCGCGCCATTGTGGTTATACAATGCCGTTTCCTGTGTATTCTGATGCCTGGCAATTCAGCCGCCCTGTTAGAACTACGGACGATAATTAAAAAGATAACGTCCAACGATCGCATTCGCGGTGACAAATTATTAGCACTAAGCAGCGAGGTTAATCCATGATAAAATTTAGGATAACTTGCTTATAACTTATGTTTTCATGGGTTTAGTAATTTACGTTTCATGTTCTACCCCATCAATTGTAAGAACCGGATGCATTACTTAACGTAATTTGTTTATTTAAGTATTAATTAAATTAAGAACAAATGTATGTACAATCGTATGAAACGAGTAGTACAATATTACGTTGTAGAGTCGTTGTCGCGTAGTCGCCAGGTCGCTTGCTGTAATTTCATAGTACGCGAGTGACCTAGATTCGACACCCAGTACCGGGATAACTGAAATTGTTAATTGCATTTTAAAGTACAATATATATATACCATGTGCTTAGCGGTGAAGGAAACATCATGAGGACACTTATATTGACAAAAGTTCATCGGCAGCTATTTTACGTGGTAGATCCAAGTGGATGATCGAATGGGTCGGCTCAACCGGGACAGTACCACGGCCTCGCAAAAGTCCTATGTGAAGTACTTCAGATTTCGTTCGGTGCGTGAGGTATCCGAAGCCCCCCGCTCCTTACCCCCTGCCCATCGTCCCTTCTCCTTCCCACCTCCTCTCCTCCTCCAAATATCCTTGAAGGCAGGCAACGAACCCTCAGCTCCTCTACTGTTGCAGATGTCCTTAGGCGTCGGTAATCATTTTCCATTAGGTGAGCCGCCGGCACATTTCCCATAAAAAAAAATTACTGTACCTAATTGGTATCTGTCGCACAATCCCATCTGGTTATAGTGAAAAAATCCTCGAAAAACTAAAAAGTTGATTGAGATTGTTTTTGTTACCATTCTACGACTTGTGACTGTACAGTCTAAAGAAGTACTCTGGCTATGACTTTGAATAATAGCTGATGTCTGACCGCAACCAGAGGCCTACCTACACCTATCAGTAATGGAAATGCCGGTAGTACCACTAACGGAACCTGAGTAGGCTATTAATGTAACATGTTTTACACTTTACTTAAAATTTAATCTATTCAAACGCCAGAAATGTATAATTTTCTTTCCACTATAGCATAAAAACATTTAAAAATACTTATTTCTTTTGTATTATGGCGCTAGAGAGTGAACAGAGTAAACAAAGTATTTAAGGGAATTCGAGAGAAATAGACTATAGAAAACCAAAGAGGAATTTATTTAATTTATAATTTATGTAATCTATAAATAAATTATGTACGTGCCAAGGTTCGAATGGTATGGTAAAGGTATAGGTTCGAATCCCAGCCGGAGCCAGCATTTGTACAAATTGCAATGTATTGATTTTCGAGTTTGTTGTATTTAATTTAGAGGTCGAGCTCGCGATTTTTATCACTGATTATAATAAGATACGCGTTCAATACAGTTTAGTTTTGAGTGTCGTGCTCTTTGATCATGTTGTAATGTTGAGTAAAATTACTCGTATATATATATATGTGTACATACATATAGGCACTCACGCCTGCCACCCATAAGGGTATGCAAAGATTTACCATTTGACACGGCTTTGACACAGCTTTCGCCACCCACTTTCCGTCTTTTATTTAACCGTTTCACCGAACGCGTACTGTGTCGAGCCTCGACCACCACATTTTCAACAAATTAGTTAATTACCCATTACGACACTCGGGGAAGACAAGTAGTGGCAGATTCTTACGCCACTACCGTATGAATATCACATTTACGCTACATACAGTTTCAACGAATCATTAAATAGCGCTTAATACGCGAGAAGTATTGAACAGTTATTTAATTTTTAATGATTATTTACTTAAAGCTTAATTTTATTTTATTTTGAAAATTAAACGTTACGGGTTATTAATGTTGTTGTTAACATTTAGTATGAGAAACGGTTACTGTAGGCGTTAAGTGACCGTAAGCACTATTTTAGCAACCGAGCGTTCTACAAACAACCGTTATGGCCTGTGCAGTTTTATTCACAACCATGTGAACCAATACCCAATGAACAGTGATCGTTAGACGTGCCGTGAACAGTTTCATGCGACGCTCTTGTATCGGTGTATTCTTCAAGGTCTGAAGTTGTTTCTTTCCACCTACTTTCTGTTGTATGAATAAGAGAAGATGATCTCAATTTATGTTTCGCCTCTTTAATTAAGACAATTATGTGTTGAGTACGCCGGGGATCCTAAATGTTTATGTTATCATGCAGTAATTTTATACATATTTTAAAAGTCAAATAATGTGTTACATTTTCGTGAGCTAATTATGTTTGATTTAATAGTGAAATACCAAAAATTACACGGTTCACTACGATCTAATATGTCCACTAGATCGGCCATGATGGAACCTTAGCAAAAATCTGATATTAGCTGAGATTAAAACTAGATATCAGAAAATGTCCGAAAATGGGAAAGGTGGCAAACGAGCAAGCGGTTCACCTGATGGTAAGTGATTACCGTCGCCCACGTACTTCTGCAACACCAGAGGTGCTGCAGATGCGTTGCCGCCTTTTAAGGGTATTTGGGAGATGGGAGGGAGGATGAGGAGGGGGATGGGGAGGGGGAGTGGGCCTCCGGTTACCTCACTCACCGAACGAAACGCAGAAGCACAAGATGCCTCTACTTCACGCCGGTATTCTGTGAGGCCGTGGTACCAATCCGGTCGAGCTGGCCCATTCGAGCAGCAGCACAAGCCGCCGCTTGGCTCTACTACAGTTGAAATACTTAATTGAATAAGGCGTTGCATAGCGGAGAGCAGAGTCGGTGGTCACTTTAGTTTCATAGAGCGCAAGTGACTGTGCTGGGTGCTGGCAACACTAAAATTGTTAATAGCATTGTAATAACTGTATTTACCACGTGCTCGGCCGTGAAGGAAAAATCGTAATCGTATCGTAAAGAAACCTGCATGTCTCACAAATAATAAAAAATATTATTTTTTGAGTTAGGATATGTGAAGCTCGCCAACTCGCATTATAGCAGTGCGGCGATCTCTTTTTCCATCTCCAAAATCACAAATATATTGAGAAGAGGCCTTTACCCAGCTGTGGGACCTTTACCGGCTGCAACTATACTACCTAGTTGTATCTATGTATTCGAAATACTACTGACTAATAACGAAATCTCAGGATGTCTATATACTTGAAATTTGTCAGGTATGTACCTAACAAGACGTACCGGGCCGTGGCTCGCTCCGTACAAGCTTTGCTGCGTGCAAGAATCTGCCACCCCCGTGGGTTATTACGTAAGAAGGACGCGACCGCGGGTGGGAACTAGAGAGGCGATGGGTGCGACTAAGGGAAATGTCTTGAAAATCGCAATGGCTTCCGACGGAAGGCGGGATAACCCTCTCAAAAAATACCAAACCGGTGTCGGGCAGCAGCGACTAAGGTGCGAGGCACTGCGAACACCAACCCTTGCCCAGCGTGGCGAATATGGCAAATTCTCCTCATGGGAGAGGTCTAAGTCCTGCAGTGGACTATTTACAGACTGTTAAGATAAGGTAAGATACCTGACAATGTATCTATGCTCTTTTAAGTAAGAAATATATAAATCGATTATGTATAGATACATTTATTTACTGTTATATATATTATTAATAGATATGAAAATTATGAACTTCGAGCGTACGGAGTCACGAGTAACAGTTAGTACTCGTAATCTATAAGAGAAAAGAGTATTGACGTTGACACAGATCATACCTTGGGGCAAAGTGGTAAAAGCTCAAAATCAAGTCTCATAAAAAATAATGTGCATAAAAAGAGCGATCGCTCTGATCATTTCAGAGACTGAATTGAAAACCTTGAACTGAACGCCATTAGTAGAATTGTATATTTCTGAAGTTAATAATTAGTGAGAGACGATGATTTCAAAAGTCGCCTACTTCAGTCAGTAGCGTTTGCGCCGCGGCACGGCGCGACTGTGCGACACGTTCGAACCGATAGTGCTGTCTACATCGGATTCCATTCACTATCTTTTTAAAAGTAGTTTTAAAAATCGTGTTTTTGTATTGTTATTATAACAACTACTAACTTATGCATTTCAAATCATTGCGTGGATTCAGTGCGACGACGTACTTACAAGTTCAATTTTTTTAAAGTAGATCTTTAATTTTCAATCGGCTACATTGGTTTTAATTTTTTTTGTTATTGTCCGTTGCAGCCAGTAACAATTTGTGATGTTATTTTGCTCTAATACTAATGAAGTTAAAACTTGTTGTTGGCTTAAAATAAAACTCTCCGTTGTTAGCCTCAAGTTTACAGGCGAACAGTAAAGCTTTACTTACACATTTTCTCTTGTGTTATTATGTAGATATTCTAAGAATTTGTTAAGTTTGTTAGGAGTGCGATGCAATACGCACTCGGTGTGTAAACGTATTTGCATAAGAATTTCGCGAATTGCCTTGAAGCTGAAGATTGTCTGCTCTTATACAAAACAAAACTGGAAATAACACTGCACCTCGTACTTAATACACGCCTTTACATTTTGCTTATACATTGGTATTTTTTATTTAATAAATGAAAACAAAAAGTTTGCGTTCTAATCGTTATTGCAGGCTTTATGCAGAGCAGGCATTAAAAGTTCGGCTATTTTAAAATGTCAATTACAGGATCATATCTTCAGACCCCTCATTTTTTGAGAGATTTTAAAGCCGCGAATAACTCGCTCCGCTTGTCCTATGCGGGTTAACTGAATTCACGCTTTTTTTTATAATCTTTAGCTGAATGTAAAAGTTGTGGTAAAAATTTGGAATAACCCCCATATTGGTGCTGACAACAATAATATATAGCATTGTTTCTTAAATTACAAAAAAATTTACATAGTTTTTATTAGACAATGATAATTTTTTATTATCAATTTCCTTTACGGTAGAGACAGCGTAATTGTTACGAAACAATTATTATTTAACGTTTCGTTTACTTAAAAAGAACACTACCTATTGACGTACTCGTCCCATCATCCATTCGACACGTGTTACGTTCAAGACCATAATTGCATACACTTCCGTTGGCTTAATCCGTATTAGGGTAGAGACAAATAAGTCAGATTTGATCATTTTAAATTCGATTCGATAACGAATCTTTCAAGTTGCCTAACTTGTTGACAAACTTTAAATAAAGAACACAATGTTTTAGTAGAAATTAGAAACATTTGCTTAGACATGCATGCATGGGTGTACATTTACTACAAAGCTATTTCTTGAAAACAAACGCGTACCTGACCAGTAACATTCAAATGTTCTGTGATCAAATTTCGGTAAAGAACGATCTCCCCAACTCATATATATAAGAGAACCATTGAAGTACGCTTACTTCACTTCTAACAGTGGACACAAACAGACCGAATAAAAACAAACATGTGATACCATTTTCACCCGATTCCCATTTCAAGTTTAGCTTACAAATAAAAAGTCCTAATGTATCTGTATTATCGGCATGATGGCAAAAGCATGCAGAATTGCATTGGTAATCTGTCGCGAGTCGTGCGGAAGCGGTGTGTTTTGCCTTTTTTCGTAATCTCGGAACAGTATAGTATCGCGTGTGCCCCGTTCAGAGCTTCGCTACCGCTGAGCGTTACCGATGGATGCATTCTTGGAATTCGTGTCTTCCACACGTACGCGCTGCAGAGCACGCATCTTTCTACAAAGATAACATTATAATGATGTTCTTATTTTTAATTTGCCGTTATTTACTTAATTAAGTTTTGCCTTTTATCTTTAAAAGAGACTGTATGCACATCATTAATAAGGTCTTTTATAATGTATTATAATAAGTTTGATCTTTAATTGAATATTTTTGAAAATTATGACGAACAATAATATATAGTTAGCAAAGTGTAATTTTTTCTGAGATACATCTGGTGTAAGCCTGTCAGGCCGCATTTGGTCAGTGGCGCACGAAGGACAAGGTTTCATCCGCACTCGTAGGTACCAGCCCGACACAAAACGCTTAGAGGTTTCACGGAACAACAGCCTATTGTAATAGACTATTTATATATGAAGCCATGAACTACTTCAATCAGTTAATTATTAAGTAGTTATTATGCAAAACGAAAATAATAGTTCTATTTTTCTATACAATATACTTTCAAAGGCAGACATCTAATGGTTCTGACTTCCTACATCTTGTGGGATATTGATAAATAAAATAAGCCTTAAATAGGCATAATGTAATGATAACATAAAGTTATTTTCGGGAATCCTTAGACTTTGCAACGAACAGTACCTATTCCTTAATTTGAGGACACCTGTTACTAAAATCGGTAATCGGTTTAGAAAGAAGCACTCTGACCAACGACACCTGCATTTTGAGACTTAGAGCATAAATGGCTTGTTCTCCCTTTAGTTCTAACTTAGCTCCTAAATTCTATAGTTACATTTTGTTTCATATTATCAAATTAATTAATAATAACATAACCATGTCTTTTCTCAAAACTTAATGAATTCACTTATGAAAAATCAAAAATGAATACCTATTTAGACATGTATTTTAGTAGTAGATTACGTTAAAGTGATAATGTGACCCCATGGCAGTGGTGATGGAAGTGCCCGAGAGTGGCCCAGTGCCTGTTCCGCCCCCCAGAGTCAAAAAATTAGCTCGCTTGGCGGCCCGCAAGGATCGAGAGCGGAGATCTGTTACATGGGTAATATTTAATGTTTTAAGACTTAAATAATATAAATTTATACTTTTTATCGCGGTTATAATTAAGACTTGTTATAAAATCGTATGGTTTCAATAAACTCAGGACAAAGACATATGTGATCTGATAACTTATAACGGTTTCTTTCCTTTAGAGATGCAGAACCGATCTCTAAAGTATCGCTTCACGTGTTATAACTTTGAAACGATTGAAATTTTATTATTATGAGTAATTTAAGGACTTAAGACAATAGAAGGGTTATCAGAATTAAAGACTGATGTATTATATATTGGTATTGTATTCGTTGTAGTTGCAATGATTTTTTTTTATGGTAAGCGCGCAATCGAGCAAGCACTCACTTGATGCTAAACGATTACCGTCGTTCACGGTAAATCTGCAACACCGAGGAGCTGCAGGTGTGTTTCCAGCTTTTAAGGATATTTGGGAAGGGGGAAGTGGGGAGAGACCCTCCGGTTACCTCCCTAACCGAACGATACTCAGAAACACAAGATACCTCTACTCCACGCCAGTATTTTGCGAGGCCGTGGTACTGTCCCGCCCGAGTGTATCAATTGTTAGAATAAAAATAGCTGTAGTTAACGACAAAATAGTTACGTATGAAATAACAATTCTGAATTTTTACACCTCTTTTCGTAGTTCTTGAGGAACAAAAGCTGCACACGATATATTTGCACTATTTCACTAAATTGAGCCAGACCAATGAGATTTATTAATTTTCTGAATATTTAATTTTCTGACTATTAATTTTACTATTAATTTTCTGACTATTGTTCTGAATCAAAACCGCAATGTTTTTACCGACTAGTCGGCCAAACACTGACACAGTGCGACTTTGCCAAACTTACATGAGCTATCTCCTTTACTTGTACTGTAGCTCCGAGAAATTGACTGAGATAACAATACTTTTTGTACAAGAGCGGCAACAAGCTATTATTCCGTTCAAGTAATGATTGATCAGAGGATAGGGCATATATATTTATACTGTGCCATGACTTAAAACTGATAGGTGATTAAACAAATTCCATGATTGATTGTCAGTTAAAAACTTTTAATACAAATTTGATTACATTTCGCCTTATATATATATATAAATATTTATATAATTTATATTCGTGTTTGCTTTTATATAGGGTTGTCCTTCATGTCAAAGTTCACGAACAAGCGAACAAAAGTGATGAGCACACAAAAGAGTTGGAGAATATTGAGATAAATATATAAGCGATCCTAGCTTCCATTCAATAGATTGAACGGCGCAAATAAGCCGTGAGAACATTTTCACATATTGTGTTCCATGCTTAATTTCTATGTACGATAAAAACAGTTTAAATTCGTTAAACCAACAAAGAATGTGAATCTTCTCGCATTGTTATAGTTATTTATGTATCTTTGTTAGCTTAATAAGCTAGGTCGCTTTTACTATTAAGTGACTAACCTTTCATTTATACTGTATAACCAACAATGGTTAATAATAATCTATAAATATTTAGTTCTGTCAAAATGTGCTTCGTTTATTTAGTTTTTGTATGTGAATGAGTCGGCTTCACCGGGAAAAGATCGCGTTCACAAAGAAGACCAGCGTAAAATAGAAGCATGACGTCGTTGTGCTTGGTAAAACCGGAGACCCAATTAGTGGTAACGAAGGCACCCCATAGTAGTCCTCAGGTGTGACAACAAGGCTGCATCGTTATGAAACGTATGGATTAAAGGGGTCACCGTCATTACGTATTTGGCCTTATTTATCGTTAGAAGTGATGTATTCATTATTTTGTAAATTGCTGTTGGATTGCCTAATAAAATAAAAAAAAATAACTATTATCAGGTTAACTGAGGTGACTCGTTTGTCCCATTTGCTTGCATAAGAAACCTTTTTAGCTTCTCTATCTTCGCCACCCTCTTTTAAGACCACTACTGGACATTAGTCACCGAGAAAGTGAAGGTAAAAACCAGCACTCATTTTAGGTAGATTTAACCATACTAAATCAAACAAATTTTTCTATATTGCAGGGTCCGGAAACATGGGTAGGTGTGAGGGCATTACGCGCCAGCTCCGGAGGTATCCTGGATCCAGACGACCGCGTGTGCGACGTAGCCGATGATCGAGAGACCCTGACGGCCGAATGCACTAGCCAAGCCCCGCAGCCACGAGCGGCACAAGCCGATGGCGCCAGCGGCTCTTCAGCTGGCACCGCGTCGCCGGATATGTTTCGAGTATGTTTTGATTATATACTCTATACTAATTTTATTTTTACTTTTTCTATGCCCAATAGTTAGATTGGAAAGTCACTGAAATTACATTTGCCAATGGAATTGTAAACAACAGAAAATTAAAACCCTTGATCCTGGGTGCTATGTTTCCCAGTGATTGTAATAAAATGGTATAATAATTTTTCCTAGATCGCAAATGAGGTATTTTTCAGGATTAGAGTTGAAGAGATGCACAGTTTAGTATTTTAAAAGCAGAGCACTCCTCTCCTCTTTTGTTTTCATGATATATGCAAAATTACGTTTCAAATCTTCAGTATAAAATAATTACGTTTTTTTTTCGTATCAAAAAAGGGAAATTATTAAATCCTATAATAATTATTATTTATGTCATGAAAAATCATATCTTATCATAACAAATTGTATTTTAGTAGTAGTGATTACATTATATTTGAATTAGAACTGTTTTAGTAAAAAACGCATGTATCTGTGTATGTCGCTATGTTGTTACTTTTTGCTCGTCACAAGGTACGCTCTGTGATAATAACAAAATTATTTTTACTAGTGTTATTGGTCGAATTCCGAATTGAGTTTTTAAAGTAACGAGTTGTTCCAACTTGTTTTTCAAATAATCAGATGCTTTCATTTAATTGAAAGCGTTTTGCTTCAAAAATCACTTTTTTTCACCTGCCTTACCGGCAACATACACACATAATTTATTTTTTGTGCTCATCTGTGGACACTACCTTTCTAATTATAAGTTTCATACCTGTCCTTTTATAATTAATATTTACAATAAAATTAGCTTAATTTACGATGTTTACGTTCTAATACTCGTATAATAGTTGTTGTGTTGTGTGTTTATACACCACCCTGTGAAAAAATAGTATAAATCAAGGAATTTTTATTTTTAAGCTTCCGCACGGAGCCGTATTTTTCAGCCTACTCCGTCTGTCATCTTTTGAAACGTAATAGGCAGCTCGTTGAAATTTTCACAGAATATGTGTTAATATGGCGAATATCATAAAAAAATAAAAAAGGAAAAATTGTCAAGGAACGTGGTATTTTCAACGTTTTCTGTTTTTGCTGTTTCATAGAAACGGTAATATAGTCGTATACAAACATCAAATAACAATAATAGTAACAATTGTTGTGTTAACAAATTATAATTAAAACTGGAAAAGTGTCAGTCTGGCGCGCTAAGAATCCCGTACTGTATGAGACATATCAATTATCAATCCCGTATCGTCATGTAAAACTAATAAAAATACAAAAGCTTTGGCTAAAAAAATATTTTTTATAACTAAACTAACTAGTACTAGATATTTGAATCTCACGCAAGGTATGGTCTTAGACGATGACTTGACAAATTATTTTAGTGTTTGGTATGGAGTTTGTCCGCCGGTCCGTGCGCCTGTATAATACCTTTAAGGCTGAATCTTTTGAATCATAATGGGTAGTCAGCCGGTTGAAATTTTCACAGAATATGTGTGTGATTATGAAGGATATTTTAATATAAAATGATAAAAACAAATGTTTTCCCCCGTACAAGAAAGATGTGTTTAAGGGTTTTTGTGTTGTAAAAACGACTGGTCATACATACAAGTGTCAAATTTGATGTGATCATTGTGCAAACTCAAAGTAAAACAACAAATAATCAAAACTGGCCAAATATGAGTCCGACTCGCAATTGGTCAGTTATGTTTCTTTATGCAAATATTTTTTTATCGTTTATGTTCCATAGAGCCAGGCACGTTCATAGTTATATATTTAAGTAAGCTCCCACATCGTGCGAGGTCTGTGTTACTTCGGAAGCGGTCGACGTGTTTCGAATTACGGGACTCCCGGATTACGAGCTCATGCGGAGATCACGTCAATATTTTTGCGATACTGTCAATACCATCAATATTTCCTCTATACAAAAACGCGATATCACGTATCGCTTGACAATATGGATAGTGTAACACGTCCCAACAAGATTTTTTTTGGAAAATACATAACATATTGTGTTTGGGTGCGCGTGCCCGACTCGCATTCGGCCAGTTTTTTTATTATTATTTAAAATTAATTATGACTTACATGGTTTTTGGTTGAACAGTTTTTGACATTTGCCTTTTTACAACGAGAAAGTTAAAAATAATCGGAAAAGCGGGAAACCATTATAAACTTGTCATAACTTGTAAGAATTGATAATATTTATCCAGTAATTGTGTGACATGTTCTTTAGACGTGATCAATTACGGTTATCCATAGGTTGTTATTTCGACATGGGTTTGTGTTTTTCTGAACAACAACGATGTTGCGGAAATTCTCGGAAAAAGGTAAAATATTTAGCTGCGTTACCTGACCTCATAAAATAGACTGATTCGTACTGTGTAATTATTATGTAACGTAGATATATGTACGAATATAGGTAGTTTTAATTTCTTATTATTAATTATATATTTATAATCGAGAATAACTAGGCATATTAGAACGATATTTCATATTTTCCATTGTGTATTGCAATTTAAATTTAGGTATAAGGGGAATATACCATCTTTGTCTCCAAACGTAAACCTCGCCTGCACACTGGAGCACCTGCAACGCAGAATAACCGTCGAAGCTCTGGCGTCCGTCTGATGACGGAAAGTCCTTTTCAACATACTAAATTTTGTAATGGGGCGCTGCATCGACACCTATCAATCTGCCCAGCGTGGTGAGATCTTTCATCCAGCTGATGGCGCTTTCGTGAAAAAGTTTATGTGCAGCAATTGACTCATAGGGAAAAGCCGATTAACAACAAAAAAACTTTTTATTTCACGGAAAAGTGTGAGTTCGGCTATACAGGTTGATGACGCCTAGAATATTATTAACCATCAAAGCAAAATGAAGGATGCTATAACTTTGAACCCTATCTATTTTTGCCATCATAGCTCCCTTACGGATGGATTTGAAGGCTGGTTTAATCGGGATGCTTCTCACTATGTTGGATAATAATCTCGCGTAAAAAACGAGTTAGCTTAGATTTAAAAAGTTTATTATCATAGTATTGTAAAAGTATGACATAGAATCAGTTACCTAAATTCATAAAACTTTGACAGGCCCACGAAATGGCCAACTAGTACTCCCCGTATCGATTCATCGTCAACGTTTGTCGATTTGTTTATCCACTTTTGGTCATATCATTTATGGTAAGGCGTCCATAAAACATGTAACAATAATTCGAATAAATAAACTCCCGCGATCGTAGATACTTGTAAAATACAAGGGTGATCAGAGGTCTAAAACATTTATTTTTGTTGTTTTACCCATTTTTACCTGTGCTTATTTGGGATAATGTGACAGTTGGTGAGCCTGTCGCCGTCTTAATATCCGGGCCAACGATACAAATCGTACATAACTTTTGACAAAAACTTATTGGTACTTACTCTCCACGAAAGGGATCGAACTCGAGTCTCCGATTCGGAGGCATATCGAGTAGATATAGCTTTCGTGGCTTGTGGAATAATTCAAAATATATGAGCAACTTATTTATTATTCTTGAAAGCTGATTTTTTTATTTATATATTATATTTAAAATTAATTAATTTAATTGCTGGTATTAAACGTAATCTCTCTGTGAGTGAATAGTTTTAAAATAATGAACATTCTTAAAGATTAAATGCTCTTTATTAAATCATACTATTGCTTCTTTGGTAAGTTTGAAGGCTTATTTGTGTGAGCATCTTTCTGGCTTCTACTCAAGATGTTTCATTCAGGTGTAAATGCTGCCAACGCTGCTGTTCAAAATAATTATTTCAAACGAACACACCAGCGTTCAAGTTGTTCATTATTAGCATTTCTAGATAACCAACAGAAAGTAGGTTAACAGGATTACAGACCACGCGGATACGCGATTACTTTAAGCTTATTAAGCCACATTTGCGCATTGAAATAAAAAGACTTCCGTAATGTTTTTTATAACTTATCGTTCGGCAAAGACAGGCAGAATTTGCTTAAAATCTAATTGAATTTTGAATTTTTTGTTTTTTTTTTACTATCTACGAGTATATTTAAAAATTTACTGATAGTTGCGCCGTGAGTCCCTTGTTGCGATGTGAATAATTACGTTGCTTTATGGCGCGTTCGACAGAGTTCTTACAGTGGTAGACAGAGATGCGAATAAACTCATGAAAGTAACTGCCAACGTATAGGATAGGAGCGCTCGCTCAGAAAAACCACAGGACAACATAACGTAACAGGTCGTTAGCCCATTGTCGTGGTGGTAGCTCATCGCCATACAGGACAACAAATAATTGAGAGAGTCTCGAGAGTTTGTGCATGTGAAATCTATGAGTATAAACTGCCTCCGAGTGAAGCTTTCTAAAACAAAGAAAACATTCCCATTAGGACGATGTAACAAATGTCAAAAAAAGTAGCGGTGCAAAAAGATGTCAAAAAAATAACAGTTTTTCTTATTACGAGTTGACTTTCAAGCAGTACAAGGGTTCGCGCTACATGTTTTTCTTAATGTCTTGAATTTGTTAGGTTAAATCGAAGGTCGTTTTTTAGTATTGCTTTTTACATATAATGGATAAGGAAAGCTGGTTTTAGGTAAATGTTACTACATTACTTGCAGAAATAATATTTAACACTTGGAATGTATAATCGAGTGCAGGGTGGCGGTGGCGGTGGCGTGGGTGGCAGTATGCGGGTTGGCACCACTGAGTCATGCGTGGAGGTAGGAGCGGGGGAGTTGGAAGATGGAGCCAGCGGGCTACAGGTGCGTCGCGGCAGCGAGCCCTCGCTGCATCAGGACACAATGCCGCCGCAGAGACAGGTTTGACATGCACTATTTGTCACTCAAATAGCTTTTTTATTCATGTAACTATAACATGAATGTATAATATGTTGATTATGATCTGTTAGGAACATGTTAGCAGTAAAGGCGTTTAACTTATAAACAAAGTTACATTATTTTTTTTAATTTAATTTTAAACAACGAGACTTCAGTTCAGTGAATTTTAATAGATTGTTTTAGCTATCAGTCAACTTTCGAACAAACACTACGATAACGAATCTTGACAAACCGGTTATTTTTCAGCCCCAACCAACTGATAATACGCAAATGGAGGAAATAGAACTTGTTATTGCTTCCAATAAGTATACCGATATCTATGTCAAATTTTATTTATAGTGAACAAGCTTTAACCCCAAAAGACGTGTAATTAAAAATACGTATATTTTGAATAAATAAACTAAATAAAAATTTTACGTACATTTTAGGTTCCAGTAGTGATTTAAGGGCTTTAATGCAATAAAGGACTGTCTTGTAACTAGTTTATGGGTTTCCGATGTAATCACCATACACTGCAACATTAGGCATTAGCAATTTTACGCCGGTACTCTATGAATGTACCAGCGTAAAATGTGAATAACCTACGTTCAAAAGTGAAGTAAAAGTGTAACTAATGATGTTTCAGGTTTCGGAGCAAACGAAGCGCTGGTCGGCGGCGGTGGTGTGCCGCGACGACAGCAGCCGCGCCACGCAGAAGGTGCACCCGCTGCCCGACGCGGCCGCGGACCGCAACCCTCACGGACAGCACTTCCAACGCCAGTCCAATAGGCTATCCATGCAGTTCTCAGGACCTGGGTGTGTAATTGAACAAACGAATCGATGCACCGCAGATCAGTTTCGATATACGATTTGGAAATTAACGGATATTAAATTGAGCCGTGTAGTAGCGTTTTGAGAATCTAAGCCTCTACTACACGGCTAAGAGAAGTACTAAAAAGAGACTTACGTGGGTAAAGCCTTAAAAATCTCAAGCAATCGCCGGATGCAAATCCGGCTACGAAGTTCCCAACGCGGTACGTTCCATCTTCCTGAGAGGCGAAAAGAGAGGTGAATGGAATGAGCCAAATGGAAGTCGGTAGTCTCTGCCAAAATGTTTGATTTAGTATTCAGTCAACTTTTCGACAAACGCTACGTTGACAAGTCCAGATTAAAGGTTATTTATCAGCACAAACCAGCGAAAAGTTGTCCAGCGGAAGAATTGGAACTGGTTATTGTTTGTACTCAAGATAGTGATTAAATATAGTAATTGTTGGGTAATTACGACACAAATTATTGGTAGTGATCCGGAGTCCGGAATTGACCACGTGCTAGAAGGTGTAAGAACACATCGTGAGGAAACTGGCATACCTTCGACTACTTGGCAGACTCTTCTCCATATGAAAATCCCGACCAAACATCGAGAGGAGGCATTTGCTTAGCTGTGGGACATTTACTTTCCCTTTTTTTAATATTTAGTGTACTTTTTTTTGAAACGGTTTTTATTTTATTTAAAGTAAATAAACTTCTTCGAGATCTTAATATAGTGAAAGTTTTAAGTATTCACACTTTCTTGAATAGAAGAATAATAAAATTAGTCATTAATTCACAGTCTTCCAAACGTGTATTCGTATTCGCAAAATTGAAATGTGTGCGTGCCTGTGTATGTGAGTGTGCGAGCGCATTCATTTGTGTGCACTTTCTAAAAATAAAAAATAAATAATTAAGCTCTCTCGACCAGCGGCTCTTATCACCCAATAATGGGTTTTTGGTGGTAAAATACCACCGTCGAGGGGGCAAGGAAAGGTTATGTCGGGCTTGCACCGACCAAAACCAGGAGAGCCTGTCATCGTCGTAGTGTTCGGGCCAATGATAAACATTGTTTCGAAAAACTCAACGTTACGAGTTACTTTGATTGGGAGGCGGATTTCCTAAAATAACCTACGTTTTTCAGAAGCGGTGTCTGGTTAGACGCGGTCGAACGAGTACAAATTTACGGTAGCAAGAGTCTTCCTCGTGATGCTAGAAGGGAACCTCTGGGACAGGACACACCTATAGACACCCATCAGAACCAAAACCACAGGTATAAATACATGTGTGACATTTTTGTTGTTACGGTCTATTATCTATATTACGGTTATCTATGTTATTATATATATAAAACGAGCAAGCAGTTCTGATGACAAGTGATTACCGTCGCCCACGTACATCTGCAACACCAGAGATGCTGCCGGTACGTTGCTGGCCTTAAAGGTCAGCACCTTTAAGGGTATTTGGGTGATGGGAGGCAGGAGGAAGAGGGGGGTGGAGAGGGGGAGTGGGCCTCCTGATACCTCACTGACACGTCACTGACAGAACAAAACGCAGAAGCACAAGATGCCTCTACATTACGCCGGTATTCTGTGAAGCCGTGATACCTACCCGGTCGAGCCGGAACATTCGAGCAGCAGCAAAAGCTACAGCTTTGCTCTAGCATGTTTTATAAAATTGTCGATCTTTTTCGCAGAGTGGAAGATATGCTCCGGTGGGTGTCTGGTGTCAATAATGTTGCTAACGTGCCTCCAGTACAAGAGCGACCTTTAGACCTCCTACCTGAAGGTAATCTTTTTAAATATATTACATTAATATTTGACTTATATAGTATTATGATTGTCCATGATGAAAAAGAGTGCCTGTGTGTTTTCTTAAACTTTCAGAAATAATAATTTTAATGTATCACACACTCACTAATGTTAAGTTTAAAATAAAATCCTAGTTAAGTCCTGAATCTTGGGCATTGGGCACATAACAATTATAAATATATATATATATATTTTAATTCTTTAAATAAACTTTATGTATGTATCTTAATATTCATATTCATCATACAAATGTTTGCCCCTAGTGTTATTCAAACCCGCATTCCTCGGCTTTGAACTACATTTGTAGTGGTTCTTAACAGGAAGGTGTCACTGTGCTGGAGAGCGGCAAGGGAGATCGTATTATGGATTTTGGTTTTAATTGTTATATTTATTTTAAAAATTTCCACATTCTGTGCAACGAACCTCATACTTTATAGTTGTTTAATTATATTGTTACTCTCTTAGTAGGAAGCAGCGAGCGTGCGATATCGGGTCTAGAGGTACCGGTGAGCCCCAGCAGCAAACCGGCCGGCGGCGCCACGCAGCCCGTGTCCGTCACCTTGGTGAAGGGGGAGAAGGGCCTCGGCTTCACCATCACAACGCGGGACAACCCTACCGGCGGACATTGCCCCATCTACATCAAAAATATTCTACCTAAGGTCCCAAATTCATTCTACTATTCTAGTTTATAATATTTAATAATAAAAATTAGACAATTAGTTCTTTAATGAGTACTTTTAATAAATATTGACTTCTAGTTATAATTAACAGGGCTCCATGTACAGAATATACTTATACTAAACATACAGAACATTTACATGCAAGGTTTAACATTAAAGCTCTAAAATAAAAAAATAACCTCTAATATTGGCTATTACAATTTACGACATTGTTAACAATTTTGAATCATTTTGGACTAGGTGTGATATATAATTCGTTTTCTAATAACCTACACAGGTTAGTAAAAAAGTATTATTTTATATCTGCCAATTCATACCTAATTGGCCGATATAATAATAATACTTTTTTTTAATACTCAGCTATTTATTAGGACTAAACTTTTTTCCCTTTTTTTTTGGACAATTTATAGTACTACAACAAATCATAATTATATTTACAGGGAGCAGCAGTTACTGACGGTCGACTTCGAGCTGGTGATAAGTTGGTTTCAGTTAACCAGGTGTCGGTGTCGGGCCTCACGCAGCAACAAGTAGTCACGTTGCTACGAAATACGCCCACAGACTCCACTGTCGATATTGTGGTTGAAAGGAGTGTGCCTAACAGGACACAGGTATAATCATTGAGTGTTATACAAATTATTTTGAATATTAACGAGTGAAGGATGATATGTAATGAGTTAAAATTTTATTTCTTTTTCAGAGGGTTGAACCCCAGCAAAGTCCAAACAAATACGCAGAAAAAGCGATAGGCTCCGTAAACAATGTAACCACAAAATCGACGGATGCGAACAAACACCAGGAGAACAGCCGGGTGTCGAGCATGGTGAATGCCATCAATCAAAATCAGAACACGAACAACTCTATGAGAGGTCGGATACCGAAGAGCTCTTCCAAAGAAGATCTTTTAAATAAGGATCACTCTTTGGACGCACCTGTTCATGAGGCTTTAAATTCGTCTACCAATTCTGTATGTTTTAATTTATTTTTTACTTTTTAAGAGTATGTTTTTAGTTCTAAATTTAATTTATTTATACTATTTTTATATATCTTACAAATAATACATACAAAATATTGAACTATTTAGAATCGAAATCATATAAATAATCTCTAAATAGTAAAGAATAATGTCGCGTATATAATAATAGTATTCAATTTCGTAAAATACTCGATGGATTTTGGTGCAATTTTCACTAGCATTTCAGGAAGTTTTAGGTGTATAATGCAAACATATTTAATGTATAAATACGAGAGAAATGTCGACTTTCACATTTAGGTCGTAAACCACTGCTTTGAGAGCACTTATCTTGATCAGATAGATGAAAGAGAACCTCTGCCTGTATAAGTCCACTAACGGACGTCGCTCTTCCATGAAAACGCCACTATAAGCAAACATGCCAAGCATGGAAGATTTTGCCCACACTCACCACGCTGATTAAGTGGGATGATGAGCAGTGCCGGTGCCCTCGCTCTAGAGATGCTGCTCTCCACGGTGATGGGGATCAAATTTTGTAAACTAGTATATTTAGATGGATTTTCTTCCATGGGTCGGTCGCCGGAGCCTCGTCTGTTAGTCAGAAGGATGTAACTCGAAAAGTAAATAAATATAATTTTGTAAAACATTTAGTTATGCAGAGCGTGTGAGTTCCTTCAAAATTTTAAAAAACAAAACAATTAATACTAAGTTTAAGTACCACGTTAGTAAATTACAACCGGCAGATCGCTAGTTATGATAATAAAATCTGGATATTCATAGTTTATAAAATTCCAGATACCGGGACTCCGTAATCGCCTTATCCTCCGACTAGACGTTCCTGTTCACGATTCTGAGAAAGCTGGGCTTGGAATTAGTGTAAAAGGAAAAGTTACAGTGGGTTCGGACCCCCAAGATTTGGGCATCTTCATCAAATCAGTATTACATGGTGGAGCCGCATCACGAGATGGAAGGTCAGTTATTTATTGAAATTAATTTTGTGTATATATTTTGTATATATTATTGCATGACTTAGTTACACAATTAACCTTGTAAATGGCTTCTGCAGCCCATGGACTACTGCAAACAACTTCATTCAAAGAAGGTTATAGTTGGGCTGTTACCCATGTGGACTAAGATAGAATGCCACACAGCCTTGAATTATACTGGCTCTCTATGCCCTTCAAACCGCAACACAACAGTGATTGCACTGCTGACTAGCGGCAGAAAAAGATGAGATGGTTATGCCTACCCGGACGCCTCCTTTGTAAAAAAAACCCACGAGATATTTTTCATAATGTTTACCATGCTTGGATGGCATTGATTTTGGTTTCCGAGTGTTTTAACGTTTCTGTGTGTCGGGCGCCCGCAGGTTGCATACGAACGACCAGCTGGTGAGCGTGAACGGCGTGTCGCTGGTGGGGCAGTCCAATGCACAGGCCATGGACACGCTGCGCCGCGCGCTGCTGCACGCGCGCCCGCACGTGCGCGGCAGCATCTCGCTGGCCGTGGCGCGCCGCACAGGTACCGCCGCTAAATACACAAATTTAGTGAATTTTAGACCCTCTTTTTAAATTGGGACCAGCGGTCTTTCATAATCTAAGCGTAGTTATGCACCTCACAGCTACATTAACAACGCGTCATATATAAAAAGATAAAATGTTGTTTTACAGACAGTATGGACAGTCTTGCGAGGTGGAAGGACGACACACCGCCCAACGGCAATGACACGACCAACTCAAACGATAACAGCAACTCCCAGAACTTCAACACGATCATTTACAATGCCAGCGATAAAGAGAACAAACCAGTAGATTATAGCCAAAAGTTCGAAGTTAACCAAAAAGGAGTCGGCGTTGATAACCATGACGGCAGAAGTAGCAAAAAACACGCATCTATAGTAACGATAAACAATAACAACAGTTGGGTCTCTAACCAATCGGACGATAGTAAAGGATATTTAGAAAGAGACAAAGATAGCGTTCCCCATGATACTAAAAGAGATAGCTTCGAATGGAGTCGTTTGGATGGGTGGAACCCAGTGATAGACAGACTGACGGGGTTGAGGAACGAGAGTTATTACATGGCTACGCAATTGGACGGAACCTCTGCAAATGGTGGTCACAATTACCGGCAGAACTTAGGACATGTCCATATGCGGTCGCCGCCAGCGCACCATAATGTTATTATAGAAGAGGATTATGGAACAACGAGGTACGCTGATGTATGGTGCATGCTGTAGTTTAATTTAAATTAATAATCTTTCCAGACCCGTATAACATGGGACTCTTTAAGACAAGTGTGAATAGACATATTCTAAGATAGCGATAACTAAAGTTCGGTCAACAAGAAGCGATACAAAAGTTCATTAGCATGCCATTTCAAATACGACAGAATAGGATTATCTCTCTCTTACGTTAGGATGTGGCGTAAGTGTGAGGGTGATAAGCGATTACGCGTGATGAATTCATTCTCGCTGAACCTGATTGTGCATAGATGATTAAGTTGTGGTAGTTCCAAGATTTTTTGTTTTGTCCAGTTTTACTTTTTGGTATTTTTGATTTATTCTTTGGTTTTTAAGTTTAAATGTCGCTGAGTTCGATTCCATAGAAAGTTCAGATTTTAAAAGTAATTAAATAAATAAATTACATAGTTAGTACAAAGTAATTAAATAAATAACATAGTTTCTTACTTTTTTTTATTATATATAATAATAAAATAATTATTTAAAAGACTATAATAATTCAATGTTGCGTCCGTTGACTCCCCGACGCTGCTCCAGGTCAGCCCCATTAATTCAATTTATTTACATTTGGTATCTTTTCTCGTTAGTCGGACTTTTTGTCAAGTGAATGTTAATTTGTTTACTTCAACCAGGAAAGTAAAGTACTTAAATATTACTCTACTCTACTCTAGTACATACCTCATTTTTTTTTACGATTTTAAGCTGAGACGTACATTACAGAGGCGGTGAATCGGGCAGCGAGAGCGGGGCGGGTTTCAGCCGCGATGCAGTGGGGCGCCGCTCCATGTCCGAAAAGCGTCACGCTGCTCTCGATGCCAAGCAAACTGGCACCTATAAGAAGATTAAGGAAATCAAGGCTGTCAACTGTAAGTGACACAACAGCTGTTCTCACTACGATTAATTTTTTTTGTCCCTGTTTCTTTCTTTTCTACTAGTATTTTTCTTGATATAATTATATTCAAATAAGGTCTTATGTCCTGATAACAAATAATAGCGTGGCTTCTAACCACATTAAGAAATTTATTTTAGTAATTTCAGCACACTTTTCACCAGAGCTTATTTGAACTAACGTCCAGGTCAACGATAAATATCGTGCATAAGTTTAAAAAAACTCACTAGTACGAACTGTTTACATATCATGATTCAGAGACAAATTCCCTAACTATTGGATTCAACAGTAGCTTATAAGGCACTCTTAGTTGGCGCCCGCAAGTCACTGAGGTTTGTAAAAAAGCTACCTACACTCTGCGTTCTTTATACCGCCTCAAGAACTTCTTGCCAATAAGGACAAAAGCAATGATAATTCAAACGTTGGTTTTACCCATGCTGGATTACGCGGATGTGTGCTATAATGATGCCAATAAAGAGCTTTTAAACAAACTGGATCGTCTTCTCAACAATTGTATACGCTTCATATTTGGACTACGCAAATATGATCACATTTCCTCATTTCGTTCTCAACTTAAATGGTTGTCTCTCCCATATCGCAGACTTTTTAGAATACTTTGTACTTTATTCTCCATCTTACACGATCCGTTTGTCCCTGAATATCTGAAATGCAAATTTCAATATCAGGGTGACTCCCACGACCGTAGTCTCCGTTCTGCGGATAATGCATCTCTTAATGTACCTTTCTGCCATACCGGCTTCTTACACAATTCTTTTACCCATCATGCTGTCAGACTCTGGAACGAGCTGCCAAATAGTATACGCACAGCCACCAGTAAAGGCACTTTCAAGCGTTTACTTTAGGGTTTATTACCTAGCGATGCAATAGTAGTGCGATAGTTTTTTTTATTTTTTATAACATAAGAAATCATCTAAGTTTATGTATGCATTGTATATATATATATATATATATATATATATATATATATATATATATATATGTATATAAGGTTATATAAATATATATGTATAGTGTGTTATGCGTTTTATATAAGTACAACTATAATTACATGTATGTCTAAGTACCGTATTATATTGTTGTAACATAATATTATTGTGCACCATTTTACATTTTCTCTGTTCAATCTAATGGTAGACTGGTAGAGAATGCCTCTTGGCATTAAGTCCGCCTTTTTGTCATGTAATGTGCAAATAAAGTTTAAATAAATAAATAAATAAATAAGGATTTAAACAAAAGCTGTGATCTAATAGTTATCGCCAGAGGTCAATCTAGCTATCAGTTTTCAAATTGCTCATCCAGCCTCAGGCGAAACTTATCGCGTACAACAAACTACATCAGTGCAGCATTTGCTTAAAGTGCTTTTATCACAATTAGCAGTTATTAGCCGCTTAACAAATTTATAATGGGGATCCAGAATAAATCTTATGAATCCACTTACGGAAATGTAGATACTTTAAAAACAAATTGTTAGGGATTTTAAAACATATTGCCTGTGTTTTTATTTGAAATAATTTTAAACTTTTATTTGTTATAGCAATGCAAGTTGGACCATCTTTAGGAATGCGGAAATCGTCGAGTTTAGAGTCCCTTCAAACTGCCATACAAGAAACTCAAAAAAATCCACGCAGCGAGCCTTTGTACGCTCGAGCACATCCACGTAAGTGTTTACAATAACATTTAATGTATATTTGAATTAATGAATCATAATGAAATTGATATCTGAACTACAAAAACTGTTAATTTTTTTATTACAGCTTTAAAGCATTGGTTAACGGACGACAATAGCGCTCCGGAAAGCATCATTAGAGGATCACCGCAACAGTCTTCTCTATCACATAAAAAGCCATCATTATTGAAGTCTTTATCAACGATGTTTAGGTAATGCATAGCACTTATAATTATTGCTTGAGAATTTGTCGGTGGTACAGACTAACAGCGCTGTAGTTGTGGCAACACTACTATAGCAGTATTCTGAGTCTGATGCAATTTCATTGTGAGTTTCTACAAGATTTTTAGTTGTGGCAATGAATAAAGCATTTGTTTTTCTTTTCTTCTATCTGACATTCTACAATTTTTGTTATCTATAACAGCTGATAAAAAGCTCTATGCTAAAAAAAAAAGATCATCTGTATAATATTTTATCTTCAATAGAATCGGCAAACCCCACAAGAAGAACGAAAACGAAGGATATGGGAGATCGCAGCCTGGAAGATCTTCAGAAAAATCACTTTCGAGAGAAGCGCTAGAGAGGCACAATAGAATAGACGAGAGGATGGAAGAATCTAATCCACCGCCGCAGAGGTACTAGTTTCGTTACTTTGTACTGGAATTTATTTCTCTTTAATAATTGCACATGTCATAACGCGAAAGCGTTTGAGGGAGTGTGTCATGTATGTATAATAAAAATTAAACCATTATTAAGAGAACACTAAAATTAACACACCAATATTATATTATACTTGTTTCACGAGCTTTTCCTAGACAAGTGATATCTTAAAATCAACTGTCTACAAATGTCCAAAGACTTCTTATGATCAAAATTAAAGAAATTCGATAATCCCTCTCTCGAGCCTAGAAGACTACTCTATTGGATTAAACGCTTCTATATAATATTTGACAATAATTTTGATTATAATAAATGAAATGAATTTACTTCCGTGTGTACCAAGTCGTTCGCAACGAATACATGAGCTCCATCGACAATTACTTCTCTTATGCAAACCAAGTAAAATAAAGGTCGTGCACCTCTGCATCACGTCATGGATATGTAATTATGTATATTATAACCATGAAATTCCCAAATAAAAAAAAAGAATACTGTAGCCCTGTTTAGAATTAATTTTATGAAGGATTACCAATAGATTAGAGATTTACCAGGGTAATTTTTAATCTTTAAAAAAAAATCATATAATATATGAAATAGATTGCAAGACAAAGTAATCCAATCATAAACTTAATTTTTAATATTTATTGCTTGAAATTCTTACACTCAAGCTCCGTTACTGTCAGATTAGCGATATCTTCGAATTTTGTTCATAATATTTTGCGCAAAAGGAGAATCTTTTTTGTTTTGAGTTACGTTTACTGTACAAAAACATGTTTATTGATCTAATCTTAATCATTTGAATATTATTTATCAACTTATTTGGAAACCATAATTTCTTTAGATTTCCCACGCAATAAAACATTATTTTCATTAGAAATCATATGTCGGATCAAGTTGTCACACGACACGATTACGTGTGCCCTTGTAAAAATCGTAAGTTTGTCCACGCACTATTATTTACACGAGTAGAGGACTGTTGCGCGCGGCCGCCTGCCAATCTGTATCTAGACTTACTGAACGAGTTGTTTCACAGGGAAGAGTCGAGTCGGTCGCGCCAGAGCAGTAGCGAGCGCGGCTCGCGTTCCGACAAGCGGCAGCACGCACCACCCTACCGCGCGCCGCCCGCTCGCACCGCGCCCGCACAAAACGTACGTATAGTGTCGGCACGCTGCACCGGGATCGCATCTTGCAGTCCGACTAGCGGCAGCACTCGTCGCCCGCACGCACTGCGTCCGCACAACACGCACGTATAGTCTCGGCACGCTGCAGCTAGAGTGCGGCTCGCTGTCGAACAAGCGACAACCGGTAGCGCCCGCACGGACGAAGAAACAAAGGAAATACTATTACTTATTTTTATTTTATTTTAAAAATTTAATTAGAGCAGAAGATGACGAATCTCGTAATGGCAATTGTTGTTAAAATCGGTCATTCCGTTACACGCATGTACGTTACCTACTATGTGATATATATCATTCAAAGTCTATGTCATTGAATACCAAATCGTATTACCCGACTGTAATTTTATTTCGGGATGGTAATGCTAAAGCTACGTTTCGTCCATTCCAAGCCAAAAAAACGATCGTGATCTCGTAGCAGTAGTATTATTTAACTATTTCTGTCCCTCGCCGGGCTTCCAGAGCAATGGACATCTTTGGTGGATGTTCTCCTACGTTTGAATTCAGCGCAACTTTATAACACGGTAGAGCGTGTTACTCTTTTTGTATCCCATAAATTTTAATGTCTTAGTTTCTTATCTTAAGTATCTTAATAACAGCGCGTGGTAAAATGACAATAAACCGCAAACAAATGACTTAAAAATAACTATCATAAATAATTAATATAAATAATAAATACTTATCAGTTTATTTTTTTATAGATATTCTTATTTTACCAGCCATTATTTACTTTTTGTAATTCCGAAGAATTTTAATCGCATTATCACTTTTGTTTGAGCAGTCTCGTATACAATCAATTTATAAAATAGTTCCATTACATTTCAAGTTAATTAATATTATTTATTATAAAGTCTAAGGGGAAACATTGTCCCTATTTTTCGCCATTCCGGCTACGCCGATATCATTCTTCGATTGAGGTTGCTTCCGGGTATCCATAAGCTGGTGTAGCCACTTATCATTACATGGACTGTTAGATCGTTTTTAAACACATTCCAAAATATATAATATTTCGGGAACGCATTGGAGCACGAGGTGGATCTTTCCCGCTTCAAACCCCTCTCAAGTGTTGAGAGTAGACGTTTGCCGAGCTGTGGGTGGTAAAACTTAGCTGTCTTTTGGTTGCAGGCGATAGATTCAGCGTGGGGCCCTACAGGCCATTATGTAAACTATGAAGAAATTCAAAACTTTAAGTAAGTACAAACAATGAATAAAAATTTAGTTTAAATATGAAACTCTTTATAATTAAACAAATATAGATATATCTAAATTAACCAACTACGAGGCAGCTGAAAAAACTCGTTATAGCCTTAAAAGATCAGCAGGCCGAAGTGGCAGATATACTCGTGAAATTGATAACCGTTGGTGAAGAAAAATCCTAGAGTGGTAAACGTCGCACAACTAAACGGAGAGATAAACCACCGCGGCCAGGTTCAAGACTATTTATTCTAATTTATATTATCTTTATGCTTACTACAAATTATAGTGTATTTTAACAATACTTCAATATTGTTTCATCATCAACATTTCAGTCTATACGACTGAACATCTATAGGGGCCTCCCCCAAAGATTCCATACAGCAAGGTCCTGAGCCACCTGCATCCATCGACTTCCCGCAACACTGTGCAGGTCGTCACTCTATCTTGTGTTATATTGTTTATTTGAAGTGAATCATTTATTGCAGCGCGCGTCGTGAGAAACTGAGCGAGGTGCAAATAGGTCAAATGAGGCTACAGATGAACGCACAGAGAGCAAAGGCTGAAGAGGAGAGGTAAATATGCGTCTACTAATAGATAGCATTGATATTTAATTATTTAACATACCTAACGTATCTTTTAATTTATTCTCTACTGTATAAATTCGTTTGGCTGGTGTTGTTGTGTTGTTGGCGTCCGATAAGTAAACATGTATAAGACAACCAGTTTCTACCGTGTTAGCTACTGAACAGCTATTAGATACGTACATCATGTGGGGATCCGTAAACAAACACTGGCGATAACCTCCTTCCCTGTCTAGGAGTAGTCTCTGGGTGAGTGCCAAGCAGTGCAATTGATTGTGTTCAGTTTTGAAAGGTGTACCTTCTGTAAACTCTAATCTCTGTAGAGATTAGAGTTTATTTTGCAGGTGCTCATGGCCACCGTTCATCACTCCAATTAAATAAAAAAAAGCAAAGAAAAAGTAATTTTTCCCGTCAAATATGTATTGGACAATTCTTATTGTTATTGAAAACTGAATTACTTATAAAGTTTTTAGTAGCCTTTTCATATCTTAAAGATCATAATGCCATCAAGGTCAAACAAATCGTCATCATAACGACATCAAATGTTATTGTATAAGGGTTAAAACTAGTTGACATGTCCGATGTTATATCGTAAATAATTTAATCTTCTGAGGTAATTAAGTGTAAAGTTAGTAGGAAATCCAATAAAAACCTTCCATTATGGTCAATTATAAATGTCACCGCAAAACAAACGACGGTGTCACGTTCATCGCAATATTTTAATTATGTAGCTGATTGACATGTTTTGTTTCCTGCTCCTCTGAACGTTCGGTCGGTAAGATGCTTGTGCTTTGTAATGTCCATTCTGATTTAATGTTAAGAGTTGCAGAGGTCGCTTATATTACACATCAGGCTTGTATACAAGTCTTCATCTAGTTTTTTGTTAGGCTTTGCTTCTTTTCTTGGTGTTAGCAATCCGTAGAGTAAATAAATTGTCCGTCATTTTGACAAATATGATACCTTACCAAATATAGTACCTTAACTTTATTATCCTTATTGCTAGATTTTTTAAATCCAAGTTTCATTTAACTTTCATATTACGAAACGATTTTCAACGTATTTAGAGCAACTAAAATCTGCGTCCATCCACTTTTCAACCACGAAATGGTTTTTTTTATTCTTTATTGAATTTTTATATGAATATTGTATTTCTAGTTTTTACTATTTTTCACATTACACAAGGTAATAAAGCTACTCGGAATTCGCGGTTAGTTGTATAGTTGTAAAACGGTACTTAATTAGCATCAAACTACATTACAATCTCCGCCTAGTTTCATCGTCAAATAAAACAACTCGTAAAGGTTCATTACAGCCGACGATAAAAATAATAAAGTGGGAATAATTTAATTAATTTTTAACGTGGGCGTATCGAATACACCTACTCGATTTATTGGAGCGCCAGTAAAATTGTTTTGATTACGCTAGAACGAGCCTGATGTTCTGCGTTATTAAAAGGTAGGAGTTTATTAAAGGCTTCATAAAATCCTGCTAATAAAGGAACTCGCTACAGTTACTTAATATTTTATTAGGTTTTGTATTGATATTTCCAATAAAAACTGGCATCGTTATACGCTTATTTATTTTCTCATTACCTTTTTTTTGTAGCGCCTGTAGCATAATGGTTTTGATAGGGTTTCCATCAATCGACGATTAAGGTCACTGTAAAACGATAAATAGAACAGTGCTTGAATAGAAGAACCAAAAGAAATCTGTCGGCTTACGATATTAATCCAACAGGTTATGAGGCGCTCCATTCACTTACATCTTTTTGGCGCTCTACTTTCTATGCATAATGCTATGAGGTAAAAGTGGGAAAGGGCAAAGAGTAAGTTACCTCGTATGTTTTCACACGTTTTTTCCATTTATAATACCTCCCCTGATGGCAATATACGAGTACGCTATATGACTTTCTTTTTTTCATGTTCCTTTCCTTTCGAATGGTATTAAGTCTCATTCCTCTTCTTTTATGATAAGTCCTAAAAGTTGTCACAATTTGCGATATTGACGTATTAATATAATGATGAAATTATTATGTATATAAGGGACATACGCCAATCACCCATAGGGTAACAAGGGAAGGTAAATATAACAGATTTTCTCTTAGCACTTTACTTGGCATTAATAAATTCACTGTTATTTATTTATGCTTGATTCTATTTCTAAATGTTTCGTTTTTTGTATTGTTGATACAACTATAGAGCTCATAGGTTACGCTTTAACGTCCGCAGTCGGCGAGGCGTAGCGGGCGGCTACCACTCGCAGCGCTCCTGCAGGGAGGGCGGCGCGCGGCCGCAGTCCAACTACTACGAGTACGAGAGCGCGCCGCCGCGGCGACCCGGCAAGCTGTCGCACTACCACTGACCGCCGGAATGACATCGGCGAACATAATTTCAGGCACGTGACAGGTGGAAGAAGCTCTTCAAAACCTGGATGCAAAACGCTCAGTCTTCACCAATGGCATGCAGTACTTATGCATCTGGCACGCTACTGTAAACTCAATAAGATAAAATGACTAGTGTACGTGATAATCAGTGCACTGAACATTAATACTTTGATGATACAGAACCGCCGGTGCTGAAACAACTGATACTTGAAAATGTCACCAAGAATTTTAAATTTTTATGTTTTTATTCGTTTGTATTTTCGCTTCTTCCTCTGTAACAAATGTATGCAATCGTTTCCCCAGTTATATTTTTATTGAGTTGTATACAAAGTTTTTTATTTGGGAAGATACATTTCTTTCGAATGGTAACAAATTTTTAAGTAACTAAAGATGCCACAGAGTGGGCAAATTTTCTAGTTTTAAGTAAAGTACTTTTCCATAAACTGAGCACTTTCTCAATTGTAAAAAAAAGAACTGATAAATAATTTAAAACATATTTTAAGTACTTATCATATACTTTAGTCATATAAGAGTTTTTGGATTTACTGCATCAAAATTTCTGCGAACAGTGTAGTTCCTGTGGTAACAAGAATAATATGTTAATAATTTTGCAAAATTTAAACATAAAAGTATAATATGAAACATGAAACTCAACTGAATCTATGCAATCCGTTCTTCAATCATAAAGGATTCAGACCAATCTTTTATATCAAGTGGGAAAGGGTAAAAAATATAACCTAACCTAACCATTCTGTGCCGGAGATAGTTGGAACACAATGCAAATCACATAACACGATAATCAGTAATTTTTATAATGCACTAATATTGGCTGGGAATCGAACTCGGTATCCACGATCCAGTTGGCACTACGCTAAGCGTCCATCAAACCTAGTATACTAAGATTGCGGCCGTGATCTCTGTGAGCGGCGTTTAACAACATTCATAAAACGTTTATTACTCGAGTGCGTATTCCACTTCCCTGTGTTTACATAATGTTTAATTCAATGACATCTTAGTTTACACCGCAGCTATTATTAGCGCCAGTCGGATAATGGTTTAATTTTAACAGCTTTCATTTTAAAAACATAAGACTTCTTTTATGATTTACAATTCACCCAAAAATATATTATCCGGGGCGGATTGCTATAAATTGTTCGTTTCTGTGTTCAAAAAGCTTAGTGCCATTATGATACTTTTATTTTTTTGGAATTTGTATACTATTTTAATATTCTCAAGTAAATTACGATGAATTGTAATTTTCTTGTTAGGACGATGTAAATATATCTCAAGCTATGTAATTAGTTTATAAGATATGTTATTGCATTCCTCCTTAAGTTCTTAAATCAAAGAAGCTTTAATGTGTAGTTTAGATATCTTAAATTAGGTTTTTTTTTTAATTAATGTCTTTCGACCTAAAGAATGTATCATTCGTCATTTTATATTAATATTAATACATTTTAATTAAATAACATTTATGTTTTGAATCTTTTTATTTTCTTATTTCGATTATTATGAATACATTATTAATTTATCAATTGTGATCACAGTATTTTATGTTATATAAATTTGAAGTAAGTATTTTTTATTCTTAAATCTTATGAATTTTTGTTTATGATAATAATACACTATACGGAAAGTATAGGGTATGTGATTCCATTATTACAAAAATTTACGCAACTATGTAAATAAATCGACATAACTACGAAGTAAAAGGATGTGTAGATACATTTGGAATTATGAATGTATTTCATCAATGCAAGCTATGAAAATTATTGAAAAATTTGTATGTGAGCAGGTTTTTTTATTTAGGTACCTATCAATGCAAATTTCTTAGCACTTATGTCTTTTACACATTTTGTACATAAACAATGTAAGACATGTTAAAGTGAAAACGATATTTTAAAATTTGTTTATTCGGCATTGGTACCTTAAATAAATAACAATATTATTGTGCGTGTTATCTTTTATTTCATTTGTTAGTTGTTTGTTATATTTTCCTTGTAGAATAAGCAGTAGCAATTGCTCTTCGAGAGGTACGAAAAAATTAGATAGTTGAATGAAATCTGAAGAAAGAATTGCTTGAAGCCTGTTGAATACTTTTACAACGTATGTCTCGAACTATGCTAATTTGTGGGTATGAATTATGTTGAAGCCGTTTTGAATTCATTTATCCTGAGACCATTTTGTAGGTTCAAAAAATGCTCTCACGCTATGCAGTCATGGCACGGAAACCTGCTTCTATAAGACGGCATAATAAGGTGTTACAGTATTGTTCACTAAAAAAGCAATAAAAGAATATTTAGAAACTGTTTGTTGGATTTGAATTGATAGCTCTATATTGTCATTCCACACACACATACTTATACACACATAGTTTGCGGCAAAAGAAAATACATCTGTCACCCGTAATCCATATACCTTTCAAGGCAGAGATTACGTGGGTGCCGGACTAAATGAATTTCAATACTCTGTGTGACTTTCGGAACACCATGGAAAGCTCTGATGACGCCCGCAGTGTCGGTCATAAGCTGAATATCATACAATTTTCCGCCATCATAGGATTGACTGAGCATAGATGATAAATTGCAGTGAGCACCAGGCACTGGTAATGCCAATGCATTTTGGTGGCATCAGGCGATACGTATAATAAACCTAACCCTAATAACGTTATACCAAATAAGATAACTGGTCGGCATCAACAAAAGTTATTCGGTGGTTAAGACTCGGTTGGAAGAGATTGAAAACGTTTGCAACATGGCAAGAGGATTGGCGACCCCAGTACTAGGTAGGGATGATCGATGTTGTAAAACATCGATGCACGAAGTTTATCATATACAAGACATCGATGTGACCCACTAGTCGGTCCCAACCTGGCGGTTTGGTGCAAGTATATAGAATAATAAATTTCATTGATCTGGCTAGAAATTTGGTGAAATAGTGAATAATGTGTGCAGCGGTGTTTTTTCTATCAGATATCCACTGCTTAACATAAGCCTCATCCAAAGATTGCCACAACTGGGTAGGGGATCACAGACCGTAACTCGAAATCCTAATATTACCATCCACCTCAGCTAGCTAGCGTGGGACAGTCTTTGTTTCATAGAGCACGAGGGATCTGTGACAGTAAACACTTGACCGCCAAGCTTCAGCATGTCAAGCAAGTACTATACTTCAACAAGCTTCGTGTGCCGCACCTGAGTCACAGGGACCGAGTGAAGTCGACCACAGTCGAGCGAGTGCCTATTGTACAATACTACCATACATCAGAGGTGTCACAGACTTGAGTGGTTATACTAATATATATATATGTACATCAGAACAAGGCATTCGTTTAGTATATGGAAACATATTTGATAGTTAGATCTAAACAGAATTCATATGGAACAGCAGTATTATCACAAAATCTAAAACATTACAGAGTTTATATTATACTATAAAAATATAGGTTACGCACTTTATATTGTATCATTAGGGATTAAAGTATGAAATTGGCGTTTTATATTGATAAATGTAACACCTTTTTTTCCAAGAAAAAATATATTTATTTAATTTCCAGAGAGTTCAGAAGCTGCTCCCTATACCGTCTGTATAATTTGTGTATATTCTCAAATATTGGCTTAGGCTGGGATTGCAACCCATGACTTACTAGTAAGGTATTCATTCACGCGGTCGTATTAAAATTATTTACATATTATTTTCAATCCATTGCGCTACTCCTCTCCAAACATTACTGTCACACTAGGAATTTATCTTGTACAATGGAGACACCTTACATCCATGAAGAAACGCCCAGAATTATTTGTAGTCCATACAAAAATTTACCCCTTCAGGAAACGCTAACACATCGCGACCCTCAGCGCCGCAGCCAGTTACTGACGGTAACCCGCTTGATCACAAAATTTGCCCCGAGAGACCTCCGATTGAGATAAAAAGTATCCTATATGAAACCATAAAAAAAATCCCTCAAAATCTGATAAATAGTTTGTAGGACAGGCGGCAAATGAGCAAGCGGTTCCCTGATGGTACATCTGCTACACCAGAGGTGCTGCGGGTGCGTTGCCGGCCTTTACGGGTATTAGGGAGATGGGAGGATGAGGAGAGGTATGGGAAGGGGAGAGTGGGCCCTCCGGATACCTCACTCCGATATTCTGCAAGGCCGTGGTACTAACCCGGTCGAGCCGGCCCTTTCGAGCAGCAGCAAAAGCCGCTGATTGGCTTTACCACGTTTAAGAACATACCATGGTTCACCACATATAATACTAATGTAACATAATAATACTAATACATGTTCTTTTCTTTATAAATAATATAATGACTAAGATAATCACTCAGAGCTTAAATGTTTATTATTACTAAGCTATCAGAAAAGCAATCACCTAGTAAAGTCAGAGCATTCTTCTCGTAGAATTGATTAAGCTTGGGTTTGCAATATGATTGCCATGGCTTAGTACCTAAGTTTACGTTGTTGAGATGGCGTGATAGGTGGACAAGGTCCTCCTAAGTGTGCAACCCGAGTTCAAATCACGGTGCCGGGAGCAGGATGATTGATAATGACAATTTAAAAATGTAAAGACAACATCGTTAGAAAACCTGCATTTCAATGAAAATTAAATGAAAAAAGAGATATTTCACGGACATTTGAATTCCGCCATCCACATTGAAGTGGTGTAGCGTAGTTTTCTTTGAGTTTAAAGCCCTTTCCTTCTTCCTGACATATCAATACGCTTTTTACCCAGGCAAAAATTACACAATATCCAGAAGAAAGATTTTGACGATCTCTATGTCGAGCCTCATCGTCGGGTTTTTTCCTGAAGATCGCAATATGATTTTCCAGGCATTTTCTTTAGCTTAGGCCTGGTATTGTAGCCTATGGGTGTCCATTGATTATAGCACAGAATAACTATTAGTTATTTGCCTACGGAAGGAAAGAAGGTGCCAGATTCTGACGACGCTACCACACGGCCAACGTAGGCACCTATTTAAACACTAAGGCTCTTCGAAGGCATTTATTTTTCCTTGCAAAACATACAGCACGGAACAGTTAATTATTTCATTGCGCTCGTACGTATCCCATGGAATATTTCTTAGGTTTTAACAAGAACTACTGCATATAAACTTTTCTTTCGTTATTACAAATCCAACGATACTCGTATATGAAATATCTTTGATCTAATCGCTTGTTTTTACACGGCGTCTCTGCACGTATTTGACGTCATGGGGTTTTACGGACCAATGTGTTCGCGGTTATTTGCTAGTGTGTGGTTGAGATAAGTTGAGGTCGCTATTCAAAACACTGGAAGCGTTTTTGTGTATGAAAATATGCTTTTTATTTATCATAATACTTTAACTGGTATCTTTGTGAAGTAGAAGTTGATTTATTCTTGACTTGTTGAAACAGTAGACAGGTATTCTATTGTTGAGACATGATGGGTTATCAACTAGGTATCCAAATGTTACTAATTATTCTACCATTAATTAATAAGGGTAGTCACAAGATTATTTATTAAATCGCTAAGTAGAATATAAAATACCAATAGAGTAAGTAATTTAGGGGTTAACATATCTATACTATCTTTTTTCACAAAGGTCAAACTCACCTGATAGTGTGGTACCTTGCTGACTAACGAACGAGAGGTACTGGCAATGCGCTCACCAATTCGCTTGCCGTGGTGAGTATGAACAAATCTCCCATGCATGGCATGGCACCTTATGTTGGCGCTTTAATGGAAAGGTCATTATCAGGTATTCCCAAAGTGGTCGTGGTGACCCCCATGCGTATATTATTTTGGTAAGTATTTTGTATTAATAGGAAAAAATAGAGATAGAGATAATAGAGATTTTTAAGGTAATTTGGCAATGGGGGTCTGAGGTGTCAGTTCATTTTGGTAAAGGGGTTTCATGCCCAAAATAGTTTGGGAATCCCTAGCCTGCAGTGGACTTTACAGACTAAGGAAAACGCCAATTGCAGGCAGGATTCGATGCCTAATGAATGAAAAACTACGGAGACAATGATTGTAAATTCTTTGTTTAAGTAATTGAATTGATATTTTAATGCATCATAAACTTTAGTAGTTCTCTATGTGAAAGCCACGAAAGGCCACGGCAAAGTGCAATTTGCGATAAACGGTAGTGGACATGCGAGCCGTGACCTTGACCTTCGAAACGATCGTACAGTTTAGACAAATGCTCCCTTACACGACAATCCCGGGTAATAGGGACAGATTACGTAAAACGACAAAACAAGTGATACGGCCTTTTTTAGTTTCTTTTATGCGATTCTAGAATATGACAAGGTACTTACTGTTATAGATTTTCAAAAAAAAGCGTACTCAACTGTTGAGCCATAGGCCCTGGCTTCGAACCCAGCCGAAGCCAATATTTGTGCAAACACATTGTTAGTTTTCGGGTTTGGTTGAGATGTGTTTGCGTATCATGTGCATTGCATAATGTACGAACGTTTCTCTGATCTTTTTAGATTAAGCGTTACAACGGGCAAGTACAGGAAGGTAGAGACGAGTCGGTGCCTCTGTTAGCGCGTACATTTGTGGCACTGTAAATATATCCTGCGTATTTGCAGATAGTATTCGGAAGGATCAGAGAGGGTTTAGGAGCCGGGAAGGGCCCGCCACGCTGCTCCAGTACGGGTTGGCGGGCTTCACATATCCTCGAAATAATATTTTTTTATTATTTCTCAGACATGCAGGTTTCCTCACTATGTTTTCCTTCACCGCTGAGCACGTGGCAAATACAGCACTTAAAATTGTTATTAACAATTTTAGTGGTGCCGGCACCGGGGATCGAACCCAGGTCACTCATGCTCTATGAAACAAAAGTGAGCGCCCTGACCACTAGGCTACCACGGCTCTAACCCTCTCTGATACTCGTATTTAAGAAGGAGGCCTTTGCCCAGCTGTGGGCACTTACAAGCTGCTACTTTACTTTTACCTTATTCGGAAGTTGTCACCGAGATAGACATTGGACAGGAGGACATTATCATAATAAACATTTTTTGACAGAATACAATACTACCGCATGACATTGTTGCGTTTAATTTGGTGACTGGCTGGAGCAGGATAATCTTACTTCTTTCTAATCGGTGTGTCAACGAGCTTGCTTATTAACTTTGCATTATGGATGGATGAATTCGTCTCCAGATGACTACAAAACATCTAATGCAATGATAGCTTGTTTATCATTCATACTTGCAAAAAAGTAAAGTAAAAAATTCCGGGCGTTGGTTTATTAAACTGCAATACCTGGATGATTATGTATATTATGAGAAATAATAAATGGTGGAAACAGTGATGCAGTCAAATAAAATTAACGTAACTAGGTACAAAATGCATGGTATGTACTGGATGCATAACCAGTTAATGTCTAACTAAATCCATAATCGATATTCCTTTTCAATCCTATTCAATTCTGATTGTCAGAGTAATAAAAGTCCGCAGAAGAAATTACATAATTTTTTAAATGACCACAATAACCTTCCTTTATTTCGAGTTGATATTAATTCGCAAGAATCGTAAACCGGTGTATATCCTGGTATGTAAGTAACATTTTATACTTTATAGCATTGTCTCTTTAATCACGAAACTCTGCGTAAATATGGAAGTGTCTACTTAAATCTTTTGCGTAAGTATACACAGAATGGACGACGAAAGTTATTTCACAAACGCAGGTCGTGATTCAAGAGAATTGCACAAATATTTAAGAGAACTTGATGAGCAGCTCGTATGAATGTTATGTAAAGGTCGATCATATCGTTTTTGACAGCAGCATCTTTTTTAAAAGGTACAAATTTTGTTTACGTAATGCTGCACGCCCGAGTATTTTATTTATTTTTTTCCCCGTTCTGTTTACCAACAATACCCGAATGATTTAATATGTACGTTCTGTCTGTGGTTACCACAGTGATATGATACCATTAGGCAACCGATCCCATTGACTTCTCTTACAACTCGCCGGGGGAAATGCACTTTGGTCACTACCTTACTGTGAAATTTAAACGAGCGCCCGGTCCATGAATTTCCACCAATAGCAGTGGTACTTGGATAAACATGTGCGTATTGTGATGTACTATTAGAAATTTAACCTAGATAATTGTATAGTTGTCAAAAGAAGGCAATCTACCCTTGTTCCTAATGCAGTTAGGCTGATAAACAAGACGTCGTTTATGTCATGGTTTTCCTTTCGGCTGTGGAATTGCTTTCACTTAGTCTTTTATCGTAACCTGACCGATGGTGGAATATATTTTGCACACTGATTAACGTTAACTATCCCGTTACTTAAGTCTGTTGCCGAATATAATGAGCGTGGTTCATTTGTTATTTTCCAATCGATAGCTAGCGTGTTCAATGAAATAACACGTAGTTCAAATAGTACCTCGGGTCATACGGTTTTGTTGGATATTATCTATTTTTAATACTTTTTTAAATTACTGGCACCTATCCCATTCTTAAAATTAATGGATAAATATATCTATAGATACGCATATAAGATCTTCTTCTTCGTTTATTTATGGCATCTCTTTACAGACTTCTGTCAGATCATAGCGGAAATCTTCCACTTAAGTCACGCCGATTTAGTCTAATTTATAAGATTTCGAATATGACAACTTTTGACTCGTCCAAAATATTAACGCCCTTTTTAAATTTATTCATCTTAACTTACGGTAATAAATCTTAACTGAATTGTTTATATTATTGAAAACATTATGAGCGAATGTAATTAAAATATTATAAGTAGCAAAAAAAATTAAGCCTTGGTTCTGAGTTGACTTGGTTGTCTTAAAAGGACACAAATGGACTAAAATAAAACAGTAAATAAGGATAAAGCGTAGCATTGGAGATGAACGAATAGAGAACGCTGTAATGGTTCGGTGACAAACAGATCAAAAAAAATATATGAAGAATGTTTTCAGCCTATTTTAGAAAAAGCTTACAATTTTGTAGAGCACATACCTTCGAGCATCAAGTTCGGCTTACACGATCTTCGTCGACAGAGGCACAATAATTTGAACTAGGCAAAATTCCTAAAATTGTTTCAGTTGCACAAACAAAAACATTGTACCTACATTCCGCCAGCTACCTCACCTTACCTCAAACTAGAAGGACACTCATTAATCATTGAAAATTCTGACAAAACCCCAAAAAAATCAATGATTTTTTTACTTCTTCACTAAACAGTGGTTCTGTATGTTCAGGGTTTAGATCCATAACTTCCAACGTGACATCACGTGATAGGTAACATCACGTGCAACCCTAATTTTCCAAACCTGAATAACACAGACTAGTGATGGATAGCAGAATAATTGGTGCGAGGGTGAAGAGCCCGCGCTCACCAACCTGCTTGCCCTGCGTGGTAAGGTAAAGAAAGAAATACGTGTACGGCTATTGCCTGCTTTTGCTTGTGCTTTCTTATGTTCAGCTGTGGACTTAAATACGCTAATGTTGTGTAGTACTTTTGTACCTCTTCATGAGGTATTACAACAAATGAAAATCTACAATGACATTATTTAATAATGAACGGATGTCAACTTCAATGAACTTTATGTAAGTAACATTGAACAACGTTGAAGGAATATAGCTAGATGTTCCTTCATAGTTGTTCAAGGTTACAAATGCGTTGTCAACCCTGAAGACTAAGATGGAATGCCTCTAAGCCCATAGTTATACTGGCTCTCTATACCTTTAAAATCGGAACACTATAGTTGTTACACTGCTGTTTGGCAGTATAAATGGGTACATTCTCATACTACGGGGCTCCTTGGCAGAGAATTGAAAAACAGCCAAATTACCTTTCTTTGTATATACGTAATATTTATATTATCGATAAAATAATAAAAAAAAATTAAATAATGAATAAATTATAACAAAATTTTAAAATTTATATTCAACGACAAATTTCACCATTTGACGTTATCGTTTAAGTTATTAGGTATCGTTATCATCATCATCATCATAACGATCAAACTATTTCTTTCTGATAACTGTAAAAACCTGCACGAGGGATGTATGAAAACCCGTACCGGCCAAAAATCTCGCTCAAAAATTGAGAGCAGGCCTTGACCTAGCAGATGGACATTTTCAGGCTGCTACTTTAGTATAAAAATCATAACAGGGGCAAGTATAAAATTAAGAAGAGGATCGTCTGACAGGGAAAGTAAGTTGTGCAGTGCAGCAGCGAACAACGGCTTCTGGAGCGACGGTCTGCTTGGCGCGCTGCGTCACTGTAATAAATGGATGTTACTGCGCTAGTGCGTGAGCGGATGTAGGCGACGTACCACCACTACCACCCACCCACTCCTCGCTGTCCGCACGCGACCCGGTCCCGCTCCACCGACAACGCCAGTAATTGTAAAGTCCATTCACAGTGACGAAGTGCCGCGTGTTCTCCCGCCACATTCAACTCTATATTGGCTCTCCCAGTGCTTGGGAACCAAACGCCCATCGTTATCTTAAAAAAAATCTCTATATTATTATACGTTACAACTCGAAAGCGCTTTCCAACGCGTCACCATTCGAATACGTTGCGCGTGCGTCTACAGTCTGCGCGCTTTCAGAAGTGGCAAGAGGCTGTGTTTGCACGAGCGAAAGCGGTCAAGTGAGCCGCGTGTTAACTACGGAATCGGTGTAGGTGTTTTGCTTGTGTTGTGTTGCAATGGAAATAAGTGTTAAAATGTTGAAATCTGGTTTATGAGGAGCTCGGTGAACGTGCTCATGCGGCTGTAAAGAACAAATCCACGTGCTTATGTAACCCTGAATTTGTGGATAGAACAAGTGAGTACACTATATTAGATTATATACGATGGTGCGCTGTCAATATTCATATAACTTTAGTAGCTATAAAAATAAACTTCAAGAATCCATACGAGGTCCTATGAAATAAGATTACGTTTGAAACTTTTATGATGTTGGTAGGTACAAATTTCTGATCTAAACGATATTCAGTAAAATAGCGTCTCAAGATAAAGAAATTGGATATTTAACAAGCATTATATATAACCATTATTTCGTTTCATGATTCATCATTTACTCGTACAAGATTTTTGATATGTGCGGTGGATACTATAGAGGTTTTAATACATTTGCAATTATCTGGAATCTCGTCGTGTAAAAACGTTCACCAGAATATTAATTTGTTGACATTATTGAAGATCAGATCAGATTTAATTAATACAGAAGTTGTATAATTTTTATTGATAAAAATTATTCATTACATTTTACTTTTTCTAAAATTTAGACGATCTTTTAAAATAGTTTTTTTTTGCGTATTTCTGCGAAGCGCTGTTGGCCGCCTGCCCAGTTGTCGTCGCGCCACTGTATACAAATATTGAAAGAAGTTTAAGACATTTTACACGAAGGACACATACACTATCAAAGCTAAGTGCTCGTTTAAATAGTGTTATAATAGTGCATCTGTTTCTGAATTAACAAACAAACATATTTCAAATCCGGGGACGTGTTCGTAAAAATTATTTAAATTCACTGTCAGTATCAGCTAAATACCAATAATGTTGTGTGAGAAACTGTTTCATTTATATATTTTCCGTGCCCTCAATTAAAATTATTACAAACAAATACCTATGTAGGTAGCGCTGCTTGCTGACGCGACTATTTGAACTTCATCATGTTGTGTACTAACTAGCAAAAAAAAAACTGACTAAACGTTCGTTAAAGAAATTTATGTCAAATATTATTTTGTGCCTTGCTATTACGCTGATTGCTTGTTACAAAATGTTAAGCGGCTTACAAAATATATGCAAACAATTACCTGCCAATTGGAAATTACATGTATAGTATATATATATAAACTACTTTCGTAATGGACCATACAGTGATGAATGACGTAGCACTGCAACCTACCTACTACGGGTGTGTCGCCTCATCATTACGAAGAGATCAGTTATGCAATCGATTGCCTCGTACGAGAACCATAATTATACGAATTAACACGAGAACGCAAAAACGCTCTTGGCCGGTGATAACAGAGACAGAAAACGAGGTTAGTCTCGTTATGCAGGCAGATGCTTCCGCGGCGGAGTTAAATTGGGGACACGAAGGCATTTTGGAAGAGCATATTCTTAAAATATGAAAGCTTTCGTCGTGTGAATGAGTGACAGTTTGCAGATAAGATAAAAGAACCAGGATACAGACGTAGTATGATGCACGATGTTATCGCGTCCGTTGCTGTAATCATATGACACATAGGGTCGAGCGATATCGTAGCCTTAACCCAGGTTACGCGGCAGCTTCTAGTAAATTTTATATTAGTCGTGATGATATTTTGTAAAACATATTTTAATTGTTATTTCGGTTTATGTAGTAGCTATTTAAATGTAACTATGTAAATACTTACATAAATTAAAACCCGTAAATAAACTATAAGCACTCACTGGGGTGACAGGGAAAATATAGCATTTCTTTCTCCAAATGTCATGTTCACCTGCGCGTGGTGCACTCTGCTAGCGAACAAACGAGGCTCTGGCGACCGAATGATGGTGATGGATATCTGCACTACTGCGGTGATCAACTCGCTTGCCCTGCTTGTTGAAAATGGGCAAACCTGCCGAGTAAAGAAGTCGCTTTCTTGGAGAGGTCAATGTTCTTCTAATAAGAAATAGTATTACTGATGAAGTTACGAAGTGGTGTAGTAGTACTACTAATTCTATTACAACACACCCCTGTCTCTCATAGAGGTGGGCAGATATTAAGAAGCATTAGCATTTGGCACGATTGAGAGGTATCGCCCTTTCCGTTATTAATTACTTCACAACTTGCAGTTTGTATGGATGAAATATTAGATTAAATTACACATTAATAATTTAAAAAAAAACCGTTCTATTTTTAATTCAGGCAAAATTGTTAATATGTAAGTATGTATCTTTCGCTTCTTAGGCGACGTCGTGTATGCTTTCCATGATGACGAAGGCTACGATGTCATCATAGAAACCGATTTGAGTAATTGAACCGAAACTCTTCATCGCTGCGTTGTAAGGTATCTATACCTATAAGATTAGACGAATTTAAAATGAAGAATAAAATGAACGAATGTTACGTTGCCAGTGGTGCTCACCAAAAACATGGCATTCCGTAACTTTTTTCTTTTTAAGATTTTCTTCGTCGATTATCATTGTTTGTCGCTTCCTTTAATTAGGAAATTTTACTGCGATTTTTAAAACATCGCTAGTAATTTTAAACGACCTCTGTTATAAATGGAAATATACGTACACGTTCTGTAAATAATACGTGTAATGGATCAAATGTCCCAACGGGTCATTACCTGCGGTTAATGCGAACGCATAGGTATAAGCCGCACGTTTATCTCGAGTTGTAGTATCTAGATACATTTTATAATTTTGTCATTTCAGATTCTGTTGAATTATTTTCTTATAACTTAATGGTTATACAAACTTATAATATAACTTACTAGCGAATCTCGTCGGTTTCATGAAATCGTCTTAGAAGTTTTAAAAGTTTTAAGCGAATACACAGGCAAACGCGGATTCCGACGTTTGAATCTGATGATGATAAATTAATCTTTTTAAGATTAAAAAATTCAAATGGTAATATCAGAGGCACCTAAAAGCTTTCCTTTATCCTCTAAAGGTTTAAATCTCCGCATCGTTAAAAATAGTCTTTAACTCCGAAAATTCAGAATTTGTTTTAAATTTACCCAAAATTACGCACCCGTGAAGTAATCATGCACGGAAAAGTATTTCGTTGATGGAATATTCAACTATGTTTTAAATAGAAACAAACTATTTAGTATGTCATAAAATGCTATAAAGTTTAGCAGAGGACAGTTTTATGTGGTTTATTGTGCAGACTTAAAGATAAACAGAAAAGATGGACTCAAGTGAGACTCGTAATATTACGATTGATGATTATACCACATGATAGAATCTAAACTATAACAAACTTAATACAGTTGTTTTCATTTACTTAGAAATAACAAACGACCGAATGATGGCGGTAAGCGCATCAAAATTTACCGAATCCCAAATCCCACAGACTAGTGATAGGGAGCAGTATCATTAGTGCGAGGGTACCGGCACAGCGCTCACCAACAAACGTGGTAAGTATGGGCAAGTCTTTCAAGAATTGCATGATGGCTTTTGGTAGCGCTTTCTTGGAGAGGTCTATGTTCAGCAGTGAACTTAAAGAGGCTGACGATGAACCATAGTAATGCAGTTTTACTGAAGCTTTTTGTCTTCGGGGGCGAGTATCACTTTGTTAACAGCGGCTGCACGCGGCCTCGCCCACATTGGAGAATATTAAGAGGATTGAGATCAGAAGTGTCTTACACCCTGTTCTGCCCAATGTTATACATATCCGTTCAGTCCTTCACGTTTCATAACAGTAGAATAATATTGTTTGAACTCCTCAAGAATTATGCGTGATTGAACGACAAAAATACATATAAAATTTTACGTTGGTAATATTAATTACCTTCAGTCAGCGTTCTTGGTATCGTGCCAAGAGGAATAGGTTAGATAGTAGTTATTGTAAATAGTCTTAATTGTTATATTATAATATATACACACTTTAAGAATTAAAATAAAACGTCAAGCTGTCAAAAGCTTACGTACAGCTTTAACAATATACTAATACTTCTCAACTTAATTAACACTATGAAAATACTTTTAATTAATTAAAGAATGATTAAAATTAGCCCATGGGAATTACAAGGAACTTATTTTAAAAAGTTTCATTTAAATCTTAGGGTTATAACTTTCCGTTTATCGAGTAAGTATTTTTTAGTTTATGATAAATATTTCGTTGCTTAAGCGTTTAGAATAACGCACAGAGATCAAATACATATTTTTAAGCAACTAAATCAAAATGATTTCTTGTATTTACGCGAACACTACACATTTCAAATGAAACAATTATTTACGCGGTACGGATTTTAACGCGTTTAATTATGTTTTCACATTCCCGACATTTCGATGAGCACGAGGGATCTGTGACAGTAAACACTTGGGCTCGAGCTTCAGCATGTTAAGCAAGTTCTGACGACAACAAATTTCGGGTTCCGCGCCTCCGTCACAGTGACCGAGTGAAACCGGCCACAGTTGAGCGAGTACCTGCTGTATTTCTGAAGAGGGCTTCTATAAAAACGTTTTTCAAGCCGGCGAAAAGATAAGTCAATTTTTACCATCAAAAATCAATAAATAGAAGCTGAAGGTAGCCCGAGTTAACTATGGCATCTGGACGTCCAACACCTCAGTCCCCCCGTGACCACGGCTGCTGTAAAGCAATGGAAACGTCGGGAATATAAAAACATAATTAAACGCGACAAAATCCGTAAATAATAGTTTCATTTCACAACTAAATCAGAACCAAACATGGCACAAGGTGACAAACAACGTGATGCGATTAATCTCTTGTAAAATTTAAAATCATTATAATCTCATTACATTATCATTATCTTAAAGTTTAACAAATAAAAACCAGTAACAGGTATATGTACTTAGTGACCGCGCTTATATGCAAGCTAAACATACGATGGTCGCTCAAAATTCGAAGACCATTAAAGCGGGAATCTTTTACCCTAAATGCAAACCTCATCTACATAAGTTGGCCCCAGCTGTCATATGAGATTCTGGCGATTCTGTGTGACAGTCGGAATAAAAGAATTGCTTCACTCCATTGACTTTTTTTAAATTTAGTAGGAAGATCTATTACAAAAACAAAACATTCACGCTTGTAATCCCTTACCGTGTAAGTTGGGGTGCCATTACTTCCATATGTGTCAACGTACAGAGTTGTTATTTGAGACAATCGGTGCTCCCATGCTTGGCCAAAATCTAAAAATTTATACAGTATCGAAATGTATCTCCGCCGCTTTTCTTTTAATGCACAGAATATACAAAACTGGTCACACATACACATTAGCGTACTTCGACACACAAATTATGGGTCTTCGTCACATTAATTTATTGTATACATACACACAATTAAAACAATTAACGTAAAACAACAGAAATTCATAAAATTTTTGAGTTTAGTATTAATACTTTAAAGTTTTTTAGTTTTATATAAAAATGTGGGTTGGCGATCACAGTCCCTGGCAAGTTAGATTTAAAATGCTGCGACCGGTCCGGTCTACAAAAATAAATTGATGAGATATTATTTGCGACGATAATTTTAAAGACCAGATGACTAGATGATGGAGTGACACATTCTCTTATGCCGCCACACTGTGAAATTTTTATAAGGTCTAAACTGTTCCACGGCTGGTCAAAATTCCCATTCATTCTTATTCTACAGGGCCCTAAAATTATAGTGTCGGCCCGAATTTGTGTACTAATGCAAGCGATGCAGGGGAAAACTACTATATGAATATAGATGAGGGGAGGAGGCAGCTCATAACAAAAAGAACAGTATACAGGTACAAAAAACTTCATGCACGTCGTGTAATGTCCAAGTATAAAAATATTTTAATAACACCGTTAATTTTCTGGTAGTAATTAGTGTAAATGAATTAATAATAATTTAATTGAATTACATTTCTTGCAGTTAACAATATTTGTGAATTTGAATTTAAACTGATTTATTCACAAATAAATAGTAAAATAATAGTTTCATTTCACAACTAAATCAGAACCAAACATGGCACAAGGTGACAAACAACGTGATGCGATTAATCTCTTGTAAAATTTAAAATCATTATAATCTCATTACATTATCATTATCTTAAAGTTTAACAAATAAAAACCAGTAACAGGTATATGTACTTAGTGACCGCGCTTATATGCAAGCTAAACATACGATGGTCGCTCAAAATTCGAAGACCATTAAAGCGAGAATCTTTTACCCTAAATGCAAACCTCATCTACATAAGTTGGCCCCAGCTGTCATATGAGATTCTGGCGATTCTGTGTGACAGTCGGAATAAAAATTGCTTCACTCCATTGACTTGAATCTTGAAATTTAGTAGGAAGATCTATTACAAAAACAAAACATTCACGCTTGTAATCCCTTACCGTGTAAGTTGGGGTGCCATTACTTCCATATGTGTCAACGTACAGAGTTGTTATTTGAGACAATCGGTGCTCCCATGCTTGGCCAAAATCTAAAATTTATACAGTATCGAAATGTATCTCCGCCGCTTTTCTTTTAATGCACAGAATATACAAAACTGGTCACACATACACATTAGCGTACTTCGACACACAAATTATGGGTCTTCGTCACATTAATTTATTGTATACATACACACAATTAAAACAATTAACGTAAAACAACAGAAATTCATAAAATTTTTGAGTTTAGTATTAATACTTTAAAGTTTTTTTTTACTTTTATATAAAAATGTGGGTTGGCGATCACAGTCCCTGGCAAGTTAGATTTAAAATGCTGCGACCGGTCCGGTCTACAAAAATAAATTGATGAGATATTATTTGCGACGATAATTTTAAAGACCAGACGACTAGATGATGGAGTGACACATTCTCTTATGCCGCCACACTGTGAATTTTTTTTATAAGGTCTAAACTGTTCCACGGCTGGGCAAAATTCCCATTCATTCTTATTCTACAGGGGCCCCTAAAATTATAGTGTCGGCCCGAATTTGTGTACTAATGCGAGCGATGCAGGGGGAAAACTACTATAGGAATATAGATGAGGGGAGGGAGGCAGGTCATAACAAAAAAGAACAGTATACAGGTACAAAAAAACTTCTTGCACGTCGTGTAATGTCCAAGTATAAAAATATTTTAATAAACCCGTTAATTTTCTGGTAGTAATTAGTGTAAATGAATTAATAATTATTTAATTGAATTATATTTCTTGCGGTTAACAATATTTGTGAATTTGAATTTAAACTGATTTATTCACAAATAAATAGTAAAAATAATAGTTTTTACGTTAAACATAGGTGAAAAAACTTAAAATAAATATTTATCAAGTAATAGCCAGCTTTAGATGTGCAGCATGTCACACTTCTAAGTAGTTTTCCAGCTCGATTGCAGCGCTATTGCACTTCACAATAATTTATCGTCATATTTATTACATTTTACGCTTTGTAAAATGCAGAAGGTCGCAGTTTGCATCCCTTCTATTTCGCTCGTCCTCATGACCTCGTCCTCGTGACTCAGAACAAAAGAATATAACAATATTAATAACCAACAACATTAATTACATTACTATCAAAATACATTATTATAATGAATGAGGAAGCCACGATAGCCGAGTGGTTAGGAGATCTACCTCTGAAACAAGAGACACGAGTTCGATCCAATGTACCAAGACCTCTGATAACCTCATCATGGGGTATACGGTCATGTGAGCATCTTTTTTTCCACTGTTGTAGATTCTGAGGAGTATTATCTATAAGCAATACGGCCAAGCGGATTGTATAGTGCAGTTTTGCTTTAATGATGTCGCTCCCCATCATCATCTTGGCTCCCCATCACAGTGACTCCGGCTCCACTTCCCCCCTCTACCCCCCCCCACATCCCCATTTGTCCCAAAAGGCCGGCAACCCACCTGAAGCTCGCAGTCTGCGACGCGCGCCCGTGCAGGTGGACGTTCTCTCAAACAACACCCATGTGCTCACGAGAAGCCAATTCAAGTGACAATAGAAATAGTGTCCAGTGTTCGCGGGAAACCGCTGTGAAAGTGTAGTGCTACTGTACTCCTGCCCTGTAAGTAGTTCGTACACAACTCTCGCCTCAGAGGCGGCTATTTTTAAATTTCTGTGTCGCTTGTTGCGCTAGGCAACAGCTAGGTACTCATCCCTGCGCACCTAAAAGCGCGGGGTATAAGTCAATGAGCACACACCTCCCTGCCTTTGGTAGGGAGGTTTAGAATCTCTCTCACACACGCCATTCAATGGCCGACACGACCAAGATGGCCGACGCCGACGCCGACAAGATGGCCGCCCATTGCGCAAATTCCGAACTAGCGAAGTTCGTTAAATTCGCATTCCCAGATATCTGGGAAAAATTCGTAGCTTTCCGGCTGGGCTCGAACACCGAGGTCGCCTCGCGCCCGGCGTTCGACACGGACAGCCCTCTCTCTCCGGACGCCTCCCCTGAGTCGCCCGTAGCCACGGAGGTTAGCCTTCCCGCGTCGCCCGCCGCCAACGGGCACGCCGCGTACCTGTCGGACTCCGGGTCCGACATGGAAGTCGAGGACGCCTCTCCGGACGACGGCTTCACGGTCGTCGTCAGGAGAAAGGCGAAAAAACGCGTCGCTAGAAACGAGGACGAGCCTAACTCGGACTCGTCGTTATCGCCGAAGGCACGCCATCAAAAGGCTGCGTCGCAAACCCGCCAGCCAATAGCGAAGCGGGAACCCAAAACCAAACCGGCACAGTCCGCCCAGCAAACCGACTCGCGTCAAATCCCAACGCCGCCGCGACCTCAGAGCCCGCGCGCCCAAACCCCGCCGCCGATCATACTCCAGGACAAAGGGCACTGGAACGACCTGTCAGTATGGCTGACTAAAAACAAAATTCTGTGCCCAAAAGCACAAACCACAGCTCAAGGAATCCGCGTATTCCTTACGAATATAGACGATTTTCGCACGGTGACTAGACACCTAAAAAATAAAAACATTAGTTTCCACACCTACTCGCTAGAGGAGGACAGACGTCTCCGCGTAGTAATTCGCGGACTCCCTAAGGAGCTCCTCCTTGACAATATAAAAAACGACCTAATCGCGAAGAATATCCCTGTGCAGGAGGTACACCGAATGTACCACCCACAGAAAAAGTCACCGTACGACTTGGTCCTAGCCATTCTCGACCTGTCCCCGGAAGGCAAGGCTATATTTAACATCAAAGCGATTTGTAAACTTACGAACCTATCCATCGAGGCACCGCGGAACAAAGGCATCATAAATCAGTGCCACCGCTGCCAACTATACGGCCACTCGGCCAGAAATTGTTTCGCGCGTCCCCGCTGCGTCAAATGCCTCGGAGACCACGGCACTCCGGAGTGCGAGCGCACGCGCGACGCAACCGAACCGCCAAGCTGCGTCTTGTGCGGCGAACAGGGCATCCGCGAATTATCGCGGCTGCAACAGAGCGCCGCGAAAGAGACAGCGTGGCGGCACCAAGAACGGTCGTAGGAAGGGCCCCGGGGCTCCACGGTCCCAACCTCCTGCGCCTGCCAAGCCAGCGCCTGCCAAGCCAGCGCCTGCCAAACCAGCACCTGCCAAACCAGCACCTGCCAAACCAGCGCCAGCGCCTGCCAAGCCAGCGCCTGCCAATCCCACTGCTGAACTCACGCAGAAAGCCAATGCCTGGGCTAAACCCTAGGTTATACTCAAAGAGCGCGGTCGCTTCACGACCTGCGGCCTCCACTCCCGCGCCCCAAGGCGCCTCAAACTTCGCCGCCGACTTTTCATTAGTATGCGGCTTCATCAACAACATCAACGTTGCTGATCTATCAATCCTAGCCCGCAAACTACGCGAGGCAACGACACCCCAGGACAAACTCATGGCCACCATTGAGCACATGCCCACTATCGACGCGATCTGGTCGTTTCAATGCGCCTAAACCCGCGGCATGCCCAAATTTAATACACACTAATTATTCCAATGGCTAACGCAGTAGGAAAGATTAAAACCGCGCTCTCTGACTGTCGCTGCATTCAACGCAAACGGCCTCAAAACGCAGAAAGACGAAATCGCTACGTTTCTTCGCGATCACAACGTCGACATTATGCTAGTGCAAGAAACCTTCTTGAAGCCTAGCAATCGCGATCCTAAAATAGCAAATTACAATATCATCCGTAATGACAGGTTAACGTCCGCCAAAGGCGGCACCCTGATTTACTTCAAAAGGTCCTTGCATTGCATACCACTCGACCCTCCCGACCTAATAACAATCGAAGTTTCCGCGTGTAGAATAGCGCTAACCGGCCACAGGCCGCTTGTTCTAGTATCAGCCTATCTGCCGCCAAACAAAACCCTCCATTCGTCAGACATTAGGACGCTAACAGGCTAGGCCCCTCCGTCATCATAGGCGGCGACCTAAACAGCAAACACATCAGCTGGAACTCGCGCGTCAATAATACAAACGGCAACGTGCTCGCCGACATACGGGACCGCTACTTGTTAGACGTAATCGCACCCGACTCGCCTACGAGATATCCGACGTATCACACTCACGCGGCGGACGTACTCGATATCGCGATTCTTAAAGACGTAAGCCTAGCTATTAACTCGATAGATACGCTTCACGAACTCGACTCAGACCACAGACCGGTCTTACTCAAGCTGGGCCAGCCGCATGGTGAGGTCCTCAGACCAAAACCATCGTGGACTGGCGTACCCTCGAAGTCAAACTCGAAGCTACGACATCACAGCACCTAGACAAAATACCGGACAAGATAGACTCGCCTGAAATAGCATGTAGGGCAATAAACTCACTAACAGACCATCTCAAGTCAGCCGTCGAAGAATCCAAAAGGACGGTCCCTGAGTCGAACGCTCGGCACATGGAGCTCCGGCAGGTCTTAGACGCCTAATTAGGAGAAAAACGCAGCTATTAGAGCACATGACCGTTATAGAACGGAACAAAACCGCGAAACCATGCGACGCCTACAGAGGCAAGTAAAGAGCGCATCACTGAATTTAGGAACACTAGGTGGGATTCTCTCCTTGGAGACATCGAGCCATCGCATACTGCCTACTGGCAGCTGGCCCGATCTCTCAAAGTAGAGAACGTGGCAACAATGCCCCGCTATTACGCCCCGATTTAGACACGCTGGCCTTCGACGACAGCGAAAGGCCGAATGCCTCGCGGACGGTCTAGAGCCAATGCACCCCTCGCGTGTACCAACGGATCCGGCCCACCTGCGGCAGGTGGACGAGGAAGTAACACGTAGGGACGCGTTACCACCAGTGGACGATCCACTAGAGCCAGTGACACCCAAAGAAGTCTCTGAGATAGTAAGCAACCTGAAAAACCGGTCAGCACCGGAATGGATGGTATAAGCAACAGGGTATTTAAAACTCTCCCAGCCCCACTAATATGCCTACTGGCAAACATCTTCAACGTACTCCTCGCCAGCTGCTCCTTCCCGGATGCCTGGAAAGAGGCAGACGTCATAGGCATTCGAAACCAGGCAAGCCCCGTAACCTCGCCTCCAGCTATCGCCCTATAAGTCTCCTCAACTCTATGGGGAAAATCTATGAAAGAATAATCCTGAAAAGACTCAGACAATTTGTGTTTGAGAACAACATAATTCAGACGAGCAATTCGGCTTCCGTTCCGAACACTCGTGCGTCCAACAAGTGCACCGCTTAACGGAGCACATATTAAAAACCTAAACCTCTCCCCAAGCCCAATAGGACGGGAGCACTATTCTTCGATGTCGCAAAGGCATTCGACAAAGTCTGGCACAACGGTTTAATCTATAAACTGTATAACTTCAATATCCCAGACAGGCTCGTGCACATCCTACGAGCCTACTTGTCCAACCGCACCTTTCGCTATCGAGTAGAGGGCACGCGATCCTCAATCCGCCCTCTGAAAGCCGGAGTCCCTCAAGGCTCCTGCCTCTCCCCGATCCTCTTCTCACTGTACACGAGTGACATTCCAAAGGAGCCCCAGGTCAACCTCGCACTATTCGCGGACGACACGGCCCTATACTTCTCCGACCGCCACAAGGTCGCATCATAAGACTCAAGCCGCTGCCAATCGTCTGGGCGAATGGTTCCGGAAATGGAGAATTGAGGTTAATCCCGAAAAAAGCGTAGGAGTTCTCTTCACAAGGGGAACGAGCACGGCCAATCATAATTACGAATCTCGTAAATTAGGCACTATCACCCTATTCGATCGACCGATCCCCTGGGAAAGGAAGGCGAAATACTTAGGGGTAACCTTAGACGCGGCGATGACATTCGCCCCCCATATTAGGACAGTCAGGAACAGGGCCGCCTTCGTCGCAGGCCGCCTACATTCAATGATCTGCTCCTCAAGCAAGATGTCACTTAGACACAAATTACTCCTATACAAGGCTTGCATAAGACCTATCATGGCCTATGCCTCGGTAGCCTTCGCTCACGCGGCGAATACACATCGCCTCGCTACAGACCGTCCAAAATAAGTTTCTGCGTAGCGCCACCGGTGCAAGCTGGTACCAACGTAACGACGACTTACACAAGGACTGTAAAATACCGACGATCAAAGCATTCTTCAGGGAAACGTCACGACGCTACTTCGAATCGGCCGCCGTACACTAACCCGCTGGTGGTAAACGCCAACAAATATTCCCCGATATTAAACGCAACGGTGCGTCACCGTCGCCCGCGTAACGTATTAGACGACCCGGAAGACGTAACAGCACCGACAGACCGACAAACTGAACCAGGTTCGGTTAACACTACTCAACCTGAACACACTGTACATACAGTTAGGAGTAAGTCACATACACAATCCCCGCCGACGCGTAAGAGCGTATCGTGCAAATCAAACACCCGCGTACACACCTTGCACCCGGGATTCAGGGCGGTCCTTACCGCCCATTACTACCGAAACACCGACCGTCCGAGACGAGGCCCGAACCTCCCTCGGACGATCCTTAGATGCTTACCATAAAGAGGTAAGCGGTAGATGTACTCCTGTACATCTATTTAAAGCATAAACGCCCGCGGCCTCAAGGCCGCAGGCGCAAACCTATGAAGCTGTAAAAGCCAAAACGGCTAACAGCAATAACTTCATCGAATACATATACCACCTGAAGCTCTTATAGTGTTCCAGATGGACGTGAGCGATGGTAGTCTTTTACCAAATGGTGAACCGCTTACTCGTTTGCAAATTAATACAAAAAAAAACTGGCTATGATGACGTCCGTAACAAGTAATAAGTACGAATGATGTCTGTGAGATTTTGGTCCGGCAATTTGGATGGGTATTCCGCTGTCATTACGGCGCCAGAGCCTCGTTCGTTGGTTAGCAGGATGCACCACGTGCTGGTGAAGTTGGCACTTGGTGAAAGAGTTGGTGTATTCTCCCTTGCAACTACAACATTAACAATGTATTACAATAATGTACAGCGCAACGTACAAACTATTTTACAACATTTAATCGAAGTATTTTCTGCATATTCACTTTATTATTACACATATTTTTACTATTATTTTTATGATACTCACATTTTTATAAGTTGGCAGCATTAATATTCTTTAAATTAAAAAAAAAAAAATTTTTATAGCAAATACTATTAATAAACTGCCGATGGGTCTAAAAGCGTCTTGAAAGCTGCAGACATCATTTGTTATTTCAGTGAGTTTAGACTCAATAAGTATACATATTATGAATATTTAAGTTACATTTAACTGTAATGCCAATTTAAAATTTTGTGTAATTAACGTTTAAAAGTTTAAATTAACGTCTATATTATATACATATATATAGGCAGTAAGCAATCATGCTTGTCAACCATTGGGGTAGTCAGGTAGGACTGATTTCCATTTGGCACAACTCATAGTCCGAACGGCACTTTTGCCTGTCAGGAGATAGAATGTGATGTCACCACCCCTCACGTTAATATTTTTATATTTAGTCAATTTTGGTATCCTATAGATCAAGGATTCCCAAACTATTTTGGGCAAGGCAACCTTTTCTAAAATGAACTGATACCTATAGGCCCCACTAGCCAAAATACATTAAAATCCTATTTATAGTTTAAATTCTTTGCGATTGGTTAAGAGAGTAAACTTGACATCATTTCATCATCATCAAAATTTAACAAAATAAATAAATACATTTATACCTACACTTACATCTTCACACAGAGTACATGATCTAGTCATACATAATAGTTATAAAAATAACATGAAAATAAATAAACAATAATACATAAAATTGAGTAAACATCAAGTGTAATTAACAATTATTAATACAAATTACGTAAACATTTTTTAAAAGTACAACAATGATACTTCTTACTAAAATATTAGTCTTTCTTTTAAGTTGGTACACATAACACAACTTATAAAGTATCTAGAAAGTTTCAAATAAGAACTTGTGTTTTACTACTTAATCAAGGGGTCGATTTTTAAACCACCCCGACCCCCAAAATCAGTTTTCGTTTATGCCGACCCCTAGGAAACAGATATCGACCAGTTTGGCAATCCCTGCTATAGATGAAACGGCATTAGCTTAGGGTCTGTCTCATTAAACATTATGAATGATCTCTCAATGAGTCAATGATGATAAGCGTAACTAGAGCGGACATTTGCAAATCCTATTAATTTTGGCCTAAAATAGTCCTATATTCAATTATGATTTTTTTAGGTACTTAGTTACCTATTTATTTGTATGTAACTGTACGAAAATTTAAACGTAAAAGGCGTGTTATTAAGGTTCCGTATGTTTGTTTGTCTGTCCGTCTGTCTGTCTGTCTGTACTATATTGCGTCGTTGCAACCATCAAGCCACAATTTTATAATCCATAAAAACTATGACCGAGCTGTTTTACAAACACCTAAGCAAACTTCTAGTTTTCACTATAATAGCACTTTGATCTACAATAAATATCTATCGTCATATGATTATGATGCATGGGAAAGTACTTAGATAAAATATTTTTGTAAATACGCGCAAAAGGCATGAAAAACATTAAAACATAGTGTTAGTACAAGGGTACTACTTATTCCATACATTGAAATTTCTTCCAGCAGACCCTAACAGGAAATTTTATTGAAATGGCAAACTTAGTGCGTACATTTCATAATATGTAATATATAATAAATACATAAATAATATGTATACAATTAAATAAATAGGATTACATATAATTAAATAATATACATAGATATATTTAAATAAATATATTTATATATATATACATACATACATGCATAGATAGTCGTAAATATACAATATATATTCTATTAACACGAGTGAGTTCCACAACCTAACTGCATGGACTGCAAAGGAATAGGAATAAAAACTGGAATTATGGATAGGATAATTAAGGAGTGTCCTGACATGCGATCTGCATGGCACATCTGGAGGGTGAACGAAGGAAAATAGGTTCCTGAGGTATGACGGAGAGGATGGGTTGTGCAAGATGTTATAAAGGAGATATAATAATTGAGTGTTCCTGCGAAGTCGAATTGGGAGCCACTTGAGGTTCTTGCGAAACTGAGATATTCGGTCAAATTTCTTGAGTCCAAAGATAAAACGGATTGACAGATTTTGCAAGCGTTCAAGTTTATTTAGTAGCTCCTCTGTAGCATCCAAATAGCAGGCATCAGCATAATCTAGTATGGGCTGAATAAGAGTAAGTGCTAGTGTGATTTTAGTTTTAAATGGCAAGACATTTTGAAGGCACTTCAGCGAATGCAGGGTAAAGTGAACTTTTCGACTAATCACAGCAACGTGCGCGGACCAGGATTAATGTTGATCAAAAGTCACACCTAAGTTATTAACAGTATTGGCATAGGTTATAAGAATGCCATCCAGACACACGCAAGGTAGTGTTGAAAAATCTAACTTTTTTCGTAGGTGTTTGCTGCCAGCAAATACTATTAATAAACTGCCGTTGGGTCTAAAAGCGTCTTGAAAGCTGCAGATATTATTTGTTATTTCAGTGAGGCTTCTTGAAGATTTCCATTGTTCAAGCTATATGCAGATTTTGTCTAGACTCAATAAGTATACATATTATGAATATTTAAGTTACATTTAACTGTAATGCCAATTTAAAATTTTGTGTAATTAACGTTTAAAAAGTTTAAATTAACGTCTATATTATATACATATATATAGGCAGCAAGCAATCATGCTTGTCAACCATTGGGGTAGTCAAGGTAGGACTGATTTCCATTTGGCACAATTCATAGTCCGAACGGCACTTTTTGCCTGTCCAGGAGATAGAATGTGATGTCACCACCCCTCACGTTAATATTTTTATATTTAGTCAATTTTGGTATCCTATAGATCAAGGATTCCCAAACTATTTTGGGCAAGGCAACCTTTTTCTAAAATGAACTGATAGCTATAGGCCCCCATAGCCAAAATACATTAAAAATCCTATTTATAGTTTAAATTCTTTGCGATTGGTTAAGAGAGTAAACTTGACATCATTTCATCATCATCAAAATTTAACAAAATAAATAAATACATTTATACCTACACTTACATCTTCACACAGAGTACATGATCTAGTCATACATAATAGTTATAAAAATAACATAAAATTAAATAAACAATAATACATAAAATTCAGTAAACATCAAGTGTAATTAACAATTATTAATACAAATTACGTAAACATTTTTTAAAAGTACAACAATGATACTTGTTACTAAAATATTAGTCTTTCTTTTAAGTTGGTACACATAACACAACTTATAAAGTATCTAGAAAGTTTCAAATAAGAACTTGTGTTTTACTACTTAATCAAGGGGTCGATTTTTAAACCACCCCGACCCCCAAAATCAGTTTTCGTTTATGCCGACCCCTAGGAAACAGATATCGACCAGTTTGGCAATCCCTGCTATAGATGAAACGGCATTAGCTTAGGGTCTGTCTCATTAAACATTATGAATGATCTCTCAATGAGTCAATGATGATAAGCGTAACTAGAGCGGACATTTGCAAATCCTATTAATTTTGGCCTAAAATAGTCCTATATTCAATTATGATTTTTTTAGGTACTTAGTTACCTATTTATTTGTATGTAACTGTGATGGTTACGAAAATTTAAACGTAAAAAGGCGTGTTATTAAGGTTCCGTATGTTTGTTTGTCTGTCCGTCTGTCTGTCTGTCTGTACTATATTGCGTCGTTGCAACCATCAAGCCACAGTTTTATAATCCATAAAAACTATGACCGAGCTGTTTTACAAACACCTAAGCAAACTTCTAGTTTTCACTATAATAGCACTTTGATCTACAATAAATATCTATCGTCATATGATTATGCCTGCATGGGAAAGTACTTAGATAAAATATATTTGTAAATACGCGCGACAACAACATTTTTATCGACAAAAGGTGCCTCATCATTTTAGCAGGAGTGAAGTAAAGCCAATTTTCATCTTAAGCGTCTCATGTTCACTCCCTCTCACGCGAAGTTAACTTTTAAAGTGATCATAATATCATTTCATTTTCCATTACGAGTAATTACGAGTACAATCGCAATTTTTAATCACAATTATTATCCAAAGTTTGGATAATTATAGGAATAATCCATTATCTATATAGTCTGACTAATTCTCATAAAAATGTAAATTATTAATATTTGTGTAAAAACTGTGTTTTTAAAATATATGACACGCTTCAGTTGGGTTTTTACTGCGGTCGGAAAAAGTTACAAGTCCGACGTCCGAGTCCGTTAAGTGTTCATCATCTTCAGCCAAGAATAGAATAAGAGACCAATTAGAAACTTTCTTTTTCTGATGACTGTCCAAGGTTGAAATATTTTTTCTGGCCAAGGTTTTAGGAGTACAGACTAGTCAAGTAAAGTGTTCGTTTGTCATTAACTGATCTTCAAAGTGTGTATAAGCAAATTGAGTGCCTGTTGACGCAAATCATTTTCTTCTTAAATGTTTATGTGTATTGTTACTTTATTAGAATTAAGTATACGAAAGTAAATACTTAACGAGCATTTATTTGAATATCAATTCAAAATTGCGTGGATTACAGACAATTCATGACGTAGTGTTCGATAGGCAATGTTATTGGTGGCTTAAACAAGCCGATGCGGGAGCGACACGCTTTGTTTACTGTGACATACTTTTGCATTAAGAATTCCATACGAATGCTAAATAATACCCGGTTTAAGTGAGAGATTGTGCAAAACGTTCGACCCCGGGTAGAAAAACCTGTTAACTACCTCCAACAGCGAGGCATAACAAGTCTGAGAAAATTTATTCACCTTTGACTAACGCTCGAGTGCGGAATTAGCCGCAAAGACTGCGTCATCAGCATAGAGATGACTGTTGACGTCGCGTAATTTGGGAAAAGAGATGTTAAAAACTTTCCGTCAATCTTCATCTGTATATAGGATATCCTGTTGGTCATTGCCAAAAGCAAATATTAGTGCAATGCATAATACATACAGTGCACTAATATTACAAAACAAAAATAATAAAAACCAGCCAAGCGTGAGTCGGGCTCGTTCGTCGAGGATTCCGTACAACACAAACAATATGTCTGTGTTATGTTTTTACAAAAATACTGAGACTTTACTTGATCAAACTGAAATGTCTATATTGCTGACTTCTTCTTTCTTGGTTCCTTGCCATTGTGAACTGATCTCACCGATTAACAGCAATGCATTTTTAATTGTCTTTAATGTTTTATTATATCGTAAACCACGACAGTTGTAACGTAAAGAAAAGAATTATTGTCTATTGGCATCTTCAATAACTGAATAATGTTCATCGCTATCGCTTGGTTTAAATTAACGCAATTACACGCAGTATATATTTGTTATTTATAAGAATTTTAAGTGTCCGATCGTGCAATGAATGAACAATGAACGCTGATTGTTTTGTGAATACCACAACTATAGAACCATAGATGTTTATTATTACCTATTTCATTATAGTACCATCCATACAAATAAATAAATCTATTATTTTTTCACATTTTACATTTATTATCTTTATCTTGTTTTTCATAATTTACGATTTTATGTACTATCGTATTGATATTTTAATTAGTGTATGTTAATGTTAATCACAAAAGTGCTTTTTTCTCTAGATCAACCTTGATGGAATATGTACACCAGGAATGAATAATGTGACATGTTCAATTGTAATTATTACCCCTCGTTGGTATCTACCAACAATTCATGAAACAAGTTTTCAACAAAATACATTTACAAATCAAGTAGAAATCAAACATAACATGTTTTGTACCTATTTCAAATAAGTAAAAATTTGTAAAAATAGTAAAAGTTTTCTACAAGTTTTCTGTACAAATACATTCACAACTTGTAATTCGATCTAAACAATAAATAAAGCAATAAATACAACTGTTTTTTGCTTTGGTCGAAACGCGGGGACATTATGATATTTCATTTCATTACGGATGTTTATAAAGAATTATCCTCTGATTAGTGATAAATAAAAATACACAAAATACGATAAAATTAATAACATTATATATAAAATAAAATAAATAAATAAAGAACCCTACCTGTGCTACATTTTAGCTCAGAGCGGCCGACACGATTTCCCAGTCGTCTCAGATGTTCCAAGAAACTGACTGGGATTAAGCTATTTGCAAAAAAGGCAATCCAAATAATTTCGGTCAGCACACCACCCTATATGTCGGTCACCTCGTGAGCCACAACCAGAGATGTTATACGACACCTCGATATGACCAAAGAGTTTATAACCACTACGTGAGATGACGACAAGATCGTCAGATGTCGACGGTGGCTCCTTTAGAGCGTAGGCTCCCCAAAGAGATCACCGAAACTTAAGGCGGCAGTTAGGGTAAGCAACGGTATCCACGAAAAGCTCGTCAAAAGTATTGTAGAACTTCGGGGGTTATGGGGGCTCTTTCTTCTACATATCAAATCTCAGGTTTTGGATATAATTAAAAAAAAATTAAAACCGAAAAAGCTTGAATTGTTAGTTTATGATTAGTAACCAAGAGGAATATGTCACCTTTTTTGGCAAAAGGTTGTAGGCATTAATAAGGCCTACATCCTGCGGTAGACTTTTCAGATTGATGCAAATACCTATTGCATCCGAAGGCATTGATGCCTAATGATTGAAATACGACTAACTATGTAACCGAAATGAAGAGTATACTTACGAAGGTCTGTGAATTTCGTCGGCACGCAGACTTTTTTAACTCAACGTACTTAATTTACTGTTTTTTTTTTTAAAGTAATAGATATTTTAATGTATCACAGAATTTAGTAGTTCTCCAGGTGAAAGCCCGGAACTGCCACGGCAAAGAGAAATTTGAGATAAACGATAGCGGACATGCGACAAATTGATAAAGAAGATTTCAATTTAATAGATATTAAACGTGGTAGAACCAAGCAGTGGCTTTTGCTGCTGCTTGGATGGGCCAGGTTGACCGGAATGGTACCACGGCCTCGCAGAATACCGGCGTAAAGTGGAGGCATCTTGTGCTTCTGCGTTTCGTTCGGTGAGTGAGGTATCCGGAGGCCCACTCTCCCTCCCCATCCCCCTCTTTCTTCTTCTCTCCATCTCCCAAATACCCTTTAAGGCCGGCAACGCACCTGCAGCACCTCTGGTGTTACAGATGTACGTGGGCGACGGTAATCACTTACCATCTGGTCAACCGCTTGCTCATTTGCCGCCTTTCCAATAATAAAAAAAAAACTAATTTTGGCATAGAGCATTAAAATAATTTTATTTAAATTCTAAATCCGCTTATAAGCTTTGTCGGACAGCATTATGGGAGGATTAGACGAAATTGACACGTTTTGGCTTGACTAGGCTGATTTACAATTGCAGTACCTGACACGTCACACCTTAGGCACTGATACCCTAAGGCGCAGGGCTGAATAATTTAGGTCTGTCGGGGGCCCCAAGATTTTCCTGGCCTCAGTCGTTCTCATTCGACTTTTACGGCATCCACGATATGAAATATGGTGGCAGATTCTCTCGTGCCACCACTATACCCAATGTGATAATTGAAAAAAAAAGTTGTACATTATCTTAAAAATATGTAAAAATATGCGGAGCATCGCTGAAGAAAACTCTAATTCTAGCACAGTTCTATTAAACGAAAACATTGCTGTGGTTGCATAATATCTCTACAGTAAAACAAAAAAGGTGTTACTTTGAACAGGCAAACAGTGCCGTAAGGAGCAGCGCCCGTGTACGATAACAAACAACGCTACTGATATACAATCATCAATTTCCGTATATATAATTATCACCTAATTAATGAGTTTCATGTTCAAGTTTGGTATACCTACTTATTTCGTTGATGCTCGAATATTCGATTATTCCAGCATAGTCACATCAAAATATTTGCCGTTCTGACTTTCTCTCATACATGGGTATTGTACTCACATCCAATTACTACGAGTATATTCTTGTAACCTTAACCCTTACTTATTATACCTATTTATATAAGAATGAACTTAATGCTCTTATATTATAATACCCAGTAAAGAATAGTATGTATGCGTATGCATATTACCTACATACAATGTAAAATGTGAATAAACTGTAATATACAGAAGGGAATACCTAAAGATATATATATATAATATATATTATAAAAGGTAGTAGTAATCATTGTAAGTTGTTAAGGTGTAGATGACTCCAGTGCTAGTTAATTAATGTAAGAAACCTTACACACTTATTTTGTATAGCATATATACAGCACATCCTCAATACTTTTATGTGTTAATGATTCGAACATTTTTGTCTCTTAGAACAAGGATAGACTTTAATCTTCCGCCCAGGATGTCCTCAGTCTCAATAATAAATTGTTTGACTCGAGTAACATTGTGCACGTTTTGGAAGTCTCTTTCGTACGGGAAGAATGAAAGGCTGATATGAGAGTATTGAGGGACCTGCTTTGAGAGGTTAGACTTGAAGAATGAGTCCTATACCTCTTAATGATTTACGACTCGTTAATGTAACTTCGTATGAAGTGTAAGAATTTTTCAGGTAGGTTGTGGTCATATAGAGAGAAGAGCAAACCACTGTGCTAGACTTTTAGGAAATCGTTCGCCAGGAAGTAACTTAGTTATTGAACCTAGTCATTTAGAGTTTAGACGTACACGTCTAAACATAAACATCAGGAATTGTAATTCCAATCCTAATGTTACTAATTTTTATTTTAAATTAAACTTTTTAGTCCCATTGAGCATCTATCATTAATTACCGCACCGGTGCAAAATACAAATTACACTTCACTGGTAATGATAAATTGAAATAACCGTTTTGTGGTTTTTACTAATTGTTACTCATTACGAAATTTTAAGGAGAAAAATTGCTGAGAGGTAAAGAGGTAACAGAAAGTATCCACCGTCACATCTCATCAGGGAGTGCCATGAAAGTCGACTAAGGAAATGCTAAAAATATCTGGTCAACTCTGTTGTGTGGTTATTAGTATGAGGGATTAGCCTCGGAAAATCTTGCAAAATAATATTTCTGCTGCACTCCTATTCTAAATCCAAGTACCTAGACAAATCCGAGCATACCTCACATTTGATTATATGGCATATAGATTGAGCGGTAAATCTGCTATCTGAATAGCTGGCTCTTTGATTCGGGCACAGTCGGATTACTTCGACGGAACTCAACGGCGAGCAATGCTACGTAATCGAGTGCTCGGTACGATGCGACGCGCGGCGAAACCGTCTCGGAGACAGAGAGCGATTTTATGCTCAGCCGGTCGCCGACCGACGTGGGCAGCGAACGTTCCGTGACGTCCCTACGGTGTGCTGTCATCACTGTAAACAAAATCATATTCATATGACAGAAACCCGTTTTTAATTAATTGGAAAAAAGTTAATAAACGTTCTGCCGTATCTCTAATAACCTTTTAGCGCGTGAATTGAATTATTTGTAATCTATGCGACCGACCGCAATGAATAACAAGAACTTGCAATAATATGAGGTTGGAAGGTGTATTTTGATGTCGTTCGGTGTCTTAGTGAAAGGAGCACGTTCGTTCAGCAGTCAGTTTTGTGTTGATTTGTAGTGTATGTGTGCAGTCGCCAGTGACCGATCTTCACTCAGTGGTTGGTTTTGATCTTAGTGAGCGATGTGCGACTGTGAGTGCTCACGAGGAGTAGTGGTGATTGATGGCCACAAGCGTTAGATGATCTCCGGAGACCTTGCTGCCTGAAGAACTTCAGTTTACATCGCCTGGACACTCTTACTAGATCGTTAGTGTAGGTAAAACAATTTTTTTCTTATGTCTATCAGTGCTCCGTAAAATAAAAAAGCAGATAATGTACGCAACAATAAGTTAATTTATTTTTATAAATTATTTATTTCCTGTACCTGTATTACTATATTCCCTCCACTTTAATTAACACAGTCACAGTCAAGTTTCATTAAATTTCTATTGTATTACTAATTTAAAGCAATTGCAATAAGTCTATAACGTTAATGCAATTCGTACAAGGTCGGTAATAAAAAGAAGTGTGTGTGATTGTTTATAAATGAAGCATAGCAGCTTTACATGACGATCGAAATGTATATTGTAAGTAGGTAATTAGAACGATATTAAAGTGCTGAGCAGAAAAACATAGGAACGCGTAAAACGAAACGAGCAAGCTTCCTTCAGAGTATACTACCGTCGGATATTTTACCCGTACCTACCTATGACGTGCTAAATTTTGACGCGACGCAGTTAAAAGGAGACGTTTAAATTTTATATGGAGCTCGTGCTAGCATTAACACTCCCAGAAAAAATGTGAAGTCCCATTAAAAGATTGCGAGCATTAATTTTTAAAAACTAATGCATATTTTTTGTGCACGAAAACAAAACCGAAAGGTATGTCATGCGAGAGATATCAGCTTTATAACTGGTTGGAAGATGTTTTTGGCAGATTTATATCTTCCATAGAACTAATAAGCACTTCCTACAACAAGTACGTACATAATATTTTGACATTTCCTCTAATGAAAAAATAACTTCAGAGAGGTAAAATATACGTAAAATCAATATCATAGTTGGTATCTGTTTTATTTATTTCCATTGTGATTATATTAAATCACTCACTGACATGAGTTCGAAACTCACAAAAGTTTCCAAATCGCCGCCATAGCATAATTAGTTTTAGTATGATATGGCAGTAATTGTTATTGTACACAAATTAACATAATTAATTTCAGAAAATAATATACTTACTCAATTCGTGAGATTTTTTCAGTTTTTGCTACGTATAATACTACAAATGAAGGCCCAGAATAAAACCGCTCATTTATCTCGCATTTCGCATCTGACGAGTAGAATATCAATATCAAATTGTATTACGCTTTCATGTTTTTTTTTTCAGAATCATTATCAGTACAAAAAACAAGGTATTTATCTTCCTTTGTCTATCGGTCTGTTTAAACGGAAATAACTACAAAACCAAATAAAGCTATAATTTCTTCAAACACCTCAGTCCCCCCGTGACCACGTCGGGATTTATAAAAAATCTAAATTAACGCGATAAACTCCGTAAATAATAGTTATATTTCAAATGTGCACTATTCGCGTAAATACGCGAAATCATTATGTAGCTATAATGATAAAACTTGCCGCCATATAGTAAATACATATTTTATAAACTCTATATTATACCGTTATACTTCGAATGGCTCTGTATACTTATACAGTAGTTCACATTCTAAACTCAGTTCTAAGGTTCACAGAAACAATATCACGCCGCTAGTTTTAATTACCTACATATTTTTTTATAGCTTCATCATCATCATCATAATCATTTCAACCTATCACAATTCCACTGCTGAACATAAGCTAAAGATAATAAGATACAACTAATGTTTATTGTTCCGTGTTTTAAACAGTTACTTATAGGATCAGTCTATACATACCTATCAACATTTACCTTATACTTGATAAATTGTTTTGGAAATTTCCGTATGCCAAATAATTCAAAAACCTACGTAATGGAAGTTTTGAAAGACCTTTGCACATAAACAGTAAGGTGCAAAAAGTATCCAATCCAATTATTTTACAATTTCGTTGAATGTCATAATATTAAACTATCATTTATACTATACACAAATATGCTTCTAAATACCTAACAAGAAATAATAAAACGGTTCTAATTTAGTTTCATGACTTGTATATTATTAACCTTAGTTATCTATAGTTTGGACCTCAACACAATGTTCATGTAAGTAATTATGATTTAATTAAAAATATAAATTTAATGAAACAAGGAACAAAAATCATCTGTGTTATGTACTGGATAGATGAATACGTTTATGGAAACGCAATGAAAGTTCAGGAAAAGTATTTCTAAATTCTTTTTATTTTCAACGTAATCACCATCTAATCAATCTTGGCTGGCGGGGAGAAGTATCTTCGAGACCTTGCCTTGGGTTTTCGTCTCCGGGTCAAAATGAAGAACCCACATTTCGTCAAGGGTCACGAAACGTACTCGAAAAGATTATTCTTCTTCATCAATAATTGCCAAATATTGCTTTGAAACGTCAACTTTTGCTTTGTTTTGTGCGTCTGTTAACATTCGAGGAACCCAACGGGCGGCCACCTTTTTTGAATTTTAAGGTATGAGTTAAAACTAACTGACTTATCCCAAACGAAAGCTTTGGAATCTCAACTAAATAACGAGTAGACACACGTCGATATTTACTAATTCTTATTTCTTTTATGTTCTCTTCAGTAGCGGCGGTTGTTGGCCGTCCGAAGCGAGGCTCCGTCGTTACAGACGGAGCTGTTTTTTTATGTGGCAATGGTTTGTAATGAATTTAAGATAAATAGAATGCATACCTATGGCTTAATGTAAAGTATCCGATTAAAAAAACTTAATGATCACCTAGTATTTACCAAATAAATTGTGTTTTCTTTCATTCAGTTCGAATCCTTAGCGCGAGCCCGACAAACACTTGACCGATTTTATTATTTGGATAACAAACACTCGATCTACTTTAGACTTTGCACTATAATCAAGTTTGACGCTTGTTTGTATTACCGTTCTTACGACAGAGCAATACAAAAAAAAAACTTTGAAGATACGAAAATAATTCAATGCCACGAAATAACTAAAAAAATAATTCTGGTTTATAATTAATGAATATTATAATAGCAACTCTCGAGAACATATTTTAGCAGATTTTAATGAAATAAGGAGAGGTATTAAAGTTTTGTTAAAATAAACCTACTTTATAATAAAATTTATAAAATTTATGTCGAAAGTAAAATTTCACACTCCTAGAGCGGCATCGTGCTCACCAAGGAAAGGAATCTTTAGTTTTGTTATTTTACTTTTAACCGGCAATCAGCGCGGAAACATCGAAACACATCAACATCTACAGTCCATACGAGTGACAAATAAATTAAACTGTACGGTAAAAGATCTCCGACCTCGTTTATAGTCTAAAAAGGCCCATTAGTACAGTCGTGTTTTTTGTAACTTTTTTTGTGATGAAAGTGACACAACAATCACTTAAAACGTTGAAAAGACTTACACGGCACAGTTAAAGTACTTAACGTAAATTAATATGTATAAAATTAATATAGTATTACAATTGTGATGTACAGAACCAGAATAAGATGGCTATGAATTAAAGAAAATATTTTATTCTTTGACGTAAGAACGATAATTTCGTTAGTCAATAGTTTTTTTTTACTATATACCACCGTTACGTAATGAGCCTCCTCTGACGGTGAAGAAACAGGCCAAAGGAACTCTGTAGGTATATTTTTTTTAATAATTATAATGTAAAACATAAAAGAAAAGGTGTGGTCCCATAGGCAACCCATAGCATGTGACAAGAATACATTGTTTCACTAAATTAAAGCACAAGTACACTGCGAATTCGAGCAGATCAAACCACACAAGCAGCACCTGTACACATGTATGACGCATGTGACAGCCATCGCCCTCCTCAAATATATTAAAGGGAAGCGGACGACCCGCCCCACGACGCCGCAAGCAGAGGCCTATAAGCTCCTACAATGCACATAGATATGACAATTATAGCTAACACTATCACATTTCCAAAGAACACACTACAATTTTCTACGAGACCATGTCATAACCTGCCAGAGTAAATGCATACACCATTCTTATAGGACTTGTATGAGACACCTAGTTAGTGTGTGTTTCTGAAAACGTTACATTGATTGTTACTGCAAGTTTTTGCTAGTTGGGTACTGAACAGCCTATAAATGTCCCACTGCTGGAAAAATTGCCATAATTTTTTAAGCTACGATGAGTCCACTACGCTACTCCAAGGCATACTCAAAAAGTTCAACAGCGGACTTGTGACAGGCTGTTATGATAATGATAAGCATTAAAAAAACTAATGCTGTATACCTAACGTAATGCATAATGGAAACTGAGGTTGAAAACTCCGATCCCATTAACACAGTGACTGTTTTCGGGTTAGGATGGCACTGCATCTACGAGTAATTGTTGCTACAGCACAGGCGTTATCAGATACTTAATAGATTTCGTATTTATAAGAATGTGTATGCTTTTATTGTTCCACTAATACTTACGGAGCTTTACACAATGGTGCCCAGATAAATGTTTCAGATTAACTCTAATAAATGACGTGGTCGCAATCGCTTAGAATTCTATATTATTCCTTTTCGTTTCGTATTTAATCCTATTTAAGTTTAGCTTATCAATCAGACAATCTCTCATAAAGATTAATGATGATTCGCATTATTACAATTAGTCTTTGTACTAGTATAAGGATGTCTATTTTAGGGCTAGAATAACACAGTAATATGAGAGTCTTATTTTGAATATAATATATTTTCATTAATTTTCCTGCCGTTCAAAACTTATCTATATCCTAATTTGCCACTGTACAAAAGACGCTTAGGCAAGGATTTGTAACTATTGTTTTTTCTTTTTACAAATAAAAATATCTTTAAGAGATATATTAAAAAAAAATCGCCAGAAACAAGTTTTTATTACATAAATTTTTTTACAATGTATTTTTATATTAAAATCTATATGTAACATTGAAGACATGAATAATTAAGGTTTTCCTTATATTAATCAGTCTCTGAGTTCAAGGTCACAGTTAAATACACACGTACCTAAATCAACTACACTACATAGTGCTACTGGAAATATTAATATTAATTAATGTTTAAAAAAGTCAGTTTTTTAAAAATCCTTACTTTGTTGTCTGATTGTGCGTGGGACGTAAATTGTGCAACGTCACAAATAATTGGTTTTCAGGGCTCGGAGTGTCGTGTTCGTCCCGTGTCTCTGGCACTGTCTGTCCCTTACTCCGATCTTATCGTATATGCGTAACATAGGATAAGGGGAAGTAAAGGCGAGTGCCTGTTTTTGCGCATACACTTGCGGCACTATAAAAAAAGTAAGGAATTCCCCTCTTGTGCAGATATTCCTATATATATATGTATGTTATACCACCTCTTATGATACGAGGGTCTGGGTACTGCGCTGGTGAGTTTTGCTGGCGCCTTCTTGGAGAGGCTTTTGTTCAGCAGTGGACTAAAATAGGCAGATTTAGTCGTAGTAGTAGTTGACACCTGCCGATAGTAATCGGAAGTTAGCGCCGTGTTCAAAATCAGCCAGGAGTGCGTCATTATAAATATTCTTATGAGTCAGGTTTTTGCACTTAGTCTCTGGTACGTACTTAAAATAATACTGTTATTTAACAAGTAATAAAAGCATGTAATGTATGTACGAGTACCAGTACTCGTGTGTACAGAACATTATCTAAAAAAAATTGTTGTTACGTAACTCAAACTTGGTAATAAATCAAATTAACAGCATTTTGAGGAATAATTCTTAAAAGACAGATTACCAAGAGCGAGTTAATTGCTTAGTAAATAGGCTTATTCAAATAAGCCCCCACCAGTGCCTTCTACGCATGCCCTTCTTGTAATTTCATTAAAATTTTATATTGCTCGCCGCCGAGCTCTTCTCCTGTCTACTTCACTTACTTTGAAGTAATGAAAATGGAATTTACTCGATACTAGCGACGAGCTCTGGCTTTATTTAAGACTTATTTTTATAATATCTTTAGAAAAACGTAATTATAAATATCCTTTGTTGATGTGGCTTCTCTACTGTAAAGAATATTTCAGAACAAATTACTCCCAAAAATGTAAACTCACACTCATTGTTTAGAAGATTACAATAACATATGAAGCCTCGGGATATAGCCGTAAGAGAACCTACGTCTCCTTCTCGTTCTGTGGATGTCGCAAAATTCGACTGAGTCTACTAGAAATGTCTCTAGGGCTACCATAGATTACGAAATAGCCATCTCAAAAATTATGCAATACCTTCGCGCACCTTGGCCGCAAGGATGGGTTATGTCGGAATTGCATCGACTGAAACCTCACGGTGTTCCACCTTCGCCGTATATCAGCAGCCGGGATACGGACCTCCCAGAGTCTGCCGCCCGCCATGGGGGCCAAGGCAAGCATTAGGAAGCATTAGTCCCTCGCTCCCTGGCTCCTGCCATAGATCAGATCCGTGGCTTCACAACCCACCACATTTCGACCGCAGGTGGTAGGGAGTGCGGCGTCATACCGATTCTCCCCTCCCATCACGTCCTCATAAGGGGACCCGCTAAGTTGGACCGGCCATGTAGGATCTTGAGTCACCGTGGGTGATGAAGCTACGGCTACTAAGCCCCGACATGACAAGGCGGGAACCAGTTTGCTACAACTAAATTAGTCTGACATGATGGGCAGCATCTCTGCGATAGTCAACCCCGCCGACCACGGCAAATCTTTCCAATGGAGAAGCCGGTCTAGCAGTAGACTGTTTACAGGCTTCCAAAGAACTTTCAAAGATTACTTCTTGATAGGGTCACACCTTATTAATTTTAAAATTTTCTTAATAATTGAAGAACAAACGGTAAAATACGTGTTTAGCGTTACACACGTAAGCAACTTACCGTAAAAGCAACTTTTCATCACACTTTTTATATTTAGGTTCCATTAATTAACTACTGGAAATGTGTTTCCTGCAATTTAATTGCCCCTACATTATATTAGATTGCAGAGTTATTGGTGTGTATCGACTCATGACTCAAGGGTGCATTACCGGCAGGCGGCGCTGCGTTTAGTTTGGTTTGCGCATTAACATACAAAGCACGGGCAGCATGTCCGAGAGTGTGCAGCTCATGTAAAATTCCACTAAACGATCGTTACCATGATCTTTATATTCAATTAACAAGCGTCATGATGACATATTGAGAACTATCACACAAACAATTGTAAACACGGTTCTGAACATTATCTTTGTCAATTATTACTGCTCATCATCATCATTCATTAATAATAATTTGCAAATTCAATATTGAACACAGGCTCCTTCCAAGTGGAGAGATTTTTAAATCAAGTGTTATACATCTCCCACTCTTCATAGGACGGATCTATGATTTTTTCGGTGAGAATTTTTTTGAAATTGTTATACCGTCCACTCTTGTCTGTCGAAAGCTGCGCAATGAGACAGGGTGGTGGATGTTTGTGCTGCTACCACTTGGGAATCATTCGGAAATGACGGTTACTTTTTCTTATTCTTTAATAATCTGTTATCAGTCCACTGCTTGACGAGCGGGTTGGCAAATGAAGTTGCACTTCGCACCTTAAACGCTGCTGCCCGTCATTGATCGGAATTATGTACTTGGCATATTCCAGAAGGTAAATCCGCTATTTTCCTTAGTAGACAACAAATGAAAATTGCATCATAAATAATATTGATTGGTTATAACTTTTTAACAGATTAATTTCGTTATTTTCCTATTAGGGAAAATATAAACAAATAAGTGCCTTTAATTAATGACTAAAGAATCCTTGATTGCATTTTTATCTTATCTTATGTCATGTATTTAATAATCTATGTAAATAATAAATATTTGATATAGGAATGTAATGAACATAGCAACTATGCTTAGTTGTAACACCTAGACTACCAGGTGGTGGACTACTTCTCTGTCTAGGAGTTATCTGGGAAGGTACCACCCTCTTATCTATTTCTACCACCAATCAGCAGCACAACCACAAGTTGCAGTGAAGTTAGTGCTGTTAGCCGTTTTTGGCTTTTGCATCTTCGTCGAATATTACAGCGTCGTCGAATAGTACAACCACTGTTGAGTTCCGATCTGAAGGTATGTCAGAGCTTGTAAATATACTGACATATACATTCCATCATAGTCCTTAAGAGTGTTATTTACCGGTGGCCTTGGGCTTCAGTAGCCTCTTACCATCAGATGGACTGATAGTTGTTTTGTTGCCATAATCCGCTAAAAAAACATTCAAGGACTAATTATTATACACCGATTAAGAACAAGTTGTAGACGCCGAACAATATTAATAGATGTAACGCAATATTTAAATAAATGATTGTAATGTCTGGCGTTTTTTTTATAAATTAACGAATGTCTGTTATTGTCTTTATCGTTTCCGATATCAACGAAAAAGAGTCAATTACACCATACTTTTTGAGAGCAAAAAGTATAAACTTTACACTTTCTGGTTAGGGTTGTGCCAAAATTGCATAAAGAAACTTATTGTAATAACTATATATTTCATGTTCCTTGTGTATAAATAGTAAAGTGAAATTAAAGTAAAAATAGCAGAGGAAACTGTTGCATAATACCTAACCATTTCCTCATTTTCTAAAATATTCTAAATAATTCCAAAAAAAAAATGCTTTGATTAAAAAATGTTAAGACCCTTATCTATACCTTTTTCATTTAGTATAAGCGTCTGGTTATCAAAAATATGGAATGGAGTTCACAACAACGGTCTTAAATTCATCATTTGGATAAATAACAGAGTTCGAAGTAATGGTCATGTCAATAGCTTTGTAAATATTTAGAAGAATAAATGCTTAAAATTGATGATAATGTTAATGAAAATTTCTTCACCACATCATTCAAATAGTTATTATAGAACCATAAAAACCTTACGAGATTTTTATGTTGCCAGACTCACAAGGAACTCGCTGTAACTTTTTTCGTGGGTGATATAATTTAAATTCGACACAGTTGTAGAAGTTAATACTTTCTTGCACTAAAACACATCTGACCTCAAAAAGGTAATATAAGTACAGTAACACCACCATTACATAAACTATTTTTTTTTAAATCTCGTTGCGTACGTACAGAAGATAATAAAGGTTTTTAAAATGGATATACGATGTTCTAGTATACAAACTACGCTAGTTAAATGATCATATAACTCAGTTTGGAAAATGTATTTTTTTGTATTTTATTTATTACCTGTAACATTAAGTACATGTAATTGTAATATTACCAATGTACGACTTCAACTTTGTAAATATATCGTCTTCTATGTCCACTGTCTGAGTTCAGTCTAATTCTGAACATAGGCTTCTCCCATAGGTAGAATTTGCCTTTTGATACGAATGTATTGTATGTACCTAATAATATATTTTAATTAACGTGACATGTAATAAATTGCACTAATCAATGTCTTGGGTGTAAGGATTTATGGATCTTTACTAATCTTACTTTTTCCCAAGTGTCAACCTCACCTGCGCGCGGTGCATCCTGCCGATTAACGAACGAGACCAAAATAACCCAAAAGCGCACTGGTTCCAGGGCAACGGCACTGCACTCACCAGCATGGAAGAATCACTCACCACACTGGACCCGCTTGTCCAGTATGATGAGTAATTCTTCCATACAGGAGTGCCGGCTTCTGTTGCCGCTTTCATGGAAAGGCCTATGTCCAGCAGTGGACTTTTTCAGGCTGATAAAGAAAATAAAGGCCGTGGTCAAATAATAAACTTTTAATTAACTTTGCTGTACAAAACACTTGTTGTACCAATGAAATTGCCATTTACATGCCCAGTAACTTCAGTTTTATATGTACTCGAGATCGAACGCTTGCAATAAACACAAGCGTTTACTACGAAGGAGCGATGCCACAATTTACATTTTAACCTTCGTGTTATTGATCCAGCTGGCACAATTGTATCTAATCGATGAATTTATCAACTGGCAATCAACGACGCGAGCATACCACTAAGGATATCAATATAGAAAATTAATTAAGTCATCATCTACGTATTTATAACGAACAAATCTTACTTTGATATTTATTATTTTGATGTCGATGATGTGCTTCTGGGTGATTACGATAACGATAAGAACTACATAACTGCTATACCAGTACCAACTAGAACCACTTCAAATCGTAATTGTTAGTAGTAGTTGTATCAGTAGTCGAAACCGCCACATAGTTAAAACATAGAAATATAAATATTGCAAAGTAAAATACGTATCCGAGACTTTCTGTTTATAGTTTAGCTTGTAGTGCCTGTCTGTTAAGTTGGAGATCATTAGCTCAGACTTCGTTAAGTCTTCTCTTGTCTGAGATAATAATTAGCAAAATTAGAATACGAATTAATAATAATTCTTTCTGGAGCTTCACACACTCTTCATTGCCATTTCTAACACCGATTTTGTCTAATCTCTCTAGAAAAATCGGTTTTATAGATTCCAGCCTAGATTACATTGGTCTTTGTCTTCCATTTTGAAAGGTACAGAGCTGGTATAATTACGGAGTGTGAAGTATTTCACCTTAGTCCTCAGGAGTGATAAGGCATCTGTAAACTTCTTCGATTGAAGTTGTTTGCAGGTGTCTTACGGGCTGCAGAAGATTGTTAGCTCATCACCCCATGACAATATAAAAAAAGATCATCGAAAGGAATTACCCTAAGGAAACTTAAATTTTATCCGTCTTTATCAGTATGTACAAGTTTACAACTGGACATAGATCTTATATAATGCAACAAAAGTGGGCGTGTCAAGCCCATCATAGAAGATTTACCCACACCTACCACGTTAGTGAGCACAGTGCCGGTGCTCTCCCACTAGAGATATTACTCCCATAAGCTCTGTCGGATCGCCAACCCTCATCCGTAAGTCAGCAAGTTGCACCTCATGCTGGTAAGGTACGTACTTTAGAGAAGAAGCTGAAATATTCCCTATATATCGTGCGGAATCTCTGCATGCTCTTCGATTACTCTGTACAACCAACCTGTAACTATGATTAGAAAATCACTACTCGGTAAAAGTTTTCAACGGTGTCAAATTTCGACGAATATGTATACAATACTCTCTTAAACTATGGATGTTGTGATTGGTTATGAATAAGTAAACGGCATGGAATAGAATTTGATTAAAATCTGCAATGGGGACACACATTGAGAACCCAGCCAAGAAACGGTGTTCCGCTGCTTTTGCGGTGCAAAATGTTACAACACCGACATGACTCGCGGCGACGGCCGAATTATTCAATATTTTTTAAGTAGTATAATGTCATATGGCATTTTACGTTGGAGCTCTGCCAGCCGTTTAGAGTAATTTATTATCAAGTATCTCGAGAATAATTGCGAAAACTATTCTATTTAAATAAATACAGATATGAATTATAACTTCTGCCTAGATTTAGAATACGTAAAACAAAAATCTGAAGAGGAATTTCAAACAGCTAGAAAGTAAGATAATTCAGGAAGGCTTATCATAACTTTGCATTACTTCGTAATCAGACAACCTACATAATTTATTTTAACTGGTTATAAAACAAATACAAAATTTAGAATTTTTAGTGGAAGCGTCGGCTTTTACAGCTGCTCGAATAGGCCGGCTCGGTAGGGTATTGCCACGGCCTCGGGGAATACCGGCGTAAAGTACTCGTGGACGCAACTCGTGCTTCTGCGCTTTGTTCGGTGAGACTCCACTCATAGAAACGTAACCTCTGGAGAAGTTGGATTAGGAGAGCCGACCCCAAAAAGAAGGTAAAGAAAAATAAGACCTGAAGAGGAAGAAAAGCCTTTTCTGGTCGGGCTGACATTAAGTCTGGAGTGCCACAAGGCGATATGCTTTCAGCTACTATATTTTCTTTGTACAATCAATAACTATATCACAGTTATTAGTGGTTCGTATCACCTTTATGTAGATGATTTATAGCTTTACGTGAAACTAGTATCGATAGATCTTAACAGTGTTATAAATAAACAACAAGGCTTTAAAGGTTGGTCGTTTAGACATTGCGTTTCAGTTCATCATACCATTGGCTTACATATGGACCACACAAACTGTAATCACCAGGGTTGATTACAGTTAGCTGAAATTTGACAACAAGTTGTTGTTTTTCTTTATCGTCTCAAAACGATCGATTACACAAACGTTTGTTTTCCAGATATTTCACAATCTTCTGAGTGCGTTTCCATTTTTGTTTCCATTTCAAATATTTTTTTAGTTTAAGTAAGTATGACCATATATCGTTCAAAACTTATGATAATATTTTAGAAAATAAATGGTGCTAACTTAGATGAATACATGCAAACATCAACGTTTTTGCCGCGAACGACAGTTATACACTACCATAATACTGTATGACTGTTGTCTGATGTCATAACATAATAACCCTAAATTAAAGTTAAATGCATGCAGTAGAAGCAGTTTGCTATTTCATCAGGGTTATAATGCAAATGCTGGTATAACCCTAAGCAAACTGAACCGAGAGGCGACTGTGAACGGCGCCGTCAAGTTGACAATAATTAGAAGTTATTTTAACCACTTGTGGAATAAGAGTATATATTATTCAGAGCCGCATCTCTAAGAGCACGGCTTTTAGTAAAGGTTACTATGTTAACTCCGACGTTAAATGGACATATTAGGTTTTTTAAACAAAGATTGTCTAAGTTGTCTTAAATTAATTACGTTCGTTTAAAAAAAACATAAAATCAGAATCTGCTTACAGCATTTTTTAATCAACTGTGTTAATCTCGGTGTCACATATGTTAATCTTATCTAAAAGTACGAATGATTCTCGTGCAATCACTCCTGAAAAACTGAATGGATTTAAATAAAATTTAACGGAGAGCTGGATTCTTTCATATAACAGCACTTTTAATCTCAATCACGAGTTCCTTTAGAAACAAATTTAAGATCACGCGAGTAAAACCGTACATAAAGATGTAAAACAAATTAACACGTACAAGCATAAATGTAAGCAATTATTTGATGTGACTATGATTATTACTAAACGTTCACACCAAATAATATTAATAATAAAAACTAACAAAAGTAACCGCTTTTTTTTAAATTATGATTCGGTTTTGTGCACTAAGTCCTGACACTGTAGGAATAGGAAATGTATCAACGACGAAAAGATCAGTGAGTAAAAGAGCCTTCCTCTTTCAATTTGTGTTATCCTGATGCTCTGCAAAAGTCGCAAGTTTATTTAGCGAATAAACCACAAGAAATTATCGGATTCCACGGCAACACACGACGACATGATGTTATTTTAAATATGTATTAAATGATTCATTGTTAGAGTATATTTTGTTCAACTCTCCACAGACTCAACTTATTGATTTTTAATTAAGGAATAGCGGCGTCGTCGGACGGCACACTCTTTTATACTTAAAACTGATAATATTTTTGGCCATCGAGGCCATCTGCCGTGTCGCATTTATTTATAATAATGAACAATAATTTGCGTTTCTTTTTTAGGCATCGTCCTTAAATTGTAGATAGCATTACTCGTTATGTGTAAATTTACAGCAGAGAATTAAGTCGAGGAGGAAAACCAGGTTATGGTTTACTACAATCTGTTTTCATCGGGTTAATATTAAATTGCCTCGTATTGTTTACTGCATAGACATACGGCCTTCAAACTCTGAGCGAATACTCGATGACCCGGTTGGTAATACTAGATAAAACCGTGACCTTCAATGTGAAACTGAGGAATTACTAAGTTAATGACTAACATAAGATTGCAGAATAAAAATATGTAATAATAATAAGAATAATTGGAGGCAGTCGCTTTGGCATGTCATCTCCGGTTGTTCGGCGCTTTCTAACTCTGAGTATCTGCACAGACACAACCTAGTAGCCAGGGTTCTACATCAGAAGCTCGCTCTGAAATACGGTCTCTTGGATCGGAGAGTGCCATATTATAAGTACTCGCCGGAAGCCGTGCACGAAAATGACCGCGCCAGGCTCTATCAGGACCGGCCCATGGTCACGGACTGGACAATTCTTGCGAACAAGCCTGGTATCGTGTTGATGGACCGGGTACAGTCGAGGATATTTTTGGTCGACATCACCATTCCATATGACGAGAACCTCGTAAAAGCCGAAACAGATAAGAAAATATCTGTACCTGGCTCACGAGGTGACCGACATGTGGGGAGGTATGCCGACCGAAATTATTCCTGTAGTCGTCTCTGCAAATGGGTTAATCCCAGTCAGTCTCTCGGTACATCTGTGACGGACCGCTCCGAGCTCAAATACAGAAGGCGGTGCTTCTTGATACCGCTCGCATCGTCCGTCGGTTTCTTTCCCTTTCCCCCTAACCCTCGGCCGTCTGGTCTTCCCTGCCGAGGGCTTCCGTCTGGTTGGGTTATAACTTATTTATTTATTTTATTTTATGTATGTTAATTATAACATATATTAAAGATAACTTATTTATTTTATTGTATTTTATGTATGTATACATATTTATTTTTATATATATCACCCAACCAGACGAGTATATATCTAAACAATAATAATAAGAATGATTGTACGCCCTCTGTACTTCGCCTTCTGTGGATTTCTTGATTACCTGCGATATCTTCCATTGAAAATCTGTAGCTGTTGTTCCATGAAATAGATAATATGTACGAGCAAGTGGCTCATCTGCTGGTAATTGATTACCGACGCCCACCTACATCTGCAACACCAGACGAGCTGCAGGATCACGGATCACGACAATACACGAATGGCGGACTCAAACCAGCGTCGTTACGCTTCACCCTCCAAACTAAACTATTATGTTATAAGAAAATAATAATTTTAAAAAGCTTAAGGTTTTTATAACAATCACTGTGATATTTTAAATGAAACTATTATTTACGGATTTTTTTTTCGCATTTAATTATGTGTTTATATTGCCGACGTTTATTAATCACTATGATAATTTTTTTTATCCAGTTCACCACATGTTCTAGAAAAATTAATGGTTTATAACTTTTCAGTTCGGAACAAAAAGGGATGAAGAGAAATGAGGCACAACCGTAGTAGAACTAGGTATAAATCAATAAACAAATAATTTATGTTAACGAGAAATCAACTACATGAGAATCAAAATTAAGTTTAAAATAGATGCTAGTTTTAACTCGATTTCCTATAGTTAACAATGTAGATTGAAATGTCAACGCTTTGTTCGGTGTGATGGTAAGGGTAGAATAGCATTTCAGAGCTTTTGACACGTAACGGGGGACTTCGGTAAACAATGTCATGTTTATTTATTGCCAGCATAGTCGCTGCTCATAACTTTCCGTATACATTTCAAATGTTATATCGGTTTTTACACAAAGTAATAGGACTAGATAAATGTAATATAATATGCGTTCTTTTGTTATAAGTTTTAGGAGCATAATGTCACAAGGTATGTTTCTCTTTTGAGTTGTATGACTCATTACAAGAATCAAAACACAGGAAGAAAATATCTTTATCTTCCTGTTTTTGATACGTCAAAACTATTCGACATTAAAACGAGATTCGTCTTTATAAGTTAGTTAATAGAATCAGGCGTTACTTGGCGTAAGTAAATTATTTTAGAGATGTTAAAAAAAAGTTATTTCGCACTATTCCACTCGCAAAAAGAAGAAAATGGTTTACTGGTACCACTAGCATATAAGCCTTCCCATAGATTACTACAGAGATGCCTGCTCCATTGATCGATTGAATATTTAAGTGGATCGTTATCGTACTTAGTAAGGAGCCGTGCGCCGCCACGAGGCTGTTTAGCGATACTTTGTACTATCTTTATTGCTTTATGTACTTTACGGATACCTTCATTTTGGATTCGTTCAGAGAAACTACGAGGGTCGGTTTTGCGTACTTAGTAGGTACGAGATTAATAAAAATACTAATTAAAACTTATCCGCAAATCACATAAGAATATCAATTGCAAATAATGGAGCTAGGCCTGCGATGCAATAAAGCAAATGAAACCGCTTACAATAAACTTTTACGGCTGCTCTCATTCGAGATTTACGAAATTAAACCAGTTTGATAACGCTCTGAAGCAAATTTGTGCAGTGAGTCAAAGGTCGAGTAATAATATACCTACTCAATTTCCACAGTTCTGTGTATAAACTTGAATAATTTTATATACAAGATTTGTCTGTTTTACCATGCATATTTTTACTTAAAGGTAATGTGGAAGTTATTGATTTTATCTGTTGTATTCAAAACCAAGAGCAGCTTATGCTGCAAAAGCTTAAATGGCCTGCATTATTTAGGTATTAATACAATTAAGATATCCTTCACCGTCGAGCACTTAAAAATGCTATTAACAATGTTAGTGGTGCCCGATCGAAAACCCACGTCACTCTCTATGAAACTTAACGCCCTGACCACTAGTCTACTAATAAAAAAAACATGACTTTAATGCAAATTCTAATCTCTTATTCCTACAGTACCGCCTGCGATTCCATTAATTTCCACTAAAATATTTAAGAGACTGGTTGGTTCGTTCTCTACGCAATCGCGCTCTAGCTGTGCTACATTACTTTTCTTGCATAATGTAAGCATGTATTCAAATGAACTTGTAACCACCATGTTTGTAGAAAATCGATACTGATTTTTAAGTAATGTATATAAATTCTCTATATCCGTCAACAACGCCGCTTAAAATGAATGAATATGTAAAAATTTAAACTAAACACTGCAATGGACCTAGCGCTACCTACGTACGACTATACTCAATTTTCACCACGTATTATATATAAAAGAGAGCTTAAAGATGAAAAAAATTGCATAAGAGGATAAAAGAAAATAATAATTTTAAAAAGCTTAAGGTTTTATAACAATCACTGTGATATTTTAAATGAAACTATTATTTACGGATTTTTTTCGCATTTAATTATGTGTTTATATTGCCGACGTTTATTAATCACTATGATAATTTTTTTATCCAGTTCACCACATGTTCTAGAAAAATTAATGGTTTATAACTTTTCAGTTCGGAACAAAAAGGGATGAAGAGAAATGAGGCACAACCGTAGTAGAACTAGGTATAAATCAATAAACAAATAATTTATGTTAACGAGAAATCAACTACATGAGAATCAAAATTAAGTTTAAAATAGATGCTAGTTTTAACTCGATTTCCTATAGTTAACAATGTAGATTGAAATGTCAACGCTTTGTTCGGTGTGATGGTAAGGGTAGAATAGCATTTCAGAGCTTTTGACACGTAACGGGGGACTTCGGTAAACAATGTCATGTTTATTTATTGCCAGCATAGTCGCTGCTCATAACTTTCCGTATACATTTCAAATGTTATATCGGTTTTTACACAAAGTAATAGGACTAGATAAATGTAATATAATATGCGTTCTTTTGTTATAAGTTTTAGGAGCATAATGTCACAAGGTATGTTTCTCTTTTGAGTTGTATGACTCATTACAAGAATCAAAACACAGGAAGAAAATATCTTTATCTTCCTGTTTTTTTGATACGTCAAAACTATTCGACATTAAAACGAGATTCGTCTTTATAAGTTAGTTAATAGAATCAGGCGTTACTTGGCGTAAGTAAATTATTTTAGAGATGTTAAAAAAAAGTTATTTCGCACTATTCCACTCGCAAAAAGAAGAAAATGGTTTACTGGTACCACTAGCATATAAGCCTTCCCATAGATTACTACAGAGATGCCTGCTCCATTGATCGATTGAATATTTAAGTGGATCGTTATCGTACTTAGTAAGGAGCCGTGCGCCGCCACGAGGCTGTTTAGCGATACTTTGTACTATCTTTATTGCTTTATGTACTTTACGGATACCTTCATTTTGGATTCGTTCAGAGAAACTACGAGGGGTCGGTTTTGCGTACTTAGTAGGTACGAGATTAATAAAAATACTAATTAAAACTTATCCGCAAATCACATAAGAATATCAATTGCAAATAATGGAGCTAGGCCTGCGATGCAATAAAGCAAATGAAACCGCTTACAATAAACTTTTACGGCTGCTCTCATTCGAGATTTACGAAATTAAACCAGTTTGATAACGCTCTGAAGCAAATTTGTGCAGTGAGTCAAAGGTCGAGTAATAATATACCTACTCAATTTCCACAGTTCTGTGTATAAACTTGAATAATTTTATATACAAGATTTGTCTGTTTTACCATGCATATTTTTACTTAAAGGTAATGTGGAAGTTATTGATTTTATCTGTTGTATTCAAAACCAAGAGCAGCTTATGCTGCAAAAGCTTAAATGGCCTGCATTATTTAGGTATTAATACAATTAAGATATCCTTCACCGTCGAGCACTTAAAAATGCTATTAACAATGTTAGTGGTGCCCGATCGAAAACCCACGTCACTCTCTATGAAACTTAACGCCCTGACCACTAGTCTACTAATAAAAAAAACATGACTTTAATGCAAATTCTAATCTCTTATTCCTACAGTACCGCCTGCGATTCCATTAATTTCCACTAAAATATTTAAGAGACTGGTTGGTTCGTTCTCTACGCAATCGCGCTCTAGCTGTGCTACATTACTTTTCTTGCATAATGTAAGCATGTATTCAAATGAACTTGTAACCACCATGTTTGTAGAAAATCGATACTGATTTTTAAGTAATGTATATAAATTCTCTATATCCGTCAACAACGCCGCTTAAAAATGAATGAATATGTAAAAAATTTAAACTAAACACTGCAATGGACCCTAGCGCTACCTACGTACGACTATATTCAATTTTCATCACGTATTATATATAAAAGAGAGCTTAAAGATGAAAAAAATTGCATAAGAGGATAAAAGAAAACATTTTTAAACACTCATAGCAAACTTAGTCGTTAGTTTACAATGGCATATTCGAGAGTTAATTTGCTGTGTTGGATTTATATTAGACGATTTTTACGGCATTCACGGGATGAAACGGTACAACGTCGCGATAACATTATTAATCTTGTGTTTTCGATTTAAGCAGACTTAATTTTTGAGCCGACAAAAAATTATCTATGAAATGTCTTAAAACTGCTTACCACCTGAATATAACCTTTTCTTCAACCGTAGCAATTAACCTTCTTGCCAAACAGATATGGTTAAACCGAGCTGTAGTGACTTTCCTGTTTGTATGGAAAAATACAAATTTTGCAAAGGTATCTCTGCTTCAAAAAGGTTGATTTTCATTGTTGTTTGTTACTGCGGACATATTAATACCTTCGTGTTCATTTCTCGTCTCTGTTTGTTAACTTATCTTATTGTTCATTATCATGTTCGATGCCTTATGTGGCGGGCTCGTACCTTTAGTTTCTCGGAACGCATATCCAATTTGTATCGTTGGCCTAGACGCTAGGACGGCGAGAGGCTCACCACCGGCCACGTTGTCCCAAATAAGTTCTGATGGAAAACAGGTTGAAACGAATAAAATAGATGTCTCTGACCACTCCAGTATTGGTGTAAGGTCATGGGGGCTTATTTTAAAAATCAAATAACGCAAAGCAGAGGTAGTTTTCTATTATTACCAGAAAAAAGCTAAATTTATTCCCACCAACTTTATATTGCACTAATACGGTACACTCAGAGCAAGTGGAGATCCCAATGTACAATTCTGAAATAATATGTATTTATAAGTTAATTTAATTAAGACTATTATTAAACAAAAGTTTGACAAATGTATTCGTCTATGTCAGTTGGTGTGTACATTTGGGAGCACGATATCTCTTGAAAAAGTTAATGAATCAGTTTCTTTTTTTTTAGATTCGTATTTTAGTTCTATGGAATCTGAATCATTAATAATAGAATCACTATCCGTCATGTTCATTATTAATTAAATAAAAACTCAAAACAGGTTTACCATATCCACCATTTTTTACACAAATATATAATTACGTATATAGCAGTTTCGTTTTCTCGGACCCGGTGTCCTCTATGGCAACAGTGTTTAACCATCTGCCAGTATCAAAATGATAAAATATCGATGGTCTCGCGACAGTTCGATCGTGATTTAGGTAATACGTAATTAATTGCATGGATGTTTATAATTAATTGAATTTCATTGATTCTCAGGCAAACACGTTTAAAGTTAGCAACTAAAACAATAAATTGTGTTATGAAATAAAATAAATGTTACGTTAACGCGCTGGTTGTGCTATGGTTTTGAGGTATACTCGAAGAGAAGATATGACGTAGTTTTGCGACCGCTGCCGAACCGAGCTGAATTCGTCGATTGACATCTTGGTCAAAGTTAGACCTAGTCGGCCCGATTTTCCAGGGTATACGAACTCGTCAACAACTATGTTGTTCCTAATCTGTGTTGGTAGAACCTAGACATAATCTTCGTTGTGTCTATGTTCATCTTAAGGATAACCCGTTCGGAGACACTATTGATGTCATTGACCAATTAAAAATCTCGTATAATGCTGCCATAATGTATAAGAAACTAGGAACTTTATTAAAGTAATTATAACCAGTTAAAAAATGTTGAAACCAAATAATAAAATTAACTGACCATAGAAATAATAGAATTGACCTTGTGAATAGTATAAGAGGACTGTTATATCAAGATTAAACGTGTTTACCTCGGCGGAATAAGGAACTAAGTATGTAATTGTACTTACTTGTAATTAACAGGCAGTAGAGAACAGTCGTTGGATTGTTCTGTTGAATTTAGAGTTAACGCTTTAATGTTTTAAGACATATTTTAATTTTTTTGGTTGGCTTCTTTTGTACATTAACCAAATCTCGGCATTTAGTTTTGTACTGGTTTTCCAATGAATACATTTTCTTTGGGCATGGGGAAAGCACCTCCTGTAGCAAACCCAGTGATGTGAACCGCCACCCAATAAGTTCTTGCTTCCGGAGAGGCGAGAAAGAAAGTCCCTTGGGCTAGGCTGATTGGGCTATGTGGAAATCCGTAATTTCTGTCTGTGCGCATGGAGACAGTCGTGTGTGGTATATTACACAAAATGAAATTCATAAAAATTCTTCTTTTATAACAAGATGTCTTAATTCTTTATGCCTTATTCCTTTCAAAAATCTGGATGATGGTAGTACCTGTATTAAATATTCCTTAGTCTACACTTGCCCTTGGCTACTGATTATATTGTAAAAGATGAAATTTAAAATAAATAATAAATATACCTTTGACAATGTATTGATTTTACTATAAATTGTAAATGACATTGTAACACGGTATTAAAAAAAGACACCTGAGTTTCTTACCGGTTCTTCTCTAAAAACCGGACGGACGGTCGGACCCAACAAAAAAAAATAATAAATAAAAGCTGAAGGTAGCCCGAATTAACTATGACATCTGGACGTCTAACACCTTAGCCCCCCGTGACCACGGCTGCTGTAAAGCAATCGAAACGTCGGAAATATTGAAACAAAATTAAACGCGATAAAATACGTAAATAATAGTTTCATTTAAATCATAATATTTTCAATTAAAATAATTTTCAAACCGCTCAGCGGCAACCGCATTGATTTCAGTTTTAACCAAGTTAACTCTGCGACGCTTCCTAATTTGATTAGCTACTCGTAATTCAATTGTGGAGAGAGATCCCCTAGTCAATATGACGCAATTACAGCGTAATATGTTATTGTAATATTTACATAACTTGTATGGCCATAATTACTGTTAGACGTTAATATGCATATATTTGTGTCTGAGGTCTTTGATTTTTTTTTAATTCCAAAGCCAGCCTTTTCAGCCAAGTATGGCATTACAATACGCTAATAGATACTTAAATTAATGAGCAATAGGGTAAATAACTGGAAGTCCGCGTTATTGTTAAATAATTGTTTTTTTTGAGTAGGTGACGATGTACCAATAATAAATCGTGTCTTTATTCTAAGTTACATAAAATTCGTATTGACAGGGAATTGAAAACATGAGTCTTGAAATTATATGATAAGTGTGTAAGTGTATTTCCAATTTATTAACCTCAATTTATACAACAAACATGTAATTAAAAAATCATTAAAAGCGCCGTCCGTTGGGGTGTGTCGTTTTTCGTCAAGATTGACCTCGTTACACGCAATTAGCTTAAATCTCCTAGCAATATTTTTTATTAATCATCGGGAGAAACCTTATCGGTTTTCTTTGTTAGGTGCCTTATAGTTCAAAAGACTTTAATAAAAAATATCTCGTTATGCGCTGTGCCCTTTTGGGAGTTTAATTTTTAGTTAATTATATTATAATCCCCTGTGTTGTACAATTGTACAAATATATTGTAGTCCATTATTCTGAACAAGTTGTATAGATTGCTGCTTATTTATTTCTATCCATTCTGCATTCATAGTCAAAAACAAAACGTTTTTATTAAATTATAGCATGTTAAAAGCTCTTATGAACGCCAAAATCTACACCGGTTCGCAAAACAAGAGGTTTTTAAAGAAGAACCGGTAAGAAACTCAGGGGTCTTTGTTTTCTAATGCCATGTTACAATGTCATTTACAATTTATAATAAAATGTCAAAGGTATATTAATTACTTATTTTAAATGTTTAAGGAATATTTCCAACACATCATAGTCCTCAATATTTTGATCTATTTTATAGTAAGTTTTGTTAATTAAAGTTTCTTTTAAATTGTCTTAAATATACACACATACAATTACGCTTAACTTTTTAAGTCTGATGGTTGAATGATTTTCACTATGAAGATTTTTTAGCAACTTAAGTAAAATAACTAGTATGACATACATTCGACCTTTGTCGTTTGATATATTGAACCCCTGGGATTAGATTGCTGTTATGTCGAACATAGTTCGTTACAATGTCTACGAAACGCCCTTGGAAACACTATAATTTATTTATTACGGAAAATCGTCTATGGCTGTTCCTTTACCCTTTACTAATCTTGAGCATTCAAAGGAATAAAACAATTACGTTGTTATGTTGCATTAGCAAGGAAACAATTCAAATAATTCAGCATGAATATGATAGAGGGTTATTTAAGATTTTGTAGATAAATTGATATTGTTTCAAATGTAGATGGAGAGTATAAAAACTGATAAGAAATCTCGATTATCACTGTACATGTCACTATATACGTCGGTTGTATATCGCATTCCGGTATGAACCACAAAAATCTAATTAACAGTGAACACGACACGTGTAGCGTCTCGTTGTTAATTAATGCAATATCGTCTTGTAAATGTAAGGGATAACTTAAGCATATGATTCGATTACGCTTTCCACATTTCCTTAATTAGACCATTTACTTTTAAGCGTGATGATTCCAAGTAAGCGCAGAAAAAGGCTATACCATGATTTTGAAAGTGTTGCCTGTTGTCACCACGCTACGCTTCGCTTTTTATTTTTTTTATTTTTTTCTGGGCAGACAGGTAGATATCGTTCGCAAACCATGCGCTAGTGATGTTAAAATCCATCATTAGCCTGTGGTGGTTGGAATCCGGATTTGTCAGGTGTCGAATGGATTTATTGCTACTAGAAGGTCGTAGCAGGGCTGACTGCGTGCAAGAGAGTTTGAGACATAGCATTTAGTATATTTTCCCTGCAGTATATTACTGTTATCTATCACTGATGTTTTAACATGAAAAATTATTTGTACATTATAAACACACCTTATTATCCTAATATTAACTCAAGTTATTACAGATACATATATTTCATTATCTTCTCAACTTCATAAAAAATCACTAACACTCGGACAAGTACATAATTGCACATCTGGCCAAAGGTCAGATACAATGATAATTTATATTGATTCTAAATCCATTAACTCCGTGTGTAGTATATTTAAGAAATTTTACAATAATATCTACGTATTGTATCGATTCTTTCAAAGTTTATATATGTCTTCTAATTCTTCCAAAGATTAGAATTTTTTCTTCTTTTTTCTTGTTAACAAATTTTAATATTAAATATTTATTTTTTTATTAAACTTCATATACATGAAAATGTATATAGGCGGACTTAATGCCAGAAGCATTCTCTACCAGTCAACCTTTGGACGATGCAGAGATGAAATGAAGTAGGTGTAGGTGATAGAATAGAGAGAACTTAATAGAGGAAAAAAAAAATGTAATAAATGTAAATCTATATGTACATGCAATATTTAAATACACATACTATAATAAATACATATATAATAATAAATACATACACACGTACGTACATAGATTTATAATTTTTGAATATGTTAATAAATTAAATATAAAATATATATTGTAGGTAAAAGAATCCACTGCTTACCCTAATAATTTTAGAATTTCAATGAATTCAATGGGAGAATTAGCAATTATCGCCAAAACAACTCCAGCAACAAATCAACTCAACAAGAGAGTTGCCAGACAACTCGCACCTCACCTTCCACGGTGCTGCCCGTCGCCGCTCTGAATAGCTTTTTTTGTTATGGTAAAGGGGGCAAACGAGCATGCGCGTGGCCGGCCCTTAAGGATACTTGGGTGATGGTAAGGATGATGGGAGGGGGATGAGGAGGAGTTAATGGGCCTCCGTTACCTCACTCACCGAACGAAAGGCAGAAGCACAAGATGCCTCTTCTTCACGCCGGTATTCTGCGAGGCCCATTCCAGCAGCAGCAAAAACCGCAGCTTGGCTCTACCACGTATGAAATACTTAAGATAGTTGTACTGTCATCCGCCGGAGGCCACGGCATTTTTCTGGCATTTAGTAAACTTTAATGACAGAATATGAAAAATACAATGCAAAACACTTTATTCCTTTACGTGTCATAATAGAAATTCTATTGTTGTAACCTGCCACAAGATATCTGGCTAGATGTATTTTTCTTTATACAAATAGGGGTAACAAAAGAGCACACACACTAATGATAAGTGATCGCTGCGATCCATAGACATCTACATCTATCTATCACGATTAAAAATCAAAATCAAGTTGCGTTGTCGTCACCTCTGAAGACTAGCAGACTTAAGTCACTCATTATACGATACAGAAATAAGCTGTAAACTGCTATTTAAGCAGGTATTCTGTGAGAGTGAGTTCGTTACTCCAGTGAAGGAAAACATTGCGAAGAATCTTGCATGTTTGAGAAGTAATAAAAAAAATCGCATTGGAGCAGCATGCCAGACCCTCCTGGCTTTAAAACCTTCTTAAACATTGACAGCCTATGCTCAGTATATATAGGAATATTTGCAGGCTGGCACATCACAAAACACCTACAATGTGACTACATTATTTATTAGTTACATAAACAATGGCACTTATATTCGCCTTTGTTTGTAAGTCCAACGTGGTTGGAGGTCATAATTATCATTATGCTATTTGAATATATCACGAATTTGGTTCACGTTTGAATTTCCTTTCTATTTGCGAAACAGTAAACAAAATGTGAATGTTGTGATTATAAATCCTTTAGTTGTTATCTGCTTTGCGTTTGCTCAACTCGAACTTGACACTAATATTACCTCCAAATTTAAGATTGTACGGAGGAGATAGTATTTAGGAATTATACATAGCACATAGTCTACGCAGTGTTACCTTAACAGTGTTACCTAAATTCGTTGGATTTTAACCTTGGCAATTACAACAATGTTGTAATAAAAAGTTTAGTTACGAGATATAACAAAAACCTAATAAATTATGTAAATTCCTTCACGTCTTAACCTTTTTGTAAAAGCCTTGCATTATGAACAATAACTAAACTGAAAAACGAAATGCTATGTACCTATTATTTTATAAAGTTTTTTTTAGTAGTAGATGACGTCACGCGCTCGTCTCATACGGAATAATGTCTGGCATAAATATATTCTCTAATAAATTAAGCTGTAATTATCAAACAGAATGCTTATTATGAACTTAATTAACTTTTAATATTGTTAATGGCTATATTGTTACGTTTTTTGTAATACTATTAATTAGAAAATATTTTAATAATTATTGTTATTTGTTATTGTTATTGTTATTTGTTCATTCCTAAAGTTAAATGAGATATTTTTTCAAACATGGCGGCTCGGTGGCGCAGTGGCTAATCGTTTGGCCGCAGCGTTGTGGATCGCGGGTTCGATTCCCGTACGGAACCAGAATTTGTATGCTAATACAATTTGTTTTCGACGTGGTAGAGCCATGATGCATCTTCGCCGTAATTCCTCCGTCGATGTCCCTCTTGTCTTGTCGCACACGGAGCATGGGGCCTATCTCGTGCCGATTGCGATGCACCATCTGCAGGTCTCGGCCGCGTGGGGCACTAGAGGTTGATGGAGATTGGGGTTGAACATGGACTAGCTTTGCTTCCTACCCATGAGGGTAGGTTTCTTTCTTGCCGGATGATGACAATGCCTTTGCCGATTCCGTCACCGAGGTGGTACTTCAGGGAATAAAACTCTTCATTCCATTCACCGCAGTCCTCATCAGTGGCAATTGACAATCCTAGCCTTGGTTTGGTTAGCCTTGAGAGCCGATATTTTGGACTCTCTTTTTACATCCAACTCAACTCTTGATAAGAACTAAATTCTGTGTCCCCAGTTCAGCTCCTGTTAACTGTTGTTTCCATTTGACCGAATTCAACGAAGAGCAGCTCGTATCGTCGACAACCGAGTTCTCTCTGATCGGCTTGATTGCGAAGGGATGTTGCATTTTTTAAGTAAATACGTAAGTAAATACACGGGGAATGCTCTGAGGACTACATCGCAACAGAATACAAAGTTCCACCACAGTTGTGGGCAGCGGACTAACTGAGTGCGACTTCCTTAAAGGCCGGCAACGCACCTGCAGCTCCTCTGTTATTAAACAAATATGCACGTAAGCTGCCTTCACAACACAGGAAATATCCCAAAGTGGAGATAAAGTTTTAATAAGACAAGAGAATAAATACAAGACAATAATCCGAAAAGAAGCATTATTGCTGTTTCCCCTTATTTAAAACCGATACCAGCTGGTAGCTATAGGACCTAGGTACGATAATCAAAAATAATGTTCGGAAGTCTTGATGCAAACAAAGCTAACTCTTTTGTGTGCTAGAGCTACGCTGTAGCTAGTGATTTAGGAAAGTTTCACAGAAGACTAACGGAAAATAGCTGAAAATAGCAATACTTATTACATTATTCATCTTATTGCTATGGGAACAATTATGTATTACAATAATTGTTAATATAACATTTCCTATTTTAATGGCCAAAAAATATTATAAATATGTACTTCCGTTACACCAAAGGTTCAGAATAAATAAATACCAGAACATAGTAAAGTAAATGTCGCGTGCTCTCGTTTTACAACGCTATAAAGTGTTTTACCTTCCGACGTGTACAGGTATTGGTGGAGATGCAAATCAATTTTATCATATAAACGCGAAATAAACTCCTTAACTTCGCGCTATGTCGGTATAAATAATGTTTGAACAACAAAATTCACAGGGTGGATTTTATCTATAGGCAGCGGTGTGAATTAAACAATCATAGCTAGTAATTATAATAGCATGAATCCCTTGTAAAGCTACGCAAATGTACACTTTTACACTCATATTAAAAAGAGAAAAAGTTTGTAAAATTGTTTTAGAGGAAAGGGCAGGTTAAGTAAGATACTATAGAAAAGATATTAACATTTAAACTATTTATTATTTTTGTAAGAAACATGAAATATGTTTTATATGAATTTGTCATGGTGTCAACAAAAATAGATCGATTGAAGTAGTGAAGTGAAATAGCATCGTATAAATGTCCCAATACTGGACAAAGGCCTCACTGGTGGATGGACTTCACATGTTCATTAAATATATTTTTTTCAGACATTACCTCCAACCCCGAGCACGTGGTAAATTCACCATTTCAAATTGCAAAAGACAGTTTACTCGCGTACTATGAAATTAATTCTAGTGCCCAGACCCCAGAGCTAAAATGGCGGAAATTAGATCTCTTAAATGATATTTATCTTAAAAGTGTGGGGACATGTTTATTAAAACCTTGTATAGTTACCATTGTTAATAGCCCATATCCCCAAAAGCTAGCATGTCGAACTCTCTGAAACTCTGGGTTTCTAGATATCTATCTTTTATTTTTAATTTTTGATTGTTGTTTAAATATGTATTCAAAAATTTATAGTTTACATTTAATACCGACAAGGCATAGAAGGATTTTGAGAAATTACTATTTTTTACAATCCGTGGTCTCCCGTTATTTTATATATAACTAATACGTAGGTACATAAATTACTTTGAAGAGATGCAAGTTGTGGTACTTTTGGAAACGCTTCGTTGTATATCTAATTCAGATACCCGCGTGCGTGCGACAGCATCGTCCATAATATTTGGTAAAAAACATTCCTGGATGGAGAAAGTTCTTCTGAGAATCCAGTGTTGGAAAGGCATTACAAGTTATTTATAGTGACTGTCATAATTGTAATAATTCACATTAGAAGACAAAGAAGTTCATAACATATAAAATTTTTGTCAGTAGCACATCGTCAGTGTTGTAAGATTGCCATCAAATGTTGTAAAAAATTACTTCACGGAAACGGGACTATAATAAGTATGAAAATGCTTTAATCATGAAGTCTTTACATACATGCGCTGGCGTTAAACGAATATTATGAGAAATGTACTTCCGTATAATAAAATTTGATGTCCGGAACCACGTTAACCTTGATATAGACAGACCGACGACAACCATACGACGCGTAACACACTAAGTGTATTGCAAAATGAACTGTAATACAGTACGCCTAATACTCGTATGTGCCACTTTCGTACCCACGGCCTGAAAGAGCACCTTGATGCACGGATCGGCAACATTTTCTTATATAAAGGCCACAAATGTTATGGGGATATTGATGCGGGCCACATTTCATCTAATCAACACAATTTTTTTTAGATAAACCTAATTTTTGCATTTTTAACCATATTTATTGTTACTCTAATGGGTACAAAATTAAGTATGACTTATAAAGATAATAAATAAGCGAATGGGATAAGGTAATGTTGATGTTGTAGAGCCAAGCGGTGGCTTTTGCTGCTGCTCGAATGGGCCGGCTCGACCGGATTGGTACCACGGCCTCGCAGAATACCGTCGTGAAGTAAAGGCATCTTGTACTTCTGCGGTTTGTTCGGTGAGTGAGGTAACCGGAGGCCCGCTCCCTCTACCCATCCCCTCCTATCAATCTCTCTTCCTTCGCACCTGCAACGCTCCTCTGGTGTCGCAGATGTACGTGAGCGACGGTAATCACTTACGATCAGGTGAACTGCTTGCTCGTTTGCCGCCTTTCCCATAAAAATAAATTGGGAGCGCAACGCGCGTGCGATGGATATTATGATCATCGGCGCAACATCGCGCGTGAGCTTTGACTGCTTCGCGCTCGTAACGCAATGTGCGTTGTGCTCAAACGAAAGAGCGACAACATCGCGTCACAGTCTGACTGTTATGGTTAGACTGTGATCACTTGAACTGAATCTCCGGCTTCCGCGGACACAAAACAATGAAATAATAACTTATTTCTATAAGTGTTTTTGATTACTGCCTGCGGTGCTGCGACGTGTGGAACGGCTCTTGCTTGCGCGGGCCACACCGCGGTGGCTAACGGGGAGCATGCGGCCCACGGGACGACCCCTGCCTTAATGGATTGTATCCATCGTATCGTATATAAGACAAAGTAGTGTGCGCTCATTATAGTGTTTATACTGTAGAATGTAGATTTACCCGTTAATTTTTAACGCAACAGATATGTTTCCCGAAAGTTTGGTGCAAAAGAAATTGTACTGACTTTTCTAAAATAGAACCGATATCATATACAGGAAAACTAAAATTAAAACGGTGATTAATGGTTAACGTAAAATTAAATATAAATATTATTAAGTATAAATTATTATATTACCTTATTATAAATGCTAATAATCATTGTTTGCTATTATGATTGCTAATGCATTGCTACTATAATTTAAGTAATACATACATTACTTTCGTGAGAAGGTTTTATGATTTTAATTTTAATGGTTGACAGTTATTCTTTCGACTCAATTAATTATCCCCATTGTAAATCACGAACAGTGATTGCAAATTGTATTTGCATGAATAATTACCACTACCCTATACATTGAAACTACTTCTTCTATACCCAGACTAATCCGTGTGATCATTTAGAATCTTTATTTATCTTATAATTCTAAAAGAAACTTGCTTACATACTGTTTAGAATTAGGTGAACTGTAGTAAACAAGACCATGACGAAACAAACGAAGGAGCCCGGCTGACCGAAATATTTCGTCGATCCGGGTTCACCGCACGGAAAATTGGACCGCCTGTATTAGAGCGGAACTTAGATAACAGTAGTCAACAACAGTTTCATTAACAGCTCCCAACACTGGTGGTTGCTGCAGGAGCTTTAGTTCAACCAGAGACAGTTCATTCGATAGCCAACAAACTCTCTAATAAATAGCAGTTCAAAAAGAAGAGATAAAATCGAAATATTAACCCTAAAAACAGAAAAAACCATTAAGGAATTCGTAATTGCTCTCTCGGACATATGATGCGATATCTTGGCGTCAGCATCAGCGACGTGAGTAGAATCAATTGAAGACCGTAGTCAATATAATATACTCTGCCATAAAGAATCTCTTTTTCGAGGAATTACTCCCCGAAAAAGAGAAGTCAGATTCTTAATTAAGATCTCACTAAAGAAACAAATAAAGAAGTTCATACGCATATTAAATTGTATAGAACAGCGTAACATGAAACTACTACTACTAACATGGTCGAATAGAGTAATATAACTCTGGAGATGTTGTCAAATTTTATAAATGCCACATAAAAATAATAAATATAAGAATAAAAACTGAGCACATCATCATTAAGGTTAATGGTAATGCACCCCTTGGAGTAAGGAATAATGGTTAAGTCTTTGGTAAACATGTAACACAAGAAAGGCAAAAATGGGTACAAACTGATGGATTTCATGCTATAAACTACTTTAACTGAATTTGACAGCCTCTTCAGAAAATAGTACAAAACTAAATGGACTTGCAAATTACCAGAAGAAAAGAGTATTAGCGACTAAGAGGAGAATTGTATTGTAATACCTTGTATAATAAGAACACAAGGTATTACAATACAATTGTCATAGAGAGATAATGAAAAATATATTAATAAAACAATTCACAATTATTTTCAGTGGTTAAAATATAGAAATTTGCGTGTAAATTTAAACAACATACAATATTTAAAAATACTTACAATGTCTAATAATAGGAAAAGGAAATTTAATTATACGACATCGAAATGTTTCGAAGAAATTTTGAAACATATACCTACAACTTTGTTTTTAGTTATAATGGAAGACGAACACTGCGCATGGGGTCCACACGTTTAAGTCGTAATTGTTATTTAGCATTGCAATTTGTAATTATTTGGAAATCATTGCACAAAAATAATTTAAAAAAAGTTAGGTATTAAATATAATTTAGTATGTTATGTTATTATTTATGTTTAGAAACTATTTATTGTAATTTGAACTCTGGACCTAACAAACAAATACGCCGAACACTGTTTTTATTGTAAGACGTGAAACTTTCATACAACTACAATATAGGTAGTAATCTACGTTGTATTCGCTACTTCAATGTGGGTGCAATCTAATGTTGATAAATGCTATTCACAACAGTGATGTCACCAGATACAGAAGAATCGTCGCCTAAAATGTATCATTGTCGTTTAAAGAAAATATTAATTTTTTAGTGAAAATTTCATGTAGGTGATATTGATTTATTTAATTCCTGAAGTTTTTACTTGGACTTTTTTTAATTTTGGAAAAATTTTATAAAATGATTACACTTTATTGTTTCCAGCCGTCAAATTTGCTTTCGCATGGCCATGGTGAATTTGATTACATTTATATTTTGAATTGAGAATTGTGCGTTGCATACTACGTTGCCACACGTCCTGCGACGTGACCAATCTTGATATCTTTTGGTTAACGATGGATACATGAGCCGTTTCATAATGTAAAAAGAGGCGTGCAGCGAATGTTCGTTAGGAATTTGATATTTGGAATGAAACATTGTAACGCACTGCCGTAAATTTAGGAAAAGACTGAAACATTTTAATGTATGTAATAATAATTGAAATTTATTATAATATTGTAATATCTATGCATATTATATTACAGAATTTCATATTATAGAATATGCATTTTCATTCATCACAAAGTTGCAATACTCATAAATCGTGGTAGCGTCGAGCGGCGGCTTTTGCTGCTTCTCGAATGGGCCGGCTCGACTGCAGTATTACCACGGGCTCGCCGAATACCGGCGTGAGGTACAGGCATCTTATGCGGAGGCCCACTCCTCCCTCCATATCATCACTCTCATCCCCTAAACATCCTTAAAGGCCAGCAATGCACCTGCAGCTCCTCCGGTGTTGCAGATGTCCGCGGGTGACTGTAATCACTTACCATAAGGTGGGCCTCGTTTGCCACCTTTCTCAAAGAAAATTTATTAATGTGTATAACTGTCTGTCAGTATGTATATTCGAACTTATGCTACTGTCTGCGAATACTATACCAGAGGGCTAGAATTACATATAGAGTTATACATATTACATAAAGTACACGGATAGAGTACTCCACTTGTAGGGCAACTTTTTTTATCGCAAAAGCCACACAGTCTCCAGGGGCTCGTATCAGACAGCAGTGTGGGCCTCTTGCAAATTATATTTGGCATTTGAAGAAGAAAGTGGGTTTACGCTCCTAAAATAATACTGTTTTAATCTCCCTGTATATTTGTTAATAAAAACGGCCGTCTTTTCAGACCATGTAGCTGGGCGAATGTAACACGCTGCTTCTGTAATTTAGAAAAAGACCAGCGACCATACAGCTCAGACGTTAAGTTTTTCAAAATAAATATATTATTATTATTACTTTCTTGCATCACGTGATAAGCTAATTAAGCGTAGCAAAAAAAAATTCTATTATTATAACACGTTTGAGGTTAAACATAACTTTGATAAAATTTGTATTAGCTTAGTTAGTGTATTATTATTTTCAGATTCGAAAAAGTGAAGGTAAGCCGTGACCCATAGACGGTATATGTATCTTTCCTTGGTAAAATAATCAAATATTTTTCATTTGTGAAAGTAAAAGCTTAGCTAAATTTTTCTCATATTTTTAATGCAATTATTCTCGTAGTTTACGGAACCATATTCTTTTGTTTTTATTTACAAAAAATTAACATAGCTTATCGTCATCGTCATTAAACCATAAGTTTCTGTACATAAACTTCTGAAGAATTAGTCGTAATCAAATGTTTGTCAGGTGGATCAACAAAGATCGTTGTGTCAAATGCCTTGCATCAAGTTTCTTGTCTTTGTCTCTTTTTAAATGGTTACTTCACCATTTAGGCGATTCATCGTTACCCAATAGGCTGACAGATTTTCAGACGCCGCCATCAAACGGCGACCATCCACATAAGATTAAATTAATCGGTCCAAAGATTTTGAAGCTAAAAAATGAATTAACAAATTCTTTCTGTCTCTTTTACTCGTAACAGAATATAAATGTTAAGATCTGATCTATAACATCGATCAAGAAGATCCGCAGTTCCAAGAAGAGATCGACGAGTCAGTAACGGAGTCACGTAATTGTTGTGTCAAAACACGTAGGTGGATATAATAACAATCGCGAAATAGACTGAAATCGTGTCAGCGTACGTGCAAAAATACACGGAATCGAACTCGTGATAAAGTAACAAAACATTTATGTTTTGGGAAATGTCTAAATATAAGCTAACAGATGCTCGCGACGTCAACAGGTTGTAATCGATGCACGTTTCCTACGTTTCAGGCGTTCCGCTAACCATCTGCTTTGAAATCACAAACTTTTCTTTAGCCATTCACCACCTGATGGTAAGATTCTTATTTGACCTTTGTATTGAGAAAAGGAGCCATGGTAGCAGCATATTGGTCAAGGCAAAAAGGGCAGGAAAATTGTTAATTATCAATATATTATATATTAAATATTTATTGTGATATTGTGCTAATACTAGATATTGAAATAAAACCATCTAACCAAATGTGCTAAATGATGGTGAAAACCGCATAGAAATCCACTTGAAAGAGTACAAGTTAGAAGCGAATACACAGACAAACATGAATAGTGACTTTGTTTTATATTTATTCAATAAAGGTAAATATTTCAACGCGTTTAATTTTAACTTAGGAAATCTGTAACGAATAAAATCAAAACCAAAGACTAGCAAGCCACTGCACAATCTCAAGACACTGTGAACTCTTTCTGATTTGGTAGAAATGAATGAAATTAAATGAAATGAATGAAAATTGTTTACCCTCCGACTTAAGAAAGACAATTTCGTTTGTCATGTGTCAAATATTATTTTTGATTTTTACAATCGTTACGTAGCCTCGTTACGAAACGTATTGAGGGTTCTCCGTACTCTTTCGGAGGAGAAACGGTTAACTATGACATCAAGATTCAGGACGTCAAACACCACTGCCTCAGTCCCCCGTGACCATGGTTGCCGCCGGTATGTCCTGCAGTAGACGTATAAGGAAATAAATAAAAATAATCATAGAATGTTATCCGCATTATACGGACTTCATACTAAATTTTAAGATGTAACTACTAATAATTTTTTGCGGATTTTTTTTTTTTGGTGATTACGCACAATCTGCTTAGATCGGACCAAAATTAATAATTAAAAGCAGAATTTAGCCCGAGTTGACTATAACACCTGGACGTCTAATACTTCAGCCCGCCCGTGACCACTGCTGCTGTAAAGCACACGAAACGTCGGGAATATAATAACAAAATTAAACGCAATAAATACCGTACATAATAGTTTCATTTCAAAGCGTTAAAGCTGCCCTTTAGAAATACTTTTGGTAAGCAAAATAAATTTATCAAACAATCAACAAAGAATGATTTTCATTTTAAATTCTCGTCAAGTTACTGACTTTTGACTATTAATGAATATTTGATGCGAATTCAATTGATAATATTTAAAGTAATAAGTCCCGTGATCACTAGAGACAATTTGTCAGAAAATCCGATTGCAAACTCTCCATGTAGGCCAAATACTATTAACTCTGAAACAACATTAACTTCCTTTTGAGCTATTTGTTATCAATAGATTTGTTTTATTTTTTTCCCTACGTCCATAAGTACACTTAGTTAACTCTTCCAAAAAACTATCGCAAAAAATCTTATCACAACTTACGAATAATTTTGGGAGAAAGTATAACCTTATTAGGTATTCATTGGCATGAGTTTGTTATCAAAATTAATATTTGTTTTTAAGGGTTCAGCCAAGGTCCGACAAGGAACAGAGGACAATAAAAGTCTTCGTCCAATTCATCCGTCCCAATCTATCACAGCATCACTTCTGTATTCTGTATATTTGTACATAAGTACAAAAAAGCCTTACATTTGGAATATATGAACACTTAACTCGAATTCGAAATATCAAAAATTCGTTTTCTTACAGCGAATTTCAATAAAATCGTTATTTTTCTAGGCCATATTTACAGACATGAACGGATGTCACGTGTCAACGCAGTGATGTCAACTCTGGCGTATCCGGTGTGATGAAATGTACGCCACTTTTTGAAACCATTGAAAACACTGACAACGGCTTGGAAATTGGTTTAGTAGTTTCCGCCGATTCTTTCGCTCGATTTTTCCGATTGGTTTAATACTCGAATGCATGTCATTAGACGTTGTGTAAAAAAAAAACTGGAACACCTGTTACGCAAATCGCCGTGGCAGTGAGTCCCTCATTTTTTCCTAACAGTTCGGTGCTGCACATTGACCCATAGGAAAGCATGTGTCGCAATCGCCACGCTTGGCAAATGGGTTGGCGATCGCATACCACACACCTCGTACCTTTGGCACTGCCCATCACCGATATGCATAATTAGGTCTGGCAAATTCAATTCTGTCGGAGGCCATGAGATTTTTCTGGCATGTTGGTACTTTGATAGACACCCACATGATGATGACGGCAGATCATCTTATGCCACTACAATGCGGTGTCCTTATTCTTACTAAGAAATAAAATAAATATATTTACAAAATACCGTTGTTTAACCAAAAATTTCAAACAAACTCGCTAAAAAAGTTAATTTGTTTCTCCCGTCAGTCGTCTCAGTCCGTAAGTTCTAATTTGGTTGCCCGTTGCGGTTATCCAAGTCGAGGAGAATAATTGAAACCACGTCAAAATGTTGCACATTTCGCTGCATAATATTTGTAATTTTTTTATTGCTTTTACTCTGGACACGCCTGTTCATCAATGTATAAGAAAATATAACATCGTTTTTCAAAATTAACCATATTCAATTCGACATGTATACACGATTCGATTCCTTAAATCATAACTGGACATTGCGTGCTGCCAGTGATGACTTAAGGAATAGAAAGGTGTTTCTACACCGCCGTGCATCTCTTTACTATGACATTTTTTTAGTGCAGATTATCTACTCATAACATATTATGCCATTATAATGCCGTGTCTTATTTAGTTCGATGTGCGAGGTAATCGGATCGTCGGTCGTCTATAGGAATCGTCTCGTTATACGTCTGTATTATTAAGTACTATTTAGTAGCTAGACTCTTACTCTGCTTCAGCAGATTTGACTTTCTCCGATCTTATGGCAAAGGTGATGAAAAGTGTTGTCGGATACGGGAAGACAAAGACGAGTGAGTGCCTTTGTTCGCAATTGGCAATTGCTGATATAATTTGGAAGAAGTAATCGTGAACGACATCAGCCAGGAGGACATAATCATTAAGACACTGCATCTGGCTTTTCCTCCATTCTTATAGCATAAGCATTACATGATGGTGAAGTCGAATTAATGCTTTTGTGGTGTGTTTCCGCTTTTATATGAACATAAAATATACCAACATATAGTAGTTAAACAAAACATTTAACCTGGAAATTTAAAATTTTTATTTAATCATATCGGTTTATTTTTGCGCAGAAACTAAATGTTTCCTTGGTAAAACATAACTTACTCTCTTTGAAGTCTAGAGGACCTCCTTTTCGTGAATATCCATATAATTTTAGGGGAAGGAGGTTTCGCATTAGAAATCAAGTTTTAATAATAATAATATTTAATGACTATTAATTTTTACACACCTCCCCTCATTTTTATGTGGAACAAAAAAATTAAACCATTTTTTAAAGAATTTATTATGCCTAAACTTGTCATAACTATATTACTCATGTCGTGTATGATCAATATATTTAATGAGAGTGTTAGCTATTATTATCGATGCACCAATGCAATTTAAGGGAAGTTCATAAGACTTACTAAGCTAACGTTTATTTTGCGTTGTTTCAGGATGCCGGCGCTCCGGCTGCTCGGCCGCAAATGGCTGGCAGCCTCGGACGATCTCGTATTTCCAAGTATCTTCGAGCTCCTGTTCCGATTTGTTTGGTATGTGATATGGTGGTAATTTACACGTATAGTAACATAATGCAACGGAGTAGCATTGCAATGCGGTCATAATGATATAAAAAGTATGAAAGTATTAGTAGATAATTGAGATTGAGAGAATTTTGGTACCGTGAAAGCTACGCCACGCTGTTCCTATGTAGCTTTGCAGATGTCTGGCGCATTAGAGACTATTATACCGCGATCTTTCGTAGGTCATGTGGCTTCCTGGAATTTTCCTAAATCAACTTTTTCGACGGCCATAGAATGAGAGGGTTGCAGCGTTCTCTTATGTCACTATCACAATTATTGCACTAACGATTACAAAGTTAACACTTGCCATTATTGTCTCATTGTGAAATCCAAAAAAAGATTTAGTAGGAACAATAAACACTTGTACTTATTCTACGTATTTATTGCTTTTGTGCTAATACTTAAACTGTTTCGCCTTTCAAGGGTTAAAATATAGTGCATAACATAATTAAATTCGTAATGCTACCTCCTAAGAAACGTTAAAGTTTATCCCAAAAAATGTAAGTAAGCAAACTAGTAAATAAGTTATGCTATACACCCATGCTATGCAAACCTTTTAACGAAGGGAAGACTTACGATAAAAATTAGAGGAGGGGCTCGCAGCAACCGAAGGGAGGCAAGGTTCTTACGGAGGTAGGAGATCCACGCTTAGGCTACCGACGATAGAGGTGGAAGGTTTTGTTATTTGTTTTGTTATCTGACGACATGTGTTGTCGTCTGTTGTTGAAGAAACATATTATTATATTATACATATAACCAATTCTCTACGGAAACTATCTAGATAAAAATATAGTTGTATGCTTAATGTTAAGTTTCATTAAAAACTTTCCAGTGGTTTTTGCGTGAACCGTGTTTAAAGAAACAGACACAAATTCCAAAAATTATTAATTTAGTCTTTTTTTAATTCATAAATGCCAAAACTCTAGGGCATTGTTCCGGTATTTGCCCTGGGTTTAGTCATTGTGATTTTCTTTTGCGATTATCGTATAGAATCCACTTTTCACCACACTTCACAGTTGTGTTCAAAACGCCTTCATTTATGTGCCTACTCGTCAAAGCAAGGCAAGCTGCAACTTAATTTTAATTCATTATTATTTACCTTTGTGTCTGGTCTTCCTCGTGATTCGTTCATCAAGTCGAAGTTTCTTTTCAGATATTGCGAGCTGTCTCGAACTGCGTTCGAACCACATTAGAACTGATATTGGATATTAATAATTTTTGAGGTCTCCGTGTTTATCACAAAAGAATGCCATATTTTTTTTAGATTGTTATAGTTTTTATGTAAAAAAAATTTAATCACGTATTACCACGTAGTATTAACACGTAGGACTATGATATTAAATTATATGATATATTCATTTGATTGCTTATTCATGCATTGGTTTCATTTGAATTCAAAGTGTCCACTCCGTTAAAACGGGAACTTCATACTTTAACCCCTATTATTAATACATGCGTAGGTATGTTAGTTGTTTCTATTGCTATTTCTACTGTCATAAATATTTTCAGTACTCATTTTTTCCAATAACGACCTTTGATCGTACAAACAATACACTAGCTTCGGAAATTCAAGGATTTAAACCTGGTTCTTTCTGTTGAGAATGACGCTGCTGAACTTGCTGTTGGTTATGAATGTTTTTAAAATGATCTCTTGGCGCACAATTCCTGATCATTTTATTAAATTTATTTAAATTTTAATCTTGTTTAAGTGTCAGAACTCTTTATGCCCGATTTTTTTATAAAATAACTACGTTTCCATATGTACGAGTAGCCTTATTTGTGATCATCAGCCTAAACAGTCAACAATATTTTGTGCAACGGTAATTACTTACATAATCTTTTGATATATTTGTAAATACAGGGTTATTTGAAAATTACAGGCACCGTTTTTATTTTAATTTACATATTTACTTTCATTTTGCTGTAAGAAGCGTAGCAAATGAATGATAGCATAAGGCGCTGTGTTGTCATTCTATGCACAAACGTGAGATGTTGGTCTATCAAAAGTTTGTTTTACCTTTGATTTGCATAAAACAAAAGTTGGTGAATATTAAACAAACGTCGAATTGAATTATAGAGAGTTGGTAACCATATTTGCCAGGCTTTCGAACAGGGAGGGTTGGTATAAGCAGGCAAAGGTCCGCCACGCTTCTCCAGTGCGGGTGAGAGGAAAACGACCCCAGCTTATTGTCCCGTGTTGGTGGTGCGACTTCAATAAATAAAATAAAACACTTTAGTACAAACTATTGTATCCGATACTGAGCACGCGTGTGATCTAGGTTCGATTCCCATAGTGAATGGACCAATAAAAATTAAAGTGCTGATTACAACTCGTACGGCAGTGAATGAAAACATCGTGATATAATAAAAAGGAGGTATATCGAGGACAGTTGAACTCCACTAACCCCCACTGCCTGCTTCACATTAGAATAGATGGATAGATATTTAATTACTTATAACACAAAATTGCTCTTAAAATTTTTTAAAAGCTTAAACGTGAAATTTAATTTTGGTAACATCATTAAACAGTATTGTTAATTATTATTACACTTCAAATTTAATCACATTAAAGTATTAGTGCAAGAGATTCTCTTAAACATATCAAAATCACAATAGTTGATTAAGGTTTACCTTTAGTTTAATTTAAAAGTAAATTTAGAGGAAATGTTTCGTATTATTTTCACTCCTTTATTATGAATGTGAACGTTCATATGGATGGCGCGATTGAGTAACAAGCATTCATCCTCACAAACTTTCATGACATAAACAAAATAAACTTTATATACGTATGAAATAAAATCTTATTAGGTACTGAATATACTTAATTAATTTTATTTATTGAGAAACTCGTTGCGAAAAAAGTATTATAATAATGATAGCTGCTGCCCGCCGTTTCGCCGACGTGATATGGAGATAAAAGTACCCTATGTCCTTTTCATGTCCTAAACTATATCTATACTAAATTTAAGCCCAATCCGTGTAGTAGTTTCAGGCGTAATCGAATGGATGTTTATATCCATTCCTCCATTCGTCCTCACAAACATTCGCATGAATACACTTTTCTGCGGAATAAGGAACCGGCTAAAATATTAGGCACCTATTGCCACGGTATATTCAAAAATCTTTTTAGGTATCTAATATACCTAATTAATTTTCATATTATTGTATTTAAACAGAAAATAATGCAAATGTTAAGTATTTTCGATTAAAAACATAGTCTTCATAATCGAAATCTGCAGTAGTTCAAGCCAAAGAAGTGAACAACACAGTAGACAGTACAAACAAACACACACAGTATGAAATTAACAAAAACACAATTTAAAAAAAAACATGGCACTCACCGTGTCTTTGTAGACGGTATCATCACATCGCACACGAGAGACCTGGTTTCGATCAATCGGCACCAATAAAACTGTAAATAGCAATTTTAAGTTCTGCATTTACCACGTGCTAGGAAAACATCGTGAGAGAACCAACGTGTCTGACTTAAAAATATATTATTACGACGTGTGCAGTCCTTGTGCTTCCCGGCTCCAAATTCTCTCATGACTAAGGTAGGCCTTTGCCCAGCAGTAGTAATTTACAGTACAAATTTTACTATACGGTACTCACGTGTAGTCCAAAATGTACAAAGCCTGCCGCAAAACTTACCAATTATTTTAAAACGTATATACGTTTGATGATATAACCATGCAAAGATATGTTATCAATTGAATAAGAGATTTTGCCGGAAGAAAGAGCTTGTTAACGCCTATTTTCTAAATACCTCGGAATACGGTGTCAATTTCAGAACCCCTCAAAATAATTCCTTATTTTAGTTCATCATCATCATCATTACAGCCTATTAGAAGTCCACTGCTGAACATAGGCCTCCCCCAAAGATTGCCACGAAGCACGGTCCTGAGCCACCTGCATCCATCGACTTCCCGCAACTTATTTTAGTTGCTGACCTTAAACATAATCCGTTCAGTCACCCTTTCCTATACATTGTTTACGATCTGGTGGCTATTTCATGTTATAGGTATTTGACCATATCACGAAATAGCCCTGCATTTAGTTTATCATATCGAAAAACGATTTCTATTCATTGATCGGGCCAAGTCACATCGTAATGTAGTAATAGACACGGTTATTTTGAAATTATTTCAACAATTTCAACATGCAATGGTCAGATCACATACCTGTCTGTTTAGTGTGTACCTATACAATTACAAGAGCGTCTTCGCCGAGGCTTGCTAGCTACTCGGTTTATTTAACAATCAGCCGTTGAATTGAATAAGTGGTGAGACCAGTATGATTTACGTTTTTTGCAGCTTGCTTTGGCATGATAGGCAACTGTAAACTACGTCTTATTTCACATTATAGTTAATAGAATATACAAAAGTACACGCCGAAACGCAATTCTCGGTTAAAAAAAAGATCGTTCCACATTAGATTTTTGAAAGCACTTTAATAAAATACTGCTATCATATTTTATAAATCTTCTTTAATTTAATACGTAATGATATATGTAAGTATGCCAAGATGTTAAGCATACCTCTTTCCCATTAAGCATGCCCGTAGCATAGTAGCGGTGTAATAAAATAATAAAGAAAGAGAATTATTTTGCGTCACGAGGTGCCAACAATTTGTCTATCAGTTCCGCAAAATATATCGCATACGGTTACGCATAATAATACAACTAAAAACATTAAGCCACTGTAGAACTTTTCCTCCATCGTGGTCGTCGATTCAAAATCAATTATTTCTAGGCCATACAAATATTTAATCAGTGTCGAGACTGAAACCACGCGCCGCATCACCGAAACCTTTTACCTTAGTCTTGCAGTCAACGTATGATGAAGCACGATGATTTTTTTATGACATAACTTTGTATTTTCGTTAGTGATAGTTTTTACTGAAAATTGGCTACTAAGGATGATGGTAGGTCTGGGTAACCCTTTTTTGTAACCAACTAAGCTCTGCCCCAAGTGAAGGCTGAGTTTAAAAATTTTATGCGTCTTTTAAATGGCATGATTATCTAACCTTGTTATTTACAAGACACCTACAATTCTTGCTTTGCACAATACTTTAAGCATTGTGTGCTCGTAAAAAAGTTTAAACGTCGTACGTACAGAAAGACGGCTACAGAACATGCGGTACATATAAAGGAATATCTAGTTTACCTTTTTATCCCTTAACACTTTATGTTTCACAAGTTTGACACAATTGAAATTATATTGTTATAAGTCTTATCAGGACTAGTGGACTAGTGACACTGGAACGGTGTAGAACATCAGCCTGGCGCCATAGTATTGTATATGTAGATCATGGACAGAATTAATAGTTTTTTCGTTTATCGCATTTTGTACATATGTAATACATATGCGCCTTTAGTATTTTTTTCCATAGAATCGAACGATGAAGTCAGATATTATAAATAAAAATTAAAAATATTTTTTCGCGTTTTGGGTACAGTATCTATCTCTGTCTCATTCCGTAGTCGAGATAAATGTAGTGGAAAAAATGTATGAGACGGAGTTTCACCGTCTACAACAAGTTCAAGGTTGTCAAAATAATCATCTAAGGCTTTCCACGCCACAGGTGCCTGCTTGTGCGTGCAAACCATGCGAATCTTAAAAAATTGGGGTGAGTTTTATCATGACCAACGAGGCAAAAATGATTTGAATTACCAATATCCTGCCAATGTAGGCCCGGTTAGAAAAACTTATGCAAAGTTTTAGGCTTTTAATCACAAAAGAGTATATAATTGGTTATGTTATTAACTTTCATCATTACAGTCTATCACTCCTCTATTGAACCTAGGTCTACCCTAAAGATTGGCACAAAGCACGACCCTGAGCCACCTGCATCCATTTACTACCCGCAACAGTCTTCTATGCTCTACGGCTAGGTGATAACCCTAGTTCTGCAGTGAATCTTCGTTGCAAATTCAATCATGCGGAAAAACACCGAGTCCGCTGAGCAACTTTGAGCTTCCTAATACGGTCTGCAGTGAAAGCCCACATGTCGGTTCCGCAAGTCATCACTGGCAACACGCGCACTGGTTTTACTGTTTGCGTTTCTTGCGGTTTTGAGGTATACGCGACCAGAAGAATAGTTTACCGAACGATGCCCTGCCGTGTTGGATTCGTCGAATGACCTGAACGTCGAAGCTGGACTTACTTAGTTAAACTTTGACCCGACAACTTCGAACGCAGTGTTCCCAACAGCAACCGGGATGACGTTAGACATGAACCTGGTTTTGTCCATGTTCATCTTAAGACTAACTTGTTGTGATACACTATTGAGGTCATTGAGCATAGTGTATTAACTTTATATGTGACATAATTACTTAAGTTTAATTATTTACGTTTGTACTTCAGGAGATTTGCGACACAAGTTTAAGTCGTATATTCACAATAAGAATAAAAAATCCATATAAAACTAACCTCAATGGTGTCGAAACGTTGGCAACATATGGTCGAATAATTAGTCGCCATTAAATTATAATCGGGTGAGTTTATTTTACGGGTAATATTGTCTGAAACATATCCATATCGAGTAATCTACAATGTCGCCCCAGTTCTGAAAGACAATCCATTTTACGGTAACAGCTAAAGTTATTTACGCACTTATAGAGGTATCTAAGAAATGTTATGTCTTGAATACATAATAATATGGTAGTATCTTTAAATAGCATAAAACTAATTTGCAATCCACGTTTGTCTGTGTATTCGCTTATACCATAATTTAGAACATTTGGAAAGTGAGAAACAGGAGGAAGGAAAGGAACATGACGAAAGTTTATATGTATAACACTCAACACTTAGTTTATATATTACATATGTAAACTAAGTATATTATATATATAGATCTTTTTATGCGATTAGCTACTATTAAATAAAATTATTTTCTCATACTATGTACAATTTTTTATGTTGAAATTGAATGCGCTTATTAAATACAAACCTGTTTCATTACCAAACGGTGATAGGCCTGTCTGATGTTTATATAAGTTAACACCTTTTTAACATTTAGCTGTCTACTATTCTGTTACCAAAACAAGCATATATGTATTTGAATTTAAGTTAAAAAACAAATTACAAGAGCTATCTATTTGTAAACCGCAAAAATATCCAGAAAATTATTTATTTAATTAAAGTATTCGCGTAAATATCAAACATCTTAAAAATATTTTTACTAATATTTTAATAACATTTAAATTCAACTGATTAAATTGTGAGTGGAACTAATCGCAAAGACGCGAATTTTTATTATTCGGAAGTTTTAAAACGTGCTGAATTACGTCATGTAGTAACTTTCACAAACTGTTCGTAAGATAATTAAAATAGAAGAAGAATTGCATAGCAAAAGGTAAGATTTAAATAGTTCGAAGCGTGATAGCTCCTTTTCAGAACTTTGTAATACTACTCTGTAATCTTAATATCAGCATCATCGTTATCGGCCTTTACAAGTCCACTGCTGAACATAAACAGTGACAGTGGAATAGTTAAAAATCTCTTCCGATGTGCGTTTCTCTGAATATTTATATAATATTTGGATTCGGCAAGTTCGGATATATTTTCTGTCTACACAGTCGGTACTGGCCTGAGGCTAGTGGATGGAGCGAGATCTAAATATGGCGCCCCTTACCACATATATAAATATCTAGTATGATACCAGCCGTAGGCCACAGAAACGTACACAGCTACTTTTTGCGACCTATACAAATAATTTTCAAACAATTATATTTCTCTCGTACTTTTTATTGTTTTGCTGCTTCTTTCATATCATCATTTTTAAAAGACTCTTTCGGCAAAATAACCGTTTCACAACCTAAAAAACTTGAGTCTGTTAATTCTATAATGAATTTTAAATTGTAGCGACATCTTTTTGATTGTCTTTATTAATCGATACTCGCTTGATAGACCCTCCATCTTTATGGATCAGACCCTTCGGTTGACTTTGCTATCCTTTCCCAACTGCGGTCAGAATAATTTTTCAATTACAGCTTTCATTCCCATTCATTATGTACTGTATGGGTACTAGTTGATTTTTAATCAATATAAAAAAGAAAGCTAAAGCAAAAGAAATTCATATGACTTTTTATCCTGTACTATAAATATTGCAATCATATTTTTAAACAAAGAGAACGAGACGAAGTATCCTCAACTTCTTTGTCGATAATCAAATTACTGCATTTGCTTCTAGCCTCTTTTTGAAATTTACTACAGCTAGCTAATAATAGCATAATATGTATGTATATCGGTATATATTGTTATACATAATCACGGTTCAAGATACACTGCAAAATGTAAACAAATAATAATTCTAAATATTGTTCATAGGCTGGTCCTGATTGCGTTGGTTGTAGAAGTTCTATATCCAATCACGTGGCAATGTCAAACCGAGGGATGGCACGGCGGCGCATTCGTACGACTCTACCTCTGCGGAACACTGGCGCTGCAAGCAATGTTGATGCTATTGTTGGCAGCCCTAGCGCAACAATCCGCCAGAGGCACCATAACCGACGTCGACGCCAGGAAGATGGTTGCGCCTTTACTACTTTTAAAGTTAGTATTTGCTAATTACTTTCAGAATTAACATGTTACGTTTGGTGATTTTTTATACTATGAATATTTATTACGTACTTACTTGTAAGTGGAATGACTATGATTAGAATTCAACCTGATGATAATGTAAGTATAGTGCAACCAGTACCAGTAGGTAAGTACGTTGTTAGCATTGATATATCAGCGTCATCATCACTAGATTGTTAACAGTTCCCTACTTGTGCCACACGTATGCCACACAAATAAATCACAATATTTCCGTGTACATCATTCCTCGATAAAATCACATTGTATTACTTTTCACATCCAGGACATAGATTCGTTTATATCCATGTCTTGAAAACAAACCAAAAAATAAGTAAGTATGGTTTTAACGGGGAATGATGTCACTCGGAATTCTTGTGATTTTTTTTGTGACATAGCGGATTAGGCCCCTGGATATGTACTTCTCCCGAGTTATGTCTACATCCACGTTATGGATGTATTTTCCTTAGTCGACACCCACGATGATAACGCTACGAGATGAAGTCATCGATATCATCTTCATCAGTCTATTCAATTCTACTGCTGAACATTATGCCTCTTCAAAAAAGCGCCAGTTTCTTTCAGGGTTGACCACGCTGGTCAATTGTTAAATAAAAGTTAGTTAGTAAATAGTTAGTAATAGTTAAAGTTAGCGGACGCAACCCAGCCCACAACCCACACAACGCAGTGGGGTGCACCGCGCGCAGGTAAGTACGATATTTGGAGAAAAATATTTAATATATGTTGTGTTTCTGTGATTTAATCTTTATTGTGTTTTGGCCGAAACTAAACACACTACATTGTTGCTTCAGCACAACGTTACAGACACATTAAGGGAGCCAAAAATTTTAATCTACTTGTTTTGCAACTTCGATATTTCATTTTCATTGAGTGATTCTTTAAAATATGTAATTCGATTTTAAAATTTATTCAACTAACGACAAAGCAATAATTCAAATACTGTTTATGTATGGTCACATAACAAATTATTATTAATATCTTCTAAACCTTAATTTATGATGCCTAAGGCAAATTATCTTTAATTGAGAGAATACTTGCAAAGGCACGTATTCTATTCACAAACTTCGGAACATTCAAATATGAGTTTAGGGCTAATATTATTTATTTATGCAATATAATGTTTCTAGGTTAGTAATTTTCTGCCTATAAATATTTAGAATATATTAAAGTGATATAAATTTATAGGTTATATTCTTAAGTGTGTTACAATAAAAACAAATATGTATCAGTTAATTTTTTAAAAGTTCTCCGTGTCATGTAATGTATTTCATTTTTTTTAAAAACCTTTTTATTTAAAAAAGAATTTGTTATGTGTTAACCTTGTTGGTAATCCATAATAAATAAATAAAAATAAATAAATAAATGGAAATCAGAATTCTATAAGAATGTTCATTATTACACGTCACAGCATTTAAATACACATATCTAATATTTATTGACAGGTAGCAAGTAATTAGATAGCAATAACAACACAGGTAATATGAACTACGCAAATAAACCGTATTAAGATGTCTGGGGATCATTATAAGTCGCAGTACAGTATTGGATAATATTCAAAATGTATAATGCTCTGCAATAATTTAATTTTGTTTCCCTTTTTTTATAACAAAACTTTACACCCTCTCTAAGAGTTTCTCTTGTGTTATGGAGGCAGTTCACATACTTAAGACAAGGATAAAGAACCAGGCCCACCATAATTATTTGTAGTCCATAGAAATACTAGTCCCCTGCAGGATCGAACCCGCGACCCACTGCGCCACAGATCCGAAAATACATACGTTAAAGATGATAATGAAGTCCACCTAAACGATTTCGACCATGGCGACAACTTCCGGTCGTATTCACCGGCAGTTGTCAACTGCGCAAGAAATGTATGCGTAAACACTGAGGCACTCACTCGTCTTTACCTTACCATATCTGGTGTAACGTTTATGCGTTAAGATCAGAGGAAGAGACAGATGGAGTGTTAGAGACATGGGACGAACACACCTCTCCACAATAATTTGTGTTTTTGCATAAATATTGACTTCGTTTCATGGGATCAAACCCAGGGGATTAGCAGTCAGGTACACTGACAACTAGGCCTCACGGTCGTAGAATAATGTTACTTATACAGACGTTAAATAATTTATTACTATTTCGTCTCAGTGGAGCGCCGTATATTGTAGCAGAGAAAGTATACTATATTAGGGCTTAAAATGCAGCTTTCTTTTGAACTAACAATGCACGTCAATTGTACCTCTAAAGAGTTGTAGGATTTGTGAGGTTCTATTATGATGCGTTAGATGAATAAGAGTAATTCTTACACTAATATATTTAACCATTCTTTATTACCATTTTGTTTGTTAGTTATAAATAACAACATCATCTAAAATGACATTATTTGTGTAGGTCAACTTGTGTAACGTCGACCAGTACCTTACGTAGATATTTTTTATGTTTCACAAATGTGTAATTTATTTTTTCATTGCAGGGTTTTATTGGTGTTGCCTGAAATAGCGTTAAATGTGATGGGAACAATGTGGATGTTCTGCGAAGTGATTAAGTGTACAGTGAAAGAAAAGTTTCCTAGTATCGTTATACAAAGTAAGTTGATTCTAATCTATCTCTTTCTGTTTTGATTAATTGAAAATAGTTCGTAAAATAATTAATGTTAATTGCTCTCCAGGCATAGTACTTTTCAACTGGGTCCAACTGGCGCTCACAGTTTTCGGCCTGTTCATGGTGTTCGACCCATTGGGTTCAGTTAACTATGACGATATGCAAGACACGCCCAACCAAGCCCGGCATCATAGGAAAGTGACTGGGCTCTGGTCTAGAAGATTCCGTTGGGCCTTTTGCTGGCTGAAGAGAGACGAGCACGGCAAAGAGGCCTTTCAACAAGTAGCAGGTATCATCATCTTATGCTTTCTTAAATATTCGACATACGAGTACATACCGTTCTGGTTGTTTAAAAAAAAATTGGGCATTTACACAATACTATAAGGAAAGCTTCTACGCGCTTATATTTACATAATTAATAAAAAGAAGTTCTAGAAGAAGAGAATAATTAAAGTATGATCTCTCTCATCTATACTATCACCACTCTCGCGGCCGGCGGGCATGCGACTATTATAGTCAGTCCTATACTAGACTACATGTCCTTAATATCAAGCCTTATTGTTCTAGTTCGTTTGTCTGAGTCCACACCGGATGGGTTTTACATACGGAACTGTATAGAACTATTGATTTATAGATACTTACTTCAATAGGCTATATATAGAATACGATACCAGTATGTTAGAAGTGTACAAATAGAGGCGTTGTAAATATGTGCTAGATTGTATATGTAATTCGTAATTCCTTTAGATCTGCTTACGACACGATCAGAGAGCAGCTTTGCCTTTCCCTTTAACGCAAGACATGATAATGCGAGACTTGAATCAATACATCAATTCAAATATATATAAAAGGAATGTCTGTCTGTCAGTTCATTTAAAAGTATTTAAGTTTAACTTTTTTTTGTTTATACGATTACTAAACTGAATCTGATATTGAAACACTTTCTCTTTCTATCTTGACGGATTATAGGTAAACTGCAATCTAAACTTATAACCAAAAAAAAATTTCTATCGTCATTGTGTCCATAAAATGTGGTTCAAGTTCCAGCATTCCTTAAATTTTAAAAACCCGTGTGAAATTTTTATTTTGTCTTTAAACAATTTTTTCACGTGTACCGCGCCACCGTAGGTAACGCGAAAAAAATTTTTGTTGCTTTAAAAATATACCAAATCCTTGACATGGAGAATCAAAACAAGTCAGCATGTAACGAAGCAAAGAAATCAAAAACATTTTTATTTCGGAAATAGACTTTGGCTTTGTTCTTTTTTTGGTGTCAATGTCGAGGCACTAATTAGGTTGTTATTCTCGTTTAAAATAACGAACAAAACAACAAAAGCCATTGTTTCAGTGTTCACGTCTTCCACTGTCTAACTTCCATTGTCATACGTTTCCTTATTTTATTTTCTTGTTTCAGCTTTACTCAGCGCTCTGTTCAGGTCCACTGACCTCGTACCGTCGGACGTTGTGGCTGGTTGCGTGCTTCTAAGGGTGCGACAGAAGCGCGAAACCCGGGAGATGCGACGTATCCAAATGTTAAATGATGAGGAGCCCATATATACTACAGATGTTAACAAAATATTTTCGGAGACGCCTCCATGGATGAACCTGGAGGACGCACTGCATTACTTGAGGCTATCAATAGCGGCGTACGGCTGGCCTTATGTCTTATATCGGCACTGTTTCACTGGATTTTGTAAACTTGCCAAACATTTGACCTGTTGTTGTTGCCGGTGGGTATTCTTCATAGAATAAGAACTTATTTATTATTCTTAACAATATTATGTGAAGTGTCATTGTAGTTAAAGAATTAGACGCTATAGATACTAGGTATAACCATGTTACGGACTAAAGTAGGGACGGAGTATAAAACTTATTAGATAAATTGGAGTCTGTATGAAAGTCTCGATTTTTATATCAGAGTAAATAGCTAGGCGTGAAAATGAACCCTACTGAAAGGTACGCCTTCAGCCTACGGCGACTTCGCTTCGCTTTGCTGGCTCCGCCCCAAAGTTGATATGAATTATTTTTGAACTGACGTAATTACCATAAATAATTACCATTTTGAGTGAACTTGTCTAAAATTCAAGATGGCTTGTCTTCATTCAAATATTTTTTGGAACATGCTCTTATTTATGGCGTATCACATATGAGGCCAGCCGGAGATACAAATTTGAGTCTGAAATAGCCATCTTAAAACCAAATAGGTGTGAAAAGAAATGAATTTGATGTATTTTATGGCGAACTTAAATAATGACTTTTTAAGCGCGGTAGAGCCAAGCGGCGGCTTTAGCTCGCTCGAATGGGCCGGCTCGACCAGATTGGTACCACGGCCTCGCAGACTACCGGCGTGAAGTAGAGGCATCTAGTGCTTCTGCGTTTCGTTCGGTGCGTGAGGTAACCGGAGGCCCTCACCCCCTCCTTATTCCCCTCTTCTTCCCTCCCATCTCCCAAATATCCTTAAAGACCGGCAACGCACCTGCAGCATCTATGGTGTTGTAGATGTATGTGGGCGACGGTAATCACTTACCATCAGGTGAACCGCTAGCTCGTTTGCCGTCTATTCCATAAAAAAAAATTACAACGAACTATTTTATGGTTATCTACGCACGAATAAAGAGACTTTTGAATAAATTCTATTGCGTAGATTGTCACGTAAGTGGTACGTTGAATCATTTTAATCCCTCAAACATTAATATTCGTACCGTACACCAAGTTAGTAAATTTTTCTATGTCCATTTTGTATTTTTAATGCAAAAATCATTCGTACGAAAACGCGTCCAAAGTGCGGCTGAACTTCTTTACAAATAAAAGCTTCTTGAATGGCATAGTCGTGTACCAACTTACGTTAGTGTATAAAAATGTAAATTAGCAGCCTGTAAATACCCACAGCAGAGCAAGAGTCCTTCTCAAATATCTTAGAGGGTTTGGAGCCGGAAAGAGTCAACAACGCTGCGCCAATGAGGTTGGCGTACTTCACATGTCCTCGAAATAATTTTTTTTATTATTTTGCCGACATGCAGCGTTCCTCACAACTTTTTTCTTTACCGCCGAGCATGTGATAAATTCAGCACTTAAATTTGCTATTAACAATTTTAGTGCTGCCGGCACCGGGGTTCCAATCCAGGTCCCTCGCGCTCTATGAAACTAACGCGATTGCATCGCCCTGTCTATGAGCCTCGTCCTGCCACGGCCCGTACCACGCTATCGTACGAGCCGATTATTGACAGGTGATTAGTTACAGGCTGTTAATGAAAGAAGCAGACAAATGTATTCTTCAAGATATTGCACGAAGCTTTTGATATTTTGAGATAAAAAGCTTTGTGCATCGATTATAAAAAAATGATTTGTGTTTGTACTTTAGTTCTAGTGTCTTTCTGATATTTATTAGGAAAAAATATAAATTATATTATTATTATCTAAATATGAATTTGTTTGTCATAATTTCATTGGTGTGTATATATGTCATTAAAATAAAATGTAACCGCTCTGATTTCATTTCTAAAATACACAGGCCGAAGAACTCAATTGTAACGGACGATAACTGCTGCTTGTGCCACTTCGCCGGCGTCAAGTACATGTCAAAGCTCTCGGCGGACGACATTATCTTTGCTTCATTTAACAATCGCGTCTTTGAAGTGAGTATCATTCTTTTCAAATTTAGTCGACTGACGAAATTTATCAGAAAAGAAACAGAAAGGTTTCTTTTTTGCGGTTTCTTCAGACAAACTTGTGATGTTTTGAAATTTTTGACCTGTTAATAAAAAATATGGTGTGAAATAACGTGTTTAAAAATAATTAAAGAAAGTCAAGTTATCCATGAATCTTAGTCTCATTATTATGTTTGTAATTTCTTATCCACACCCGAAACTCGAGTCTGAGGCCTAATCAGAAACAAAAAATTTCACAAAAATTTCTTCTCTCATTATTCTGTTATTTTTAACATGTATTTTTAACACATTTTGTTTATGCGAGACATGGTTTCGTTTCTGATAATTTCATACTGAAAGAAGACTGCATATTTTCATCGAGGAATCTTCACATGGGATGTGGAATATTTCTGGGGCATAGTGGATTCTTATCCACTAGCTAGTAGCCTAAGCTTGTAGAGCACGTAGTCTAAACCATGATAGGTTCGCAAAAACAGCCGACATACGACACGACAAGAACTTCTTGAAGTAGGTTCACGATAATTGTCAATTGGCTCGCTGGAACTTACGTCATGTTTCGCAGTACATGCCCTACATGCTTAGGCTATTGGCGCTACAAAATAATAAAAAAAAAAAAAACTCTGGCTAAAGGTTTTTAATTTCTTTTTTTATTATTTTGCCGACATGCAGCGTTCCTCACAACTTTTTTCTTTACCGCCGAGCATGTGATAAATTCAGCACTTAAATTTGCTATTAACAATTTTAGTGCTGCCGGCACCGGGGTTCCAATCCAGGTCCCTCGCGCTCTATGAAACTAACGCGATTGCATCGCGTTAGTTTCATAGAGCGCGTACCACGCTATCGTACGAGCCGATTATTGACAGGTGATTAGTTACAGGCTGTTAATGAAAGAAGCAGACAAATGTATTCTTCAAGATATTGCACGAAGCTTTTGATATTTTGAGATAAAAGCTTTGTGCATCGATTATAAAAATGATTTGTGTTTGTACTTTAGTTCTAGTGTCTTTCTGATATTTATTAGGAAAAAATATAAATTATATTATTATTATCTAAATATGAATTTGTTTGTCATAATTTCATTGGTGTGTATATATGTCATTAAAATAAAATGTAACCGCTCTGATTTCATTTCTAAAATACACAGGCCGAAGAACTCAATTGTAACGGACGATAACTGCTGCTTGTGCCACTTCGCCGGCGTCAAGTACATGTCAAAGCTCTCGGCGGACGACATTATCTTTGCTTCATTTAACAATCGCGTCTTTGAAGTGAGTATCATTCTTTTCAAATTTAGTCGACTGACGAAATTTATCAGAAAAGAAACAGAAAGGTTTCTTTTTTGCGGTTTCTTCAGACAAACTTGTGATGTTTTGAAATTTTTGACCTGTTAATAAAAAATATGGTGTGAAATAACGTGTTTAAAAATAATTAAAGAAAGTCAAGTTATCCATGAATCTTAGTCTCATTATTATGTTTGTAATTTCTTATCCACACCCGAAACTCGAGTCTGAGGCCTAATCAGAAACAAAAAATTTCACAAAAATTTCTTCTCTCATTATTCTGTTATTTTTAACATGTATTTTTAACACATTTTGTTTATGCGAGACATGGTTTCGTTTCTGATAATTTCATACTGAAAGAAGACTGCATATTTTCATCGAGGAATCTTCACATGGGATGTGGAATATTTCTGGGGCATAGTGGATTCTTATCCACTAGCTAGTAGCCTAAGCTTGTAGAGCACGTAGTCTAAACCATGATAGGTTCGCAAAAACAGCCGACATACGACACGACAAGAACTTCTTGAAGTAGGTTCACGATAATTGTCAATTGGCTCGCTGGAACTTACGTCATGTTTCGCAGTACATGCCCTACATGCTTAGGCTATTGGCGCTACAAAATAATAAAAAAAAAATAACTCTGGCTTAAGGTTTTTTAATTTCTTTTTTTTTATTATTTTCTTGTTACAGCTTCCTTTCTGCGTTATAGCAGATCATGAGCGAGAAAGCATTGTAGTGGCAGTGCGTGGTTCAATTTCTCTCAGAGATATCTTCACTGACTTCACTGCCGGATCGGAAAAGTTTGAAGCCGATGGTAAGTGTGATTTAATGACGCCATAATTTGTTCCTCTTATTTCTCATAGTCGGGTTTGATGAGAGCCGGAGCGCAAGCTTAAGGGAGACCTGAGTTCGATACCCAGTGCCGTAACTTGTATACTTGTTAATTGCAATTTTAAATGCCGATCTACCACTTCATCATATCAGCCAATCACAAGTCACTGCTAAACATAGGCCTCCCCCAAAGATGCTAGATCTACCACTTGCTAGGTGGTAAAGGAAAACATAGTCCTTGTCTTGAAACTCAAAATATTTCCTGGATATTTGAAATGAATCAACCCGATCTGGAGTGCTGTTGTTAACTTTTCCCGGCTGCAAAACCCACACTAATAAATATAATTAGAAGAGGCTTCTGTGCAACTGTGTGATTTATAAAATGTTACTTTACTCTTTTTGCAGTAAAAATATTTGAATTTACTAAGGGTCTTAAATTTGAATTTAAAGTAAATCTGACATTTTAACGAGTCTAATACAGAACGATATTTTATAACTACTGTTCTTGCGTCTAACCCTTCTCATGGTATAACAATAGAATTTCAATTGTTTTAGAGAGAAATATGGTTTAAATGTTATGCTTATGTTTTGAGTTTTGACTATCCTCATAATTGAATAAATAATAAGATTGTATAAAGCAAATTTATTTTGGAACAGGTTTACCAGAAGACACTGCAGCTCACAAGGGTATGTCAATGGGCGCTGCTAAAATGCTGAGGCGTCTGATGCCTGTACTAGATCGCGCATTCCAGCAATTCCCGCATTATGACCTCGTGCTTACAGGTAAAAAAGATATATTATGAAAGTCATCATCATCATCATTTCAGCCTATCAGAAGTCCACTGCTGAACCTCGGCCTCCCCCAAAGATTATGAAAGTAATCATACTTAATTATACAGTATGTAAGAGCTGATATACCATATTTTTTCCAAATGCCAACCTCACCTGCAGGTGGTGCTGCCTGATAGATGACGAACGAGGCTATGGAGTCCGAATAATGGCGGAAAATCCATACGAATTTCCCGAATACTGCTACTCAAATCCAACATACTGCATCACTAGTGCGAAGGGACCGGCACGACCCCCGCTTGCCCGCTTGCTCAGCGTTCTATGTGCAAACCTTTCAAGAAATGCATACCGGCTTTTGCTGGCGCTTTCTTGGAGAGAGCTACGTTCAGCTGTGGCGTCGAATAGGTTGATACTTAGATACACTTAATAGTTATTAAGCAGTGGCGGATTTACACATTTGCTGCCAGTAGGCTATTAAATTTTTGCCACCCCTACTGAACTCAGCAATTCAATCATATTACTTACATTTTCTTCGTCAATAAACAAAAAGTATAAAAGTATCGTATTATTACAAATATCTTCTAAAAAAATCGCACTTAGGACATGTAAAATTAAAATAAGTTCATTACAAAAAATTTATGTATGTTTAGAAAAATCCACATTATAAGCTTTTAAAATTACTTTTTTTTATTTAAAAAAACAATTAATCGATTGAAAAAAAAAATTGTTAAGTCCTGTGATCATTTTCTATTCTAATAAGATGCTTTTTTTTCGTATGTTTCATCTGTTAATTACGATATAATGTAACGGAACACCGAGATCTTGATTCTTAGGCGCTAATAGAGCATACGTTCGCGCGGTAACGAATTGTGTGAGTGGACCTAATAACATTTAGGTTTACACAGAGAAAAAATTATAGTAATATTCATTAAAAAAAATGGTACAAAATTACTAAATTTAAATTGTAATATTGAAACGCAATTGGAATATTTTAAAACTTCATATTCACAATAGTATACTTTACACAGCGATTAGTAATTTTTCATATACAGGCGTTGTAGATTAGACGAAGACGAAGTAGTATTCGGTATACTGTATAGTAGTAAAATATTGTAATTTTCTTAAATTTTCGAGACTTCTTTTCTTCGTGTATATAATATTTTTTTTTTAATTTCTGTAAGGCAAAAAAACAAACGCCCTAGGCTCCAGCCGACTCAGCCTGCTGGTAAATCCGCCACTGCTATTAAGCATTTATGTGTACACCATTATCAAATTGGTTTATCGTATTTTAATACCTGGTAGAGCCAAGCGACGACTTTCGCTGCTCCGCGATTGGGTCGACTCGACTGGGGACTACCCCGGTGGTACTAACCAAGGCCTCGTTAAATACCGGCGTAAAGTGGAGGCATCTTGTGCTTCTGCGTTTTGTTAGGTACATGAGGTAACCGGGGACTCCTTCCCGCTCCCACCTCCCCAAATATCCTTTAAGTCAGCAACTCTTCTGCAGTTCCTCTTGTGTTGCTGATGATCGTGGGTGACGGTAATAAATTGCTCCCTTTCCCATAAAAAAAAAACGAATACGTTTTTGTGTAGGTGCAGTGAAGTATTGTAAGTTATCGTATCCGAGTGTTTTCTATTACTTAAAGTCACTTTTAAACTAATTAAATAAAAACTTAAGAAAATTAAAACATTATTACATGTATATACTATAAACTTGGTACACTTCACTACATATTTAACATAATTTTTCAGGTCACAGCCTTGGAGCAGGAGTAGCAGTATTAGTAGCATTAAAGCTAAGGCCAAGATATCCCCATTTAAAAGTATTTGCGTTTTCAACACCAGGTAAGGCTTGTAATAAATACTACAAATACTTCGCACTTATCTTCTAAATATATATAGTCGAGCGGTTAAGTGATCTGCTTCCGAATCAGGAGACTCGAGTTCGATCCCCTATGTCGATGATGGAAACTTGTGTACGATTTATATGTTTGGCTTGGATACTAAGACGCCGGCAAGCTCAAAAGCCAAGCCAAATAACCTCTTGTGAAATGACGAAAATGTTAGACATTTTCGTCACTGTGACCACTGCGGTATTCAGTATACGGCCGGAAGATCAAGCTATCTCCGGATGTGTAATTGAGTTAATCTCAGAAACGTACAGAAATATGTTTCATGTACTTATATGTGTGAGTTCCAAACGACTAAAGGACAATTAAATTTATGTGGTGTAATAGGAAATATACCAACTTTGTGTCTGAATATCAAACCCCAACTGCACCCGGTACATTTTACTGAGCAATGGACGAGACTCTGGCGACCGACTGATGGAGAAAAATTCGTCCAATTTTGCTGAACCCAAGTCCTACAGACTAGTGATGGGGAGCGTGCGGGTGCCGGCGCTGCACTCACCTACCCGTCTGTCCAACGTATAGTATGAGCAAATCTTTCAAGCATAGGATGCCAACTTTTGTTGGCGCTTTCAGAGAAACGTCCAACAGTGGACAAACCTGAGGCCCGTAGTCCCGAATTTGATATCGGAAAAATAGTATGTCTTAGTATGATTCACACATACTATGTTCATCAGGTGTTCATGTATACTCTATGGTCTTGTGTTATAATTAACCAAATAACTAACTAATAATAGGGGTTAAAGTGTGAGGTTGCCGTATTAATGGATTGGCCACTTTGAATTAAAATTAAACCTGCATGTCAGTTCTGCGAGGTATGTGGCCGGCCCATTGCCACTTCTGCTTGCTGATCCTTTTATATCCTTGTTTGTATAATACCTACACATAATGATGTAGTTATCGCTTATATACCCAAATTGTTTATATTTGTGTAAATTCCAGCGGGTCTCATAAGTCGCGAGGCAGCGCGGTATACGGAGAGCTTCGTGCTTACTATCGGAGTTGGCGATGACCTGGTGATGCGCCTCAGTGTGCACAGCATAGAGAACCTGCGCACCAAAGTCATACAGACCATACACGCCACTAAACTACCTAAGGCTTGTATTTCTTTTTTGTATTTCACTTACATAGATAAAAATAAGCAAATGTAATGTTCCTTGTTTAGTCTCTTTATTCTTAACTATGCAGGATATATAAATAATGCCGTAAGAACTCACCGATCAGAGACTATAAAAGCAATGCAGAGAAACCCGTCTTCCCTACACCGTAACCGGTAAAACGATTATACAATAGGATCGAGGGTACGGTCTGATGCCTTTAAGAGTCACGTGACAATGACGTCCAGACCAGGAAATAAATTATTAATTTTTATCTATAAATAGGACTTATTACTTACTAAGAAGGTAAATTATACCATGGTCTTTACGGGTTTTTTTTTGCTTAAATGTGTCAATACGAACAGTATACCTTAGCAAGTGGCACGCTTGCGCATACATGATTGAATGATACTCAGAAATTGTATGAAATACAAAGCTCTGTTAAGCTCTTCGCCGAACAGCGCAACACCAGTTATTAAGTGTTACGTGCATCGCTGCAGAGTAACTGGCGCCACAGTGATACTAAAAATACTACTATACAATACTAACAAGGGTACATAAGTTTAAAATACTCAAACCCGACTATGGAAATGTACAAATTCAAATGAATCCTAGGAAAATAAATGGCTTATAACGACATCACATAGCCTAGGATTCACGGGGATTTAAGGCATAGCTAAAGACACCTCATTTATCAAGTTATGTTAAGTAGCTTAAGGGCTACATGGGAACAGATGACCGTTCATGCATAGACTGCGAAAATCATAACCCACCTCGTAGTTGGGGTAAAAATTGTGTATATATAGAATAATCTTCCTCTTCCAATTTCAGTACCGGATAATGCTGAATGGTTTCGGCTACGCTCTCTTCGGAGTACCGGCGAGAGACCTGGAGTCAACATGGCGGCGACCCGAGGAACTGGAGGCCAACCAGTCGGACGACTCCGACGCGCTGCTCGTGCAGGGCGTCTCTACCGTGAGTGCTGTCAGTTGAGAGCCCTTTCTACCTAGTGCCGTGTGCCGCTGCCTTGTGTTGTTCATCGCTTGAAGGTTTTTTGGGGTGTGCTGTACCAAAGAAGGAATCGCGTCGAACAATTGTGATTTAAAAAGTCAAAAATGCTTAATGCTGTGTCCTATCCAGGTCATTTTCAGTTATTAAAGAAACGTGAGAAGTCTTTTCTGTAAATTACGTGTCCAATAGAATACAAGTATAATATTAATCTTGAATCCGAAATGAATATGGTTTATAATATACTCGATTTCATGTCGGATTTAAGCAGATATCGCGTCTTCGAACTCGTAAGACAAGGGATATCTATCTGCCACATTATTGTGTTAAATACTAGTGAACCACGCCGGCTTCTAACAGGCTGCCGTATAAAAACATGTACATGGCTGTTTTATTCCGCAGGAGTTGTTAAAGTCGACTGCCCATTAATTATCTCGAAAAATCAATCAGAACAAAACAATGATTGGTGACCAGCAGCTGCGTCTAAAGTATGATACATAGTAGTATATACATTTTGATGTGGTCCCTATTCCAGCAGCAATTTTGGTGCAAACTAAGTTTAATATTCATCCCTAAAACCATTCCTGGAAAGTACCAGGTTTTTAATCTACTTTTCACTAATACCTCTTTATCAGCTTGTTTAGTTCCACTGGTGAACGTAAACCTCTCCAAAAAAGCTGCAACTAAACCCTGCATGTATTTCTTGTAAGATTTGCCTATGCTCACCGCGCTGGGTAAGCGGGTGCGTGTGCACCCCATCAATGGTCTGTGGTATTTGGGCTCGTCAAATTGGAATTTCATCCATCCTAATTTGGCGGAATCGCCATCATTCGGTCGCCAGAGCCTCCTTTGATTTCAAGTGCGGTAGTAAGATGAAAAATATGGTATATTTCCTTCCACTAAAAACCTAGTGCAGATAATAAAACACGTAACGCCCTTTTTGACAATATTAATAAAAAATAAGCATAAAATAGTGATTTTTAACGTTTCTTTAACCATTCATTTAAGACAAAAATAAAAAAATATGGACTAAGATTTCACGAGATTCCTTTTGTTTTGTAGGTAGGTATCAAGCTTGTTTAATTGGTTTTGTTTTGTGCTTTCATCTCATATTAACGTGAGTATTAATAAAAAAATCAATACTTTGCATTTATTGTAAATAACAGGTGATCGAATAAAGGGAAGGGTAGGGGTTGGGAAATCCATAGAGCACCGAACACTTTTAATGTATTGATGAATGTTATACTGTCAGTTACATACTGATAGTTTTAATGATGATATTTTAATCTCACATATTAAAATTTAAACGTTTCCCAAATATTGACAAATCAATATAAAGAAAAATTTAAAAAAAAGTTGTTACTTGATTTTTGAAGGCCAAACTGCAAATATAATTTTCTTTTTTAAAACATAATTATAAAAAAAAATTTTTTCAGGTTTTTGATTATCTCCGTACAAAGTATTTAAACTGTTAGTCGTTGTTTTTATATTTTTCTGCTATATCTATTGTCGTTGTGTTACCTCACTTCGTTATAAGATTATGAGTTGTAGTACAGGCAATACTTTGCACTACATTGTAGTTCGTTTGTAATTAATACCATATTCGCATGTTACATGTACATCGAGAAAGGTAAGTACACGTTCATTAAACCAAAAGGTGTTTTGAATGTTTTAATGAGGTTGTAATAAGATAAGTAATAAATATAATATGCAAAGCTTTGTTAACACTATTAAATGATTAAAATATGTAATAAATAATAATTTGCCTCGGAATATGCGGTGAAGGAAAACGTCTTGAAGTCGTGTACGTCCGTCTGAGAGATGGAGTAGTGCTATAGAGGAATTGGAGGAAAGGTCAGGTGTGTAAGAGACACGGGATACTCACTATCCACCGCGAGGCTCGTAAACCAATAACGTTTTTGTAGCACCCCAGGCCCACGTGGGTCCGCGGTTAGTTACGCTAACTCTACTCTCATAACTAACTCGTCTTCATCTTCCCGTGTCTATACGATTGCAGTGAAACTTGAATGCAACTCTGACATAGAGAGAGGACAGTCCAATACAGGATGAATTTTTAAAGGATCAAGTTTTCAAAGTTTTCAAAAACTTTTCTCGAAACATCTGTTTTGTAAATTTATGGTTCTTAAATTTATTACCGTTTGCCAGGTGGATTCTTTTTTTTTTTGCTTACTTCGTCTGGGTAGGTAGGTCATACTTATTTCAGCACCCAATCAGCGATACATCTCAGATGTGTTTCGGTTTAAGGGGTTTAATAACCCTGTACAATACAGTACAATAGAATGGGTAGCGAGAAGATATGCTGTTTCTACGAGTATAATACCATAATGCCTAGAAACACTGAAGTGAAAGGCGTATACATTTACGTCGATTGGAATTTGAAATATTTAGAACATAGAAATTATTCTAATTATGCATAACTACTGACTAACTGTCATCTTAAAAGGTATTAACCTTCTTCCTATCCTATTTACTATATCGGCTGGACTCCTAAGAAACACTGTGTTGAAAAGCTCCATCTAAATTTGTCGAAAGGTTTCTATGTTATATGTATCAAGACAATTACGCCTTCTGCCTAGCGTGATGATATATATCCTACATTTTGCTCAGTCCTCCAGGAAACTCAACAGCAAACTAACTGACAACGCGTAATGCGTAGTCAGACAGACAGACAGACAACTTTTCTAAAAATTGTGGTTTCAGCTTCTGTATCCATAGTATTATAATACGTTCCAATTAAAATTATGGAAATATATTCATTGTACAGATTTAGTTTTGGTTGAGTTTTTTTTATTGAATTGTGTATATATGTATATAGTCACATATCATTAATATTAAATTAATGCTTAGGTGCTTTATAGTCGTATTGAAAGTATCAAAAAAAAATTATGAACCATCCCATTCATATTTTTAATAACGTTTTTCAGGAAGCTGCGTTAGTGTCACGTAATGTATTTGCGCGGCGGTTTTCTACTGCACGCCTTTTTACAGCTGGTCGGATCCTACATATTGCACGACGCAAGCGCATGGGCATTGAAAAGTAAGAAAAATTACGTATAATTTAATTTAAACCGTTTACGTACGTACTTAAAAATACATTTTAGATTATGTTTATATATTTTAAATGCACATCATACATTTAGTATACGCAGACGCACCGCACACAACTTGCGTCTGAAAAAAATACTGAATACTAAAGTAAATTGATTTTTCATAACATAACAGGAGCGTTTGTGGTGTGCACTTTGTATGTCCAAATTTTACATATTATGTTTTATTCTGAGCACGGTACTTATATATGACATTTAAAGGACGAAGACGATTGACATTGCCGTTGTTGAAATCAGCTAGGTATCATCATTTATATTCAAATGAAAAAATAATAATAGAATGTAAATAATAAAATTTCCATGTCTGTTCAAAGGAACGAAGCAGATGAGGAAAGGTAAAAGGCTTTTGCATATCTTTATGGTTATAAAAAAAAATTTGCTGTTGAAGATGATAGAGGGAATATACCAACTTTTTTATCTAATCTCAACCTCACCTTTTTTTAATGGAAAACGAGCAATTATCTCACCTGGTGGTAAGTGATTAATGACGCCCATGTACATCTGCAACACCAGGGCAGCTGCAAGTGTGTTGCCGGGCTTTAAGGATATTTCGAAAAGCACAAGATTTCTCTACTTCATTCCGATTTGTGCATGCGAGGTGCGTGGCGTGCAGGTGCACATGCGGTGAACCCTGCTGATTGACAAACGAGACCCTTGTGCCCGATTGAATTGACTGAATCCAAATCTCAAAGACAAATGACAGGGAGCTGCGTCACGAGAGTGAGACACCTGCACTGCACTGACCAATTCGCCTGGTCAATGTGACGCGTATAGGCTAAATCTTACATAAAAAGCGTGTCAGCTTTAGTTGGAGCTTTCTATGAAAGGCTTAAGGCAGTGTTCTAAGCGAGGCTGTTAAAGTAGAAAGATGATATAATGTGGTATCATAATTACTATTTCGATTTTTATAGGAAAGTGCGCACACAGGAACCAACGTACGAAATGAGATGGGCGTGCGCCGAGGACTTCATGGAATTGCAAGTGATGCCGCGAATGTTACTAGATCATTTGCCTGAGAACGTACACCGCACCATGCAGACCATAATCGACGAGAAACACACGTATCGAGTCACTCATGTTGTTTAAAAACTGCTTAAGCATGCACATATCTCAGCTTGTCTTCATCGTTCCCATTCGTACTTGGAGCGTTATATCAGTTTTTAAAGTAAAGATATAAAATCATATATTTTTTATCACGGAGACACAGTTTTACGTATTTTATAATATTGTAAAAGATCAATGTTTGAAATTAAGTTGCAATCATAGAATCTCATAAGCGTTAGTTTTAAATAAATGTTGGAACTCATTCGAGCAAATTCATGACACACATTTCGAAATGTTGTTTTTTTAATTTATTCTTCTGTACTGTTTATAGATCTTTTATAAATATTTGTCAGATATTTACTAGACAAATTGTAAATACAATGTTACTTATGACTATCTTCATTAATATTAAGGAACAGCATTCGAAGGTAAGTAATGTGAGAAGACTGTGATGGTGTTAAGTATAGAAGTTGTTAATGAAAAGTGAAATGTTTATGAATGTTTGAACAATACTAAAGTCTATGGCGTTCATAAATTTGAATCTGCATGTAAATATTAGTTTTAATATAGGGTATAGCATTGACTGTCCGAGTTTCACAGAAACTTTAACGTTTTTGTAACTTTCATAACTATAAGACAATGTGGTGTTAAAAATGATATTTTCCTTTGTTTCGTTTGTATCAACCAACGCTATAAAGAATCTACTTATGAAGTGAAATTAACGTAAGATTATTTTGCTCAATTATAAAAAGCAATTTACTAACCACAAACATTTAATAGTAAGAGGCACTTTGCAATATTAAAACTTGCAAACTACCTTTAAGTACAATAACTAGAGGATAGAGTAGAATACCGTGTTACCGAAGTCAATTATGTAGAAAATACAAAATACTATTACAATGAAATCTTTAGATAATTTTATTAAAGATTTTGAAACTAACCTAATATTTCCTATCAGCATATCCTTGCACCATGAAATATGTACATAGGTAAATGTTGTATATGAATTATAGGTGTGAGAAATGGGTTAAGGCATGTTAAAATTTGTAACAGGACCGTGTGTCCCTATGACCAGGTAGTTACCATAGTATGTAAATAGTAGAAAGTCGAATGAAAATTACTTCCTTACTGTGCTTATCTGTAAATATTTATTCTTCGGATATTGTATGAGTCACGGACTTCAAACCAACTATTTTTAAGATTATAAAATTTCATTAAACTTCGGGAACAATATTAACGATACAAAATGATTAAAATTTATTTTATAACATTGAATGTGTCACGTCAGGTCACGTCCTTGTCCGCACTAGGGCACATTTATCGAAATATAAATAGATAGTTTATATTGTTCTAGGAATATGTGATCACACTTCTAATCATAATTAACAGCCAGTAAATTATCTACTGCTTGTCGTCACCATCCTTGGCGGGATTTGGTGATCTTTATTAAATTTTTTTACTTATTTTTAGTAAAAATTTTTTACTAGCCTACTCCTTACACTTCATAGGCTGGTGGCCATTATCGGTGTGTATTTTAAGGTCAGGCATTTTACAAGGTGGTCGGATATTTCCCCATTTGTCAGAAAGCTACAATTTGTTTAAGGTATTTCCTTATTTGATTCTTACGACACCCGCGAGACCACGACATAACATATTATCTTACGCCAATGCGACTCAGCGATACTTTCTAGTCATGACTTTTATTTAAATCTCAACCCATAAAAGTTACAACTCCGTTATTGGTTGTACTAATTATAGGACATTTAAATACAAATTATGATTTTTTTTTAAATCGTCGATGTTACAACGTATAACACAAACTCAAATAGCGTGCAACGTAAAATGTTCTCTACTGCGGACGAGGCTCTATTATAGCATTTACCTCAAATGGGTATTAATATACATTCCAATTTTTATTCGTTGTAGCCCTCAGTTCCTTGTGTATTACTTAAGATGTGAAACTGTGTGGTGCCTTGCGATTGTTCTTTAGGCTGCTTCATGTATCAGCTCGTAATTGTATTTTTAAAAGATTTGTCAGTGATGTTAATGCTATCAGATATGAGTATTATAATTTCTTAGATCGAACAATGTTAAGAATAGAGATTCTAAAAACATCGGGCATATAGTATTTAACAGAATATTGAATAGACATTTGCGATATTTTTTATGGAGGTGCCTAGATGAAATTTGATTAAGAGTGTTATGTTTTTCTTCTTTATTAATTTATTAATGTTTTGTTGACTATAAGAATATATGTGGTGTCAGCCTTACGGAAACAGATCTTGTTGAACCTATCAATATTTTCCCAGTATTTTATATCCTAACTACCTAATTAATGGTACTTAACTGTTTTTCAAAAGTTAGTAATGCAAACAATCAATTGCGTTCGAGTATTAGAAGGACTGAGGTTCTTTTTACTTGTACCCTAAATTAGGGCTTTATATTCTCTCACTTGTATTAGACAGTAGCCAATATCTTGTGTTGGGTTAATGTTAATTTATATTAAAATGAATTTCTAGAAAACTTATTTGTTTTAATGTCTTCTTATTAAACTAAAAAAACAATTCCTAATTAGCAAACTACAGCTAAATATAATTACCGACTGTAACTGACATATAAAAATATACATTTTACGTTTCTGTACATTGAACGAATTTGCAAAAATAATAATTTGCGAGATAAAGGATAAATTACAGGAACGACTATGAAATTTCTGTTTTTTTGGCCATGCTTCACGTAAAAACTAAAAACCCGATTTAGATGGCATTTTCAGAGAAACTTGGGGACACTACTTGGAGGACTAATGTTCCTCTTTATTTCATCTTAATCAGCTCACTCATTCCGAGAATAATAGTTTTATGTTTTCAAACATTTACTTATGCCATTGCGCACGTTTTTGACCAATTAGTAAAGCCAGTTATAAACCATTTAGTGAAGTTTATCTTTGTAATAATAGAATATGAAAGTAATACCCTGTAAATTTCTACAGCTGGGCAAAGGCCTCCAGGTTTTGTAGCGGAGAAGGGTCCGTCAAGCTACTCCAATGCGGATATGCGGACTACACATCATGTCCTGCAACTCGATGTACTTTTTTGATTATTTCTCAGATGTGCAGTTTTCCTTTACTGCCGAATACGTGATAAATTCAGCACTTAAATTGCTATTAACAATTTTAATGAGCAGACACCTGGGATCGTCCTATGAAATATATATTATATTATAGGTATTTTTAACATAAAAATGCATATAATCTTGATTGATTGCATCAAGATTATCATTAATCTATTAGTAGCATTGTTTAGATCCTTTATTCTAGAATCAACAATCAATCAATTCTCTCACTATTTCTTTCCGAAGGAGTTTTTATATTGACCTTTGCCTTTTGGAAAAGCTAATGAAAATGCGTACGTACTTCTTTAACGCACATTCGCGGATGCACTTTTTCTAAACTACTTTTTCTTCACGAGCAAATACAGTTTTGATTTAGTACAGTAGCCAGTTGACTGTCAAAAAAGAGGAACTGATGTTAGCAATTTCATATTTTTGTGTATTTCGTGTTTATTATAAAAAAATAAATGAACAATTTTGTTTCACGTTTTGTTTTCGTTTTATTAATTTCTACTTTGTTATTATTAATAGATGAATTAGGTACAGATCGTAAGCTTTGAAGCTTATTTTAGCATATCATAAAAATGGATGGATTAGGGAGCATCGGATGTTTTTTTCTCCTAAGGGTACAAAAAGTTCAAAAAAGGTGGAAACCTCTACTCTACAGTCAACCGAACCACATCCAGCAGGTACCACGTTGCCTTGCCTCGCAAAATGGAAGATGCTACTCCTTGAAACTAGGGGTTAAACCTCTTAATAGATAGTGCACCGTACTCTAACAGGCAAAAGCAGTGTGGGACGACCCTCCACGATGGAGGGACTGCATTGGCCACAGTCATCCTGAAGAGAATGACCTGTCATACCTTTTGCTATATTTCGTATTTTGCCTACACCGTTTGTCATTCCGCAATAATTACGGACCCCCACCGCGTGACGTCATAGCGGGTTTATCTCATGTATCTCATAATTTTTATCCTTAAATTAGGGATTAGGCTCGAAAGGAATAAAACTAATACAATGATATAAATATCGTTTACTACTTTTTAAACAAGATACAAAAATACGCATAATTCATCAGTCAATTCAAGGAAATATCACAGCGACGTACATTAAAATAACTAAGATAATAGAAAATATATCCAATTCAATAAAATAACAAAGTTTGTTAACAGATTTTTGGTTACTATATAATGACTACTATACTGCACCCATAAGTAAGAGGGGCATCCAATCATTTTTTTCAAAAACGTTATATACATTTCCGGTACGAAAAGACTCATTGACAGTAAGAACGATAAAAAATGATGCAAGAACGCCACTTCTACTATATATGTATATGATAGGAATATGTCATACGATATGCTCCTACTCCTTCTCCTCTTTTATTCGTAGTTAGTAGGTAGTAAGGACTTTCCTCTAAATTAATAAAAAAATCTGCATTTCCATTAAATTCAAAGACACATCTGTATAGCGATGACTATAGCGCTACCAGTTACTTATGGCGACAGTATAAGACTTCCTACATGCTGTGGAATACAATTTACATGATATGAGCATTACACTGAGATCTATTAGTTACCTACGGTCATAAACATCGTATATGATAGTAGCAGACTTAACATGATAATGAGCTAAACATTGACAAAAACTTATGCCGGTACAAAATCGAATTCACAATCTATATTCTCATTCTAAGTCTTCATTTTACACAAAGCTTTTGCTCCTAAAGATAACTTATTCTTTTTGCAAAACCGTCATGCAATTTAATAACACTCAAAACAACGACTACGTAAAAGAAATGGGCATGCGTCATGATTTCTCGTTGTTAAGTGTTGCTCTATACATTGACAGCATTATAAAATGTCATAGGTGTGACAGAGTAAGATATATGTACATATTGAATAAGTTTGGGCTGCTTCTTCTATTCTGCTACTATATGTGCCTACGGTAAATGTTTGATGTTACATTATGTACACAATCATCTGATTAGACTGCGGAGTTCCGACATAGCTGCTTGGGAAACAGAAGTTTTCTTTTTCTCCGTTTTGTACCTATAAACAGCAGCAAAAAATTAAATCATAACGGAATCGAGCATTGAACACACATTATTGATCAGGCATCCTCGTCAAATATTAGCATTATATTACAGTAGTCATCTAGGAGAAACATTCATGTGAAATGACGCACTATGTTATGAAAACCACCGCGTTTTCTGACTCTTATCAATCTAATTATTTTTAAAACAAACAACATTAAACAAGGTACTCGCCGGGCGCTACATATGTATTTGCAAAAACACGATGTGACGCCGCCACTACTTGGAGGATTTTCGACATATTCAATGTTTTTTTTTCTCTCACATGATATATGTATATATATATATATATATATATATATATATATATATATATATATATATTATTAGGGAGAAATTAATTGGAATATTACACGTAAACGATTGCAGGTATCTTCATCGTAATATATCTATCAATGGGCTGATATTTAGTACCTGTTAATGAAATCGTATGCGACATCGGGCCGATATGTGACCATGTCCATCAAGTAGGCCTGGTCGTTGGTCAGAGCTCGCCGGTAAGCTAACTCACGCCACGCCTCTCCCCCGCGCCCCGTCAAAAGCACCAATCCTTCCATGAAGCTGAACAGAAGTGTTATTGGCATTACAATATCTTGACGAGTTGATACAATAGAATTTCTATTGTTGACACGTGAAGGGCTATGTTGACATACGAATCCGTGACTTGGTCCTTCACTGCAGCCCGTATGAGGAAGCTCAAAGTTGCTCAGCGCGCTATGGAAAGGGCTATGCTCGGTGTTTCTCTGCGTGATAGAGTCTGCAACGATGATATACGCAGCAGAACTAAGGTAACCGACATAGCCGTAAAGATCAGCAAGCTGAAGTGGCAATAGGCCGGCCACATAGCTCGCAGAACTGACAACCGCTGGGGAAAAAAGGTTCTCGAGTGGCAGCCACGTACAGGCAAACGCAGTGTAGGACGACTCCCCACAAGATGGAGTGACGACCTGCGCAGTGTTGCGGGAAGTCGATGGATGCAGGTGGCTCAGGACCGAGCTTCGTGGCAATCTTTGGGGGAGGCCTATGTTCAGCAGTGGACTTCTGATAGGCTGAAATGATGAAGGGCTATGTTTACTACCACCGTAGAAGTACCGTTACTTAAAATATTAAGTACGACGGGTTTGGTTCCCAGACGCAGCCAATTTTGCACAAATTGTTTAATGTCAGATCTGGACGTTTCGTTGAGGTTGGCATTTAGATAAAATGAAAAGTTTACAATTGTTTAATATTATTTAAATTGATAGATAATTAATAGAGATCTGATACTAATATTAACAATAATTCACAGCTTAGCGGTAATACGCTTACTATTGAGTGAGTATTGAGGCATGGGTCCTGGGTTCAAATCCCAGCCGTAGGCAATATTAGCGCAACAGACTAAGTTTAGCTTTTTGGGTGAGCTTGTATTGTATTGTGTCTCGTATCACTGACACTGCATCCGATCTTTCCTCCGATCTTATTGAAAAGGCGCAGACGAGTGAGTGCCTGTGAGTGAGTGAGTGAGTGGTTGCGCGTCCACTTGCGGCACTACTATACTCGTGCATCCTGCGAAGGTGGCAACTGCCGACAGTATTCGGAAGTTGTCGCCGTAGTCGAAATGGGCCCGAGGGACGAGCTGTCTTATCTTTTTAAAATAATATTGGTGACCATCGATGTTTTAATATTAAGAATTGTTTATGAATTGAATCAATTTAACTATGATAAATTTCTAAAATTAAGTATTCACATCATTAATAAAACCATATATAACTATTATTGCTAATGGTAAAACGAACCGAATTACCTCAGATATTCACTGACGAGGTTGTACATTTGTTCCGTGCTCCTGTTCAGAATGAAACGCGTCGGTGACGCGTGCAGTAAGGACATTTGCAATGCGATCTGTTGCGCAAGCGAGGCCATTTCTCCCGCGAATCCCGTGCACCCGCCTTGCAAGTACAGCTCCGCCGCGTCAGTGCAATGATTGAGAGCCGTCTCGAGTAAGGTCCGTGTAGAAACATTATCGTGGATCAAAATCCATACTGGCTGCACGGCCTTTTTTGATGTTGCCCTTGCTTCGTCGAGAGCTACCTTTTCCAAATCGTCTATTAGATGTAGAGCTTGCTTTTTCTTCACGTTTGCCGCCTCTGCGTACATATTGAAGTGTAACGCCACCATTATGTAGGCGTCTGTGTCGCCCGGGCAATGGTTTTTTAGGAAATCTAGTAAGCCTTGTTTGAACTCGGCGATCTTATCCGGCTGTTGGCCGAGCATGTAGTCAAACTGGCCGAGAAGAAACTCGAACTGGTGGTTGTCGCGCAGCGCCTGTTGCGTGATACAAAAATCCATATATCAAAATAAAGTTTATAATACATATTCAATAAGATCGAAATATATATTGAAAACTCATAATAAAAAACTGATATAAATTCAATAAGGAAAAGAAAAAAATATCTGAATAAAGAATATGAGCCGTGATTGTCTAATGATCAAGGCGCTTCTTGCTTTAATTTCATAGCTCGGGAGTAACTTGGTATCGTTCCCAAAGTCGGCGCTCCTAAAATTTTTTATAACAATTTTAATTGCTGAATTTACATAGTGTTTGGCATTGAAGAAAAATATTGTGATGAAAATCACATTTTATCACAGTTCGATAAAATATAAAAATTAACCATTTCTTAATCAGAATTTCTGATAAACTGTAGTCGACTGGATTTTAAAAATCAATAAAAAGTCGCGCACATTATCCACACTTCGTAATTCAGTTTAAGGCAGCGTCACCGCCACGCCCTCCGTGTCGTACGCACCTGGAAGACATAGGCGCACTCCGTGTAGCGGGCGAGGCCGGTGAGCAGGCGCACCATGAGGCGCCAGGAGCGTGCGGCCAGCAGGCGCGCGGCCAGCGCCTGCGCCGAGCGCAGCGTCACCGCCACGCCCTCCGTGTCGTACGCACCTGGAAGACATAGGCGCACTCCGTGTAGCGGGCGAGGCCGGTGAGCAGGCGCACCATGAGGCGCCAGGAGCGTGCGGCCAGCAGGCGCGCGGCCAGCGCCTGCGCCGAGCGCAGCGTCACCGCCACGCCCTCCGTGTCGTACGCACCTGGAAGACATAGGCGCACTCCGTGTAGCGGGCGAGGCCGGTGAGCAGGCGCACCATGAGGCGCCAGGGCGTGCGGCCAGCAGGCGCGCGGCCAGCGCCTGCGCCGAGCGCAGCGTCACCGCCACGCCCTCCGTGTCGTACGCACCTGGAAGACATAGGCGCACTCCGTGTAGCGGGCGAGGCCGGTGAGCAGGCGCACCATGAGGCGCCAGGGCGTGCGGCCAGCAGGCGCGCGGCCAGCGCCTGCGCCGAGCGCAGCGTCACCGCCACGCCCTCCGTGTCGTACGCACCTGGAAGACATAGGCGCACTCCGTGTAGCGGGCGAGGCCGGTGAGCAGGCGCACCATGAGGCGCCAGGGCGTGCGGCCAGCAGGCGCGCGGCCAGCGCCTGCGCCGACCATCGATGTTTTAATATTAAGAATTGTTTATGAATTGAATCAATTTAACTATGATAAATTTCTAAAATTAAGTATTCACATCATTAATAAAACCATATATAACTATTATTGCTAATGGTAAAACGAACCGAATTACCTCAGATATTCACTGACGAGGTTGTACATTTGTTCCGTGCTCCTGTTCAGAATGAAACGCGTCGGTGACGCGTGCAGTAAGGACATTTGCAATGCGATCTGTTGCGCAAGCGAGGCCATTTCTCCCGCGAATCCCGTGCACCCGCCTTGCAAGTATAGCTCCGCCGCGTCAGTGCAATGATTGAGAGCCGTCTCGAGTAAGGTCCGTGTAGAAACATTATCGTGGATCAAAATCCATACTGGCTGCACGGCCTTTTTTGATGTTGCCCTTGCTTCGTCGAGAGCTACCTTTTCCAAATCGTCTATTAGATGTAGAGCTTGCTTTTTCTTCACGTTTGCCGCCTCTGCGTACATATTGAAGTGTAACGCCACCATTATGTAGGCGTCTGTGTCGCCCGGGCAATGGTTTTTTAGGAAATCTAGTAAGCCTTGTTTGAACTCGGCGATCTTATCCGGCTGTTGGCCGAGCATGTAGTCAAACTGGCCGAGAAGAAACTCGAACTGGTGGTTGTCGCGCAGCGCCTGTTGCGTGATACAAAAATCCATATATCAAAATAAAGTTTATAATACATATTCAATAAGATCGAAATATATATTGAAAACTCATAATAAAAAACTGATATAAATTCAATAAGGAAAAGAAAAAAATATCTGAATAAAGAATATGAGCCGTGATTGTCTAATGATCAAGGCGCTTCTTGCTTTAATTTCATAGCTCGGGAGTAACTTGGTATCGTTCCCAAAGTCGGCGCTCCTAAAATTTTTTATAACAATTTTAATTGCTGAATTTACATAGTGTTTGGCATTGAAGAAAAATATTGTGATGAAAATCACATTTTATCACAGTTCGATAAAATATAAAAATTAACCATTTCTTAATCAGAATTTCTGATAAACTGTAGTCGACTGGATTTTAAAAATCAATAAAAAGTCGCGCACATTATCCACACTTCGTAATTCAGTTTAAGGCAGCGTCACCGCCACGCCCTCCGTGTCGTACGCACCTGGAAGACATAGGCGCACTCCGTGTAGCGGGCGAGGCCGGTGAGCAGGCGCACCATGAGGCGCCAGGAGCGTGCGGCCAGCAGGCGCGCGGCCAGCGCCTGCGCCGAGCGCAGCGTCACCGCCACGCCCTCCGTGTCGCACGCGCTCGAGAAACATTCGTGCGCCGCCACCAGCATCTCTATTGAGATTATGTTCACCTGCAATCATCCTCACCGTTATTCACCGGCGTGCCTTGGTTATGTAAAGCGCTGTGGCGACATCTAAGCCACCACAAACAGAAACAAATATCATAATGTACATAATACATAAAACACAACAGGAATCCTCACATCGCACCGAGAAAGTAGTCACCTGCCAGAACACGGGCACTTCGATCGGGCAGGTGGCCACCCTTCTCCTTCAACACTACATCTGCCAAAGCTTCAACTAAAAGCTGGTTTCGTTTAACTGGCGAGCATGAGTAATGCGGCTCCCTATCATTCACTAAGTCGCCAGAGTCTCGTTCGTTAGTCTATAGGGTGTTCTTTGTGCAGGTGAGATTTGAAGGAAAAGTTGGTACTTTTTTTTCTTACGAGGCGTAAGTGTCTCTTCTAATATACAAAATGTTTCATATGTAAGTTTGAACGAATTTCCTTATAAAGCTATTTCATTGATTTTGATCAAACTTTTTTAAAATATTGCTTATGATTCTAGAAGTGCCATTGGCTATATTTTATCTTAATATTACAAATGCGAAAGTTACTATGTTTGTCGTTTAATCATACCTAAAAGAACTGAACATATATGAACTAAATTCGGTAGAGATATAGATTATGCTATGAACCTCTTCCATCCATCCATCATATAGGATACTTTCTATCTCGATTAAGAGTTCTCAACAAAATTAAGACCATGCGAGCATTGAGAGACGCAAAAATGGAATAAAAGTTAAGCTATGGCTGATAAAAAAGAAGAAGAAATAATCGACTTTGTACGCCTGATAAATACCTGTTTAGTGGAGAGTTTTGCTCCTTTCGTTACCTTCCTTATATTCGACTTCACTTCATAGCGTATGTGAACATTACTCCTCAAAATAGCATCGAATAAATTTCGCCTGGTATCCCTCGACAGCTTATTGCCAACGGTGTAAACAGTCGATACCGAGTACATAGATTCAGTTTCTGCAGATAAAAGAGTCCCCTCTTCCGTTAACACTGACTCCACTTCGTCACTTTCAACGTTTTGGTACTCCTCGTCTATCAAAGTTTCCACATCCAAACAACTGTCATCTAGAACATTCTCTGGTATTTTAAACGCATTTGTGGCTTTATATATCTTTTGAAAAGCCATGAGATGGTCGAGGATAAGCCTTCCAATATGGCTGCAAGCGTCCGGTCTCATATTTAAGAACATCTCTATGTCCGAATTTAGCACGTAGCCCCAAAGTGTGTATTGGAAATGCTCTTTCTGTCTGAATGTTGATGTTTTCACCAGATGGGGCGAAATGATTGCTGCTACCATTTCTAGGCACAGATATTCCGCAACCTGTCAAGTAATGGTTATGAATTAGTAGTTGTGTGCGTATTTTACTTTGAATTAAGAGCCTTCCGCGACATAACAATAGATTATCTACTGTTGCAAACACGTCACGAATTTATTACCAACTTTTAATTTCAGCTTTTTATGGTATCTATTACAAAAATATTTCCAAAAACAAATCGTATGAAGTTATTAAGTAACCACTCCAACTTGTTTAGCAACTCCTGAGAAATATTAGTGAGACAGACGGCGCCTTAGTCGAATAACGGAAACATGAGCGATGTTGGATGAGAAGTTTGGTAGATGGAACGAAATATGCCTGTGACCTTGCGACAGATCTCTGACACTTGCAGCGTCCAGGTAATAGATGATTCAATGATTAAACCCAAAATCATTAACACTGGCGCCGAATTGAATAACGCAATCCTCATACAAAATGGGTGGTAATTCAGATGTGTTAAGTTGAGACAATTGCCGACGGCCACTGATGATAATGGCTTGGCATTAGATGGGATTTACCGTGTCCCGAAGCACATTGACCAGTTCGAGATACGTCATTAATAGAGATTATTATATAAATATTCAAATTATCATTAATAGAGAAAATGGCATTACCAACTCCTCTAAATGATGCTTGCGCATTACATTTATTTACATTACACATACAAGTCTGGAATTCATTTTGGTCTTTGTTTCATAGCTTGTGATTGAGTAAAACAACTTTAAGGTACAACAACGTTAAGTGAGTCAAAATATCCGGGATTTCACAACTGACCCATTGCAGAAATACAGAGAAACCATTTTCTTTAAACACTTGTTGTACTTACCAGTTTTGAAGGCACATTGAACGTCCGAAACACGAGATTGGCCAAGGACATGCGAGCCCTGCCGCTGACCAAATTGATGAAATCCACAGGGCGATTTTGATATTTCAGCACAGATGTGTAGTCCCAGCCGATTTGTAAAGCGATTCGGAAATAGCTTGCAATCTATAACAAATATTTTGTTTATCGAAATCGTTTTTGTATAATAATAGAGACAAAGAGAAACTATTATTTACGGATTTGATTGCATCTTATTTTTGTTTTAATATTCCCGACGTTTGGAGTGTTTCACAGCACCCATGTTCACGGAGGGACATAAGTATAATCGTGAATTTAAAAACAAAAATTAAACGTGTCACACGGATGTTCCGTAAATAATAGCTTCCTTTCAAAAGAAATGAAGAGAATAAAACTTCGATATATTTTTTTTAATATGGAAGTAGTACTGGCACAAACTGGTGGTTTACTTAACTTTAGCATTTTGAAATTACTTCAAAGAAAAATGCCGATCATTATGCGACATATTGCCCCTAAATAACACACATAAGAAAAAAAAAAAGAAACGTGACCTGTTTGGCGAGCGACAGGCCGCTGCGCACCGCGAGCGCGTCGAGCGCCGCGAGCCGGTCGGCCTCCTCCCGCGCGGCCAGCTGCGGCACGCCGCCCACAGACTCCTGCCGTTCTTGAATAACTACCAGTTCTTCAAAGCTCGTCTCCGACGTCTCCGAGACTGGAACAAGCATAAATGACTTTGTCGACACGTCGCACGGATGGATCTCACCATAACCTAGTCCAGGTGCCCAGAAAACATACGTAGCGATTGGCTTCGTCTATTCTGGTGCACACAAAAAGAGAGGCATTATTAACATCTGCAGACATTCTTGACAAATGAGAGTAGTCTTGGATCTTATGACCACTTAACACCAGGTGGGATGATCTTGGTTAAGCATCTTCCTGTTTTTAATAGAATTTTTTGTAAAACATTTTTTGATACGAACTTCCACATTATGCTTTAATTATTATCATAGTAGTTAAAAATGTAAAATTTATCAATGTAATGCGTATAACACCAAAGAAAATTGCAAAGATTTTTTAAACATTATCAGGGTAGTCATAAACTCGCTTGCGTGTGACGACAAAGAAACTTTGATTTGTTGATACGAATATATAAGAGAAGGCATGCGTTTAAGCAACATATTTGAAATATACGTCTAAACATATCAATCTAGTCTATCATGTAGAACAGTAATATAGTCAGGAAATCTGAAATATAAGTTTATATTTTTTCCATTAGAATATTAACACACGTTTAATTGAACTCGTATGCATTCAAAACATTAATATGATTAAATAAGTATTTACGATCAAAAGTTTTGTAGTTTAATTTAGACAGCATTGTATTGTGTTAGATGCGTTTATCCAGGCACTAGACGCGTAAAAATAATTAATCACGACTAATTAATTTTAAATACCACATTAAAATCTGAGATTTTACAAAAATAAACGGGATTTGCTTAGCTCACATCTGACCTGGCCAATGCGCGCAAATTCCATTCAAATTAATGGTCTTGCATATTTATCTCGCTCTAACGTACTCATTTACTGTGTTTTTCTATTTAGTAATGCAATTTTTTTGTTATAATACATCTATGGTATGTAGAGTACACATTTAACAACTATGAAACCGGTAACCGTATTTTATCACCCACCTGTAAGTTTATTTTGCAGCGACGGTGACGATATAACCAGCCGAAGTTCCTGTGGCAACTCATACGGGGAGCATGTCCCTTCCGCCAGTTTGAGACAGGACCTAATGATCTGCACTGGACAGTCAGGTGTCCTATATCGATACTCAGGCGGTGTTTTGAATAATGCAGACAAACGGAACCCTTCAACCAGCAGCCTCATCTCCAGTAGTTGATTCACGACTTTCCTCCAGTTATCTATCGCGTCTGGTTCCTCCAACAGCACCACGTTTTCGATATTGCCCACGTCCGATTCCACTTCGATTTCGTGCAGTGTCACAGAAAACTGTTTATTAGCGTGCCATTGTCCCATTTTTCTATAATGCGTACGATCTTTTTGCCCAGTAAGTACGAAGTTAAGAATGCTCTGATAACTGTTGAGGAATGTGTTCTCCTGGTTCTCAATTTGAAAATATGCATGCCACATCATATGCTCTATCTCTTCCCGTCTCCGTCCATATTCGAGTTTGCTTTCGAACCAGCTCATTATTATTCTGTAGGAGTAAAATTGTTGTATAGGATCCTTTACGGCGGCGGCATGTTGTATAAGAAATTCCGTAGCCGCCTTAAAAGTTACGCCTGCTACTTTAAAAGCTTCGCTGCTTTCTGCAATAAAAAGAGTCAAGTCCTTATTCTCCATCTCCATGTCCCTCATAAGTAACATTTCATGTTTATGGCTCCACTCGGCTTGCAAGATATCGTTGACTGGCAGCCCCGCTAACTTGGCTATTTTGAGAGCCACGTCATATTTTCTATTATCTGTATACATATGTATACACTCCGATAGGTAGTTTTCGCAGTCATCTTGTAACAATTTCCGTATATTCACAACTAATGATGTTTGCATTGATATCTGGATTATTTCATAGAGTGATGCAAAATTTGGTGTTGGCACTGAAAATATAAAAATTAATCATTACAAGTAAGGTTTAACTCAATGCCATAGATGACTTAACCTAAATAGACACCGCATAGGACGTCGTAGCAGCCAAAGTTACGCTCTACAAATCGTAACCGCCGACCCCGCCTACTTCTTTTACTCCATTAGGTTTACACTGCTACTTGTGAGACATTGTTTAAAAAAAATTAATTAAACGGGAATATGCTGTTCTGTGCCGTGAAGTTGTGACAAAAATAATAACAACGTAAATTATCGAAAAGATGGCAGAATTATCTACCGGTAAGTTCATTTCCTTAGTATCTAATATATTTACTGAATTATTTTCGTAAAGTAACAGTTTCCATGACAACGCGCCTTTCGACAGCCGTTCATTTCCGAGAGTTGGATATTTGATTTAATTGGATATGGAGATGATACGCAAAAAAATTGCAGTAATAACTTTTACCGATATTTCGGCTTATTTATCATTATTACACATGATGATGAAATTTATTTAAAATTTAGTTTTAATGACTATTACATTATTATTAATGTCTGTGTATACATATAAATTTTTTGGGGGAGGCCTATGTTCAGCAGTGGACTTCTAATAGGCTGAAATGATGATGATGATGATGATACATATAAATATTATATATTGTTAGGTTATTGTAAATAATAATTATTAAGTTACTGATAATTGATATTATTGATTTATGTTTCATTTCTTGAAATAAGATTATAGTTTGGTGACTATTATTGTGCAATGTTTTGTTGTACATAACACATTTTGTTAGATTTCGTTTCAATTATTATATATATCTTTAAATTATATTTAATTTTTTTAAATGAAACCTTTTTTTACGGATTTATTTTAATTATTTATTAAAAAAAAGAATAATAATAATCAAAAGCTGAAAGTAACCTGAGTTGACTATGACATCTGGATGTCTAACACCTCAGTCCTCCCGTGACTAAGGGTGCTGTAAAGCACTCAAAACGTAGGGAATATAAAAACAAAATTAAACGCTATAGGGGCTATGTTATTTTATTTGCATTAAAAATACTATTCCAATACTTCACTTTACTTTTAAAATTTTATAAACTTCATTTTAAAAGATTCATACTGACAATATGTTTTTGTTTATTTATTATTATTGTATTATTTTCGTTAAGAGAAAAGAAAAACGATAATCATTTATGGCCACATCCCTATCATTCTGGTATTGGTCACTGTTGTACAGACCAATTCGAGTTTTATTGTTAAAGTCAAAGTGTGTCCTTAGGTTGAGTTGTCTATATTTCTCGGTGACCGTCAGATCTAATAATAACGGTTTTTAATATGGATGTTATAGATTTAATATGAAATGAGAAAAATACAATAAGCAAAATGGAGAAACAGAACGCTGTATGGTGCGGCAACTGCATCATGCAATTCAGTCCGTTAAGAAAAATTAAATGTTAAAGGACAAAACTGACCCATTAATCCTTTCTCAAACTGCGCGTCAGCTAAGCACCGAAGAAACTCTCTTTGATGGTAAGCACTACCAAAACTGTAGCTTAGCGTTATTTTGACCAGCGCTACAGCAATCTTTTGTAAAGTTTCCTTGGACATATGCCATGGCATACCCGCAGATTCCGTGCTGTATTTACGTTGGCATTGCTGCAGGAAATTTGTGAGGGTCTTGCAGGTTTTACCATCAAATATAAGCTGTCGAATGCATCGATATAAAAACGACGTGAGAAGCGTTAGAGGACTTTCCTAAAAATATCAAGAACACTTATGTAATATTCCATTATAAAAAATATCTCCTATTAAAATAATTGGAATAAATTTCCTATTACATTTTACAGACAAACATTACTCACTGTGACTAAACTAAGTAGTTTTATTAGATTAACGAAGAATAAAAAGAAATAAGAAGTACATATTTGTAATTGTCAATTTTAAATCTGTCTTACCGGCATAAACACAATCATAGACTCATGAAGAGTGGCAATGTAACCTTCAATCAAGCATACTTCGGCGACTTTCTGAAACTGTTCAGAGAGTGTGTACCGTGAAATTTCCAAATGCAACGCCTCTCGGCTGCGCTCTGTTGGGTCAATCGAAGCGAGTATCCACTGCGCCCAAAGAACATCCACTGCATTCGGCTAGAAATTATTGATTATGTCTGCATGTGGAATTGTGCAAATTAAGTTCCTGTTCTATATTTAAACTTTTTATTACTGTTTAATTGGCATGTATTGGTGTATAAGCGTAGGCTTAAATCTAGAATATTAACTAGACTAAGAAGAAATAATAATATCAAAGTCACCTCATAACAGCTGGCAATGAGAACAAGAAGGGGCTCCCGGCAGACATCAGCTGCACGTAGCAATGCAGCAGGCGGATCTTCTGGACCGTGGCAGGCAGCTGCCACTTCCCACAAATCACGACCCATGTACGAACTTGATGGGAAATCAAATGTCACGCTTTGAGTAGGACTCTGCAAATATGTTATGTAGATTTCTTACGACTGTATATGATGATTATATTGCTAATAGATCTACCATTGGATAGCATCCAAAAGATTTCTATTGTGAGGATGACTATAGGACACTATTATACTTAGTAAATATTTACAAAAAATTTCTAAATGTTTTTACCAAAAGGAACTTACCACTTCCATTGAATTCAGCCTGGAAAATTTTCTCTGACCGTTACTTGAAATAGATTTTAAATCTTTTTCTTCTTCTGTATTTTTATGTAACATTATGTATTTCATGTGTTCTGCATAGGATTGTTTTTCAAATTCTTGAGACAACTGTAACATCTGAGATAATGGGTATCTGAAGACATCACCAAATAATAAAAAATTAAACCAGGAATTGTTTTTTATAAACTCTCTTATTTGCATTTCAGGCAACGGTAGATTATGCAGTATTGCAAACTTCACCATAGTTTGTGATTCATATAGCACTATAGCCATGTCAAATTTACCTTCATTTTCTTGTATTTGTCTTAACTTGTAAATTGTAATTTCTTCCAAATATTGCAAAATGTCTCTTGCAGCTTGATCATTACTTAGGATGAGTTTACACATAAATTCATTGACAATTTTGTTTGTTTTCTCTTCTGACATGTTTTTATATACAATTAAATGATGCTTTATCATTTTAGCTGCAGACATATGAACCCTGCATCTTGTAGGATTACATCCAATCATTGCTACAAAAGATACAGCACATGCAGCCATTGCTGGGTCTGACCAATTTTGAAGAGCCAAGGCATGAGCTTCACAGCAAGCACTCTTGATACTTTTCTCTTGTAGACGATTGTATGTCTGATATTGCTGTGCTACAAATGCCTGGCTGGCATTACATGGACGATATTGTTTTAAATAATAAGCATGGTTCAGTTTTGCGACATATCCATATTTTTTTATAAGCTTCTCATTTGCAAAATCAGGCATATCTACAGATCTTTGTGACAATGTGTTGATACCACCTCTCACATCCACATCGTTTGACAAAAGACTTCCTAAACTCCGCCTATCCGACTTTTCGTTTACTAAACTGTTTGTGCTTTGATTAATTAATTGGAACTCAAATATTTTCGACACATCTAAACCACGATACCCTGACAGTAACTGATACACATTCACATCTTTGGAGTCATACATCTGGTTACCGCCTGCATATTTCTTAAAAACATTATACAAATGTGGAAGTTTATGTTTATATCCCTTGTTGGGCAATTTGAAATCTTTAAATAGTAAAAAATCCTTGTCCGAAAATATATCAAATAAATTTGCATCATCTTCTAGTAATATCATACCAAGAACCAAATGAGGATTAGATGAGATGTAGTTGTCAATGTCATCTTTAGCTATTTGTTGGCATGTTCTGTACACAGGCACCACATGTCTCTGTCTGTCAGATGTTTGTTCAATACTCTTAAACAATAACCACAACTCAATACAGTCTTTAGCTTCTTGCTCCACTTCCGATAAATCAGTGTCTAATATATGCCCTTCAACACACATAGTCAAGACATTATAAAGTTTATTTTTCACACAATACTTTGCCAACTCAACATAAAATTCCTGTTTACTAATAGTGGCACAAGACTCAGTAAAAATATCATCAATTTGTTTTAAATTTTGAGTTCGAGCCAATCTTGCGATTATTATGAACAAATTTTTACATTCTTCTTTATTCACTATAGCATAAGAGCACAGTGTGTCATAAATACACAGTTTTGTGTATGCAAAACACTGACTTTTAGCAACACTTTCAATCATTTCATTGGTGATTAACCAGGAACGAAAAATTTTATCTAAATTGGCCAGAACTTCATCACTAAATCCTTTAGAATCAACATTCAATAGTTTCTTTACAAAGATTACACTGTTAAAAAAATTATATCGTGCATTCATATCTCGAACGACTTCTGAAGTCTGTACATTAATCCAACGAACAAGTATCATTGCCTTATTCATTTCCAAAAGATGATTCCACATCTGATGAGGTGAAGAGAAGTCCAGTAATGAGAATTCTATCAAAAAATTAATAACATTAGCATAAGTTCTAATTTCATATCAAGTGATGCTGAAGATGGAAACAGCATTGGTGTAAAACATATGAAATGGACAGATTACTTTTTTAAAGTACCCACAGTAGAATATTCTCCTATGATGTAGACATGTTTTACAGGCATAAATTATACAACAACAAAACCTGGAACAAGTACTTGTTTCAATGAAATTTTAAAAAATGGGTAATAATAGTGAATTTGCATTTCAATCAATATTGAGAAAGAATGCTATAAAGTACATAAGACAAGGTGGATAGAAAAGTTTGATCAAACTTTCAAAAGGCTTCTATGTATTTCAGAAGGAAGTTTTTTCTCTAAACAACCCACAAAATATATTCAAGAAACTAGTTGCAGATTGTTGGTTACAGCCAAATTGTGAGGAAGGCTTTGCTAGAAAAGTATAATTTCTTACCTGGTTTGGCATGAAAATATGATTGTTAATCAGTTCAACAATAAAAATATCACTCTTTTTTGTGATGATACATAAATAAATTTATGTAGCAATGAATGTGTATTTTACACAATCATTGAGACATTAAATGACAAGCACACGAAGAATTGAAGAAAGATTGAAGGTGTTGGATCAATTTGATTAAAAAAATATATTAGAGGAGACAATGACTCCAAAGTCTGATGATATTTAACTAGTTACTAGTATATTTCAACATAGCAAATCTTAAATAAATCCTAAGTAAATAGCTCTACACCAATTTTATAGAATTTGTGGCACACTGTGAAGTATTCAACAGCTGTGGCTATCCAACCAAATATTAATGAGCTATGAATAAAGTATATGTACTTTGTTGTTTATACCATTAATAATTTTTTTATTGTTTCATGTTCATTGTCCACTTTTCCATGTTTCATTCCATTTCACAATTTTTCCCAATTACAACTTAACCATTGTTTGAAATTTTAAAACATTCCATGATATTATGTACGGGATACATTATTAAACTGATATTAAAAAAGTGATGACTTAAGCTGCTACTCAAATAGGCAGGTTCACAGAATACTAGCGTGAAGTAGAGGCATCTTGTGCTTCTGCATTTCGTTCAGTGAGGGAGGTAACCGGAGGCATACTCCCCGTCACCATCCCCCTCCTCATTCTCCCTCCCATCTACCCTTAAAGGCCAGCAATGCACCTGCAGCACCTCAGGTGTTGCAGATGTATGTGGACAATGGCACTTACTATCAGGTGAGCCACTAGCTCATTTGCCACCTTTCTTATAAAAAAAAAACAGCCAAACATGCTTTTACAACTCACTCTTCGGCTCTCCAGCAAATCGAATGTAATGAGTGGAGCAACTCTTCACTAGGTTACCTCTTGTGAATGCCTGAATTTTTTTTAGTTAGAACTTACGACATGACATACACAGGGAGAAAAGGGGAGTCAGAATCTTATGTGTAGACTATAATGTAACATGTACAATGTAGACAGACAGCAATATAGTAATACCCACCAAATGTGTTGAAGAATAATGTTGTTGCGATTTTACTTTTCCAATGGGTGGGGTACTTTTCAATTTTCTCAATTGTTAAAGATTTGATCTCAGTCTCATTCACAAATATTCTGTCACTTCCATCACCATATACTTTATTTTGCTTAAATGTACCATCAACTTCAAATGACTTTTCTAAATATCGGAGTAAATTCCAATGTCTTTTAAAATTTAACCAATTATCCATATTTTCATGTGTAATATCTTTTGAATTTTTTTCTATCTGCTCTACAATAAAATCTCTGTATGCAATATCAGTAGATGTAGCAGCAAGTGTCATTAAGTGATCTTCTGGATTAATGTTTACTTTGTTCAAAATATGTAGAACTTTAAATATTTGTTTCCGGACAAGGAGTTGGATTGTCCATGCTTTGACCTAAAATAAATGTTTTAATGAAAACTTAAAAGATATTTTGAGAATAAAAATTGTTAGCTCAATTAAGCAACTAATACAATACTGTACATATGTAAAGTGTGTTTCCACAAGATATTTATTTGATATGAATCAATGTCTACCTCAGCTAAAAACCAATCCCTCGCTGAAGACTCACTCCAAGAATTCTTGCACTTTAAATACCTAATAGCTAGATTAATATGAGTGCCTTTTGCAGCTGCCTCTCTCACGACGTCTCTCGCCGATTTCTCTTCCCAACAAGACCAAATTATTTTTTCCTTTTGTGTCAACCCATCCATGATTGATAACTACTGGCTCTATAACTAAAACTTCTTAAAAAAGAACCAAAGGCAACAATGTTATAAAATAGTTACAACTGTTTATGATGATGCAGTGCACGACTTAAAGATGCTGGTGCACTTTTGAACGAAAGGAAACCGATACATAATATAATTCTAAATTCAACACAATGACTATAAAATAATCAAAGATATTGTTATTGTAATTTGTAATATACAACAAAAAGTGCAGTGAAGCTATTTTTATTTTATATCTTAATTTGGATAGAATAGAACTAGAAAGAGGAAAACGATAATATCTATGTTAGTATTACTTTATTTTATGAAAAACAATGACAATGAATCAGATAGATTATAAATAGTTAGGTACATAAAGTTAAAATGTAATATATATAGCGAGTCCTAATATATAACAGCAGTCATTGAAATCACACCTATCAATTTCAATAGTTTATGACAGAACAATGTCACAGATATTTAATATAGTAGTAGCAGACTAAACATAATAGTTAACAAAACGTGCCATAAACGCACATTAGTAAACCATTCATATGTATAAATAAACTTTGGATCAAATTACCGATAAAAGGATAATCCAGCTAGGTTTTAGAATGTTGCATGTATAAAACATGTGATCACATTATTTAACCATTAATGTTTAATATTGACAAATGATTTTTCGTCAAAGTAAAAGATAATTACTATCGCAATTCAACGCCGTGCAGCCTAACGCTGCATACAAAGCCCAAAATAGTACGGTTCATAGAATGTCATTGTAGTAGTGATTGTTCCTAAACAATGTGTTTATGACTTATATCTAAGCAAATTAAATGTAAGATTTAATATTTATTTTGTCAAAAATAGATGTTGCCACAAGTAGAATCACGTTATTAAAGTATCGAAACAAGTTCAATAACCTCGTCAGATATTATGTTTATTGTTTCATTGTAAATTGTATCAATTTGGTTCTGTTTCTCTTACAATTTACGATCATATTTGCAATGTATCATAAGTGTGATTAAATAAAATTAATTAAACTATGTAAAGATCTACGTCAGAATAGGTTTAGTCTGCTACTACATTAAATGTTTGTGTAAAATATACGAGATAATGTTACAGTTTTTATTGTCAGGCTAGGACACCTATTATTTAACTAATTTAACTACCATATAATATTCTCTTTCAAATTAGTTAATTTCAATACAAATCAACTATATTTTTATTCAATAGAAAACCTTGATCTTTGAGATGGCGTTATTTTATATTCTAGTAGAGCTAACGCGAGAATCCCTTATTAAGATAGGGTATGAATTTGCAGTTTTATATTGAAAAATTTAAACATTCTTTATTTGGAAGAATAAATATATTTATCTAATAGAAGTATTTACCTTCATTATCATCTATACATTTCTGTTATCCCGAGGAAAGATAATTTATGCCTTTTCGATAGAACTCTGGGGATCTGGACTCCAACATCTATTAAGGCATTTTGTTCCCCTTCCTATGAACAAAATTATTTCCTTGTTCAAATAGCGACTAGCGATAGTTTCAACTGCAGGTCTTGTAATGTTAAAACGGTTTGTAGAGCTGTGTAAGGTCTTGTGTTATCATGGAGCAATAACGGCGAAGATTGATCGATCGAAACGTTGGTAAATAAAAAAAAGGACTTGACGAAAGCGAAATGTATGTTCTTTTTTCGAAGAATAAAGATTTTGATTATTATTTTTGATTTTGTACATCTGATACTCTTTCTCGTATAAACTCTTATAGATTTGCACTGTTATAGTATACTTTAAGACACTAAATTCTATTTTTCTAATCTCACTCCTATAGAGTAGTTCTAACATACCGGTTTCTCCATAAAGTAATACTAACATACGGGCGGATTGCTCTTTGAATGTTGCTTAGCAACGACCGTTTGCATCAAACTTGAGAATATGACGATAATATAAATTATATAATTATTAGTGGCGTGTAAAAACTTTATAGTGTGTAAGTAGGATTTATAGTGATGAATAATGGCTGATGAATTACAAAAAGGGCATTTGTATTATGATGACATCAACAAGATCAGAGTATTAGAGCACACTGTCATCAAGGATACCGAAGATCTAAAAGACACGTGTAAAGATTATGAAACAAGTTAGAATGAACATTTATTAATCCTATTTAACAATTTGACATGTAGATTTGGTTATACGTGGTTGACATAGAAAAAGGAACAACGCTTTATATATAATCATATATAGTTATTATACCTAGTATTTCCTAGCTGATTTTAAAAGAGAAGAAGAGCACCATCCTCACTCCCACAAATCCGCACAACTTCTTCAACATCTTGCATCTGTTCTCACTTCTAAACACATCTTTTACTTTCACATCTATAACATCGAAAATCATAACTCATTAGAGTATTAACTACGATTAATATACTAAAAGATACAATCAACGAGTAGTTAGCCGATTCGCCGATCCCCTATGTTGAGGGTTTGTACCAATGAGTACAAACAATGTATACAATTTGTATCGTTGGCCTAGTACTAAAACTCACCATCTATCACGTTGTCCCAAATAATCTCCTGTGAAAAGACTAAAATGCCTTCTGACCAGCCTGGAGTATACTGTTGATACGAGTTTTTCGAATTGTTTTTGGTATTGGATCAGAACTTTGTTATGATCTTATCGCATACGTATTACATCGGATACCAAACGATGAAAAAGAGTGAATGCCTCCGTATTTAAGAGCTAAAAAAAATGCGGCACTGTACTTGAACCTATGGAGATGACAAGTTTGCTTACAGCCGCAAGCGGCTTCCATCCGCTAAAACCAGCTATTTTGATTTAAAAATTTGGAAAAACTTCACTTTGCAAAAATTTTGTATTGAACTTATCTCTGCATTGACGCAGAAATTCTGTCTAGACAAGTGGACCTTGTTAGGTACACAAATTAAACGGTCAGGCAGAGGTTTGCAAGACTACAATTGTTGCCTCTGGCCTCAGTCGCTTTCGAATGATTAGGCGATTTACACGTACTTCCCAGTTCTCGCTAACCGTGTTTAGATTTAGTTCAAAATGCCTTTATGTGTTATACGGAAATGCTCTAATTACGCAATAAAAAATTTAATCTTCACACTCCGTTTATAATAAATAGTAATCGAGTAGAAAAGACGACGCCGTCAGCCTCAAAGACGCTAACGCCAATCAACCGATAAAGCTGTAAAAGCCAAAAATGGCTAACGTCAATAACTTCTCCGATACATACTAGACAACGACGTCGAACCCAGGCCACTCGCATTCGCATTGGTTTCATAGAGCGCGAGTGACCTGGGTTTGATTCCTGGTGCTGACACCACTAAAAGTGATAATAGCAATTTTAAGTGTTACATTTACCGCGTACTCGATGGTGAAGCAAAACATCCTGAGGAAATGCATGACTAAGAAATAATTAAAAAAAAATCGAGGATTTGTGTCCTCGTGTGTGTTGCGAGGAAAAAGTCCGCCAACCCGCACTGATCAGCGTGGCGGATCCTTTCTGGCTTAAATACCCTATCATATTTTTGAGAATAGGCCCAGCTGTTGGGAATTACAGGCTGTTACTTTATTACTTTTAAAAATATGACGTAGAACATATCTATCTATATATTTGTCCACCAGTATTGCAACCTTAGCAATTCCATTGTCGATAATTATATTTCTATCGTCAAACGATTGATTTTTTAGCGATTTGCAGAGATATTTGTCCTTTACCATATATCGTATGTAAGTTTCTTTAATATAAAATACGTTGCTAACTTTCATAAATTCTGCCTACGATAGGTATAGTATTGGTCTATTTATACTTTCCAAAAAATTGCATAATATAATTGAGGGATTCTAAGAAATATGTAATTACCTTGACATTATTTAATTTACAGAGGTGCAAGATTTCGCAAAAGTAATAAATACCTTACAGGAGACGCTAAAAGAATTGGGTAATAATGTGGAAAAACAGAAAATGGCCGCAATAGGATCTATGAACCTTTTGAAATCTATAACCAAGGAAAGAGAAAATGATCAAGCAAAATTGCAAGTAAGGCTTGTGTTAAATGTGGCTTTAGGATTGATATTAACGCAACTTAATAAACCTCGTAGTTTGTATTGTACACACTTAAGGAGAAGACCACACCATTAAAAGCTTAGCCTACGCTAACTAATATACTACTATATCACACTTGCACCCATGAAGAGATCCGTCCATTAAGTCTTTGATTTAGATTCATCAGCTATAACAAGTCTTAGGAAAAGATCGCCATCGACAGTATGAGGACTATTCTTATTTCCCTCCTTAATATGTGGATTTCCCACATAGCTTACGAGATTCGCTCCTCGATAATTCTTTTGCCCACAAACACCTCAATTGTATTATGCGATGAGATACGCAAGCTCTTTTAGCGATTAATTACAAACCGCCTTATCGGGCATCTCTGAGAGGTGCGACAAGTGCCCGATGTAATGTTACTGCGGCTAAAGATGAACATAAACGTGATTTTTTTTTATTCATGCGAGACAATTACAATTCCTTCAAATCTGAAAATAGGTTGCATTGATGTTGGGGTTGGCTAGGTTCGAATTCAGAACCCAACTTACAAGCAAAAACCACTGTGCGTTGTGATCGTCAAAACGACAAACGAGTCTATCGTTAAAAGTACTGTCATAGAATGATAAAAAATCTTAACCATTCTTCAATTAATTTGTTAATGTTTCTAAATAAATTTTCAGACTGAACTTTCTGAACGGTCCATGTTATTAGAGCAACTGGACAGCGAATATGATTCTCTGCAGATATTGGAAGCAAGCCAAATGGAGACGATAGAGTATTTAACACAACTCAGATAATTTATTCTATTAAATATTTTCAGCTATCAACAAGTTTAATTTCAGAGTAATATATATATTTTTGTATGGGTAAGGGGGCAAACGATTACTCACAAAAGGCTCACCTGATGCTAAGTGATTACCAACATGAGTATAAAGGAGAGGGGGAGGGGGACATGCGCTTCGGGTTACCTCCCTCACCGAACTAAACGAAGAAGCACAAGATGCCTCTAATTTACGTCGGTATTCTGCGATCCCGTGTCTACCCCGGTCGTGCCCACCCATTCAATTCAATTAATTTTTTCACACGTTTATAAGAGATAAAAGATCAAAAGTACCGCTTAAAGATTTCCGATAAGACTTATATGAAGCCTTGCGTGGAGCTTAAATGGTAAAAAAAAATCTTAAGCTGATATGGCAGAAGAAAAATAATACAGAATCCCAAAACGATTACCAGAAGTAGATAGCGTTCACCTGGATAACATTGGTATTTTTCCGGAAATACTAACAAAAAGCAAAATGCGCGTTGTCGATACTGTAAAACTAAGGTTTATTATAGGTATTAATATCACCATCATCTGCTGCTGCAAAAATTTAATAAATTTCTAATGTTTGACTTTCAACTGTTTTTACATTCAGTATATGAGTTATACATGAATTATAAATAACGATGAATTAAATGTAATCGTGGAAGCCAATCCTTATCAAACCACCAAGGAATTACCGTTAAGTTTTGACGTTATTTCACACACAATATTGACACATTTGCAATTGAACTCATGAATTAACTAATGTACATAGAGGCATGTGTTGAAGCGTGCCTATGTACATATACATACGATTTTTTATTACCTATAAAACTAAAATATATAGACAACCCTGCAACAGTGTCCATTTGTCTCGCACGGAGTTAATCTATTGTTTTTACTATGCAATAGAGAACAAAAAGAAAGCAGTCTCTGTAGAGATATTTACTCGGGGTCTAGCAGATTAACTGCGAACAGACTAAAGCATACGATTAACTGATGACAAGTTATAAATGTTATTAGTATTCGCATATAGTGCATAGTTGACTGAACATTGACGCAGGCATCAAGCGCCCGCGATTTCCAATTATTGTAAAGTAATGCAGTGTGGTATTCACCAAAAATTATTTTTGACGTGTTATTTTATTTTTCTATGCTCTTCTTTTTCTTCTCCCATTATAAATATTCTGCCGCAATAATAATCATGTCAAAATCCAACTTGTGCAGCACGTTAGCGTTAATCTCTCGCTACAGAATAATATCTCTTGCTGGGATTAGTAACCTTTGGTTATGGTTTTGCGCGCGATATTGACATACAATGTATAAGAATGAATAACTCAAAAAGAAAACCATTTTACAGTCTGTAAAAATGTAATTTTCGTTGAAACACACATCAAATAAAACAGTTATTTAATGCAACTGTTTTTATATAGCAAGATAACTGGGCTATTTGTATTTTCATATTAAACCTTAACATTTAAACTTAACCCTTGACAATTTTGAAAGAGCAACTGATAATACTCAAACAGCATTTCAACCACAAAATAAAGATGAATTTTATAGTACCAGTGATTACAAAAATATAACTACATACTTATTATAACTACACAATAACAGATAAATAATTGAATTGAAGAATCCTACATTTATTCCTTTGATTAAAAATTTTAGAATATTTTAATATAGGAACATGCCAATATTGTTTTACAACCTATCACCCAATTTATGTCATTAGTTGAGGAATACACATAATTGTCTCAAACTGGTGAATATTTATTTTATATGTGAAGTATAAGACAAAAGTAATTGCTATACTTCTTAAGGAATGACTTACTGTTTAGTTAGAAGTCCTTGAGATGCACCTAAGTAAAGAAATTAACCTTGTGATAGTAAATAGAAACAGGCGTTACTTTGCGGAAAGCCATTATTTCAAAGATATTGGAAAAAAAACTTTGCACAATACCGCATAAAAATACCGCTGACTCTGCTGTTGTATGTCACAGTTTAAGTGCCTTGTTACAAGGCGAAAAACGTATAGCGCATTAAATTTTGGTGGTGTACATAGTATAGTGCGTGTGTGAGTGATCATTGTGGTTGGTGCTCTTGTCTTCGGACTAGGTAATATCATGCCATTTTATTGCTTATCTCATGCGGAATTGTGTAAAGTAATTTTTTTTCAAAGTCTTTAAAATAATTTTAAATCAATAAAAATAAAATAAATCAATGTCAATTTCCCTTATAAAAATAATTGTTTTACTTCTTAAAAGCCTGCCATTTTTTATACTACTAAGGTACTTTGTTTTTAAGAAATGACCTGAATTTGGTTATCGCAACTGTTAAACTGCAACAAAAATAAAAAGATCTCTTGGGGGTGGGACAAATTTTAAGTCACATGTTTAGCTTTTCTAAATGCTAAAAATAAAGTGGGATTTCATATTGATTCTGTAATCTACATTTACAACTTACTAACTAATTGCTATCATCAACAAGTCAGTACAAATATGTATCAAAGGAGTTTTTCTTTTCTACTCCTCACACCTCAGTGTATAATTTTTATGCTCACTTAATTTTAATTTGAATCATCACCTTTTTTCTATTATAAATAAGGCTACTTTAGGCAAATTATTAAATAATCACACAAGATTTTGTAACTATGTAGATGTAGGTAGGAATAGTGTGTGATATAAAGATGTTTAAAAGATTATAACATAATGTATTTAACTCTACTGTCCATCAGGTTACTTCTGGGGACAGGACAAGTTTAATCTTTCGTAAAACTAAAATTAGTAAAATGAATACAATTTTTGTAAGAGACTAAGGTTAAAAAACTGCAACTTCTATTTGCTTGTAAATAAAAATACTTACTTGTGTATGCTATACTTAGTGTGCATTGCTGTATACATCTTTTTTGTGTGTAGCACTTTGGTTATGCCAGTACATAAACCTTAAGACATTACGGCAATACGAACAAAGCAAGCTATAAATTAATTAGAACCTGTCCAATAAGATTGTTGGATATTACAAACATAATTCAGTAAGAGTTTTACCAAATAAATCAAAATTAGTATTGAGAAAATTATGACACACCTATTGATTGTTAAAAATTAGAGAGAAGTCTATTCCCTTGTCCAAGTAATTAAAATGAATATAATTGGTGAATTTATCCATAATTTAAAATCTCCCACCAAACATTACACAATACTATGTGTGGCATTAACACTTTTCCCTTATCAAATCAGAGTTTAAACACTTGAAGTCACCACTGAACTTGAAAGAGGATCATCAAGTTTTTGCCTCTTTGTGTCCTGTTGATTTTCAACACTCGGTTCGTCTTCTGCAGCGCGCTTTTTCGAGCCTTCTGTGTTACTGGAGTGCTGTCCAACGTCTGAAATTACTCCATCCTTAAACCGTACTATAATAGCTGTCATATTATCGCAGCCTGTTCCATCGCCCATAGTTGTTGGTGCTAGGCAATGATCAAACATCTGTAGAAATAAAGTTTCGTATTTAGCACAGACCGTTTAGTATTATGTCAAAGTAGTATGTTTCCACACTGGCCAATTATAACATGATGAATCTTCCAATCAACAACCAGAAGTTTTCGCCAGAGCTGGATGGAATGCGACGATACGACATTAATTTTAACCTCATATTTTACAGGACATTTCTAGGTCATACACTATATATTAATTAAATAAGTAGTTTAGACCAAAGAGATGGCAAAGAATTCGAACTACTGATAGGGCATATTATTAGTACTGCGTCGGTTGCTCGTGTTTCAAGTGTCCGACTCGTCTACAAATAAATGCTGCGGTGTCGCCGCTCTTGCCGAAACAAGTAAACTATAATTCATTATGAATGGCGCTAGCATTTCATTCGAATTATTAGGCTGCATGTAAAATATTGGAAATGTATTTATTATTTCTTTCATAGTTTTTCTTCACTATTTCAAAAAATGAGCACTAATGACAACCAGGTTTTCATAAAATATCAGTAGTATAGTCACAAAATTTCTTTATAGTTTTTTTTATTTATACTACACATATATTTGAGCTAATAGTTAACTAGGCCAACGACACCCAGGTCATAGATCTCATCGACTGTCCGCGGTGAAGTCCGCTGCGCGTGTTTGAAGTTGCTGACGTGTGGACAATGAAATCCTGCGAGGTCGGTCGCTCTTGGCGAGGTCACTATACTGTTAGTCATGATGAAAAGTGCTTGTTTTTTTGGATTATACGGCGTAGGCGTAAAAGAATCATCACAAAAGAAACATACATTTCACTAGTTACACATGACTTTTTAATATTTTAATCTTTCAAATCCACCATCATTGCATAATGAGGTTCCTCTGACAGAGAAGAAACAGGTCAAGGAAACATTTTGCACCACATAAGCAAGCGCTCACACCTGTCACCCCTATAGATAGCATGGATCACAGATTTCCATTTGTCATAACTCAAGATTAATGAGCTTCCTCTACCCACATTTCGCCTAGCCGGGAGATAGAACGTGACGAGTGTCGGGCCAAGTAATTATTTAGTATTAGAGTGCAGTTTGGATTCAACGCCAGTAAAAAAAAAATAGTGAGGAGATATGCTGACTGCTAAGCTAGCCAGTCAAAGTAATGTTCAATATTAACAAATTATATATCATACCTCTTCACAAATCTGCGATAATCTTTCCCGTCCTTCAGCCAGTTTCGGTAATATAAAGTCACAGACATCTTGACTAGACATAAAGTTCCATATACCATCGCATGCTAACACCATAAACTGATCTTTAGATGGATCTATCGTCAAGGTTTTGACATCAGGCAATGCAGTGACCATCTGTTCTTTAGCATCCAATTCTTTATTCTGTTTGTATGAGTGATCACCAATGGCACGAGACAAGTTCAGACCCCCATTAATACGTCCATCATATGAAACTTTCCCGCCAGCCTTTGTAATTCTCTCAAGTTCAGGAGCATCCTCGGGTTTATGATCTATTGACATGTCTATAGCTTTACCTTCTCTGCAAATAATGCAGCGAGAATCTCCTGCATTAGCCACATACAATTCATTTCCTGCGGATAAAAAAAATATAAGTAGAAAGTTATTATAGTTATTGGATTGGGGAGAAAAACTACTGCAGTCCATGGACGACACCTGCAAACAACTTCAATCGAAAAAGATCACATATGCATAGTCACCCTTGAAGACCTCTTAGGAATGGCTCTGAGCTTTTTCTCTCTCTATATACCTTTCAAACCGGAACACACCAGTTTGTTACACTGCTGTTTGGCAGATGAAATGGCTATGAGGGTGGACCTACCCAGATGTGTCTTAGACAAGGGAGTCTACCTAGTTCATAATGTCAGACAAAACACATATTTGTACTGTAATAATAATAATGTATCCCTTCTCGTGCTTTTAGTTCTAATTCGGCTCATAGCAATAGTTTCAATTGTTTCGAAGTTATGACATGTGAAATGTTAATTGTAGTTGTAACTGTTGTTAGTTGAATAAAAAATTGTCTTAAAAATATAGGCTTATTATATATATATATATATATATATATGTAGTTAGAAGGTTATTTAACACTAGAGCTACCGAACGATTGCATCAATTGTACACAAGATTATGTCTTGAAATTATATTTAATAATATTATAAAATAAATTTGAATTTTCCGCTTCCATTTTCCTGATATACATATGTGATATACCTATAATCATTGTATACAGTTTAAATACAGTACTCACTCAGTACTGTGTTACTGTATTGTGGACAATTGTGTTGAATATATGACTTTCAATTTACCGTTATTGTAGCTTGCAATGTGAGTAAATTGTGAATATTTTTATCCAGTTTTGAAAGTTTACTCTAAAAATGCCGAGACGTGCGAAAATACCTAGAATTTTAGAGGACATGACAAATATAAGAGAAGACTTTTCGGATATCGACCAACGAAACAAGTATTACTATTGAGTAAGAAATATAATTCAGTGAATATTGAAAATAGCTATAAAAAAATGCCTGCAACCATAAATTTTTTAATAAAACCAAATTCGGGGTAGACATGACGGATTAGATGGCCAGAAAGTATAGTGTGAAGTCAAGACCTCAAAAGTAGTCTTCAAGTATTTTTAACATTCTCGACTTAGCAGCAAATGCTTGGATTTTATCCAATGAAACAACTGGTGAAAAATATCGAGAAATAGCGTTTTATTTCAATTAGCAGAAAAATTTAACGCAGAGTATAAAGATCCATTTAAACTGGAAAACTTGAATCACCTCTTGAAGAGCCCCGAGAGTTTTAACATACGAAAAACTAAGTCAAATAGGTTTATATTACGATAAAATTCGTAAATAATAGTTTCATTTCAAATGTGTAGTATTCGCGTAAGTACAAGAAATCATTATGTGAACCAGTACGGATTGGAAATCTCAAACAAAATCCGCCGGTTAGAATGCCTCATGACGAAGCGCTCAAAATTTACAACAGCTTGAAATTTCTTGAAACGGTGTCGCGATCATGACCTTTAAATAAGCATGAATATATAATATAATATAATACATGCAAAAAGAAAAACATAGATAAAAACCAAAAATTACCGACTAAATTAATGTCAATTATATGTCTCAACGTATGAACGGAACACAACCGTTGACCACGAACAGACATAATAGATTACGCGCTGTCTATAATCTGTCAAACATTCTCTGGATGAACCGACTTTTAAATCTCCCAAAATATATTCCCCGACCTACTAACTTTATGTCACTATTGTCTTATGTCTACTCTCCTTTTGTACATGTATTGTCCGAATTTATAATCTATAACAAGATTAAATTATAATATTTGTACTTTTGTGATGATAGTTAAAATACAGTAGTTTGGTTAAATTAGTATATAGGAGTGTATATATAACAATAGTCTTATGTTCATTGTTAAGGTACAACATCTCAACATTGACAGAATTCGTAATAACGAGATTGCCACTAAATTAAAAAAAATAAAAAGTACTAAGTAGAGGAATGAACTTTGCAATAACACCGAATAACGTATCTGTAGTGTCAAGGATTATTTGTTCAAAAACAATATACACACACAAAGGATTCATACCATTTTGTCACTGAGATAAAACACCTACGTTGTAAGGCAATGAAACTATGGCTAGTTTATTTACATCATATTTGATAAACCACAAATCCTCGCAAAAGAACACCGATTCCTGCCAAGGATGGGTGGGTACTACCACCAGCTTGGAATCCAGTAATAAACAAAATTAAATTTAAAACCAAGCATACCACTGCCCGACCTCAAGATACCGTGAGCAAATTCTGCATAATTCGTTCTAAAATTAATAAATAAAAGCTGAAGGTAGCCCGAGTTAACTATGACAACTGGACGTCTCACAAATCAGTCCCTCCGTGACCACGGCTGTTGTAAAGCAATGGAAACGTCTGGAATATAAAAACAAAATTAAACGCGATAAAATCCGTAAATAAGTTCATTTAAAAAAAATAGGTTTGAAATGAAAATAAAACTTTGAATATATGTGCTGGCTGTAAAAAAACATGTTTATGGTAAATGCACATTGAAAAAAATGTCTTTATGTAAAAATTGTGGAGAACCAAATAATAACTAAGCATAAACAAAAAAACAAATAATTGTACTACCTTTTATGTAAATATACATTTAGTATATATTATGGTACTTGCAATATTAGAATAAAATATATTTTATTTTCCTTTAAACTTTTCTTTGAATTTTATGTTTTTGCCAACTAAATATCGCACCAGTTAAAATTACCAGTTTGGTAGAAATAGTTATATAACAATTGTTGGTACTTCTAGTGTATAGTATTGGCACCCTTTTGAATTTGATATATTAAAATTAAAAATAAAAATCTATTGTTGTATTACTTTTTCTGCAGGTTCTAAATATTAATTTAAAAAATATTAAAAAAATCATGTGAAATACGAAAAACGAGTTATTAATTCAAATTAGGGTTAATTAAAATCCACTTAAACAGAATGAATTTGATCTTTTTGATACTTGATGTACTTTGTTATATAAAAATGTCATAATTACTTGAATAGTTTACTTACCTCGGCTAGAGGTGGGCCAGTCGTCTTCAAACGAGGGCAGTGAACGCTAAGTTTAATGTTATTACACCAAATCCAATCTCTATTTAACTAATTTATTAAATACCTTTTAGTAATGCAACAATGGCTGTGCAACCACTGTCATTTCCCGGTTCTTCAGTCATACTTATATCTTCTTCACCTTCCTCATCACTTGACTCAGCTTCATAATCTTCCTCATCTTCATCTTCTTCACCTTCATCATCTAATTTGATGTAACATGTTGAGAAGATATTACTCAAATGACTGATGAGATTCAAAATCATTTTGTATATAACAAATACACTATAATTTTATTTGATAGTGATTTTTTATTAAATAAGCCATACCCACAGCAGGGTTCAAATTCTGCAAGGGGCAAACATTTGTATGACAAATGTAAATGTTTATACTCTAATGAAGTGTATATATTCTTATCACGATTCAGTTACTGAGACAGAGAATCCAAGTTTAAGTCTGGATGCTCTGTGAGTGTCTGATTTATTACATCACATTTTTAGTTAATATCAAAATCTACAAATTCATACCCTCATTAGATGAATCCTCAACCCCATTCACATTCTCTTCATCAGATGAATCAATCTCGCCACCCTCGAAATTTTCGTCATTGGAGTCGCTCTCATCATCATCTTCCTCAGTAGCTTGACGTAAAAGTGACTCATACACAGCTGCAGCTGCTCTACGTAACTTAGATTTTTTTGGCCTCTCTGGAGTAGCTTTGTCTGAACTGGATACTGGTGATGATTTATCTAAAAGTATATTATTATGCATGAACTTAAGAAATTATTTTTTAATAAAAGTATAACAATACTGGCACTAAGTGATTAAAAATTTGTATAAAACAGTGTGGAACGTAAAGTATTATATACTACTGTACTTAATTGATATTTAGAAGTTGTATATAGATAATAGAAATATTTTTGTAAACTTAAAAAACGTAAAACATAGTTTGACTTGGTAGAGAATACCTATAGGCATTAATTCTACCTTTTGTATCCTTCTATACATAGGATTGCAATAATGTTTAAATAAACAAAAACAATACAGATAAACAAAATTAAATATAAATGATATATATACGTCAATATTAGAATCTTAACTTGAAATTATGAATTCTACAATTATAGATGTTCTACTGTACATACACAAATATATTCACATAGCACAACTATTCAATTCTTCTTAAAAATGGTTGATGTATTTTACAGCTCATTCCTCTGATAAACAATAGTATCTTATTTGAAATTAATATATTTTAAATAATCCGTAATCGGATTTTATTGCGTTTAATTATGTTTTTTTTCCCTAACATTTCAATTGCTTTACAGCAGCCGTGGTCACGGAGGAACTGCTGTGTTAGGCGTCCAGATTTCATAGTTAACTCGGGCTAGCTTCAGCTTCATAGGGATCCGTAAAAAATAGTTTCATTTCAAATATGTAGTGTTCTTGTAAATACTAGAAATAGAATAAATACTAGAATAGTATCCTATTTTAAATAATTTATACTTGTAATTGTTATGTAAGTAAATGTGATTTAAAAAAGAAAAGTTTGTTGTGAAACAGGTACATGTTCATAATAATTTCCAATAGTATCAGTAGTGCAAAGTGCGGTACTGTGATGGCCAATCTTCACTCCAGTTAAAATATATTAATTCGAAGTTTATTCCAGTGTTCAAAAAATTTAAAACTACCATCACACTCCCTCATTTCCTGTAAAGTTTAGAAATTGACGAAATAAGTTGTAGGTAAAAAAAGGTACCTTTGACTTTTCCTAACTTAACAGGTGTTACAGAACCATTTGAGGAAGTTATATTACTCTCCTCTCCATCAACCTGTTTCGAGTCTGTCACCTCTCCATTACAAGTTCCAGAGGCAACACCATTACCAGCATGTGTAGTACTTTTAGCATCTTCACTTTGTTCTGGTTGGCGACAATTATCGCCAGAACTGTCAGGCGCTTCTAGGTTCACTTTATCAACATCCATTGTTACATTTTCTTTGACTGCTTTATCAGGCTCACTGGTTGAAACCTAAAATGTTGCAGTTCAAGTAAAATTTTAAAGTAAATGAGATCAAAAAGTTTTATATTAAAATTTAAAGATACAGTTAACAGTTAAGATTTTAAAACAATATACTTTGTGTAATTTAACAAAAATTCTGGAATAACTTAAGTACAAAAATTGTCATCTAACTTTTTAGCCAAACATAACTACTTCTTTTAAGCCTTTCTAAGTCAAAGAGTGGATGAGATCCTTTAATAAGATAAAGAAGCATGAGATAATAAAAGTTTGATAGCTAAAATTTATTATTAAAAGCTGTAAATGTTAGACTATTTATAATACCAATGTATGAAACTAGAGGGCAGTCTTTAGCACCATACAAAACTTGATCACTCTGTATAGTGTTATTGTTTTGGCTACTTCAGTATTATCAGATATTGAAAGGGGATAATTTTGGATATCTGATTGAAACTAAATAATGAATGGGGCACTGGAAAGAAAGGGAATGAAAGTAAATGTTAATAAGACAAAGGTTATGATGTTTGAAAGAGAGGAGAGGATGACGGAAGTATGTATCAAGATTAGGGAAGATAGTTTAGAGCAAACGAATGAGGTACGAATGTGACATTGAAAGGAGAGCGATGGCAGGTAATATGGTGAATGGGGCATTGCATACATTTATGAACAGCCAAACAATATCTCACAAAGCTTGTTTGGCTGTGCATATAGGGGTATTGGTACTAACACTAATATATGGAAGCGAAAGCTGGGTATGGCAAAAGAGGCATGAAAGCAGGATAAATGGAGTAGAAATGAGAGTGTTAAGAAGTATGATTGATGTGAAGATAACTGACAGGGTTCGAAATAATGGGACCAGAGAGTGTTGTGGCATGAAAGACAATGTAGTGACACTAATTGAGAAAGGTATGCTGTGCTGGTTTGGAAATGTGGAGAGGATGAATGAAAGTAGGTTGACGAAACGAATATATGAGGCGAGTGTAAATGGTAGAGTCGGGAGAGGAAGACCTAGGCGAACATTTCACGATCAAATCGGAGACGTTCTGAAAAAAGGCCAGGTCTATAGTACTCTAAACCAATGAGTAGGCATGCGAAGATTGACAAAAATGGGAGAAGCGAAATACGTTTGTCAGGACCGTAGCAAGTGGAAGAAGATTGTCTCTGCCTACCCCGTTGGGAATAAGGCGTGAATATATACATACATACATGATTGAAACTAAAACATTGTAATTGGTTGGATGGTTATTGAACAGTCCAAAATAAAAAAATTACCTCCCCATTTAGGTCTTTGTCTTCATTTGAATTTGTTGATGAAACTCCTCCTGTATCTTCTTCAGTTTTTTCATTATTGTCTGATGTTGATAGTCCATTTTTGCTAGATGATGCTGCATCACATACTAACTCAGAGCTTGAACCTGCTGCAAGTGTAAATCCTGAGCTCGAACTTGATGCCGCTATTGCAAAATTAAATTTAATATGCTAATATTGTTTACTGTATGGATATATCTTTGTAGTAAGTAATAATGATTTGTATAATTACTAAAGCTGAATTTCACTTAAAATTTGGTTGGGTACCTGTGGAAGCAGACTCTTCTGTATTTTTCTTAGCTCTCAAGCATGGTGACAAAGGTGTTCCTGAATCACCAAGTCGTGCTCGATGGAGGGTGCTTAATTTATTTTCATACTTTGCTAACACTTCCTGTACAAAAAAAAATCTTACTAAATTCTATGTACACAAAAGTTATAGCTTAAAAAAGTATTAATAGTCTTCATTTACCATCTTCATGTCCTAAATTTTTATTATTAAATATTTTTAAAATAATAAATAAAAATATTCGAATTTTTATTCTAGACTACAAATAGTTATGGGACTATTCCTTTTAACAATAGTAAATCAGACATTATAGGCCAGTATTTCTTAACTGACCCTGTTAATCTTGCCAGGCTTGCAAGTAAGTGCAAGTACTGCTTGTTTGTATTACTTCAATAAATGTTACTGAAATTTATACATTTGCTTTAGGAATTTACCCTTTTGGTTTTTATTTTATTTTATCACAATAGTAAACAATTTTTAAAAAACTTTGAAGCATTAGAAATAAAATTATAAATATATATATACATATATATATATAATTGTTAAATTAAAATGGATAAAAGAGGATGCAAAATTAATGCAAAAATGCAAAAAGACACAAAGAAAAAACAAAAAATTTAAAACATAAATTTGCATGCTAAATCAATCAAGCTTGATTATAGCACTATGTTAACCAACAGTAATATTAATTACTTAATTGAAAAAAACTAATTCCATCAGATCTTCCAATCATCAATTTAAATGAGCATCATTGTTTTCTAATTCTTGTACTAATATTAACACTGTGTGATTGTGGCTTCACAGCTGCTGTCAAAGTCATTATCAGTATTTATACTTTCAAGTAAATAATCATTAAAATTGCTTCAGAAAAGTCCCATGTAATTGGTGAAAATACATTAAAAAAATCCAATAAACCAAACCAAATAAAATGATGATGTTTATTGTAGTAAACTTATCCATAAGTTTGATTAGGAATCTATGAAAGTTAACAAGTATTAAGAGCAAGTAATTAAATATTTATATAGTAATTGAAAAGTTTAGCATCTTTAGCTGCCTGACATCATTTTGTTTGATATTTAGCAATGGGTATATGATAATTCACCTGTAAAGGTAGGTGTGCTTCTTGATATAAATTACTAACATTTTCATCTTCAGATTCTTCATTGTCACTTGGACCCGGAGGATTTATTTCACCTATCAAATAATAATTTAAAAATTAATGTTAACTTATCAAGTAATTTCTTAAATTAATTTAAAAACGATATGATATTAGTTGTGAATCATAGATTAACAATTTGTACTAATAATATTATTAATTGATATTAAACAAAAAAAAATTAAACAATTAACAAAAAATAGGAATTAATTACTATAAGACTGTACCTGCCAGCTCTTTCAAGATGTCCATAACCTCTTTAGTTGCTATTGTGGCATCAAACCCCAAGAAAGCTTCTGTCAAAGCATTAACTAGATCTCCACTTTTATATGCATCTGTTTTTTTAATATAGTCTGGCAAATTTTGTGAACAATATGTAGCTACCTCAGCACCTCCATGACCATCATAGACCGCAAAAAAATATGTATTGACATCATAGTCCAAGATTGTGTTGTGTGAATCCTAGAAGTTGATAAGCTTATTAAAATATTTTATGTAACTATATCATTACCACTGCCTATACAAAATTCAGATAGAACTGCAATATTCAAGCAAGCTATGTAATAAAGTTCTATACAAAAGTTAAGTCAAATCAGTGTCAGGATTTATGAATCTTTGATCATTGATCAATGAAAATGGTAAATGCCGAAAAATGCATGTTGATGCACTTTCCTACTTAAGTTTCATGTCATTATCGGTGCACCAGTAAACCAATCTATTTGTCACTTTGGGAGTTCAGTTTTCGACTTCGGCGAATCGTCCGCCTCTATCAAGATTTGGCGGATATCTTTGAAAACTATAATCAATAAAACTGATGAATGCAACTTGGTGGTTGCACTAACACAAGCTACAGCATGAACAAAAAATAGTAAAATAAGATAATGTTGTTGAAAATGAATCAGAGAATAAGCGAAACATAGAATAAATTAAAAATATTTTGAAATACGGAATAAATACTGTGCCTAGAGATTTATTACAATAATTATCAAACAATATTCTACCTCTTGATTGACACGCCATCCCTGCATGGAGCTTGCCCCGCATTCTAGTTTATCGTTTGCCTCATCGTTAGACATTTTTTCAGTAACGGGTTCAGATAAATAGGCACCCATAATGAACAGTTATCAGTTATAGAAGTGTACATGAAATATTATGATCAAATAGTATCTGACGCGCGAATTTCCCCAAAAATCGCGCAGGCGGCAAGCAAGCCGTCGAAACCAAATTACAGATAAAAATTAACAAAATTCACAGAACATAACATACAATACATGTCATATAGTCTCTAGCGAGAGCAGTTTATGTTACAAATATTTGTGCTGTTTATCAATATTTGTGCTGTTTTTTGTGTTTATTGTGTTATACCACCACCGATTAATAAGGATTATTTTAACACATTTCTTAAAAACTTATTATCGCTGCTAGCAATACAATTTAATTAATTAATAACCATTCTAATTGAAGATTATAATTTATCAAATTCAAATATCAATCTATCAGTATATGTTACTCAGGCAAGTAATAATGATATTGATAGTATGTTTATAGATGAAATCCTATTTCATAACTTACATCAATAATTTATAATTAGTAACGAGAATAACCTAATGCTTGATTTGTTTTTAACTAACTCCTCGACAATACAGAGAATTTCTACATGTTTATTTCGCTTAATAAGTATAGATGATTACCACCCAGCCCTAAAAATAAATATTAATTCACATCAAACTAAATGCTCATTTAAAACAAGAAGGTTCCCTGAACTTAATTTTGATAAATATGACTACAAAAAATAAATGATTAACTCTCTAGCATAGATTGAACGGATGTGTTGAAGGGTGTTGAGGAAAATTAAAATTTCATTATATTTTATTCATAACGAAAAGTATCCATGTTGAGTTCAGTATTCCCCTAATAAAATGTTCACGATAGATTTTGATATTCTACAAAAAATACAAAAGATATAGTAATTCTAGAGACAAAGAAAGAGTAATATTGGTTAGAAATAGATGAGATAATATGTTAATGTGTTATAAAGCTTAAAAAAATGCGGCAGTCAATTAGAAATAAAACTCATTAAATTTGGTCGTTCGTAAATAGCCAGAAACGTAATGGTATTCACTACCTAATCAAATGTAAAGCGTGTACCATCCTAGGCCTCATCTTCGCTTTCCATCGGGCAAGATTGAGGTCAAACGCAGGCCTATTTTTTTCATAAAAAAAAAAAATTGCCTTTGGTTAGAAAGTAGCTATTGGTGGTCAGATTTAGACAGGTTTCAAATTTAATGTCTCCGACATACTACTTCCAGTCTGTGTACAATCCTTCAGATGAAGCTAGAAGAAGTTTTTGTATCTTTGAAAAAAATTAATGCATATTCTGATGTATCTTTTAGTAATTATGTTTTAACAGAATAGGATATATGTAATGGTTTAACAAAATTAGATTCCAAAAGGGAGCGGGGTTAGATAGAGTACCTAACACATTCTTAAAGCATTGTGCCGAGACATTTTATATAATAATCGCGTAAAGGCATTACAGTATTTTTCCTCCTAGGAAGCGGGCTTGTTTGACACCAACACACAGGGCGACGTTTCAAAGATATGTAATATATTACGACCTGTGTCGATCCTTTTAGCACATTGAAAAGTTTTCGAGGCAAGAGCTACCTGCCAATAATGTCGCACTCTTGTGCGACATTATTGGCACGTTTAAACAGTAAATTCTTTAGAATGTATCATTCGGAACATCACGGGTTTTTAGCGAAAAGTCAACTGCGTATAACTTGATCGGATTTGTTAACGATATTGCTGAGGCTTTGCATGTCTGAGAGGAATTTTAAGAGGATCTACATGTAATATATATACAGATTTCAGCAAGGCTTTCTATTTAATAGATATTAGAAGAATGAAATCTTAAACCTAGGAATTCATGGTTCATTGTTGCGTTGGCGCGAGTCGTAATTACGAAAAAGGGCTTATGTATAGTAAGTCATGAGGTTAGCAAGGCTGGTGCTGGAAACCTGGGTCCTTTCCTTTCATAATTTTTATAAATTATTTTACTAGGAAATTTACATGCCCTTTTAAAATGTACGCAGATAACTTAAAATTATATAAACGTATAAAGACAGAAAATAATGTTAAAACTTTATAAGACAAATTTAAGAAAGTGTAATTCTGGAGTTGTATCAATAAAATTAAATGAAATGTTAAAAGAAATCACTAATAAAGGGATTCCATTAAATATGTGTACAATTTGAATAATAATCCTCTAAATGAAGTTAGTGAAATTAGAGACTCGGTGAAATATTAAATAGTTCTTTATGTTTTAGAGCTCATATTGATACTATAGTTTAAAAAGTCTCTCGGTAATTTTTTACGCCTCCTTTCGTTGTTTGGGAGTTATGAGTTACACACAATGCGTTTTTGCCAAACTTACATGAGCTATCTCTTTTTCTCGGAGCCACACTCCAAAAAATAGACATAGAGTCTGGTAAATGAAAGCTCGTCTTAAGAAAACGCGGCAAATTCAAAAAGTCATAATGTGGTATCACTAACTAAAGTAGGAGTAACAGATTTTGATTGTTGAATATTATTTTTATTTTATTAGAATGTTATTTACATATTCTACATTCTAATTCAATTGCCAAAATTAAAATAAATTTAAACATTCAAATAAAAGCCCTAGCTCCTAAAACTAACCGCCATGTATATACCTGTATAGTCAACGGAAATAACTAAATTAGCTGTAGTTTGGTGGAGCATATTGTATTGTGTGCTAGATTTGTTCATTATCAATATTCACATTATTATTTAAAAATGTTTAAATAAAAACCAATCATCCTACTTAAAATCACCCAGTGCATTCGACATGCATGTATTCGACAGTGTTAGGTAACAAAAAATTATTGCCGTGTAAAACTTTTAAGAAAACTTCAGGTCACGCTTTCCATGGAGACCTTTTGTCATATGAATATACAAGAACGACTACATGCTATAGCTGTTGTCGTTCTTGCTATAGCTCCGTCATGCGAAAGCGTAATTATAAAATTTATTTTGAGTTTTGTGGAAACCAAATAGTTCTCGTACTCTTTGTTTCTTTTTCTATAAACTACTTTTAGTGTATATAAAAGTACGGGTATCGAAAACCAGAGGGCGAAAACGGAATTTGCAGTGGCAAACACGCTAATTTACGACTGTCTTTTTTATTAAACAAAAGCAATACATTTTCATTGTCAATGTAATAATAATATTTAATGGGGAAGAGGTGAATAGGGCTTCCAGGGCTTTTTCTCAAGCTCTAAAGAAAATTGTTTAACTTTCTACAAAAAACTTTATATTAACTTTATATTAACTCCATATAGATTGCATAAATATTTGAAATTATTAAAAATTTTCTTTTTCCCAAAAGTTGATAACTTCGTTAATTTGATTTAACTTGATTGATTTTAAAATTAGCCGAACAGACAAAACACCAGACAGAGGAAAAAAAATTGCCTAGTTTGATATACGAAATTTTTTTTTTAAATAGACGTGAAATAAATATACTATACTCAAATGAGGGTTCTTTGTCATATTGTTTGCGTACAATTTCCATTACTCATTACATTTTTGCACTATTGAAAATATTTTTTTATTTAGAATTTGCTACTCACTTCTTACTTTTGTATAAATAAAATCGTGTGTGTAAAGCCTATGTTGGGATATGTATACCGTATGATAGTGTGATAATTTTGCTCTTCAAATATATTTGTTTGTATAATAAGATAATTTCAGTTTGTGTAAATGCACGATTATTTCCGTCAAATAAAAACATGAATACACAGCAAACATAATCTGATATATTTATGACCACCGTATTTCTAACACTTACGTTACCGAGTTGTCTTCTAAGCTACTTAGTTACATTTAGTTTCATTGCAAAATGGACTCAATATTTGATCGTGCTCTCTCTGAAATAGGCCAGGATGGAAGATTTCAAAAAAAGTTTGACATTGTTTATAACGTGATCTTAGCAATTTTATGGCCAATGGCCTACACGAATTTGATGATCGCTTTAGTGGTAGTACCTCATACTTGTGAAGTTCCAAGCAAACCTAATGGTGTTAGCGAACTGTTATGGAAAGAAATGAACATTCCCGTGTAAGTAAGTATATTGTTGTAATGAAACTTCAAAGAAAATATTAACTTATTAACATCTTAATTTTTATAAAAAGGTACACGAACGCTGCTGGCGAGATAAAGTTTCACAGTTGCTTCATGTATACAAACGGTTCTGTTAACAATAATACGAAAGGTAAAGTCTTATTTCTTATTTTTTTTTCTAATCTTTTTATTCACGCATAAATATCCGCTTTCACACAAGGGTTTTTCAGAAAGTCTCATCGTTCAGAAAATTCATTTTGGTTTACCGGCATGCATGTGATTTAACGCGTCTTTAATTTTTGGTTTATTACATGATGGCACAATCAGAAAATTATGATGACTATGATGCAAGTCATAACGACAGTACATCCTATAGTACAAAATAATATAATTCTAACACGTTTTGCACTATTAAGCTTATACCTAATACATTTAAGCGCATATAAATTAAAAAAAAATTGCTGATGAACCGATTTGAATATTTTTTAGGATGTGATACGTATGACTATGACAAAACTTGGTATGAACAGACAGTTCCCACAGAGAAAAACTGGGTTTGCGACAAAGAACTATACGTCGCCAATATCTTTGCTTCAAGTAAAATTGGAGAACTTGTTGGATCTTTAGTATTTGGGTGGTTTGGAGATACGTAAGTATTAACTTACTTATATTTTTTGGGTGTCGCAAGAGACGACTTAAGAAAAAGCAGAATATCTATCTCGAAAAAAGTACAGACCGTAAATATAGAGATCGATGACGGGCTGTAGTCTAAAATTGGCTTCCCACAGTGCGTGATTTAACAGGCTATCACGCACGACGCACCGTGGGAAGAGTACTCCTCCGTGGTAGCGCAGACGCGTCCGTAACGGAGCGTCGGATCTGCCGAAATACACTACAGAAATGGCCCCTCCCACGAAAGTCCGTAAAATCACGCATCGTGGGATTGTAGTATGTTACTAATCATTTATCATCTTAGTTATCTTTTATTTTTAGCAAACAATGAAGTAACAGAACATGCCCATACAAATTAAGCTCCTACAAGCCGAATATGGATAGTGAAAAGCGATTTCGATTTTATTTAACACTACTTATTGATGTCGTGTTGGATGTTAATTTAGCTTGAATAAATGAACGATTATGTTATACCTCTTTCATCAACATTTCCCAGATTATATTATGACAACGATTTATTAACCATATCATGTATGACAGGCCGATGATAGGTAAAAGCGTCTACTACTGAACCCTAAAATTACCAACTCGCCTACCGTGTGTGGTGTTTATGGTAAAATCTCCTCTCGGGAGAAGCCTTGACCTGTATTTAACTTCAAACTGCTAAAACTCTAGTTACTGGGTTTTGCACCTTGAGATTGCTATGAGATTTTCACCGTTTTCCCCTTAATCGCCTCTTACGGGAAGAAAGCGGGTGGCATATTTACATCACATCCACATGGCATCATTTAATAATTTTTAATATCGGATTTCAAAGAAAATTCGGTATTCATGATAAATATCGAGTGTCTTCTCGACCCTATTGTAATAAAATTAAGGATTTATAACATTTCTTGCATTCTTAGTCCTGGTGGGGTATAGACTAGACCATTTTTGCAATGTATATATTTTGAAGTTCGAGAAACTTTGTACACTAGATTGATATGGACTAATTACGATATTTATATTGGTTTTCGCTGCTGTATAATTAGTTTAAAAATTCTACAAATACTCGGTATGGGAAATAATGTTTTAATTTTCAGTTACGGCCGTCGACCAACTTACATAATAGCACTTCTGTTGATTATAATCGGACGTAGTGTCAGTTTGCTAGCGGGCACATCGTTCATTTTGTTTGCAATGGGAAGTGTCATAGCTGCATTTCCATCCTGGTCTGTTCTCCAAAGTGTCACTGTAATATCCTTGGAGTTATCTTCTCCAGCGCGACGGACTTTAACGGCGACATTAAGATTTGCTGGCTGGAGTGTTGGTATGGCTATAATGTCGTTATTATTTTGGTGGGTCAGGGATTGGAAAATATTTTTTATTGCCACTACTGCTACTCAGCTTCCGTTTTTACTTTTTTCTTGGTAAGTAACTGTTTTAATGCAAATAATATTTACGGTTAGAGTTAATATATTAATCACAGTAATATGTGAAATAAAATACTTATGTATCCCTAACCTTAACAGCCTGTAAATAGTTCACTGTTGTACATAGGGTTCTCACATGAGGAGGGTTTGCCATAATTTTCACGCCCGGCAAGCGAATTGGCGACCGCTACACCAGACACTTCGCTTCTTAAACGCTGCAGCACGTCATCGGTCTGCTTAATTTCGGTGTGTTATTTTTCAAGATGGTTATCCCGCCATCGGTCGGTAGCCATTGCAATGTTCAAGGCTTTTTCCTTAGTCACCTGTTGGGAAACCCACGGGAAGAAAGAAGAAGGTAGATTCTTACGCCGATACTACAGACTTATACATAGTTTAGATTATTAATTTTAGGAAGATGATCGAGTCACCAAGGTGGCTTTGGATACAAGGCAGAACGAAAGAATGCGTAAAATATTTGAAATATATAGCAAAGCAAAATAACGCAGCCCTGTCAACGGAAAGTGAAAACGATATTTTGACTGTAAAACCTGCTAAAAGTACTGATACTCTGGGACCGTTAGCGATATTCTCAGGGTGGGGGTTAGCAAAAAATACAAGTTTACAGCTGGCAATTTGGTAAGTAAAATTTATAAACAATATAAATCAATTACAAACTTTTCTTTCTGTTCTTTTATTTCAGTAAAATACTAACTATGACATTATTATTTTTGGGGTATTTCCTATATTTACTCATCTGGTTGGGTTGTATAAATAAATATCATAATATAAATAATATTTTATAAATTATATATATAATAAAATTAAATAGATAATTAAAACCCAATCAGATGGAAGCCCCCGGCAGGGGAGACCAGACGGCCGAGGGTTAGGGAGAAAGGGAAAGAAACCGGCGGCCAATGTGAGCGGTATCGAGTAGCACCGCCTTCTGCATTTGAGCTCGGAGCGGTCCGTCACGGAGTCCCAGCCGCCTCAGATGTTCCGAGAGGCTGACTGGGATTAACCCATTCGCAGAGACGACGATCGGAATAATTTCGGTCGGCATACCACAACACATGTCGGTTACCTCGTGAGCCAGGTCCAGATATTTTGACATTATTATTATTCTATTTATGACTAAAACTACTATTTCTGTGTACAGGGCGTGTCTAAGTATGAGTTATTCGGTTATTATAATGAGCTCTGGAGAAAAAACAGATGGAAATCCTTTTTTGGAATTGGTATGGCAATCTCTAGCGGAAGTGCCGGGATATTTTATAGCCGCGTGGCTTGCCGACCGAATCGGGAGGCGGTACACAGGCGCGATGTCATTCGCTGCCTCTGCAGCCATTTGGACGATCCTCGCATTTCGAGAGAGCAGTTAGTATTTAATCTTTTTTATCGTCCAGAAATGATGTTAACTAAATGTTGGATTATGAACATTACTGAAGTTGGATATTTCCCTCTGATCGTAGCCGAGGAGGGCGATTGCTTATGCGCGGTTTGGGTGCCGTATACGGCACAGAAACTGCATGATATATCATGCAGGTTCGGTGGCTTCTAACAGAATGACGGTATAGTCGACATAAAACAGTCAGAACTCAAATTATTACATCGGTTCACGGTTGCAACGTCACAGCTGCGAAGTCTGGACACTGCGATCACCAACGCGCTTGTTGAGCGTCGCGATTAAGGACAAAATTTCCTTGGGCCTTAATCGCATAGGCTGGAGAAGATGATGATGATAATATAGAGAAAGTAGGTCAGCAAGAGTTTGCAATATAAGTACTTATTTTTTTCTTATTTAGCGTGTTAACAGTCCACTGCTGCAATAGCGTATTCCTTGTAGGCAAAAAGGCAGGTCCACTGCCTACCCAGTTTCCAAACCCACTATTCACACCACTTTACAGTCGGATATAGGCCACACACTCAGGGAGGCATTACAGCTTCACGGCGGGTGAGTTATTCTCTTCTCAACAAATTCACATCGATTTATTTCACACATGAAATAAAATAGACTTTTAGGTACTGTTGCCGTGTGTTATTTAAATCGTAGGACAAAATCCAATGTGGCATAATAATATTCGACATTATTATCTATACCTGAATTACCTGTACTAGTTTCGCAACACATTTTATTTGTTTAAATAAGTAACCGACCTATTATATTATGCTTCAGAGGATTATAACTGAATCCCTAAAGATGGCTCAAGGCGAAACTAGTAATTTTGTTATATAAATAAATAAAATGTATTGTGAAACGTAGCGTCACGTACCTCTTGTACTATTAAATAGTAATAATAATTATCAATATGATGAAATTTCACTAAGTGACAACAATCGCAAGTATAAATTATAAAATAATGTTCATATCCCCTCCTTTCACCTAATTTTATGAATTTTTCCAAGACATAAATACATTTTAATGTATTTAATTTTAGGTTCAAATACAACTTTTCGCAATACGTTAGTGGGGAGTGCTCTGGTCATAGTCAACAGGTTGTCAGCAACGATGTCATTTTATATTATCAATATCTTTGCTATGGAGTTTTATCCAACTTGTATACGCCAATCGGGAATGTCAATAGGAAATTTGTTTTCAAGTGCAGGTTCCGCTTTAGCTCCTTATATTTTATATTTGGTAAGTTATTTTTTACCGCTCTACTCAAACTGTATTTTTATATTAGGTAGATCATGCTTTAAACATTTTCATAACTTTTGTTTACTGCTACAGTCTTTTGTTTCTATGTATGGTTGTGTTTGTTTTTGCCTCTTCAATATTGGATACTTATTTTTATTCATCAGCCTGTTAATAGTTCACTGCTGTACCTAAGCCTTGCTCAATGGGAGTCATATTGGCCACGTTTGGCCAAATTGGTTGGTGGTAGAGCCAAGCACCGGCTTTTGCTGCTTGTCGAATGGGTCGGCTCAACCGTGTTAAGCCGGTCATACCGGCGTGAAGTGTCTCTGCGTATCTTGTGGTTCTGCGTTTCTTTCGGTGAGTGAGAGGCCTCTGCCCCTTCCCATGCCTCTCCTCATCCTCCATCCCATCTCCCAAATACCAATTAAAGTCCGGCAACGCAGCTGCAGGACATTTGGTGTTGCAGATGTACGTGGGCGACGGTAATCGCTAGCTCGTTTGTGGCCTTTCTCATAAAAAAACGCTTATTGGCGATTGCGGAAGCAGACTTTTAAACAGGTTTTGAAGTAATCGCCGGAAATGTATTAGTACGCAATAAATTCAAGTGATATTCCCTGTGAACTGATTTACTATATGCTCTAGGATGAAATAAAACCAACATATGATATCTGGCAACACGCACATTAGCCGTTTATGTAAGCTTTGTAATCTTATATAAACTTATATTGAACTTGAACCTCCTTACAATAATAAATCTGGAAGTACAGATAAATGTAAGTATAATAGAAAGTGGTAAATGGAAAGAATGTTAATTACGTATATCCGCAAAACAGCAAAAATACTTAATATTGAAAATACTAAGTCTTGATTTAAAAGCGTTTACTGCTCTCGGCTTTTCACACAAACTTTCAACTCCAAACAACATTTTCCTGGTTTTTGCGGGCTTTCTAGAAAAGGCCTATGTACAGCATTGGACTTGAAAAAGCTGACGATGATGTCAAAGAAAAGTAATAAAGTTATAACCATTTTAATCAAAATTTTAGGGACGACGCGTGGACTCGCGGTTGACCGGTGTAATATTAACAGGAATTTCGATTGTTGGTGTTATCTGCTATTTGTTATTACCTGAGACTTTAAACGCAAAATTACCAGAAACAATCGAAGATGCTCAGGTATTTGGTAAAAAGAAAAGCAAATATTTACCAATAACCTTAAAAAATATGCGAGAAGATGAAGCCGTTTCTTCTTAAAATAGCTAATCTAAGGGACTATTAAAAGTACAGAACAAAATAATATTCATAATTAAGTGACGATGTTATAAGGTGTGTAAGCAAATAATATTATTAGTGTAATATTCAGTATTTTATTTTCTCAAGTAAGTTTAAGAAACCACAGAAAGTTATTTATTATACAAAAATTAAATGATAATTAATTAAAAATAGAAAAATGCTGTTACTAATTATTTAATTGTAAGAAAGCTACGTACTGTTAGTGCGCGTGTGTGGATCTTTATATATATAAATATATATACGTGTATGAGTTCTCAAAGAGCCGTGGTAGCCTAGTGGTCAGGGCGCTCGCTTAAGTTTCATAGAGTGCGAGTGATCTGGGTTCGATCCCCGGTACCGGCACCACAAAAATTTAACAATTTTAGTAGTCAATTTTAAGTGCTGTATTTGCCACGTGCTCAGCGGTGAAGGAAAACATCGTGAGGAAACCTACATGTCTCAGAAATAATAAAAATATTATATCGAGGATATGCGAAGCCCGCCAACCCGCACTGGAGCATGAGCACGTGGCTCTCTGATACTGGTATTTGAGAAGGAAGGCCTTTGCCCAGCTGTGGGCACTCATAGGCTGTTACTTTACTTTTTATGTGTTCTCTGCTGAATAGTGAGCCTTTTTAGGCGAAAACGATTGTGAGAGATATGGTCATACTTTCGCAGACCAAATATAAAGCGGTTGCAGTTGTTAAAAAGGCACTCTAGCTTGCTAAGAAGATTTTTGTACAGGTCTGAGTAACACACATTCGCATAATCAATTATATGTAATCATGTGGTATCAGACACATCGTTGCTACAGAGGGTGCGCAGCCGCTAGAGAGGGTGCGAACCTTTTGATGCTTAAAAGCATTAGAAAAGTCCATAAGTAACATCACTGTAATTTTCATATTTTCCATCCATTCTCTTAAATCATCGGTAATTTTAAGTAAGGCAGTGGTGGTGCTATGACCTGTATAAAACCCAGACTAAAATAGGATCAGTAGGTTATAGACTGTACATGAACTGGGAGATTTGCTTATATAGCATCCAAAACTTCTGTCAGGAGAGGCAGAATCGATATAGGACGGAAATTATAGGGCGGTTGGGTATTTTTGGTAGAGATCGTACAAAAGCCTTTTTCCACTGAGTTAGATATTGATCGGAATCAAGAGAAAAGTAAACGATGTGACTGCAGGTAGAAACGTGCTGCTCTAGTTAACATGACCCCGTTAATATCATCGCACCCAACAGCTTTGGATTTTATAGCCAGTATAGATTTTCTTGCCGCCTACTCGTATTTTATAGGAGAAAAATTGAAGACAACTATTTGCAGAGACTGTAACGAAGCTATTTAATCTATACTCTGAGATCGGATTATAGGGTCCAGTTCAGAAGCAGAAACAACATGAAGGTTAATATCATCGTGAAGGAGAAAAGGACCACAATTTTGGGTTGGTGTCCTTGTAACACCAATAAAATTTAAAGGTGAAGATCGTGTAGGTGTTCTCTTATATCATAAGAAAGCCCAATTACGCCTAACCATTACCTTCCGCACATCATCAGTTATAAAAGCTGGTGGACGTTTCAGCCCAACTCTATGAACTGGGACGTAAGCGGCACATCATTGAAAATAGATATTTTATCATTGAACTGTACATAATCAATATGTAATGCAATACGTTAATAACCACTTACACAGATCAAAACAAAAAACTGCTGCTGACATTTTAAAGCTCCTGTCTGTAAAAAACGATCAGGTTATCCCCTGCTGAGAAATCATGTCTGGAAAAACATTAAAAAGTTCAGATGTGCAATGTCTAACAACAATAATATAACTCCTTATAATTCACTCTGGATCGAAGAATTTTCCCACTAACTCGCTTCTGCCACAGCTCCATCATATGATGAATGTTTTAATTATCCTCCTTCACTCTAATCCCCAGATAAATTTTCTACAGTACTTCAGGGTCTCAAAGACTCCTCACCAGCATTTGATGTAATTCCTTACTCCTTCATAGTTAATAGCAGTGAAATCACACAAACTCTACCTGGTAATTTAAATACTATATATTGTGTACACTAAACATCCAGAAGAATGGAAATTTCAAATAATCCTACCCATTCTTAAACCAGGCAAACCTAGTAATGACCTATAGCTCTCTCAAGTACCATGACAAAGATGCCAGAAAATTTTATTAAAAACAGCTTGGAGTGGTTTTTGGAGAACAAAGAAGTTTTACCTAGAAGCCAATTTGGATTCCGGTAAGGATTATCTACAATGGATAGTCTTACTTCATTGGTCACAAATATTTGTATTGCTCTTTCTAAACATCAATATCTTGTGAGAGTCTTCCTAGGTGTGTCTTCTTCCTATGACAATGAACTTCTTCCTAGGCTCAGGCAGAACTCTGTTCTCTCACTTTGATACGCTGTATATACATATGATTTAGAACTTTCGATTAATTAATTTTGTAATGTTCTCAAATATGAAGATGACCTAGCTCTTTATCTCCCAATAGACAACCTCTCTTCAGCTTGTACTCATTTAAATTTTTCCATGGCATAATTACGTGAATGGTTAACTGATCATGGTTTATAATTGTCTGCCACTAAATGTAGAATGGTGAGTTTTTCCCGCCATAAGAGTGTTCCAAATGTTAAAATTTCGTATGATGATCAACTTATCCCAATTAGAGACAAGGTGAAATTCTTAGGGGTTGTTCTTCATTCAACAGGCCATGAGCCTAGGGCGTTAATAACCGCCGTTGCAATCATGGGCTTAAACAATCTTGTGGCAAACGAGTACCAGTTGAACGTTATGGATGAGGCAAGTGTGATGAAGATCCGCACGCCTAATTAAAGTGAGGACGAAATACGCAGAACCAAAACATTTCTATATGAATCGCTTGTCCTGGGTGACCGGATCCCGTCCCGAGGAGGGATGAAAAGGGAGAATGAAGACTCCATGATATCAAGGTGACATGGACGACGTGCCGACATTCGTGGCAAAGATTCAGACGCCTGGTAATTCAGAGTTCGAATTACCAGGTACGAATTGGTTTCACAAAATTTCTGCATACATTGCATTGCCATTGACGAATCGACTGTTCCAAAAGTAACACGAACAAAGCTCGTATTTTCCATAGCATGTTTTTTCCTTCCAAAAATGAAACTGTTTTGAACTCAAAATCGTTGTCGATATAGGAGAAAACAATAAATTAAGCTTTATGAGTCTATTATTTATTGAATAGATACTTTATATTACCATGAAAACCGTCAATGACCTACCGCTAGTGGATGAGTGAACTATTAAATTTAGTTAGGTAACTGCGACAGTGTGATCAAATTCTTAATGCGCCGAGCAACCGGCGCACCTTACTACATGCGGAATGCAGACCTGCACCGCGACTAAATCTGCCCACTCTGGCGGCCCTCTTTAAAGAAATATCCACAAGATATTTCGCAAAGTTAAAGGATCTCCCTAATCCGTTAGTAGCAGCGCTAGGAAATTACACTCCTGCGCTTAACGACCCGCCTGACAAAAGGCGCCCCAAGAACGTCCTCTTCGACGAGGACGACCTTATCACAAGACACAACAATGCGTTCGCGGACACAACACCCGTTCACATTATCACACAGACTACAGAGACAGCTCACATGTCTCACACACACCGCGCGGTCACAGATTCACGCCATACACGAGGATTACTCGTGTGCAAAGGCGTTCTTAACATCAAAGTTTTGCCCAAATTCGATTGCAACCCAAGCCGAGGTTTTACCTCCCTAAAAGGGGCCCTTGGGTTGTCGTCAGCCCCCCCCCCCTAGTTTTTGCCGAGAGTCTTTCTTTCGTTAACAGGGGTCCGAGCGCGACACAGCATCAGCAGCGTCGTCGTTCCTTTTTGTTTATTTAACTTGCGGGCCTCCTCCTCGCGAGTCTTACCGATGTAGCTGTAAAGGCCACTGGGCCAACAGCAGATCTACCGTGAGGATTTTAGTCGGTCCGGCATCTTCAATGCTGATCCCGACATAACCAGTCACCGGAGACGGTGACGGGTAGGTGCGAGCACCTTTCCCCCACGTTAAACTAAAAAAAAAAAAAATGTGATCAAATTATAATGAAAATGCCATGTAAGTATACTTCTAAACTAGTAGAATTATACTTACATTGACTACTTAGCGGGCCTTTAAATGAAAATCATTTAAAAAGTCTGAATAAAAAGCGTTTAAGCACTAATACAATCTGATTTCATTTAATTTGTTCGTCGACATCGAACATGTTTGACATTTATAATAAACCTTTTTTATAAAGTGGAATATTATAAGTAAGTACGAAGGGAAACCCATAATTTCATAAAACTGGAAAACGCAAATTTTAAATGCGTTTCAGATTTTAAGCCTTTTTGCCAAACTTTACTTTTGATTTAGACAGCTGACCAGTGACGTCCACTTAGCACTTTTTATGCTTAATTTGGAAGATTTCATACAAGTTTAGGACATTAATTTCTAATACAGTATATTTTGAAATGTCATTTCAAAAAAAAACAAGGTTCTGTTGACCATGAGGATTTAGACATTTTATTTCAAAACGTAGTTTTCATTCATTATTAAATTTTACATGTTCAAAATATACATAATATAATATAACAAAAATTTTGTTCCCTAGTCTAGTTGACAACACTGGAGCTGACTGTCGTTTCAACTTTCAAATGAAATTGTATTTTATGTTCGGTTCTGTCAGATAGAGTATTTTTGTGAATATATTAATTTTATATCATTCTGATAATGTTTTGTGTAATTATTTCAGTGTAATATATTGAATAACGACACATATAATAACAATTACAGAGCCAGAAGAAAATTCACTGCCATTTCTAATTATTTTGCTAATCTTCCGTTTTGTTTCTAAAATGTCGGGGGATCACAAATCATTTTTAAAGGGAAGTCCTTCTCAATATGTGAAATTAAATGTAGGCGGAACATTGTTTTATACTACAATAGGTACGCTAACCAAGAGTGATAATATGCTACGAACTATGTTTAGTGGTAGGATGGAAGTACTTACTGACTCTGACGGTACCTGTATATATTAATAATTCTACTTACTATTGAGTTGCTAAATGCTCTATGAAATTGATTGCAATTGCTTATTTTACTTTAGGATGGATTTTAATCGATCGCTGCGGAAAACATTTTGGCACGATATTAAATTACCTGCGCGATGGATCTGTTGCACTACCTGAAAGTTTTCGCGAGACCATGGAGCTTTTAGCAGAGGCAAAGTACTTTCTAATTGAAGAACTTTCTGAAGCTTGTCATCAAGCTTTAAATAAAAAGGAAAGAGATGCTGAACCCATTTGTAGAGTACCTTTGATCACCTCACAAAAGGAGGAGCAATTACTTATTATGTCTACATCAAAGGTACAGGATATTTTAACACATAATTTTAATTTCTTGTATTTATGCAAACACTACACATTTTAAATGAAACTATTGTATTTGTTTTGTATTATTTCCCCGCATTACCACGGCTGCTGTAAAACAATCGGAATATCGGGAATATTAAAACGCGTTAAAATCCGTAAATAATAGTTACATATCATTTTAAGTTTTAAAACGGAAACTTTGTTTCTTCTTAAATAACATTTAAGAAGCGATGATTATTCTTAAATTTGAGAGTTAAAAATATGCCTAAATGTTCTGTTAACTTACATATAAGTTATTTACTATATTAACCTATTTTAGTCCACTGCTGAAAAGCAATTCAGATAAGTTATTAATAGTGGTATGAGTTTAGCATACTCAGATATAGGTAATGTGAATTTACAAATCTGAAGTTATTCACTTTTACTAATTCTTCTGAATGGTTTAATTCACCTAAACTAGGGATTTGCAAACTATTTTGACCAAGAGACCCCTTTTCTAAAATGAACTGGTACCTCAGACCCCCATAGCCAAATTACTAGTTTTTTTCCTATTGATACAAAATACTTAGCAAATTCAAAACTTTGCGGTTGGTTAAATGAGTAAACTTATCATGATTTTCTGATCAAAATTTTACAAAATAAATAGACAAAATTCAGTAAATATCAAGTGTAATTAATAATTATTAATAGAAATTATGTAATTTTTTTTTAAAAGTACAACAATGATACTTCGTACTAAAATATTAGTCATTCATATAACAAGTTGGCACACAACACAACTTATACAGTATCCCAAAAGTTTCAAATAAGAACTTGTGTTAATTAAAAGGGGTCGATTTTTAGACCTTGTGGAACCCCAAAATCAGTTATTGTTTATGTTGACCAAGTGGGAAACCGATACCACTTTGGAAATCCCTGGCCTAAACTATTCTCTTCTTCATTACATTGATTCTGCATAGTTAGATTCAGGAATGACTTCATAAAGTCATTACTCTTACTAACTAAATTCTCATATAATTTTGTGGAATTCTGAATAACTATGTAGGTAATTAGTATGTCTTTTATTCACCAAATTCCTTAACAAAACTAGGCCCTAATCACTGTTATACATAAATTGATTTTTGTTAATGCTTTAAGTCAATCAAATTGTAGTAAAATGTAAGATTGACACATTTAAAAATCAATATATTTACAGTATTTTGGTAATAAGAGAGGGAGAGAGAATCTACCTGCCAGCATTAGTAGTTCACTTATTTTTGGTAGATTTAGACACCTATAAATACTAGACGGATATTGACTCACTGTTGTGCAGCAATATTTCTTCACTCTCACTGGCTTGGTCACAAATACCCCCTGTTTCCTAATAACCTAGTCTTTATAAGCCCTTTGGTTCCATGGACTGCATAGTGCATTGACCGTGATAATAGAATTATTCATACATATATAAACTTTGTTTTACACTTCTTTATTCCTTATGTATTTAATTGATGTATGTATGCATAAGAACTCGTGTAAGAACTCAAGATATAAACAATAGAATTTATAAAAAACAGCCAAGTGCGAGTAAGTCTGCAAGGGATCTTGCTGTATTAAGGATAACCCTATAAAGCACACATATGACCAATTAATTATTTTTTACACTGTGTTGATTGATGATTAGGTATGCCCCATGCTTACATTTTGATTGAAATTAGTCTACTATGGGTCTATGGGATAGACTGCATTGTTTATTTAATTTGAATAAAAAAGTTACTCACTGTTTGATTAAAAATCTGTTTCAGCCCGTGGTTAAGTTGTTGATTAACCGTCACAATAATAAATATTCATATACTAGCACTTCAGATGATAATCTGCTAAAGAATATTGAATTATTTGACAAGCTTTCTCTGCGCTTCAGTGGAAGAGTTCTATTTATCAAAGATGTTATTGGATCTAATGAAATCTGTTGCTGGTCTTTCTTTGGCCATGGAAAAAAATGCGCCGAGGTATGTTGTACATCTATTGTGTATGCTACTGATAAAAAGCACACCAAAGTTGAATTCCCAGAAGCTAGGATTTTTGAAGAAACCCTCGGTATTTTGCTTTATGAGAGTAGGAATGGCCCTGATCAAGATTTAATTCAAGCAACTTCATCTCGTGGAGCTGTTGGTGGGCTCTCTTGCACAAGTGATGAGGAAGAAGAACGTTCAGGATTAGCACGATTGAGATCAAACAAGCAAAATAATCAATCTTAGCGGTTACAGTCAGGCCTGGCCCGCCTACGAAATTCTAAGAGGACAAATGTCTAATTTGCAGCTAGCAACAATCTTCCAATTTGCTGGCCAACTTGTTTCGGTCTGTAATCCTTTACAATGCTGTAGACCCTTTGCTGAGTCTCTTTAAATGTGAGTGTTCTAATTATAGAAGGCATTTATGACCTAGACTTTATAGACTTCCTTAAATGTGTCTACATAATATATCCATACTGTATTTAGTAACATACCAATATATCTAAAGTTGTGGTAGAATTAGTACCTATCTTTCTTAATAATAAAATTGAGAAATGTTGCATGAAAATAATCAAATATGAATCCTAAAGATGTCATATTGTATTTGATAGTATGTAACCAATTGAAACCCTAAAAATATTCTATCAAGTTTTTGTGTGGTGCAATTAGCATAGTTTTAGGTTATAATGCAATGGTGAAAGCATTAAAGAACTGTTTATTAAAGTGAAAGAAAAGAAATGAAAATGTTAATATAAAGGAGAATAAAAATACAGGTATAAATAAATCGTGATACCATTATGTCTAATAAATATGAAGAACAAGTAAAGTATTTTCCACAAAAACTTAGGCAAATGTAAAACACAAACTTGTATAATGGAAGAGATTGTATCCAGTATTCAAAGAAATTTAAATAATATAGATGATTATTTATACAACAATATAAAAATTAACGATATATGAATATTGCAAGGTATTTACAGTTAACAAAATTGCATATACTAAATGTTTCACTTGTGAACTTTGTGGCTCAAACAATTTGCCAAATTGATGTTGTAATTAGTATATGTTTTGGTAATCTTTTGTCTTTACAGTGACCAACATACTGTTATCATATTTAATAAATTTTTGTCATTGTGTAATTTTAATGATATGTCATGTACATGAAAATGTTACATAATTTAGAAACATGATCAATCAATAACAAAGTGGGGGTTCAATTTAATTTGGTGTGTTAGCCTTATTAAAGTAGTATTATTGTGGAAATATATTGCACAAAATCACTGTGTACAATAACAATACTCTGTATTGTCAGAAATGCAATTAGTTCTTAATAAGGTTCATGTACCATTGAGTTGCTAACATGTATTGGCTTAACATCTTGTTTGAGGCTATTAGTCTTAGAATGATATAGTTTCTTCATCATTCATATCAACTTCTTTGTCAGAAGTAAGGCAATAAAACAATATAGATAGGCCATAGCAATATGTATCTATGCTCTCCGTAAGACAGTTGCATAAATAATTCAGCTTTTGAAACTTATCTTCATTATGTCATCTAATCGTAATTTTGTTTTGAATTTCCAATAGAAGTTAGCAATAAACTAGACTAGAGCATTGACAGGTTGTCAGGTAAACTGAATATCAATAGAATTTGACTTGAATTTAGACTTGCCTCACCAACATTATGTCCGCCTTGCATTAGCGAAAACCCAAGGGGATCCTTTACCGTATGTCGGCAAGGCTAGGAACTCGCGCGCACATCCCTGACACCTGCATCGACCGCCCTTGACAGCCCCTCCTTGGAAGAGGAATCCTCTTCCTTTTCTTTCTAGCAAAGGCGACACAAGCGCGCGACCGGATGACGCGTTTTATTGTTGCACGCAGCTCGCTCCAAACTATTAAATGTAACTACTATTTACGCCTAAGCAGATTTCGGCATGCGCGTCCAACAATTAATATCAGCCCTGACGTGCGCAGACTGTTTCTAAGAGTTATTATTCTATTTAAGTTTTCTGTATACTCAATAAATAAACCATGAAAAATATGAATGCTATGCATAAACGAACATTATATAGACAATGATATTATATGCAAAAAAAGAGATTGGTTAATAACATACATCAAATGAAGATCCAAATAAAATACAATTGTTACAACTTCTAATTAGTAGCATTTGAATGGGTAAATAACAATGCCAAAGCAAGCAAGTGATCTCTTAAGATATATGCAAGAATATTAAGATTTGTATATATTCCTTAATAATTATTAATGAATCTCCTAGAATTTTAAAGTTATGTAAAGGAAAGAATAAAAAAAATTGTGGAAGTTATAAAGATAATACATTTGAAAGTAAAGCTGTGCATGTCTATTACTCTGGTATTAATATACCAGAGTAATAGTCATGGTAATCCACATATGCCACAACAACAGATTTCAATAACCTAAAGTGAAAATATAATATATACCTTTGTTTATAATATCATTGGATGTAGATCATTTTTATTCTATTTTTACATAGTAAAAAAACCGAACATTCTTAATTAAAATTAAATAGAGATGCAACCTGTCTTGTCTGTAGTAAAATGGTTTTTCTAATTTATCCCTATAATTTTGTAACCGATGATAAACTGTTTTGTCATTTCCTAACAATTTTATTGACTCTTTCTTTTAAAATTCCTGAAAACTTGTTTCAAAATATATGAACCCTGTTTCTAGATTCTGAAATGTCTTTTATTTAAACAATTCTAGATGAAGGTATATGTTAAGTCTTAATAGTATTATGATAAAAGCTTATAAGAGTTAGTGTTTATTGTTTCAGATATAATGTGTCATAAAGGAAAGTGTAGTTTTTCAAATGTTTAAGATTTTCCTTTTATTTTCAATTAAGAAATTAATTATTATTTAGTTATCTGATGATTAGACAACAACTGCAGTACTAATTGTCTCGGTCAAGTTTCAATACTGAATTTGAGCCTTCTCTTTGACTCTTCCTTATTGACACTAAATCTGAACATTTGTTTAAAAAAATCTTGCAGTGATTGGCTATAATAATTTGTAGTATATATAAGATTGTTTGAATGGTAATTCGAGACTCCTGCTACATATTCATGCATACACCCCTTTTCTTAACCCTACACACAATACACAGCATAATTGAAACAGAAAATAAATAATACAACATAAAGAAGCAAGTAACTAAGATTTTTTTTAATAAGTAGTAATTAAAATCATTTATTGAACTTCTAATAAATTTCTCTTATAACATTCTAAGCTACATAGTGGAATTCCAGTTTTTGAGCATTGATACTTTTTAATATTGCTACATGAATCTAAGCCACACTTTACAGGTTTTGGTGCCTTAATTAGAAGTTTTCTTTCTAAGGGATATGGAATATCTAGAGGCATTGACAGTGTTATTTCATTATTATTGTTTTTATATACTATCATAGGCTCCTGCTTTCTGTTTGGTCTTCCTTTTTGGGCATTTTTTAAATTTTTTGAGTCTTGTTTCTTAAGAAGTCTGTCCATAGTTTTTTTCTTATCCTTTTCTCTTTTCTCATCTGCCATTTGTTTTCTTTTCTGAGACTTCAAAGCAGCTTTTTGTATAGCTTCTGCAGTCATTACTTTTTCTTTATAGCCAGAAGGCAATGCAAGTAATATTTCCCCTCCAGGACTAGTTTCCTTATCGTTTCCTCTTTCATACATTGCTCGTTGCCTTGCCGTCATCATTTTGGGGTCTTTTGGTTTAATCTTTTTAAGTTCTTCATCTACCTAAAAAAAGAAGCCGTAGTAGAAGCATCAGTAGGGCTTGCACAATGGAGTCACACAACACAAAAGCTTAGTAAATATTATGACTAGTGTAGGCAGATGTAGTGGGGGCTTTGGGCCTTTATGATAGCTTTCATCATACTCAATTTCAAAATTCTAAGACAATGAAAATTACCCTGTAGGGTTGATGTGTAATTATTAAAACACCCATTTTAGTAAATAGTTTGTAATGAATATTTTTACATAAAAGGCTATTTAAAAAAACTCCCAAATCATTAATTTATAATCCTGCAAATTCAAATAATATTACTGAAACTTTTATTCCACAACTTATCAGACAGTCAACTAAAGACAGATTTTTTTGTTGTTTTTCAACAAATATAATCTATATCTCAAACTAAATTTCAGTCTTTAAAGCAAATCAAAAATAAACAAAAGCCAAAATTTTTTTACACTCACTACATTTTTATCACTCTAAAAAATCATTATGTAAATTTTTGTAATAATCAAATTAAAAAAAAAAAAAAATATTTTAAAATAAAAATTAAAGGTAATGACTAATTTTGATATTCCAGTTCAAGAGATAAGGGTACTACTAATGTTTAAAATAAAAAAAATGCTTATCAAAGCAATATCCAAATTAACTTTGTTTTTAACATATTGAGATGTGGTAACCAACAACATATAAAATCTGTCCAAATTTTGTCAAACCCAAATTTCACAGATTAGTGATGGAGAGCAACATTGCACTAAGCAACAAGTCTACCTGTAGATGGCCATGGACAACAGTAGTTTTTTTTTTACTTGGCCTACAGTAGTTTTTTTTACTTGGCCTACCTACTACTGGTGGACTACAGCTAGTATGTCACTCCGATGTTATGTTACAAAACAAGCAGCACTACAACTTAAAACTTAAGTGCAGAATCATTCCGTCACAGGATACACACAAAACATATACCTAGTAACAAAATCAAAACCATAATCTCTAATAGTAACCACATACTTCTTCAAGCTTTCCAGATTTAATTGCGTCGAGCCACCGTTCTTCTTCACTTGATGTTCCACTGTCTCTACCTTTCTTTTTTTTCTTCGAAGGTGCTTTTGGAGGAGTACTTGAAGATGACCCTGGTATTGATTTTCTCGAGTCTGAAGACGATTTCATGGCTTGAGCTTTTAAGAGGTCAGCTGCAGATGTACCAGACATTTCCTTCTTCATTTTCATTTTGTGTGGCTTATCCATACCATCTTCATACGAAACGTCTATTGAAGTATCACTTTCATAGTCAACTTCAAGTTTTCTTTTCTTATGCTTTTTGTGTTTATGTCTTTTATGTTTTTTTTTTTACTTGGCCTACAGTAGTTTTTTACTTGGCCTACCTACTACTGGTGGACTACAGCTAGTATGTCACTCCGATGTTATGTTACAAAACAAGCAGCACTACAACTTAAAACTTAAGTGCAGAATCATTCCGTCACAGGATACACACAAAACATATACCTAGTAACAAAATCAAAACCATAATCTCTAATAGTAACCACATACTTCTTCAAGCTTTCCAGATTTAATTGCGTCGAGCCACCGTTCTTCTTCACTTGATGTTCCACTGTCTCTACCTTTCTTTTTTTTCTTCGAAGGTGCTTTTGGAGGAGTACTTGAAGATGACCCTGGTATTGATTTTCTCGAGTCTGAAGACGATTTCATGGCTTGAGCTTTTAAGAGGTCAGCTGCAGATGTACCAGACATTTCCTTCTTCATTTTCATTTTGTGTGGCTTATCCATACCATCTTCATACGAAACGTCTATTGAAGTATCACTTTCATAGTCAACTTCAAGTTTTCTTTTCTTATGCTTTTTGTGTTTATGTCTTTTATGTTTTTTTTGCGGCGAAGTATCTAAAAGTAAAAAAAAAAATTAAAAATGATTAGTAAGCATATTTAAAAATAGCTTAAATATTAAAATCACAGAAATTTGTACCAATGACAATTTCATCTTCGGTTGTACTTTGTTCACGCTGCCTGCGAACCATTCTCGATTTGTTTTATGTATGTTATGGTTCGATTTATTACCCAGCGCTAAAAAAAATGTGAACAGTTCAGTCTCAGATTTTTTTTATAATTAAACGTCAACTGTCAAGTTACACGTCTATTGTCTACGTCTCAGACAAATAGTATATAACCATTATTTTCTTTTTTTTTACGTTTTAGTTGTTTCGTTAGCGACAGATGCTAACAAAGAACTCGTTAAAACGTAATGCTATGATTAAAGCGCAGAACTTATCCTAGGCTACAAAATAACGTTCCACCTTGGCGGGTGCCATAGAACGTACTCAGTATCGAGACTTGCGAGCTTATCGCAACAGCAAACAGAGAACGGCGATTCTTTCTCTTGTTTTGATCTGCTTTAGCATAGGTAGAGAGCAGCAAGTCGAAATTGTGTAAAAATATCATCTAAGAAAAAGATCTTTGACATCTGTCAGAATTTCAAGAATTCATGGGCGTAGTCCAACATTTCATACACAGTTGTGAAGGCACAAGAATAAATATTTTCTTACATAAACGCACATAGCAGACCACAGTAAACATAAATAGCAGTACGTCAGTGCTAAAGTTTTCAACGTCCAAAAAAGGGTCCGAGCGTCTCTGGTTAATTCCAGCTTCCTGGGACGGCTTCTTTCGAGGCTGCTGCTCCCGATACGACTTATTTCTCCGTGCCCCGTGAGGTAACTGCTAAAATACACACCATTTTGAACTTTACACGCGGATTTAAACCAATTAATTATGTCTTTCATTAATCTCTAACTGTTTTTGCCTTTTTTTAATGGTAGCAAATAATTTTCGTATTAAAAGAAAGTAAATAATAAAACTATAAACAGTAAGTAATAGTTCAAAAACCCTTCAAAATGGCGCTAGCGTAGGCAAATGGTGTGGTATGAATGTAGCAGTAATTAACATATTGAAGTATGAAGAGTTAATATTTATAATGAATGAGAGTAGTTAGTGTAGGTCCAGTATACCATACCTCAACAATTTAGGTAGTCCATCATTATTTTTGTAACCAACATTATGTTTTAACCTAAAATAATTGCTGTAAGAAAACATGAAGAGATAGAATTTTGGTGAATTTTGAATCATACGTTTAGTGATTTTTCAGTGCTTACTGTTATAAAACTTTTAAACTAATTTAAACAATCACGGGCAACATTAGCGTAGTGAAAAGTTGTCCAAGTAAACGTAAATTGAAAAATAAAAACAACGATTCGCCTCAGTCTTCGTCTTATTTCCTGCCAACAGCATGTACAATTGTTTATTTTTAAATTTTAGTCGTCAACACGTAAATTTTTTTTGATTATTTTTTTACTGTTTAAAAATTATCGCGCGGCTCATGCTGAGACGGTTCTTTCCGCCGCTTCATCATTCACAGACATTCCTTGTAATATATATTCATTTATTTTTTATAGCATTCTTTTTTTCATTTCTTGTTTTATTCTTAGGTTTATTTCTTTTGTGTTGTTATTTTATAATTATTATGTATCACTATATCCATCTACTATGTGTTTAGATGTAAGTGCTCTTTACCTTACCTTACCTTATTTCTCTATCCTTTTCTAATAACTATTAGCGCTCTTTTTAAAATTTACCCTTCGCCTACTGTAGCGCCACCCTTATAACACATTTTAACGGACACTTTTTTTTTAATACACAGAGACGGTTCTCCTTACGTTTACCCTCCATAATAATTACAGGGTGGGGAATCCATCTTTGTCCTCAGGGGTGATAAGATATCTATAACCTACTTCTAATGACGTTGTATGCAGGTGCCTAGAGGCTTATTTGCCATCCGGTGGACTGTTAGTTCTTTTGTCACCCCAATCCAATAAAAATTAAATAACTGAGAGGACATTCTTCACGCTGCGAAAGGGAAATAATAATATTATACCGACTTCTTTCTATGTGAATTTTATTCTCAGTGGTATATTACAAATATGAACTTTTTTTGATTAGGGAATTCTTAAATCCTTTATGTTCACCAATCAATTTGTCATCTCTTCTGTCAAGTTAAATTCTTTTGGAAGCACATAATTTTAAATGACGTGACATGTTTCGATAGTTAAATCATCAATCTTTGAACTGTCGTCTAATTTAATATAATTTATAGGAGGACTTCTCATCGATTGCGACGGCAACTATATCTGAAACCAAACTATTGACTTTGTAGGATCTGATATAACTAGCAAGATCTTACACAGCATAGATCACGCAGGTGTTGCAATAAAGTTCACTTCGAGTCAAGTGTGATGAGCCCTTTTCTTCGAATGTTTTAATTTTTTTTAAAACGGTAGAACGCCAATAGTGCTAATTAACGCTAGAAAGCTAGCTACATTTAGCAATTTAGTTTTTGCAAACAAATTTGATAAATTTAGTTTTTGCAAACAAATTTGATAAATTTAGTGTTTTGTTGCATTAACTAAGTATTAATAACTACTACTTTTTTATTTTTGACGCATATTGTTTATTCGAAATAAGGTTTCGTTTTCTAGATAATTGTCCCATTAGACAACCTTAGATTCCCGCATCATCAACACAAGCGTGTAAAAACATACTAGTGAATCCAATAACTGCTGGACACTGCGCGCACGCAAATTATCGAACCGCCGACGGCGCAACGTAGTTGTGAGAGTGAACAATGCCCTTCGTGTCTGGAACAGGTGTAGCAGGCAGGTAGGTGAATACGTATTCCAGGTGGTCCTTTGTAAAAGCCTGAGCTATCTTTCGTATTCCGCATTAGTCAATTACCCCCACGGTGTGAATCAGAAACCTAGAGGATGAAAAGCATATTTATTTTCAAAATTCCTAAAGCGGATGTGAAAGTGAATAAAAAATATTGTCTACCGAGAGAAGGAACAGTGTCCTTTTTTTGTGTGCAGTGGACTATTTATAAGCAGCTGAAGAAAGACTGCACATTCTCAAGTACTTACAACTAATTGTTAAAATGATCCTTATTAATAAAAAAATTACATATGATAATGTGAGCAGCTTATTTCTCAATTAACAAATTCTTCTTTAGGTTTCTGTAAATTCGATACGTTTTCGGTCCCAGTATCCAATTGCAAATTACGTCGGATGGGTGTATTAGAAAATTAACGCCTCCGTTCTATTTAAAGACTTCTTCATGAGGAATATTCTTGTTTTAAAATATTAATAAATAACAAAATATTAATTAATTTATTTAACTATACCTTGAGTTGTTATAGTACTCTAGTCCATCCCTTAAAGCTCCCATAACAATTATACAATGTTGGTAGTGGAATAATGCAATAAATATTTTTAGTTTTTTCTGTGCAAAATTATGTGTGGCCTTTCATGCCAATCTGATTATTTTTATTCAATAATAATACTTAAATAAGTCCGCTCTCATTTGAGAAGATTCGCAGAGATTTGCGGTGGATTGGCGGTGGCAGCACCAGATACCGTGCACCTTCGACGCTGCTGGTTAGGTTAGGTCACCAGTCTGAGTACTTTTTTATATATCTGAAGCCATGATATTTTGCAGGTATTTCCATTATTTAAACATTTTTACACCTATGCCATAATATGGTTCATATTTTCTTTCATCACCAAAGTACGGCTTCTTATCAATTATCGGTTAGTACTTTTTTGAGCTTACTTGCTTTACTTTATCAGCCTGTAAAAGCGCATTGATGGGCCTCTCCATAAAAATGCCAATAAAAACCGGCTTACTATGGAAGATTTGCCCGGACTTCGCCGTCGCACCAGTGATGCTGCTCCCCATCACTGTGGCTGTAGTATTTGGATTCGATGTTTCCGGGTGAATTTTTCGCTATCAGTCTGTCGCAAGAGCCTCGTTCGTTAATCAACAGGGTGCACCGTGTGCAGGCGAGGTTGACCCTTGGAAAAAAAAATATGTATATCCCTACATTTCCAAGTGATTGTTGTTATTTTAAGTTTTTATCATTTATGTTGGCTAATGTGGATGGTATTTGTTGATGATTTATAAAGATTTTTCCATTCTATTCCAGATATACAATTTTATGCTAAAAGATATTTCTAAAGCAAAAGTACAAAATTCCATCAGTAATAAACGTGAACGTTTTCAGATATAATTAAGTTTGCCTCGTGAGACTACTCGAGTATTATTAAGTTTTAAATTATGTTATAAGTCCTTGCAGTATGAATAGTAATGAAATAAAATTACAACATCGACACTGGTAATATTACGCGCACACAACTCCGGTCTTCAAGATATGCAGCTTCGCCTCGAACAACAACGCAACTTTTTTTTTTTTTTTTATAGAAGAAGGGGGCAAACGAGCGTGCGGCTCACCTGATGGTAAGTGATCACCGACGCCCACGAACATCCACAACACCAGAGGAGCTACAGATGTGCTGCCGGCCTTTAAGGAAGGAATAAGCTCTTTTCTTGAAGGTCCCTAAGTCGTAACTGTTCGGAAATACTGCTGGCGACACCTGATTCCACAAAATCGAAGTGCGTGGCAGAAAACTTCGATTAAAACGCACTGTGGTGGAATGCCAACCATCTAGGTGGTATCGATGGAACTTCGAATTCTGTCGCGATGTACGATGGTGAAATTCAGCAGCTGGGATCAATCCGAACAGTTCCTCAGAAAATTCCTCGTGGTAAATTTTGTAAAAAATGCAAAGAGAAGCAACATCTCTTCGCAAGGCCAAAGGATCAAGCCGATCAGAGAGAGCTTGGTCGCCGACAATTCGAGCCGCTCGACGTTGGATGCGGTCAGATGGAAGGAGTTGGTACTGGGGTGCCCCTGCCCAGAGATGAGAACAGTATTCCATGTGGGGCCGAACTTGCGCCTTATAAAGTTGCAAACGGTGGACCGGCATGAAATACTGTCCCGCTCTACAGAGCACACCAATCTTTATGGAGGCCAATTTGGCCTTTCCCTCCAAGTGACCACGGAACTGAACGTCGCTCGATATGTCAACGCCAAGGATTCTGATACTGGCTGAGGCAATAAGGGGAATGTTCTCAAAAAGAGGAGAAACGACAAAGGGATTCTTTTTAGCGGTGAACGCGCAAACCTGTGTCTTTTTGGGGTTGAATAGGACCAAATTACGTCGACCCCAATCCGAGACTTTGAATAACAAGGTCTCGACTTCAGACACAAGTTTGTTCCGGCACTCGTCGACGTGTTCCTGTATATAGGGCATCACCCGTGCGTTCGTCTGCATAGCAATGAATGCTACTGATTTGTAGCATGTCGTTGATATGCAGGAGGAACAGAGTGGGAGATAGCACACAGCCTTGTGGAACACCAGCATTCACGGGTTTGGGGTCCGAGCATGCACCGTCGACAACAACCTTGACGCTCCGATCCGTGAGGAAGTTAGTGACCCAGTTGCACAATCTCTCAGGAACCCCGTAAGATGAAAGCTTTGAAAGAAGCGCTTTATGCCAAACCCTATCAAATGCTTTCGCTACGTCCAGACTAACCGCCAAAGCCTCCCCCTTAGACTCAACTGCTTCTGCCCATCGGTGAGTCAGGTAAACTAACGAGGTTCTTGATACGTTCTTTCTTTTAGTCCATGGCAGGTGTTGAGATTTATTGAGGAGTAATAAGAAGATGATACGATATAGATTAAATTAGTCATCAAATTTTATTATTATCACTTCGGATTTTGAATTAAGCTTAAAATATGCATCGTTATATATATATATATATATCTTTTATTTTTGATTTACATTGATAATCGCAAACAATGAAACTTGAACCAAATTTAATTTATTAAACCAATAAGTTTAGTTAACAATGTAGTGAGATCCTAAATTATAATATGAAAGAATCAAAGCAGAAGCTCTGATGATATTATAAGAGTTATCATATACTTTCTGCCTGAGTGATGCAACTCGTTTTCTAATAATTCGCAAGCAAAATTATTTAATAAATTTTTTATTAATAAGCTCTCCCGACCGTATACCTAATACTAGGGTGGGTTCTAGATTTTTCAATCCTTTCAACCTACTTTTTTTCTATTTTTTTTGAGCATAGTGTTCACGTCAACGATACAAATCGTAAATAATTAAAAAAAAAACTCCGTATTTGGAGGTAGATCTCCTAAAAACTCGGCTATCTATTTTAATTAATTTTAAACGTAAAACTTATGATCGTCCAAAATTAAATTAAACTAATAGACTAACTTGAACCTGGTAACTAATCTTAAAAGGATATCAAGGTACGTTTATATGAGACATTTGTAACAAAGTTTAAATAAATAGCAGGTGTATACTTAAGGGTCGGAGAAATTAATAGACGTAGGATGAATTGCTCGTAGCCTACGCAATCAGTTTACTGAATTCGGTACGTGGGCAGACGTGGGTGGCTGGCCCACGTACTCATGAGAAACGTTAACGAAATACTGAAGAAACATTAATTCGAATATGCTTCATATTTTACATAATGTTACTAATGTTAATAAATGAATGATTCGTTAAATACTGTCATTTACAACAGATTATTTCTGCAATTTTAAATTACAGCTTAAAAGCATAGTGATAAACGACAATTTGCGTTATGAACGGCGGTTTTCATGCAATATCAAATTTTATCTCTCAGGGAGATGCGACGGGTAGCAAACTTTTTCGTTGGGGTTGCTCTTAGATATTTGAATGAGATTTTCAAGGTTTTTTCCTTACTCCCCTCTTAGACACCTATCAAGAAATGGGGTGCAAAAGCCAACAGTTTTTTAACTGTAGGCCCAAAGCTCTATCTGCCGACAAATGAAAATTTGTTTTCGTCATAAGGCTCTCGACACTACTTAAGCAACATAACATTTTTAACACTTAACACATTTTTTCAAAAAAATTATTTACACAAAATTTGTTTATCATTTAAAACATTTTTGGCCCTAGCCTAAAGTCTGCTTCCTATGTCGCGTAAGAATTTTCAAGTTTTAGATAATGGTTCCATACAATTTTTATTAATTTCATTATAATTCTCGTACTTCGCTGATTAATGGTTCATATAAAATAATTAACTGTTTATAAAACCTACGAAAGATAGCAATATTATTTTAAATATATTTTTAATAGTTTGCAATTTCCGTACCGAAACTTTCTTAGCAGTAAAAACTTTAATGCGCTCATATTTCACAGACTACGAGTAAAGACTCGTTTTACTGCAGTTTTTGCTACAGTTGATAAATAAGTTACTTGTGTGCGGCTCCTCAGGGTGTATAAAGTCAGACGGGAAAATGATTAAGTGGGTTGGAAATAGCAAATGACACCTGTTTTTTACATGCTGAGTGGTTCTCTAGTGATTGCGTAAATGAACTTGAGAATGACTCAACGAGTAAGTTTTAAAGAAAAATTGACATGTTATAGTTTCCATGTAGACATTCTTACGCCAATAACTTTTTACCGTAAAAAAGTTGGAGTTTATTTATTGGATTATCTGTTAAAATAATGCCTGTAGGAAAATACACAGAAAGGTACGAGTAATAGAACGCAGCGTTTCAGGTGCAGGTGAGGCGTCGATTCGCTACTGCGATTACTATTTCGCCTGCCAAGGATGAGACCTATGCTCAGCACTGTATTACTGACAGGCTCATGATGGAGAAAAAGAGGAATTCATGATGAAGAAAATTCATATTTTGATATATTCATACCTAATTCATGGATTTTAACTGTACTGTATATCATTTTATGTAATATACAGACTGTATTTATCTTCTATTAGTTTACTTCCATGTTTTCGATCTATCCCTTTATATTGTATCTATGTTCATCCTTTTATTATCATTTATATTTCTTTAGTTAATCATTAACTTCTGTATATGCTTAATAGTTCGGTCTTGTATTTATTGCATTTTATTTTATATTTCAATCTTTGTTAACATATTTCTACGACAGCTGGTATGCCAATCTGTTATACTTTTGTTGACATCCCTATGTGTTCTAAACAGCGCTCTTCCGAGGAGGTACCGACAGGTTCTACCCACTATCGATCTTCCTATTTATTATTCGTTGCCTAGGCCAACGTATTGGTGAATATAGTGACAGTGATAAAGTGATTTGCCATTCTGTTTTTTTTAATGCCTCACTCCATTTTTAAGGTAATTTAACAATAACTGTGAAAAATAATATGTCAAATAGTGGCAAATCGATTAAGTTTTTTACTTAATGTGTTTAACATTCCAAATTTTAATGATGAAAAACAGAAGCTTTCACGATCGTATAGTCAATACAGAGGTGTGATCTCTAGAAATTTTAGTCATTTTAGCTCACCTTTTACCAGGGCTGACAGGTGACAGGTTTCTGACAGGTAGTGGTCAATCACCGTTATTGTGTTATGACCAACAACACAAATCATACATCAATTTCGAAAAAAATATTGGTCCAACGCTCAGGTCACGAGTGTTGGACCAATCTACATAGGGAGACCGAACCCTACACTTCGGATTCGGAAGCAGATCTCCTAACTACTCTTCTATCGTGACCTATATTTAGTCAGCCAGCGTATAGCTATATAACCTTATCCTTATATTTCTCTTAAAAGATTGCCCTCGTTGAAAGTTTTTAAGCTCCTTAAGATTCGGAGATAAAGATGGGCCAAGAAGAAATAGGTCATATTTTATAGAAAACCCTAACCAATCTTCAATACTTTTAGGTTAGTCGCGTAATATTTTCCTGCGTTTTATGTTCTGATTCTAGATACTGGTTTTCATAAGTTTCCAAATAAAAATAATGTTATGGTCAAATTAGTTATGAAACAATATAATCCTACAGTAGTAGGTAATGATAGAGTTACACAATGGAGAAGTCAAATTTTTTTCTTTACTAAAAGTCGTCGTTACATTAATGTATAATATTTTGCTTTTTAAGTAACAAGTTTACGGTTGGGATGAAATTTCTGATTGAAATTGATTGAAAATTTTATAACATTTCACCAGCTTAATTGTATTCTTGGTCATTTTATGTGTCTGAAATTAGGATTCGAGCTGCGCTCCTGTTGAATAATACATGACTGTTAAACGGATAAGTTTCCTGCGAGAAGATAAAATAAACTTTCACTGTAACCTTTACTGAGAATAAATGTAGTAAAACTCCAAAATCTGTATTTCAAGTTTTAAAATTTATGTTACTTTAAAAACCTTTATTTTATTACACTATTAGATTAGAAAAATATTGCATTAATTATTGGAGAATAATTTTGTTTAGCTTAGAACTGTAAATATATTAAACTATAATAAAACTTTTCCTTCACAGACTATTGTGCAAAGTTATAATAAATGAAATAATTACTAAAGACGGGAAAAAAGCCGGAGCTTCCTCCCCTTCAACGTTCTTTGCGTGGGTGTCGTAAGAAGTGATTATAAGGCAATCTCATGGCAATCTTCGGGTGCCATCCCAGTAACGAGGATTACTACCCCCGTAGAGGCGAAAAGTGCATAATTTGGGGAGATCCGTTTAGAAGCGTGGAGTCGTGCCAAGTGGAAGACCTCCCCAGGTGTGATAGGTGTGGGTGCTTTTAGGGGGTGTCTTTTACATGGTTCTGGAAACGAATAAAACCATATATCTAGGATATCAGAATTTAAGAAACAGTTAATTTTTATTTTTCCCTTTTCAGCAGAAGTAGCACTTTCATACGTATCCATGTAGATAATAATATAATATAAGAGACACAAAATACCAAGTCCGATGTTATTTTGATACTAATAATTATTACTTAAACATACACGCATGAATAAGTTAGCGTGTGAGTTGCTGGCGATAATTTAGACGGGATATCGATTAGAGGTGCGTAAAACAAATGGCACCCGCTTCTTCAACGTTTACTGGTGAATGTCAATGAAACATATGTGTGAATCTTTAAACAAGCTTAGAGTTTTATTATTCTCCATTAGTCGTTAGAGCTTCATTAGCCATGCAGTCACTAAATGCTATTTTGAGGCACGAAATTTGTCTCAATTAGATTACAAGATATGTTAGTATTAAATTTATAAACTATTTTAATAACACTTTCAATTCTAATATTTATAAAATGAGAAGAATGAATATGAAAAAAATATGAAGAGTAACAGAGAATTTAACAGAAAATTAACACTGTGCTCGCCAATCAATCTGCCAAGAATGGCAATTATGAAAAACCCCATTCTTAGTAAGAGGCATATGTCCGGCGGTAGACTTTTAATGAAAGAAGAATATGAATATAGTTTGAGACCTTCTGCACAAAGTGATTATAATCCAGTAGGTGGTAGGCTCCTTGTCTGTTTGGGAGTCGTCTAAGCCTCAAAGCAATGTCTGCCGCCAAACTGCAGTGTAACAACTGTTGTGTTCCGGTTTCACAGGTCAGTATAATTACGAGTTATGAGGCTTTTCATTTTAATCCTTAAGGGTGACAATGCATCTGTACCCTTCTTGGATTGAAGTTGTTTGCAGGTGTCTATGGTCTGCAGTAGTCACTTATTAGTAGACTTTACTGACTTTTTAGCTCGTTTTTCTCCCCATATCCAATAACAACAAACAATTTTTTAAAGCGTTGAACCATTGTCTTAATCCTGTATCGTGGGTGTGTAAAGGCCATAAATTGCACATTCATATACAACTGGACCTCGGTATATTCTGCATCTGCAGGTCGTGAAAATATTGGTTCTGCGCGGGAATCTAACCCGAAGCCCATAGCCACTGTGCCTAACGAGTCGAAAAAGAAGTAATTAATGTTAACGGCACTTTTATATTATACCATGTGCACTTGATAGTACTTGTTACCTTAGTTGAAACAGACAGAAAAGAGGAGACACGAAACCGTTAATTTGATGACACGCACGCGATCTTCTGTAACAAAAAACTTGCGTGTAATAGATAATTGTATTACACAAGACATGTTGCATAAATGTAGTTGATATTATGAAAATCATCCGTTTATCTATCCCTATGCTTTTGTCCATAGGGCACTGGTAGTTGGTACAGTTGCAGGCATCTTAACTAGTAACTACACAAAACTAACGAACGTGCTCTGAACTCTGAACGAAGACCACTTTCACTACGCGAACTGACAGTACTTCACGCGTCCGCTAGACTAATTTTAATTGAAATAATTATTTAATTTTCTTCGCATAATATTGTGCATTAATTAACATAATTTAAATGCACTTCCATTCAAAAGCGATTCTAATTTATTTAGTATTAAAGTTAAACTTTTTACACAAGAAATATCCAAGTACGTGAGTGATATACTTAGGATATAGAATTAAGCGTGATATTATACTTCTTAGTTTATTAAATGTCTTATTAATGGTTTTAGAAAAAATATTATCACCAGGAACATTCGCTTCTACATCCTTAAAAAATAAATAAATATTTAACATATAAGTGAATAGAATCAGGTGTTACTTTGTGTTGCGTTGTGTAGAGGATGAGGAGGTGCACGTACTTGTGGGAGGGGTGCTCTTCTCTTCAAACTAGCCTACCATTTCATTATTTTTTGCATGCGGACTTGTGCGAAGTGGCTTATGTAGTAAAACTATCCTTAAAATATTTAACATCTCTACTTATCAAATAAAAGTACTTATTAATATTACTCCTGTGGGTTTTCTATATTAAACAACACTAAATATTACTTAAATATTGTACGTTTTTTCTTTGCTACTACTACGATTTGGGCAGTAAGCCAGTTATTTGAAATTTATTCTGCAAAATATTTCCTATCTACTTTTTTTTCAGAAATACTGTTTATGTCCTTCCGATCGGGAATTTTGGCAACAACGGTTGCATTTTGGTTAAATAATTTGCGAGTTGTTACAGAGTAAAAAAAATCGTAACACTATCTTGTATCTTAAATAGCCACCTGAAGTAACAGAAATGTACTGGTTGCAAGCAAGCGTATACAAATGAACAGCACCCGTTTAATTGACCTCGATAAATAAAAGTTAAAATTAGGTAGATAAAGAATAGATTCTTCCTTCAGTGGGGACTTGAACCTTTCGCTCAGACAGGTGCTCTAGCTATGGTTTATGGACCACTTTGAAGGAACAGTTTGCAGCAGGAGTAGTGAACGGGGGTACCTGATTCCTGTTGATTTTAGTGCGCTTGATCGAGTCAATCGCCGAACAACCCCGACATAAGACTAGCTGAATTACTGTTAAGAAAAAAAGATATTCAATTATACGATCAGCATGATTCACCTTAGAAGCTTTCTTAGCTTGTAGAGTAACACTATTTTACAGAAACTAGAGGAAAATATGCGGTACACTTTCTTTACAACGATTACTTTGTTCCTGTTTCGCTTTTGTGGGATTGAATATATATATGTTGTTTAAATTGCCAATGGATAGTCTAGGCGATTAAACGAACCCAGAAATTAAAACCCAGATCGCCTTCAGAGGCAATAATCATGCGCGGTCTTGAACGTCATCAGGCACAGAGCGGTTTCATAGGGCTGTATCTGAAACATCGTGTCGTACATGGCGACAGAATTCGAAGTTCCATCGATATCACCTAGATAGTTGGCATTCCACCACAGTGCGTTTTAATCGAAGTTTTCTGCCACGCACTTCGACTTTGTGGAATCAGGTGTCGCCAGCAGTATTTCCGAACAGTTACGACTTAAGGACCTTCAAGAGACGAGTTTATTCCTTCCTTAAAGGCCGGCAGCGCATCTGTAGCTCCTCTGGTGTTGTGGATGTTAGTGGGCGTCGGTGATCACTTACCATCAGGCGAGCCGCACGCTCGTTTGCCCCCTTCTTCTATAAAAAAAAACACGCGCAACACTTCGGAGAATTAGGTGCAATACCCCTTAATCTTTGAATGTTAATTTCATTGTGTTACAATTTTGTTTTTCCAATCATTACTCGTAAGAACCCGATCAGCAAGCCGACTGCCGAGCGTTGTGAATATGGGCAAATCTCTCGTGTATGCCATGCATTTTGGCGCTTTCATGGAAAGGCTTAAGTCCAGCAATGGACTATATATATAGCAGTAAAAGATAATATGTTTAAATAAATTTGTATATATAAAAAATAATGTTTAAAAATCCCTTTTCAAATTTCTTAAAAAAAAAAGACTTAAAACGCGTTTTAAAACGGCGAATAACATCACTAGGATAATGTTACCTGAAGGCTTAAGTGCAATACGACTATTCCGTTTACATTTGTGCTTTTACTGAGAATTGTGAAATACAACACGTAGTGACATTGTTACTGTGCACAGAGTTAAGAGTGTAACGAGTACACTCTCGTGCATTTTTAACTGATAGAATTTATAAATTAAAAATTTAATGTCCAATACCGTAAACAAAATATTTATAATTACCTATTTTAAAGTTATCATCTTAGTCCTATCGACAATATTACTTAAACTATTAGTAATAAGTAGTACCGCGGGAGGAAAGTACTAAAAATTTACGGGTGGCGAGGAACAATAAATGATATCTGAGGCAAGACGGGTACTTACATGAACTCTAAGTTGACTGAATAACATAAAAGGGTGCATGGTAAGCTTAAGTGAAGTCTGAAGAGCGGGCACCGCAAAATCGGGAACACTGTTCAATCAGGCTGACATGAGAAGATTGAAACATCGTCAAACACTTTCTGTCTTGTCCTGTACTGTCCAAAACATTGTAGATATCTACAATTTATTGCCCATCGAAGCACATCTGTACTTAAGTTGTCTTAGAAGTATACGATTAAAAATGGTAAACGCAAATCGGCAAAGACCTCTGCATACTAGACGAGATCCTCAAAGCATGTTTAATCTGCGAATGCTGGGATTAACCTCGATATTTTCGAAATTTATGTGCGATTATTAGCGTTGACTTGAACACTGCCACACAAGCCTGAAGATGAAAGTCTTCCATCAGTGCATTCTGGGGACAAATACTTTGTTAATTTTATTAATAAAAATTGTAAGTAATATCACATTATATATCCCACGAGCCCCACATGCCCTGTTACCAATATTTTAGATGAAATTAAATATAGTTTGACAACTATTACGTGCTCTTTTCAGAAGAAATATATAAACTGTCAAAACAATACAATAGTTTGTATCCGTATCTGTTGTCGTTTACGATGTCGAGGATTATAGCAGACGGACTGACGGATGGAGTTGACTTACTATTAGGGCTTCGTTTGGGACTCAGAAAATTGGAAGGGTCTATTATATTGTTCAAGATACTCGTAGATGAAGCCGAACATAGAGATCAGGCAATTACCTGACACAGTATAATTTGCGTCGAGTGGATCAAATATTAATTAGAAAAGTTGTTTGATGGAAATCCTATTTCCGGGAAATTATTATGTTCTACATCAACCCTGTATAGCGCTTCACTTTACTAGATCTTATGACATCGTCATCGTCTCTTACCCTCAATAATTTTAACATTGAGTATGCTATTTTAAAAACTAAGAATAAATTAATTTTAAATAAGTATTAAAATAAAAATTGTGATTCATATATTTATTTATTTTAATAAATAATAATAAAAGTGCATGGAAAAACTGGAGATCAAGATAAAACCTACCTTACCAAAGCCAAAAATGTTCGTTATAAAATAACAAAAATGATGCGTTGAGTGAGCATCTTCGTCTATTAACATGAAAATTTATAAAGAAGCATCGCTATTCATTAAGTTTTTTTTAATGATACATGTAAATCTTGTCTTTTTAGATTTAAGTTATTTCTAAATAAGGATTTTGTACATGGTAGTCAAGCGGCGGCTTTTGCTGCTGTTCGAATGGGCCGGCTCGACCGGGTGAGCACCACGACCTCGAAAAATAACGGCGTGAAGTATTTTTATTTGGGAAAGCAGGAAAACGAGCAAGCGGCTCACCTGATGGTAAGTGATTACCGTCGCCCACGTATATCTACAACACCAGGGGAGCTGCAGGTGCGTTGCCGGACTTTAATGATATTTAGGGAATGGGAGAGATGATGAGAACGGGGGATTGGGGAGGGGGGAGGGGGTCTACGGTTACTATAGTATATAGTAAAATATTTTGTAACAACACTCGAAAAGAGTCCTGCTAAAATGTCTATCTTAATTATTTGAACTGGCAGGTAATGGACGTTAATTAACTATGTCCGTAACGACCATCTCGGCTCAACAATTAGAAGTTTGTCGGAAAAGCCATCTATTACAGTAAATAATCTAGTAATCGTAAACATAACAAAATTGTAAATAAATACAAAATCTCTTATTCAAATTAAATCATTCCTATTGATTAGAAAAAATTATTATATATAATTTATTATACTTATAAATAAGAAAATTATGTAAATGCCGTGGGGTAGCGGTGTAGGAAAGTTCCACCAGATTTCGTCACGTGGGTTCCCGGGATTAAAAATTCCCTCATATTTATGGGAATGAGGGCAAACATCATCGACTGGTCAACTCATCCGATGGTGAATGATTACCGTCGCCCACGTACATCTACAATACTTGAAGAGCTGCAGGTGCGTTACCGGCCTTTAAATATATTTGGGAGATGGGAGAGAAGATTAGGAGAGGGGAGAGGGAGACAAGTTCCATCCAAGCTCAAGCTGCACGATTAAGAATGTGGAGTGGTCGTAAACAGCAAAATACCTGGGCTAAATCGCCGGCTCTCAAAGGCCAGGCACGTAAAGGAGGTGGTTAACAGCACCTGGGCAGTTAAATCCCTTTTAAAATCGGTGCCTATATCCCGTCTAACGCTCAAGACAAAACTTGGGGTTTACAGGACTTATATTAGACACCGCCTAATATTTGCAGCGCTGTCGCGGTTATTAATACCGCACATAAGAAGACCTGCAAAGCCAAGAAAATTTAACCCTACGCAACATTGACGGTACTCACTGAACATTAGGATCAGATGAACATCTCTCTGTACTGATTGTGATTGTGCATTTTCTGCTCTAATATATTAATAGTTACCAAAATAATAAATAAATAGCAAAGAAACGTCATGAATTAAAAAAAAAACTAATAACACTTTCTAAATAAGGATGTATCTTTATGATCCACCATTAAATCCAAAATAATTATTCTCCAGCACATAAACGTCATATTTCTCCACTGATTATCGTATCATTAAGAATATTATTTAATAAAGCTCAAAACTTCTTAATATTCTTAAATAACAACATTTGAGTAGCTTTTACTTTATTTGTACAGAAGTACAAGTTTCTCTTATGTTTACTACATTAAGTTAATGTAAGAAATACTCATTTAAAACACAGGTTTAATTTATAACCCTCATCGTGTTATAACAATATAATATCTATTGTTGCAACGTCATGAGTTAGCCTTGGTAGAAACGCAACAAGAGACTTGCTCGACTTAGACGTTATAGGTATTGGAAATACATTACATCAAAAAACAAAACAGGAAAATTGTAGCAACCTCTTTCATAATAAATGCTTATTTAGCACTATCTCTACGCTTTCGCCCTGAGGTCACGCGTACGGTAACTGACTACACAGGGCTAACGAACGTGCTCTGAATATAGAGCCAACCACATATTTGCAGTGTGCAAACAGACAGGTCTTGCTGCGTCAGTAAAGCTCATAATGTAATAATGTTACAGATGTAAATTAAATTAACACACTAATGTTAAAACTGTGATGAATTTAATGTTCAAATCACAGGAATTACTTGCTTTCCAATTTATGGAATAAACTGGGAAGCCCTGAAGGAAAGCCAGAAGAGAGGGTTTATTTACTAAGAGCTTTGAATACTACGAGACTTTTAACGTTTCTTGTATATTGTACTTAAAAAACGCAAAAATGAGCTTTTGAGCTCTCTCTCCCTCTACTTACCGACCATGAGCAATATCTTTATGAATAAGGTAATAATAAAACAACGGTATAAAAACTTTCAATTATAAAAAAAAATATTGTATTATATAAAACGAGAAGCTAAAATACTATTGTTAACTATTTAATTGCATTATTGTTAACTACCAAACATTATCGAATGTACGACAGTAAAGTAGCAGCATGTGAGTGCCCACTGCTGGGAAAAGGCCTCCTTCTCAAATATCTGAGAGGGTATTGGAGCCGGGAAGGGCCCGGCATGCTGCTACTGTTCGGGCTTCAATGTCCTCAAAATATTTTTTTTTATTTCTCAGACATGCAGGTTTGCTTATGATGTTTTCCTTCACGGCCGAGTATTTTGTAAACGCAGTACATAAAATTGCTATAAACAAATTTTGTGGCCGGCTCCGGGGATCGAACCCAGATCACACGCGCTCTGTGAAGTTAAGGAAGGAAGGAAATTGTCATTGTGGAAAAAATGGTAATCGGTTGCTAGCCCCAAGCATTATAGCCTGGCGATTACGGAGGATTACGTATAGTTTCTCTCGGTAGGTCTTGTTATGTTGAAACTGTTTGTCGAGCAGTGAAAGGTCTCGCGTTATCATGGAGTAATAGTGGCGAAGATCGATTGACGAGTGACGAGACGAGGGGTTGTTTCTCAGAGAGTTTCGTCATCATTGTTCGATGTTCTTCACGATAGATATCTGCTATTATTGATACACCGGATCACAAAAAGCTATAGTAATTTTAAATGAAACTATTATTTACGGATTTTATCGCGTTTAATTTTGTTTTTATATTCTAGACGTTTCGATTGGTTTACAGCAGCCGTGGTAACGGGGTCTGAGATGGACAAAGGACCGGAGGGGGACAAAATTAAACGCAATGAAATTCATAAATAATAGTTTCATTTAAAATGTGTGGTGTTCGCGTAAATACAACAAATCATTAGGCTATAGTCAATTACACCATAAAGTGACCATCAAACAGTTACTTTTCTATGGGTGAGCTACGCTTCAGGGCCGATGTCCGGTACAGTAATTGCGTTTTTTGCTTGCTATTTTCATAGAGAAGCAATATTCCATCACACAATTCTTTCTAAAATACCTTTACTTCTGTACCTACTCATCAAAGTATGACAAACTTCAACACGTGCTTCTCTATGCACTTCAGTTTTCCATTTTTGTGTTTTTTATTTTATCAATTTGGTGTAAATGAGTTAATATTGTGGGTAAATTAACATCACATCATGATTCTAATTCCTTGGTTGTTTGATAAGAATCAGCTTCCACCACATTACTTTTAATTCATGGTTATTTACTTCAGAGTCTGGTCATCTTCGTGGATCATCCTTCACGTCGAAGTTTCCACTACGAAAGCGAATAAACTAAAAACGCACTGTGCGTTCGTAAGTCGTATCCTCGCAAGCAAACGCACCATTGATATTGAAAGCTGTCTCTGCTGCGTTAGAACCACATCGGGACTCATATACGTAAATTCCTCAAATCTTTGTGGTATCCACGTTTAACTCAAATACTTAAATTAAAACAATTGAAAGTCAAACAAAAGAATTTCATACAGTTTTTGAATTAAGAATGTTACAGTTTTTGTTTAAATCAAAAGTTTAAATCACGAATCTTGTACCATGTAGGCTTAATCTTAATTGAAAGTGGGCGCTTCATTAATACGACAACTTCATACTTTAACGCCTATTATGTTATGCAATTAATGTCTCTGGGTGGTATTAAATTTTGTCTCAAAAGAACTGTTAATGGAGACAAAAGTATCCAGGAAATCTATCGTATTCTACTACATAATCTGTATTTCTGCCAAATTTTGTTCATATCAGTTCAAGTTCGTTGAACTTTAACTTATTATTCAAATATAAGAGAGATATATTAGTATAGTAAACATTGCGTTTGACGAAATTTAAATTTCTTACCTTGAAGAATAAATTATTTTCATTCCATTTCATTTCCCAAACATTTGTCGCTCTCAAAATCTATATAGTTCAATTTACTATTAAATAAAGTAATTCAATCAAAAAGATGATAGAGGGACGCAGTGATTGATTATTAAGGGTCCCCTTGACTTTTCCTCTAGAGGCGCACATTGAAATGAAACATTCTTAATAAAATAGGTTTAGAAATCCAATCTAATGTTATTTGGAGCATCAACAGACCTTCATTATATTAGCCATACAAATATTAGGCTACATTATGTGCCTTCATATCATTACTAACTGAAACATCATAATGTCATGTATTTTTGTCGTTTTAATTCACTTTGCATCAGAGCTTATTTAGCCATATGTGGTGAGAAGGTCGCCATCTTACAAAGATACAAATAAAACATAAAACTTATTGGTACGAGCCATCCACACATTGATGGAACTCTAGTCTCCTGATTTGGGGGCAGAACCCATAACCATTCGGCCATCGTGCCTCTTTGAAATTGGTGTTTTGAGGAATGAAGTGCTAGTGTTCCGGCGCTCAATTCCAATTCCACTAATATCATAGTTTAGGATTCTTTTCAAATGTTCGGTTATAAAAGAAGAAAGACCTAAATATTTTGAGGGGAGCCAGAGCATCAGTGTGGTGAGTATGGGCAATTTTCCCATATATAGCATACCGGTTTTTGTTGGCGCTTTCATGGATAAGCTTTCACATACAGGACAGCTCCTTATTCGGAGTAACTTTCCTGAATAACTCTGCTATCAAGGCATATTTATTTAACTTTATTCAGAAAACTTACAGCCAGTACTTAATTTAACTAAATATAATAATATATATATTTACAAATCCAATGTATTATTAATATGTATTATTATTTTATTATATTTCATTTAATTTTCCACATTATTTGTGACATGTTAAATTATTGTTACTTTTTTTTTATACCAAAAGCTTTTAGACGGTGTTATTAACAATATTTATATTTTAGAAATTTATCTAACCATATAAAACAATAGGTTATTTTCAGAAAGATTTTCTATTATAACTATAATTTAAAAAAAAATATTTTTTTTCAGGACCTTAATTAAAATTAAAGTAAAATATCTTTGTGGAAAGTAATATTATAATTAAATATATTTTAACAACATTATACAACAGAATCAACGCTCTACTGTGTTATACCCCAAAGTTGGTGAATGGCAATTTCAAAGTTTTTGTAATTTCGTCCAGTGGATACAGGAGGTTAATTAATTCTGTCGCTTACAGCCTTATGGGTGCATAAATGTTTTTGAACAATTCTAAATTTGAATTCAATTGAAAACAAAGTAGAATAAAAAAAGAAAATTACGTAGGAGCATGTGACATGTGTTTCTTTTAGACACCATTATGGACTATTAAATTTGTGAAAAATAAAAATAAATAAAAAATATGCTGTCACCACATATACAGTTAACTTTACAGAGTTTATTTGGGAGAACATGGCAGGTGGGGAGCCTTTCGCCGCTTTAGTGTCTATGCTAACCATACAAATCGTACTGAAGATTCGTAAAAGTCATTGGTAGCAGTACTCCACATAGAGGTTCGAAATCACATCTTGAAGTAACAAAAGTTTATAAAAATGTTAACTTTTGTTAGCTTTTTTTCCCTCTCCTCTCCCTCCTTCCTTCCTCTATCCTCAAAGGCCGGCAACGCATCTTAAGCGTCTTATCCCATTAAATAATCTTATTGGGTTCAGTTTTGATCCTTACAACTATACCAATTACTCTACCTCTATTGGGGTTAGTAGTTACATCAAGCATAGCTCTTTTCATAATTCGCTGAGATTTTTCGTTCGAGAGAAATAACGTTCGGAAATCGGAGTTTAAAAATGTTCTCTTTTCAAATTACGCCAATCTATGATTTCAATTATACTACAGTAAACCAAATCCTTATAAAAATGATTTTTTTTATTATGATGAATCTAAATACATACATAAATGAAGAATACAATGTGAAGGTTACGGAAATTTTAAAAGCGTTTAAAAATTACTCATTAATTGTGACTGATTAATCGTTTATAGCGATGGTAAGATAGCACTCCCTCACAATTCAATGAGCTTATTCTAGTTGTTACTTATATCAAGATAGCTAGCTGTACGTTTCGGAAAGAGATCCAATTACTAGGAATAGTCTAGTCCTCGTAGAATATCGGCGTGAAGTAGACGCATCTTGTGTTTCTGCGTTGCGTTCGGTGAGTGAGGAAACGGCCAACGGCTCATTAACTATCAAACTTTTGCTGTCTGTTATATTTCTTACTGTCCGATGGAAGGCCACGAATCAATATTTATTTGCTATTATGCAATTAACCCACGCACTTTCGAATCTAGTGCTGTATTCAAGTTCAGTTTGAAATGTCAGAGTGAGTTTTATCTTCTTTCGTCGACGTAGCAGAAATGTCTGAAGACACAAAAGGAATATACAACAATCTTTGCGTACTTTGGCCAACAAAAGATTTGTTTTCTCCGTCCTCAATTAGTACAACGCGTCTTGAACTTGCCTTCCATGGCAGCCCGATATCCGGAAACTATCACAAGTTATTTCGAGAGAATTAAAAATCACTCTAACCCGTTAGTAGCGGCGTTGTGTAATTACACACCCGCGCGCGCTATCCCAGTTGTCAATCATTGTTCAGGTGAATACGCTAATGCTTATTAGATGAATACGGAAGAACTTCCATTCTCTATTATACCCTCTTAGGTGATGATTTTTTTAAAACACTGAGAAATGTCCAGCGTATAGGTATACTTGAATACGAAGTTTGTATATAAAAACGTGGCGTACGAAGCAAGAAATTTCGAAATATGCTAAAGAAATTTTAAGAAAAAATAACCATTAATCTTGTCAGTTTTGCAGATTTACGGTAAGTTTGGTAAGCTCGGCGGGGGCTTATCTGCGAAACATGTTCAATAAACTGCAAAACGTTTTACACGCAAATGAGAAGGGATGAACTATGCTATCCCTTACAGAACTTGGTTGATTTGATAGTTTCGAATTATTTAGATTATTAAAGTTGCTTCAACACTAAAGATTGTCTGAATTTTATATAATGTATAACAAGTGTGATTGACAAGTGGTGTGTTGATAAGCGGAACATTCAATTATACGAGAAGCATTTTTGATAATACCTAACTTTGTTGAGATATTGATGCATTTAGGCAATAATGGTGTCCATGGGATGCTGTATCCACTTACCACCAGGGGGACTGTTAGCTCGTTTGTCATTTTGCTGTTACAAAAAATCGACGTCCGCGCGGCTTTGTGATTAGCGTATTTGACTACTGAGTAATGCGTTCTGGATTGGAGACCCAGCCGGAGTCAATATTTATTTCCGGATCCGGTTGTGTTGTAATGCATCTCATTTGTCTTACTCTGAATATGAACCTTCCTCAAGTCTTATCGCATCGAAATAAGTTAAATACGACACAGTGCCTCTGTCTTTGTGTGTACACTTGGAGCACTTTAAATCTCCTGCGTAGCTGACAACTGCCGTATTCGGAAGATCTTCAGAACAGTGTATGACAACCCCCTTCAAGATAAAGTGGTGACATGCGCAGTGTTGTGCAAAGTCGGTGAAGCCAGACCGTGCTCTGTGGTAAAGTTTATGATATCGTTGAGCTAATGGTGATATAAATGGTAGAGCCATGCGGCGGCTTTTGCCGCTGCTCTAATGGGCCGGCAAGACCGGATCATCCCACGGCCTCGCAGAATACAGGCGTGAAGTAGAGGCAATCTGTGCTTCTGCGTTTCGTTCGGTGAGTGAGGTAACCGGAAGCTCACTTCCCTTCCCCATCCCCCTCCTCATCCACCCCTCATCTCCCAAATACCCTTAAAGGCCGGCAACAAACCTGAAGCTCCTTTGGTGTTGCAGATGTACGTAAGGGACGGTAATCACTTACCATAAGGTGAACCGTTTTCTCGTTTGCCGTGTTTCCCAAAAAAAAAAGTGGACTTATGACAGGTTGTAATGGTGATGAAAATAATAAAACATAAAAGGAATAAAGACTCGGAGGTGTATGTATTTGTGAATCAGAAATAAATAATATTCGTTAAAAAATATTAAAAAAAATAAGCCCTCTCGACCATTTTTACCCAATTCAGAGGGGTCAGAGGTCTACATCTTTCAACCCACTTTTCACCACAGCTTATTTGGGACAACCTGACAGGTGGACAGCCCTTCTCCCTCTTTGTTGCCATGCCGAGGTTACAAATCGTACGTAAGTTTCGAAAAAACTCATTTGCAGACAGATCCCACTCGGTTATCGTGCTTAGGCAATATAACATATTTATTGCCACCTAAATTGCAGGTAACTTTAGGTATATGAGTGTTCAGATAATTAAGTTTGCTCCACAGCTGCTGTGAAGTACGGTGACGTGCAGTTCTATACTAATTGTATGTAGTGGCTAACTTGTCCCTAGTGTATCGTTTGTAAAGTTCGAAGCAAACTATTTTACATTTACAATCGGTTAATGGTAAAATAGTTACCGTTTACCGGATACTCAGTGATGGATATTTAAATTATTATTTTATATGACACTTAAATAACCTCTGTTATAAAAAGTTACCTAATTTATAGTTATATTAAGTCGGCCCGATGGCGAAGTGGCTATGAGTTTGCTGCAGTCGAAGCGCCACTGCGGGTCACGGGTTCGATTTTCGTACGGGACAAGTATTTGCTTGTCCATGTGTAATTTATGTCAGTAAATGACCTCCACGATTTTAAAAGTGTTAGAAAAAGCCACTTCACTCAACACACACCTGGTTTGATCGCACCGCTGATGCGGATGAGGAATGTACGGCCCATAAATAATTGTCCCGGGTCTGGATCCATGTGCAATATGTTTTTAAATATTATCAGTAAATTTTATATTTATAATATTAAAAATAATGGCACTGCTGCTGTAAATTACTATTATACTAAAATACATAATTATTATAAAGCATGCAGTGGTCATTAGTTCTTTCTATGTAACGCTTAATGGATATACGTATAATCAAAAGTTTTAAAAATTACCCATTGAAGTCCGTCAGAGTTTCAATGCCAACTGTTGCAATTATGTCAAATCTTACTTACTCAAATTGAATACTTCTTCATAAAGAATACTGAACAACTATGAAATCTAGCAAAATTATGTATGGTCACGAGCCTTCGTTAAGCACGTGAACACTTACGTTCATACCTAAGCGTAAAGTAAAAGGAGAATAATCAACATAATTTTCTCAAAGTTATACAATTGAGAAAATTATGTTTCTATTTCTTTATTTCGGGCTACGAACCATCGAAACACTCGAAAAATTGTGAATGGTCTCCGACTGTCTGCCTAAATCACCCATATTATAGCCGTTTTTCTTAGAAACCCCTACCACTACATTTGCCTAAACAAAAAAAACACGGCTGAACACAGGCTATTCAAAGCGGGATGGTGAGTGGTGTGCCATTACCATCGCACTGGTGATGTTGTTTCCCATCTTGGTTCGGCAAACTCTGATGTATATTCCTCCATAATTTGGCCACTTTAGCCTCGTTTCTTAGCTATTAAGGTGCATGACGTGCATTTTGAGGAGATGGTTAGGAAAAAAAAATATTTCAAAATATACTTCTTTATAATTGACTTTTTCGATTTAAAAACTCATAAACCAGTTTTTAAAATGTTGTCTATCTGTTTGTACGGGCTTATCTTGGAAAGGGCTTTACTGATTTTATCGGGACTCTCACTGAGGACGAAGAACTTTGTTGGGAGTAATATAGGCAAATTTAATAAAATTAAAATGTTATGATATTGAAATATTTCAAGCTTCTGTGGATATACTGAAAAAAAAACCACGTTGATGCTGTCGCGGATTCCAGCCTTTTAATAATACATTCGATTTTTATCATGCTGGTGTTAGATATAGTTATATAGAATTTAATTATATCCATAAAATTTCAGAAATTCTATGAATTTGGCAGATATTATGATTTTAATGACAAAACTATTATTAAGCACCACTACATATTTCATTCGACTAAGTTTTAGTCGGTGTCCCCTGCCTTTAAAAGAGACAACTTCAATCTAATAGGAATTATTGACGGGGAAATGTTATAGGAAAGAGAAATAAATTTTCTTTCGAGCAAACTTTTTTGATATTCAATTTCGAGAGGGCCCAGTTATATAAAACAGTTAGGCTGTGTTCTTGTGCAGTATCTGGTAGTAATAGAAAAACCATCATAGTCAATATTATTTGAAGAGATATAATTTTCTGCCAAAAGTGATTTTATGAAATATTATATAATTATATTATTTTACGTGTATTTAAGGTTATTCCCAAAAGCGTTCTTAGATAAAATATATGACGTAATGCTTACAACATACATGAATAGGTCGCGTAAGGCCAGTCCCTACGCCACCTATTCAAGTTCCAGATTTCCCGTATCGGTTACTTTTGTAAAATGAATATTGTTTATTTATTATATATGTTATTATAAAATTAAGATGACAATGCCATGAAAACGTGGCTCAAGCTTCACAGCGATACGTTGATTGATGTTTGCAAACATATTACACATCGAGTGTGTAGTGAACTGAAAATAGTGATACTCTGTAATTATAAGTTTCATTTCACTGTAAAGTTATCTATCACACTTCATATTGGTGATAACTAAAACAGTGTTACAGTGACCTTGATGCCGTGCCGGCCACCGCCGCTCGCGTTTGAAGTGTTGCCGACGTGCTGACAAAGAAGTTCATCGATGTAACGGCCCTTGCCAAGGTGAGGTTAGTAACAGTATATTTCCTAGTTTAGGTATACTCGTGAAATATATATTCACACTTATACATTAATACATAGAAAACGTAAATCATGCACTATACAGAAGTTTAGTCCAAGTTGCCAGTTGCTCTTCTCAGTTTTATTTTACTAAATTGACGAATAAATGTAAAAATAAAATAAAAATATTATCGTGACTTATCTTTTAAAAATTATCGGCATTAATAGTGTTCCAGGTATTATTAAACTTAATTAATAAAAATCATTACATTTTTTAATAATTCTGTTAAAATAGTTTTACTCTCAATCAATCTCTTACTATAAAAACCTATTATTTTGTAAATTTGTAAACTTATTCACAAATTTACAAAATTATGCTTATCTAATGTCTGATTTTTATGAGAAAATCAAAATGTATTTAATTTTTTAATTTTAAAAACAGTAGCTATAGTGCAGATACCACCCTCACATTACACGCACATTATTACGAAGAAGAGTAGAGCTGAACGATTGCCCAAGTATAGTTGTTTTTTTGTCACGTCAGTCAAGTTGGACAACGTGATCGATAGTAGGCCTGTCGCCGTTTTAGTGTCCAATCCAACGATACAAGTCGTACGAAAGTTTAAAATAATTCGAGCCTTCTTCGAGGTACTCCTGACAGAGTCGGAGACAGACCATTCGGCTATCGTGTGTAAGCATCACGTGCGACCTTCTTTTTGTTCTCTCCGCAATAACTATTATCAAACCATTACCTTTGTGAGCCTTAAAATGGACAGTGGTTGAATTTGGTGCGGATTCTGTTCTATGTATGTAAGTTAGTATCACGTGGCTATTATTAGTTGTTGACTTTTCCATCATCGCCTGCAGCTCTTTGCAGAAGATGAATCGTTTGATCAGCTCGAAAGAAACTGTAGTGAACAATACATAAATATTTTGACACGAATTAGTATATATAACTTTGTACATTACATTATTATTCATGATCGTAGGTCGTCCATGGTGCTCCTTATGATCGAAAGTTTCAAAACCAAGCATTAAAAATGTCGCACGGTGGAATTGTTTTGAGTGTGACTGTGTGACACCACCTTATACACTATTGATACTGTGAGTTAGGAGCTGCCTGAATACACTGCACAATTTTTCAATTTCTCTATTTTAAATCTGAAGTGAATCTGAATCTGAACTGAAGAAATAATGATTTGAACAAAAAAAATCAATCTCAAAATGGCTAAAAAAAATAAATGAATGTTTTCATTATAGATTATTACAGGTATCGACCGCTTTTTATTAACAATTATCAAGATGAAATCTGCTTTACGAAAAGGTTCATTATTTATTTGAAAGATAAAATAATAAAAATAGAATGTATGGGAAGAACAGAACTACGAGTATGTTTTTTTTTTTATAGAAGAAGGGGGAAAACGAGCGTGCGGCTCGCCTGATGGTAAGTGATCACCGACGCCCACGAACATCCACAACACCAGAGGAGCTACAGATGCGCTGCTGGCCTTTAAGGAAGGAATAAGCTCTTTTCTTGAAGGTCCCTAAGTCGTAACTGTTCGGACATACTGCTGGCGACAGCTGATTCCTCAAAGTCGAAGTGCGTGGCAGAAAACTTCGATTAAAACGCACTGTGGTGGAATGCCAACCATCTAGGTGGTATCGATGGAACTTCGAATTCTGTCGCGATGTACAATGGTGAAACTCAGCAGCTGGGATCAATCCGAACAGTTCCTCAGAACATTCCCCGTGGAAAATTTTGTAAAAAATGCAAAGAGAAGCAACATCTCTTCGCAAGGCCAAAGGATCAAGCCGATTAGAGAGAGCTTGGTCGCCGACAATTCGAGCCGCTCGACGTTGGATGCGGTCGAATGGAAGGAGTTGGTACTGGGGTGCCCCTACCCAGAGATGAGAACAGTATTCCATGTGGGGCCGAACTTGCAATGTGGAGTGGGCAATAGGTTCCACTTGGGTTCACAACGTATAACCGGCATTTCGGTGTGGTAAATATAAACTGTATAATCGAATGTATGATCGGAAAAGGTCACACACACAGACACTCAGAAATAAAGAGAGAGACACGTACGCACGCATCCTTATTGTATAAGTATACTTTTCATTTTACATTAATAATTTGATTAACACAGCTGGTGTTAATTTCCAAAGTTTCCGTCTTACGACAAATGTGAATATCCCACTTCTGATATCTTTTTTTTTTTTTATAGAAGAAGGGGCAAACGAGCGTGCGGCTCGCCTGATGGTAAGTGATCACCGACGCCCACGAACATCCACAACACCAGAGGAGCTACAGATGCGCTGCTGGCCTTTAAGGAAGGAATAAGCTCTTTTCTTGAAGGTCCCTAAGTCGTAACTGTTCGGACATACTGCTGGCGACAGCTGATTCCTCAAAGTCGAAGTGCGTGGCAGAAAACTTCGATTAAAACGCACTGTGGTGGAATGCCAACCATCTAGGTGGTATCGATGGAACTTCGAATTCTGTCGCGATGTACAATGGTGAAACTCAGCAGCTGGGATCAATCCGAACAGTTCCTCAGAACATTCCCCGTGGAAAATTTTGTAAAAAATGCAAAGAGAAGCAACATCTCTTCGCAAGGCCAAAGGATCAAGCCGATTAGAGAGAGCTTGGTCGCCGACAATTCGAGCCGCTCGACGTTGGATGCGGTCGAATGGAAGGAGTTGGTACTGGGGTGCCCCTACCCAGAGATGAGAACAGTATTCCATGTGGGGCCGAACTTGCAATGTGGAGTGGGCAATAGGTTCCACTTGGGTTCACAACGTATAACCGGCATTTCGGTGTGGTAAATATAAACTGTATAATCGAATGTATGATCGGAAAAGGTCACACACACAGACACTCAGAAATAAAGAGAGAGACACGTACGCACGCATCCTTATTGTATAAGTATACTTTTCATTTTACATTAATAATTTGATTAACACAGCTGGTGTTAATTTCAAAGTTTCCGTCTTACGACAAATGTGAATATCCCACTTCTGATATCTTTTTTTTTTTTTTATAGAAGAAGGGGCAAACGAGCGTGCGGCTCACCTGATGGTAAGTGATCACCGACGCCCACGAACATCCACAACACCAGAGGAGCTACAGATGCGCTGCCGGCCTTTAAGGAAGGAATAAGCTCTTTTCTTGAAGGTCCTAAGTCGTAACTGTTCGGACATACTGCTGGCGACAGCTGATTCCTCAAAGTCGAAGTGCGTGGCAGAAAACTTCGATTAAAACGCACGGTAGTGGAATGCCAACCATCTAGGTGGTATCGATGGAACTTCGAATTCTGTCGCGATGTACAATGGTGAAACTAAGCAGCTGGCATCAATCCGAACAGTTCCTCAGAACATTCCCCGTGGAAAATTTTGTAAAATATGCAAAGAGAAGCAACATCTCTTCGCAAGGCCAAAGGATCAAGCCGATTAGAGAGAGCTTGGTCGCCGACAATTCGAGCCGCTCGACGTTGGATGCGGTCGAATGGAAGGAGTTGGTACTGGGGTGCCCCTACCCAGAGATGAGAACAGTATTCCATGTGGGGCCGAACTTGCAATGTGGAGTGGGCAATAGGTTCCACTTGGGTTCACAACGTATAACCGGCATTTCGGTGTGGTAAATATAAACTGTATAATCGAATGTATGATCGGAAAAGGTCACACACACAGACACTCAGAAATAAAGAGAGAGACACGTACGCACGCATCCTTATTGTATAAGTATACTTTTCATTTTACATTAATAATTTGATTAACACAGCTGGTGTTAATTTCCAAAGTTTCCGTCTTACGACAAATGTGAATATCCCACTTCTGATATCTTTTTTTTTTTTTATAGAAGAAGGGGCAAACGAGCGTGCGGCTCACCTGATGGTAAGTGATCACCGACGCCCACGAACATCCACAACACCAGAGGAGCTACAGATGCGCTGCCGGCCTTTAAGGAAGGAATAAGCTCTTTTCTTGAAGGTCCCTAAGTCGTAACTGTTATATATCTCTAAGCTAATTTTGTTGAAACATGTGTAATTACTAATTAAAGTGGAATGACACTTCACTGAAACAAAACAGATACTTAATTTCATAAAGTGGCACATTTCTGAATATTATGTTGATAACTTTAGAAGATACATGCATCAAACAAATAAAAATTAGATTTGCGATGCGGGATACATTTGAGGGGAATGTTGTTATGAAATAATTTCTTGAAAAATAACCGCTCTACTGCCCTGCCCTTACACCAAAGTTCCAAGTGACTAGAAGTGGAGTTGTCCGGCATATCCCTAAGGACTTATCTATGAAAGATATAGTGTCCGGGTTATCCAGCAAATTAAATGTGATAATTCGAAAAAGGGTGAGGGAGAAGGGCGGCGAAGGGGGCCTTCGTTTACATTGAATGAAACGCAAGGGAAAAAATATTTTACGCAAATATTCTGCGAGACCCGACTCGAACCAGCCCATTCAAGCAACTGCAAAATCCGCCGCAAGGCTCTATCATTCTAGATTCCTAATATTCAAAATCCTATGCTTGAAAAAGAACACTCATTCCTGCCAAGTATGATTCGCGAGGCTATTGAAATTACAAAACATCCAAATCTCAATAGAAAAGATGGCTGGGTCCACCGGGTTCCGATCCAGTAATAAATAAAATTAAACCTAATACCAAGCATGCCACTGCACGACCACAAGATGCGGTGAGCTCATTCTGCGTAGATCGGACCAAAATGAATAATTAACAGCTGAAGGTAGCCCGAGTTAACTATGATATCAAGACGCAAAACAACTCAGTCCTCCCGTGACCACGGTTGCATGAAAGCACTCGAAACGTCGGGAATATAAAAACAAAAATTAAATTTATAATTTAATTAATAAAACTGTTCGCCTAAATACAAGAAATCATAATGCTTATAGACAGTTAAAAGAAGAGAAAGTACATTTTTTCTAAAACAGCGTTTTTAAAAGACTATTGATAAACTATTGTTAGCTTTATAAATTACAAATATTGAGACTAACAATGAGAAATTCGAGTGTGTGTTGTAAATAGCTATTGTAAGCGGTTTATGAATTATTCTTTTCTTTATTTAACAATAGACCTTTACAATGTAATGGAAAGCTGTGTTATTGCTCACTACACTTGATGAATAAGTTATAAAGTGCGCAGTGAGCTTCCATTAAGGAAGGCCAATGAAGCAATTTACAGGGGTATCTAAAGAAAATAGCGCCGGCTTTTCAATGTGTATATAAATAAGAGAATAACCAAAGGTTAGAAGTTTATTAACAGACTAAAAACAAAAAAAATACCCGCGAAGTGAGAGTCGGACTCGAGGATTCCTGAGGATGCCCGAGGATCCCCGAGGGAGTCCGACGCAGACTTGATTGAATTTTATTAACTGTTATTTTACATTAGAGTTTGCACTATTATCACACCAAATTTGACGCTTGTATGCATCACCGTTTGTACGATAAATCGTTGAAAAAAGTTTCTTGTTCAGGAACCCACAAAATTTTTGTTTTTTGATAGAATAGCCGCCACTATAACACTTATTCTGTGAGAATTTCTACCGGCTACCTATTACGGTTCAAAAACTAGAGCGGTGTAGTGCATATTTACGGTACAAATACATATTTAAAAAACGTGTGTTTGTCACGAACACAGAAAATTTTATTATTTTGAATATTTATTTGATTCAGTAAAATATCAATTACAGATGAATTAATTATTTTCATCATCCGATACAAACGGGGCAATATACAATAGAGTAGAATATTATTGGATTTACATAGTTCCTTATCATAACTATCAGCATCGTCAGCCTACAAATGTTTGACAGGTCGCGAGTTTGATTCCCGCACGGGACAAGCAGTTGTAAGTACAAATAATAGTTTCGGGTCTTCGCGACGGCAGAAATTCCTACAGCTAAATTTGGTTTTTTGGTGTGAAATATTCACAAATATCTAACTTCATAATAAAAGTTATTTTTAAACATTCAATGCAAAATTATAAAACGAATAAGCAGAAATATGTCGCTAAATACATTGGGAAATGTATAGTCGTTACAACTGGAACCAGTAATTGAAGTTAAATCTTAAATAGTTTGGTTTGAACATAACAAAGGATACTCTGGGGACTAGTTAGCCGCTTCATACAATTAGTATAGAACTGCATGTCACTGCATTTCACAGGAACTGTACAGAAAACTTGATTACATGAACACCAGAGTACCTCCCGAGAGTATTTACCCGCTTTTTATCTGGCATTCACGAAACGAAATTTAGTAGTAAATACGTTTGATAAGATGCTCTTTTCCTCTTTATTTTCCAATATAATAACGGAAATTATGTTTTATGGGCGATTACTCATACCATTTGGTAAATTCTTGCTACCATTTCATTTTATATTTTTTCTATTTTAGTGACAAATTAGCGATATTTCAGTTTTACAGCCGTGATATGTACAGGAAAATACAAAAGAAGAACCTTTTTAAAATAATGAATTAAATCCAAAATTACAGCTAACGTACCAGGGATACAAAGTTCAGGGATTAACCTCTTTGCAATAAAAGAAAACATGAACTGACTTTCAATACAGAAGCATCATGTAAATCATCTCTTTGAATCTCTTGAAATATTTGAGAGGAGGCTTTTGCCCAGCTGAAGGCTTTTACAGGCTGTTACTTTACTGCAACCAGTATGTATGTATGGTATTACCTAAATATCTCGGTCAAAATATGCTAACTGAATACCATTTTAAATTTCTTTAAGGTTTATTCGTTTGCAGCCGAGGGACTTTTCAGTTCATGAAATCACTACGCTAGACTAATTCATGTTCATTCAAGTTCAATAAAATTCTGGAGGACTATAACTATAGATTTATCATAATATTATCAATAATATCAATTATAATGCAAAAATTAAAATTAAAAATAAATAAATAAAAGAAATATTTATTTTATCTCTTATTTTGTTGTCAATTTTTAGACTAAAACTTTGTTTGTTCGGAACACGTTCCATAACGACAGATTTTTAATTAAAATTATATTTGACAGAGGTAATTTAACTTTAATAATTTGCAACTCAAGCTCATTGTAGTGTAAATTAAATTGTTTTATAAACACAAAGCAAACTCTGTTTCGAGAACATATTGGATTAATAAAACTTACCAGACGTAATTATTGTAACATTTAACTTTTGCGTCCTGTCATTTAAGACGATACTAGGTTCAAATAAAAGTTAGTAGTAAGATAAATTGAAATATTTTCTTTGTTGTCTTGGGTATTTATTCGTGTAACCGAACTTTTTTTACAATTGAAGAATGCAAATAAAGATACAAAAGCCCCAAGATAAAAAAGAAATAGGTATTTGAGTTTTAGTTTTTGATCGATGGCACGACTAATGATGATATCCTTTACGGCGAAGACTTCAAAATACTATTGGCAGTTATCAACTGCGCAGGATATATAATAGTGCCACAAGTACACGCGCAAACACAGAGACACTCACTCGTCTGCAACTTCCGGTATCGCATGTAACACCTATGTGACAAGACCGGAGAAAGGATCAGATGCAGTGACATTGACGCGAATAACGTGATTATCTATTAGTAATTCTTGTAGTGGAAGAAAAGTTATAAACTGGAATTCCAATAATTTATTAAAAGAATTTACAAACCAAATAATTTATAATGGCCGAGATATAAATGATGTCTTAAGAGGCGACTAAGGAAAACTAAAGCATTGAATATCGCAAAGACTACTGACAGAAGGCGGGATAACCATCTCAAAAACTGCCAGACCAAAATTAAGCAGATCGATGACGAACAGCAACGTCTAAGGTTCAAGGGGTCAGGTACTGCGATTGGCAATCCGCTTGTCGTGCGTGGTGATTATGAGGGAGAGGCCTATTTCCTATAGTGGATTATTTACAGGCCGGTAAAGCAAGGTTCTATATTTATCTTATCTACTTTTATATTTTACTTTAAAAATTGCAGAGTGGAAACTGAATAATTTACAAATTACCGGAGCATCAATTTTTTTTCTATTTTATTCCCTTATTGAAATTAACAGGAATAGTAGAGTAACTAAGATAATTAATCAATGTATTTGTAACGTAACTGAAAATAAATCAATAATGATTTAACTTTAGTAGTCGCCTAAAGCACGGCATGTTGAACAAGAAGTGAATACTTCAGTCCAGCTAGTCTTCACACTCCAGTTGTATTTTAACTTACGTTAAGTGCACTTCCCTGGAGTACTTGTCATCTAGATTGCATGTACTTTAAGATGTTTCGTGTAATGGGGCTACATTTTTGCATTTGTTTATTTTATTATTTGCGTTATCTACTTATATTAATAAATATTTTTCTTAGTTATGATGTTACATAACATCATAACTTAGAGGGTTACCCAGTTAAGCTAACGATAGATAGAGGTAGTATTAGCGGCAAACTTTCGCATACAATAAGAAGAAATGGCAACAATGTGAATAGGCAAATAAAAAATTTGATACAAATCTTAGCTGTAATATTAAAATGGTTCAACAGTTTTTATATATTGTTATGTTAGAGATGGCATATATATATGTGTGTATATATGTAGATAATAAAATCTCGTAGATGACATAACCGACCGGAGGTGTTCGACCATGTTCTTCCAATCTGCCTGCCAAGACCAATGTTTGCAGACTTTTAGGAATCAATAAATCCCAGGTGTCCAGCGAAGGAGTCTTCAGGGGCTACATTCAAGGGAAAACTTTGAAATCCCATGGCGCAGACTTGATTGTCATGACTTTGACAGTCAGTCAGTCATATTTTATTATTTTAACATAGTTGTGGCGCCATAATTGAATTATCTCGTATCTTAACATTTATTAGTTACAAATAAGCAAATATAAACTTCAGGGCCTGCAGCATGTCGGTTTGCTGCAGTTCTAATCCCTTTCTTCATTACATAAAACACATGAGCACAAAAATCTTTTGCTTCTTAATACTTTATGTTATGAATACAATAATGGGCGGATGAGTATGATAAAATACGGACAGTAAACTGGACCTTCCATAGATTTAAAATTTAACTGGGTCTTATAAATTACATTAAATTGTATTTTATGTCTATTTTACTCCATCAAAGGAAAAAGTAAAAGAATGGTACCTTTAATATAAGTATTAAGATGAAAAGTCAATGACACTTAAAGCGTCAATTGCTGAGTCCGCTCTCTCCTTTTAAATGGAAATAATTTGTGAACGAAGTTCGAGACGTTTTTTATAAAAGTAATGTTTTGCATTACATTCAAAGGCCTACAAAGTATTTCAAATCAATTCACTATGATATTTTTTTAACTACTATTGGTTTTTAGCTTTTTAATTAGCTTGTAGTACAAATAAACCTTTTAACTTAGATTATTTGAAACGAAACTATTATTTACGGATTTTACGTGATAATTTTGGTTTTATATTCCTGACGTGGTCACGGGGGGACTGAGCAATTAGACGTCCAGATGTCATAGTTAACTAGGGCTACTTTCAGCTTTTATTTATTAATTTTTGGTCCGATTTACGCAGAATGTGCTCACAGTATCTTGAGATTTCATTTTGTTTATTACTGGATTCTAAGCCGGTAGTAGCACCCAGTCATCTTCTCTATTGAAATTAGGATGTTTTATGATTTTAATAGCCTCGCGAATCATCCTTGGCAGGAATCGATGTTCTTTTGCCAGGATTTGTGGTCTATTAATTAATTTAGATTATTATCAAATCACTGCGGCGAAACTGAGAAAATCAGATTATAACTGTACATTCCTGACGGACCAATATCATGACTAAATTTCATGATTATTAACCAATAGATAGTGTTGAGAATTGGCCTCTCCAAAGTTTGTAGTTGTCTCCCAAAAAAGTTTGATAAAATCGCAGCGCATGGCAAGTGGTTTTGAGGTCACAGTACCAGATGTGGGATTTTCGCAATCTATGAAGGCCACAAGATTTCCTCCATATGAATTTACTTTTACAATAGGTTGTTATTGAAAAAATCGTCTAATATGCATTTAGAGAAATCAAAATAAAGTTATAAAACCGACACAAAGATATAAAGAACGATTTTTTAAAATAATTATTATTTCGGGTTTTATTACATAAAAATTACTGTGTGGTAGGGATGTAAGAATCTCACCCAAGGCAGGAAAGAAAACTTGAATAGATCGTGGAAATTTGAATAAACTCTAAAAGCAAAGAACCAGCTATGAGATTCGTAACCCGGATACACCATCTCAAAAGTGCTACAACGAAATTGCATAGACCGATGACGAGGAGCGTTTGGGGTGTGATGCCGCTGGCACCGTAATCGCCTACCAGCCTGCTAGGCTACGCAATTATGAAAAAATATCTCACTGGGAGAGGTATTTGTCCAACAGTGGACTCTTAACAGTCTGTTAAAGATGAAAAAAAACCTTACATCATCACAACAATAAAACCCGTTTTTTACAGGTTTTAATGCACTTACGATTTTGGTCTAATTATTTTATAAGTATTTGTCAATATTAGTTATTTAACAGTATTCTAAAAAAAAAAAATTATATTTTTATTGTCTCAGTGACATAGTTTGTGAAATACTAAAATTATGAAGTAGTTGAAACGCAAGCGTGGAACTTATTAGCCCTTAAGCACGTATGCATTGTTGAAGGAACCTTGCTCTCTTAATGATAGGAACTTTATTCTAGAGCCGGTGGCCAAGAGCTCTAGAAAAACGTCAAAGTATCGTGTTGGACATAGCCTATGTCCGTAGCATATTGGAGTATAAGTCTTATCATTTGGGATCCCCGGAAAGGAAGTATACTCTAATGTTGGAAACATTTCAGTGAAAATTCGTCACGATGTCACTGCTAACGCGACTATGGCTCTCGCTGTCGACTGTGATAATGGAATCTACGATATGCCCGCACAGTTAACAGATATTAATATACATCATAATCAACATAACATATTCAAGTATAATGTTAATTTATATTTCAGTTATAAACTTTAGTTCTTAAAATTATTATCAATGATTTCACTGCTTTCTAGCGCTTTAATCTTTCCTTCCACTGAAAAACTCCCAGACCTAAAATACGAAGACCGTTAGATGCTGCTTGATGAAGCAGCAGCATTTAAGGTGTGAATTGTCTGAAATTACAATCGCCAATCCGGTTAGTAAGCGTGCGGATCAAGGCGCTTTTTTGTGGCCGACTATATAAACGTTGTACAAAATTAAAATAACTTAAAACACATAAATTGTATGCGACTGAAAAAATACTATTTTGTTAATTTTTTGTGTCATGTTATTTTAACTGTGTTTTACACAATGTTATGTATTAAAACGGTTATGTCATGCGTTTATTTTAGAAAGATAGCCTCAAGCTATTTGAGCACTAACGTTCACGACATTTGTTGAATAAGTTATGATGTGCATCTTCAACATCCATTAAGTCGAGCGACGGAGGGATTTAGAGGAGATGCGTAAAACAAATGGCACCTGCCTCTCTTATTTTCAGTTTGCCTCGGTGAATGAGCAAATAAACGCGTGAATAACAAAACTTTGTTAAACAAGCGTGTAGATTAGTGTAGATTTGGTTGTGTACCATCTCAGTACAGATTTTTTTTCACGTTTCGTTGATATAATCTCTCATGTCAAGTGTATATGTGTAATGATTTTACTATATCCATCGATTAATTAGTATGAAACTTTTGAATATGAACAGCCGATACCGGGGTAAATCCATATCCATATTCACTTAAGACGTAAATTGACGAGAAAGAAACGACAGGTAAATTGAGTGCGACAACATCTACGCACACTTCAGCACTAGCTGGGACCTAACCTAAAGTTTCGCTGACATCTAACCACGTGCAAACCACTAATTTACTTGAAAATGTGCTCCGGGTATCTACCCGGATTAATCTTAATCAAAGAGGTTTTTTCTCCTATGCCAAAATTAAAAAGTAAGCTAAGCTTCTCAACTTCATTAAACTACATTGTTTAAACACTGTTGAATTTTAGGTACAGTAAAATACCCTACAGCGGACAATACTAGGTACCTAGTTTGAAGAGAAAAAAAGCTCCACCTGCCCTCCACATACGCGTATATTCTTCTTTTACACAATGCATTTCCACCACACTAACACCACCACCAACGTTTTATATGGAATTGTGCGAAGTAGGTCATTTTACTATTTCTGAAACAATAGATATTCGCAAAGTATCGCTAGATTCTGTTAGCTGATGAATTACTTTTTTTGAAAATAAATTTCTTTCGGCACGATGAGAGTAAAATTGGGAGATCGATTTTGAGTGCATCGTTACGTCTTGCATTTTGAATAAAAAGTTTTGAATATTAAGGGGTTTATGTAGTATACGTATTTCAACCGGGACTAATATTTACTGTTAATTCATATTCATTGATAAATTAATAATTGTTTATATACTGAGCAGAAAAATGAGTAGAATTTACTAGCATTTTTTTTTAAAAAACACTTATCGCGTGTACAAATTCGAAGAAAATTCGAATAATTATGATGTAGCGCTGGTAAGCGAGACGCTCAAAATCGTGATATTAATTCAGTAAAAATAACAAACAGCCTACATTCCGGATAGCAAATTGGCGGGACTCTCTTACCGCGTCCGCCGGCAAACGCGTGGTCCCTTATCGATGGTAACCTATGCCGAGGTCTCGCACCTCCTTATGAAGGGCCCTTGGATTGCCGCGAACCCCCCATAGCATAGCACAGCAGCAGCCAGCGTCGCACCAACAATGCAGCGGAAAAAAAACAGAAAACTGCGGCAAAGCAGAAGCGGAAGCTCTTCCAAAATTTTCTTTCACTTACGAGCCTCCTGCTCGCGAGTCTTACCGCCGAAACTGTAAAGGCCACCGGCCTTACAGCGTCATCTACCGGTGGGGGTATTAGTCGGCATCTTCAATGCTGTCCAATGCAATGCCGACATAATCAGTCACCGGTAGGAGTGGTAGGTGCGCGAGAGCACTTGTGACTTAGACTACTGCTAGTGTCATAGACGTCAAAAACATGCCATTAACGACAGTGATGACGTGATAACTACAAATAATAGTTCATTTGTGGGCGTGTCCATGCTCTGCGGAAAAACTCATACAGACTACTCTACATAATCGTATAGCGCATACAGTCCTCCAATCAAATTAATCCATTTCCACCCATATCGAAGAAGGTATCCCGAGCCGGAGGAGTCGTACCTCCTGAAGACTTGCCACGAGCCCCTCTCTTGTTGTTTGAGTCCTTCTTTCTCCTATTTTTACTCGCGGGTCTCTTGCTCGAGTGACTGAAGCTGGACAGGTCGTGGGGCCAACAAAGTATTTTTTTTTCCCAGGAGTTTCGTCAGTAAGAGCCCGAAATAATCGGCCATTGCCTTCAATGACAGTTGTGCGTTTCTGCGTGCATATCTCCATGAGACAAAATATACCTCCAACCTAGCGGGTAGCCTTTTCCTTCGCACCTTCATATGCCATATCGGAGAACACAGATAAGATTCTCCGGTGAAAAATTTACGCAGTGGGCTTCTCCAAAACCATCTACGTCATCGCAGTCACAGCTTCAGACTGCGGTCGGCATAACGAGTGAAAAGTTGCTTTATAGCAATTTTTTTTCTTACAAAATGCATTTAAATAATATTTCATTTATATGTTGAAATTTGGTACACGATGGAAACAAAAACTTACTTGAGCGAATGCAAAACCGCTACAACATTTACGTTGCGTTCCCAGTGGAGCAGGATAATAATGACTTGACTTCGTCCTAGTTACTAGTATTTTGCAGAGCAGCGATTTATGAAGTTGGCGGACCATTGTTCTCACATCTACGAGTGCGACGTTTTGCTTGAATTAAAATGGCGAGCGACGTAGCTTTTGTTAGTTTCATATATTTTTTTTAATTTACGTAAGTTCCTTTTGTAAATCAAAACCTGTAGTAGACAGCTACATTTGATTTATACATTTACAAAGTCATTTTAAAAACAAAAAATGCATTATTGGAGCTATTTATTAATCTATGAAAAAACGAGGACATTATTTACTATATTTTAAGATTTCATCGTCGTGATCATGAGTTTATTAGTATTTCCACTGCTAAACATCGACCTCTCCCAACAAGGCAGGCAGACTGGCGATAGTTTAACACGATAACTTACACCATAGACGCTCCTGGCTATCGCCAGTCTGCGCATTTGAAGTCTAGTATTTTGCGGGATGGCTATTCCGACAACAGTTGGAAGATAAAACGGTGTGTAAGAGTTTCTTACTACAGTTACCAAATTAAATTATGTTACAAATTTTTAACGGATTTTCTCCTAAGAGCCTCGTTTATTGGCTAACAGGCACCACGTGCACGTTAGGTATAGGTGTTAGGGATAACGATGGTATATCATTTACCGCAGTAAAAAGAAAAATTCCTTTATTGCGACGTCATGATGTAATAATGATACAAAAAAAAATCACTCAAACTTTTTAAATAATTACGTATAATTTTGTTATTCATTTCAATCCGAATGCTCAAAAAACACTAACGACTGGAGTGCTGTAATCGACAGTGTTAATTAACGTTCTGTATCCGCTGGACCCAATTACAAAAAGTTCGTAACTGCTGTTAACTGTTCGACTTTTGCGGTACATATACATATTAGCATAGTTTCTGCGCTATATTTTAGTATTTTGTTTAACGCTGATATTTTAATTGTATTTTATTAGTACTTTTTGCAAATAATTACAAAAACATAAATTCAATTAACAAACTAGCACGGTCTGGTCCGTACATACATAAATATACATATGTATTTAAGTGTGATTTTAAATTATATACGGTCTTAAATGATATTTTATTGTTACGTGATAAACGTGATCATGACTTTTTTTCACAAACAAAGTGACACACAGGAATTTTTTTTACTTATTTTTGTTTTGTTACGTTAAAGAAGTACAACTTCTTACGTGCGCACATAAGTACACACACAAACACACGTTTTTTAGCTTTTGCCAAGGGTGCCATACAGGCATATACTCACAGGGGTGCTGGCTAGAGTACGAAGCTTGGCGACCAACTGATGACAGAAAATACCTTCTAAATATACCAAAGCGTTGGTATCGCCAGAGCATCACTTTTATTTACTTGTACATCCAAAGTTATGACTTCTTTCTGTAACATTAGTTATCAGGTGACATTTTAACTCTTTAACTTTATGAAAAAATGATCAATCACAATTGAATAAAAATGTCCAGTTATCTACTTTTATAACTACAGTTTACCGTATAACTGGATAAGGGATACCAGACGTTACCTAAATTAGCCAGATAATTTAGGTATGACATATTAAGAATGTTTATTAGATGTGATACTTAGGGATTTAGTCACGTGTCGGCGACCATGACTTTCTTAAAGTATTTCCGTTATTCAACTTTTTCGACAACTACGAAAAGATGTGCCAGCTAAGGATGTGTAGCTGTCAAATTTTTTTAAGCCGCAAAGAGGCGACGATATTGCTTATTTTGGTGGCTATTGTAAAGATTGCCAACCATTTAAAAACGCGCAATAGGAAATAAAAACTTAGGTACTTGTGATTTCTAAGTACAACACATATATCATACTTATTTTTTATATAAAAATATAATTTTATTTACTACTATTTGTGAGAAGAATATAATGTAAATTTATCCTTTGAGTAGACATAGCTCACATAATCAAATTTCGTTGGAAGCCCGCAAAAGCAACGTTGGTGGACGACGGGCGAGTTTGAATAACGAATTTGTTCCACATTAGAACGACCAACTTTAAATAAAATACTTTTTTGAAAGCATTTATCTCAAATATGCTGGATATTTAGCGAAGTAGAACAGAACAGTAATCATAGTTTTGTTAACATTATTAAATGTGAATACAATATTGAGCGATTTGACCAGGCCTTGGAAAAATTACGTCACTGTATTATATACTTTTAGACTTTAGATGAAGTGATGTTTACTGAAGTGAATAACAAGGGGCAATATTTTGTTATTGACGGAGGATATTAAAGCATATAGCGGGTTAAAGTACATTTATTTCTCTCAGCAGATTTAAGTCTTAATGAATGATTGCGCGTATCATAACAGAGTCGACAAATTCCATTACTGTCGATTTTCAGTCTTGGATCAGTTGATACTATCTTCGCGGCCGTAAGAGCTTAGTATGCTGAGAACAGTTGTTTCGTGGTGAGACGAAACTCATGTAAGTCGGTATATTTTCTCCCATAATGTTTCCTTTGTGTATATCATATCGTCTTTATAATCGTAGAAGTGCCCAGATCATGAAATGGATGGGCATATAACATACAACACTGGAGGGTTTGCTCGTGGGAGGCTGGTTTAAATAAACTTAGGTTTTTTCCGAAGGATCAACGAGAATGGGTATTTCCTTACCTGCCTGCTTCACCCGTTTCTGGAACGAAAGGCGTTCTTCACCCCAGCAGTTGCGTTGCGGTAATCTGCGTTTCCTCGGAAATATAACCATGAATGTTTGTGGAATGCAGAATTCTTTCGTGTGCGCATATTGTCCAGCAGTTCCTAGGTACACATGTATATTTTTCACACGCGTGGGATGCAAAAAGTGCATTGCGTCCAGCGGAAGAGGTGAGAGGTCCACCGCGTGCCGATGTTAGCTAACAACCACGCGCGGATGCGTTTTTGTTTGATGTGTGGCCGAGTGGTGGCACCACCTGAGGCTCTCATGATTCACCAGTTGAAGGTGAGATACAGTTTGCACAATGCCCTCGGTGATTCAAATTTTTTGACATAATATACATATAGTAATTTAGCGTGTCTACTAAGTTAAATCTTGTTTAAATAAAAATTTTGGTGAAAAGACTTACGAAACAATTCCGAGTTCCAGGCCTGAAAATTATAAACTAATTTTGTTTTAAATTATCATATCCGGAATATTAAAAAAATAAGGACTATGAAAGTAAGGTTTTTTCTTGATATATTAATAGATTTTCTTGTATTTATCATAGAAAACAAGATTTCTGTAAAGATTATTTTATCTCCTCGTGGAAACTTAACGTTTAACTGCCTTGAATTATTCAAATAAAGTGATCCCTCGGATACCAAGTACCTCGGCACCAAATGACCAAGGTAGCAATAAAAGAGCACGGAAGAATTTGATTTTAACTATTAAAGTACTTTACTTTTTTTTAAGGATTTAGTTTCCGCTTCCATTTTCTTTTAGAAATTTTCCTGAAATTTCTAATTTTTTCTGTAGTATAAAATCGTTAAACATATATTGCTTACAGTCTACCGTGAGCACCGCTTGCATAGGGTTATTCCATCAAGATAACCATACTAATATCCAATACCAGCAAAGAAACAAGCTTTCATTCGTTGGTCAAGTACGATTTTAATCCATAGCGTTATTTTGTAAGAAACGATTTTCTAACCAATTATAAATATATGTTATTCAACAGAGTGTAACAAAGAAACTAGTATTCGTGGTATATACACATGAAATTATATTAATATAAATACGTTTTCAAAATAACATTTGTACATAATAATACTGATATTATTTTGTTCACTAATTATATAATTTAAAGTCGCTTAATTAAGGGTTTCAAACTCCGAAAATTAAACCAAACTGTAAAATAACTAAATAATGGCTAAATCTAATGCTAGTTTGATTTTCTGATTGGCAAAATTTTTAAATTATAATCTGAATGATTATAGAGTTTCGCCAAGTGAATAAAATAGCTATTACTATCATATTTTTTCACTTTGAATTAACTGAGTAACTTCAGGTCGTATTAAGCTAATATTCATAATACTATTAAAAAAATTAGAAACCTTGTTTTTAAAGTATTAACACATAATTTAATTTTCATTACCATTGCATTTGGAACATAAGTAAATTTAGATATTTACTATTCGAGTAAAATCGAGTGGAATGGAGATGCCGAGGAACTTCTTTACTTCTAATTGTATGTAGCGGTTTGCTAGTCCCCGGAGTTTACTTTGTTATTCAGAGCAAACTACTTAACATTTATCATTCCGATTCCGCAATCCGGCTGACAAACTATCTTTTAGCACATTATTTGCTTAATTGCTTTAAATGTTCCAAATTGCTGTTGGAAAATTATTCTCCACATAATTAAATTGTATTCGTAATTTTTTTGGGGTATTTCTATATTTACTCATCTGGTTGGGTTGTATAAATAAATACATATATAAGTACATACATAAGTAATATTTTATAAATTATGTATATAATAAAATTAAATAGATAATTGAAACCCAACCAGATGGAAGCCCCCGGCAGGGGAGACCAGACGGCCGAGGGTTAGGGAGAAAGGGAAAGAAACCGGCGGACAATGCGAGCGGTATCGAGTAGCACTGCCTTCTGCATTTGAGCTCGGAGCGGTCCGTCACGGAGTCCCAGCCGCCTCAGATGTTCCGAGAGGCTGACTGGAATTAACCCATTCGCAGAGACGACGATCGGAATAATTTCGGTCGGCATACCACCCCACATGTCGGTTACCTCGTGAGCCAGGTCCAGATATTTTGTCTTCTTGTCTGTTTCGGCTTTCACAAGGTTCTCGTCATATGGAATGGTGATGTCGACCAAAAAAAATCCTCGACTGTGCTCGGTCCATCAACACGATGTCAGGCTTATTTGCATGAATCGTCCTGTCCGTGATAATGGACCGGTCCCAATAGAGCCTAGCGCGGTCATTTTCGAGCACGGCTTCCGGCGTGTATTTATAGTAAGGCAGTCTCCGATCCACGAGACCGCACTTCAGAGCGAGCTCCTGGTGTAAGATCCTGGCTACTAGGTTGTGCCTGTGCAGATACTCAGAGTTAGAAAGCGCTGAACAACCGGAGATGACATGCCGAAGCGACTCCCGGGACGGCGACAGGCTCGACAGATGTCGACGGTACCATCCTTTAGGATGTATCTCCGATAGTTGTTCGTCTTAATAACCTGATCTTGTATCGCACAGACAAAACCCTCGGTTTCCCCAAAGAGGTCACCAAAACGCAGCCAGTTTAGGGAGGCGACGGTATCTACGAAAGGCTCATGTAGAGCCTTGTAGAACCTCCCGTGGAGCTCTTTCTCCTTCCATACGGTCTCCCGGTCGGAGGCGCTCGGTACTGCCTGGTCCTGCCGTTGCTCGTTGGCCAAGGATAGAGGGGTAAGCCCTTTATCATAACTAATGACGTCCGAATAGAATGACTCATCCGATCTCGCTAGGAAGTAATTACGGAGGCTGCACACTTCGCGATTGTGCATGGTGAGGGCGCTTAAGTAACCCCGCCCTCCACGCTTCCGCGGCAAGTACAGCCTCATCACTGACGATCTCGGATGATGCATCCTGTGGGACGTCATGATTGTGCGGACTTTTCTGTCCAGGGCGGTAAGTTCGGTTTGAGTCCATCTGAGTATGCCAAAGGTATAAATGAGGACTGGCATGACCCAGCCGTTATACGCGCGCGCCTTGTTCCCGCCCGACAAAACGTTATTAAACACTTTTGTCAAGCGTGCAAAAACAAGTCGCGAACCGATTGTTTCATGCCAGCCTCATCGATACCTATGTTTTGTGACATACCCAGGTACCGGTATGTATCAGCCTCGGAAAGAGTCTTATAGTTAACGGGCACAGACAAGTCTATGCCCTCAAAATAAGTGACCTTTCCCCTTTCGACGTGGAGGACCGCACACTTATCCGTCCCGAGCTCCATTCCGATTGATTTGCTAAAATCGCGAGTGATTTTCACCAATTCTATCAGATGGGCGCGATTGGTGACGAATAACTTGAGGTCATCCATATAGAAAAGGTGGGTCACTTTTGTACCTCCCCTCCGAAGCTGAAATCCTCTCCCTGAGTTCTCCAGCAACGTGCTGAGAGGGTTCAAGGAGAGGCAGAACCATATCGGACTCAAACAATCACCCTGGAAAATACCCCTTCGTATCCTTATTCGGTGTTCCGCAGCCGTCATCCGCTCACCTAGATGGCAAAGAGTCGTGCTCCATTGCCCCATACATTGCTCGAGGAAGTCTCTTACTGTACAGTCTACCTTGTACAGCTCGAGGACCCTCTTTAGCCACGTGTGAGGCACCGAGTCGAATGCCTTTCTGTAGTCTATCCAGGCGGCAGAGAAGTTCCGACGGTTGCGTTTAACCAGCTTGCCAATGACCGCGTCAATGAGGTGGTTCCTTGGTCCCGCGACCGCCGCTCCGACATCCATTCTGAGCGCGCGACATTACTTTATTTATATCAAGGTGTCGGGTGATTTTCACGCTCAGAATGGACGTCAGTGTCTTATATATGGTGGGTAGACACGTGATGGGGCGGTATTTACTCGGATCTGCGGTAACCTTATCTTTAGGAACCAAATGAGTGACCCCAGTGGTGAAGAGACTCGGGAGCGACTTCTGGTCGAGCCTCTTGGAACTGCTGCGAGAGCACAGCGTGACACACCATGAACCCCTTTAACCAGTAGTGATGCAGCCCGTCGAGTCCCGGACTTTTCCAGTTAGGGGCTCTACGTACCGCCTCAGCTACGTCGTCAGGAGTAATGACGACGGGGTCCATGGGCTTAATACCTGCACACCGACTCGTCACAGCTTCTGTCCAGGGCGGTAAGTTCGGTTTGAGTCCATCTGAGTATGCCAAAGGTATAAATGAGGACTGGCATGACCCAGCCGTTATACGCGCGCGCCTTGTTCCCGCCCGACAAAACGTTATTAAACACTTTTGTCAAGCGTGCAAAAACAAGTCGCGAACCGATTGTTTCATGCCAGCCTCATCGATACCTATGTTTTGTGACATACCCAGGTACCGGTATGTATCAGCCTCGGAAAGAGTCTTATAGTTAACGGGCACAGACAAGTCTATGCCCTCAAAATAAGTGACCTTTCCCCTTTCGACGTGGAGGACCGCACACTTATCCGTCCCGAGCTCCATTCCGATTGATTTGCTAAAATCGCGAGTGATTTTCACCAATTCTATCAGATGGGCGCGATTGGTGACGAATAACTTGAGGTCATCCATATAGAAAAGGTGGGTCACTTTTGTACCTCCCCTCCGAAGCTGAAATCCTCTCCCTGAGTTCTCCAGCAACGTGCTGAGAGGGTTCAAGGAGAGGCAGAACCATATCGGACTCAAACAATCACCCTGGAAAATACCCTTCGTATCCTTATTCGGTGTTCCGCAGCCGTCATCCGCTCACCTAGATGGCAAAGAGTCGTGCTCCATTGCCCCATACATTGCTCGAGGAAGTCTCTTACTGTACAGTCTACCTTGTACAGCTCGAGGACCCTCTTTAGCCACGTGTGAGGCACCGAGTCGAATGCCTTTCTGTAGTCTATCCAGGCGGCAGAGAAGTTCCGACGGTTGCGTTTAACCAGCTTGCCAATGACCGCGTCAATGAGGTGGTTCCTTGGTCCCGCGACCGCCGCTCCGACATCCATTCTGAGCGCGCGACATTACTTTATTTATATCAAGGTGTCGGGTGATTTTCACGCTCAGAATGGACGTCAGTGTCTTATATATGGTGGGTAGACACGTGATGGGGCGGTATTTACTCGGATCTGCGGTAACCTTATCTTTAGGAACCAAATGAGTGACCCCAGTGGTGAAGAGACTCGGGAGCGACTTCTGGTCGAGCCTCTTGGAACTGCTGCGAGAGCACAGCGTGACACACCATGAACCCCTTTAACCAGTAGTGATGCAGCCCGTCGAGTCCCGGACTTTTCCAGTTAGGGGCTCTACGTACCGCCTCAGCTACGTCGTCAGGAGTAATGACGACGGGGTCCATGGGCTTAATACCTGCACACCGACTCGTCACAGCTTCTGTCCAAGGGCCCTCGCTGTGGTATGCGGGTGCAGACCACAGGCTTTGCCAGAAGGCGACAGTGTCGGCCTGATTTGGTCCTTGACCCGTTCCACATATTCCAGGTCGCTCCAATGATTTGTAGAGCCTCTTCTGGTCACTCTGGAAGAGACAATTCTGGTTAAATCGCGCTGACCTCTCGGTAAATCGCCGAATCCGCTTTCCCCAAGCCGCGATCCTTTGCTTCAGGTCGTCTATGCGCTCCGTCAGCTTTTGCGTTATATTCGGCTGGGACAGACTAACATCCGTCCCAGCAAACGCCATCCTCACGGTGCGCACAATCCTCGGCCTGTTATTGCCCGACCTGAAGCTTATCAGTCTGCCGATAAGGGCTCTTGCCTTTGCGATACGGTTCTCAATCCTTTGTCTCCACGCTGGGATAACGCTACCTTGTTTAGTAGCGCGTCCAGCTGTGGGAAATTTGGCGCCAACAATACGGCAGACTGCCAATGCAGTGCCAAAAAGTATAGAGTCCGTATCACAAAGGTCCCGGCTGGTTTCAAATAAGTAGCCAGCATTGGGTTTAGAGCCCCACGACATCCCGGTTGCGCTTACTTAGTGGTATGCGGGGGAGTCGTGGTCGATTTTCGAGAGACATTTCGCGCGTTTCCTTAATCGCCTCTTCCAGTATGCTCCTCATTTGCCCTATTTCTTGGGTGACTGTTCCACCATTGTCCGAATCCTCTACAGCTGGAAGATTCACAGCAGCATCCACTTCTGCAAGATTAGTCGCTGTAAGTGGAGCAGCATCCTCAGCTGCATTTTCATTCGATGGGGGAACAGCCTCACGTCTTAGTCGTTCGAGTTCGGTATCATCAAATATTTTCGAGCGGATGATGTACCGAACTCGGTCTGCCAGGTTTTGCTCCGTGACAGTAACGGAAGGCTCCAGCTCAGCAAAATAGCAGTGCATCCTGGCTCGATATGCTATTCCTCCAGTTTCTTCCCCTTTCGCCCTAAAGTACGCTCGCAATGCGTTCGTATTCATTAGGGATGTCCATCGCATGCGCCGTACTCCACCATTCGTAATTATTATTATTTTAATTTATTTTAATAAATAATATTGTTAGTATTTACCTACGCGTGTCTTTTTTGTATGTATTTATGATTATCTATGAATATCAGAGATAATAATTCATCCAGAATTAATAATGAAACTATTAAAACAACCGTAATCCCACCATAACACAAAAGAACAGGCCTGTGAGGCACGTTTTGTCTGAAAAAATAACCGAAATGTAGAATTTATGCCAAGTTCCTTGCCTACGCATTTTAGTTGTATCTCAACAAATACTGTGTCTACTGTGCAAATGTAGTTTACAAGATATATTGAATTTCTATGGGTAATAGGTATGGGTTAGATTTTGTAGTGTAACTAGTCTCGGCAACAGAAGGGATCGAAAAGGGCCTTCAAGTGTTTTCGGTATACGTTTTGTTTTGTTAATACAAACCGTGTACCGTACATCTACTGTATCTTGCTAGTACTTTACGTCGCCCAGTTTGCGTAAAATTTTATAAAATTTTATATTTTTCTCGATATTAGATCGTTGTGTGTAGACATGTGTTCAAAATCAAAGCGCGAGCTTGATTGGAAGTATTCTACATTTATGATCTATATGTCAGTGTCAGTTAGTGAATGACGAAAATCGTGATTTTTGGATACACGTATCATGGGAATATATGGATATGTTGGGGCGGAAAATGGTCATGTTTGAAAGTTAGTGGGCTGTATTTACAAAATTAGGTTAGATTTGAAATTAAATGTGGTAACCGGAATGAGCTGCAAGTATTGCATGTCTCAGGTTTGACTCCAGCGTTGCACTTCGCGTTATTGTAATACATAGGTATAACATAACTCCCGGTCGTGGTTTTAGTTTTATTAATATTTTAAGTGAATGGGGAGTTTGTGCAATTTCTTAATATCAAGGTATGTTTGTATGGAAGAATATACTGTCTCTTTCTTCAAATGCCAACTTCACCTGCACGTGGTGCCCTCTGCTACACACACGAGGCTCTGGCGGCCGAATAATGGCAGAATATCCATCCGGATCTGCTAATCACACAGACTGGTGATGGGCAGCAACATCACTAGTACCAGGTATCGCCACTGTTCTCACCAACCCGCTTGCAGATCGTGGTGACTATGGGTAAATCTTTCAAGAGATATATGGCGGCTTTCTTGTTCTATGTTCATCAGTAGATTAAAATAGGCTGAAGTAGTAGTAGTATATGTATTTTATTTTCGGTACTGGGTTATAATTTTATTGACTTTGCATTAAGTACGAAGAAAGTATGTTATTGATTGTTAAATTACTGAATAAAATTATAATGCCAGTGAAAATAAAACAATAGGGAGTATCAAGTGTACCCACTAGTCTAAAAGATCTTTGGTTGATAGAGCAAGCACCTATCAATTTTGTTAGTTGTATTAATTAGTAATTTTAAAATTAACGAAATAAATCCAAATACTATTCAAAGGACATAAATAATGGAATTATAAATTAATTCTAATTTGACTAACTTGTGAAGTGATTTACATTTTATGATTTTCTCATCATTTTGAGATTTCGACTGTGCTGAATTTTTATTTATGATAAGCTCAAGTATAACTTGAATGAAAGAAAAATGTATTTACAAGAGGCTGGTAATGAAATGTGATTTGTTGTGGAGCTATAAAAATTATTTTCAGTTTTGCGTCTCATTTCTTCAAGTGATTTCTTTTTCGTTCTATTTGATTGGAGTGACAAAAGAGCTAGCAGTCCACCTGATGGCAAGTGGCTACTGAAGAACATGGAAAGCTACAATCAACTTCAATCGAAGGAGGTTACAGAGGGCGTTGCCACCCCGTGGACTATAACAGCATGCCTCAAAGAAAACTACATACATACTATAACACGTAGAAAACTTATTTTATATTATCGTTTGCAATACATAGTTAACCCATATTTTTTTTAATTATTTTGTTCATAAATATTGTGAATTCAAAAATACAAAGGATGATAACCACGTACAAAAGAGTCGACCGCGGAAACCCATACTTTTGACATTCTCATCACCACTCATCAACATAACCCCGCATTAAAGTAAAGAATATACCATACTTACTATTGCAATGTAGCTGAGCAAACATAATACGAAGCAGAATAGTTTAATTAGATACGGCAGGGAGGAAAGCCGCGCGTACAACCCGCCATCCACCTCGGATAGGAGCGACGTTTTTAGTGATTTATTACTTTTCCCAACTGCTACTAAGATATCGAAATAAATTTGGACAATGTTATTAATTTATCAAATTAAACAGGAAATTAAAAGTTAATCATTTTAATTTTAGTCAAGTAAGTTTAGTCTCCAATTGTAACAAATCGGAGATGTGTACAATTTTATTAAGATATTGAATATTACCCTTTTTCACAGGTGGCAGATTCCTTCTTTGCCCAAGAGTCGTTTGGGTCGCTCTTATTAATTTCTGCCACCAAACAGCAGTATACTTACTGTTGTGTTCCAGTTTAAAAGGTACAAAGAGCCCGTATAATTACGGGCTTCTGTGTTCTGTTTTTTTCACTACAATCCAATAAAAAATTGTGCCATTGTCCGTCTGTATTCTAAAAAATTAACTGTAACTAAGTATTCGAACATCTTCTAAATAAATCGGAAATTAAAATCAAATAGTGCTTATCCGCTTGCAGAGATGTTAAACGATTTCATACGGAAATAACGTCCCAGTTTTAAGATATGATTGAATTTGCTAACCGCGGAAGACGTCTGCTCTGCAAATATTATTAAATACAATATTGAATAATATAACAACAAAATAGCTTAAATTGTCACATGGGACGACGAAATAGGATTCCACGAGGATTTAATCAAATTCTACTAGGAGCAATTTTGGGAAAATCATAGCTTTTCCAGCTACTAAACATGTTAAAATATATAAGGAGGTTTTTGCCTAGCCGTTGGCACATTTATAGACTGCTATCTTACTTACTTTTTTAATTTATTATTAATTTTATTCATCAGCCAATTAATGTCCACTGAAGAACATAGGCCTCTCCTACAAAGTGCCAGCAAAAGCCGAAATGTATTTCTTTAAAGGTTTGCACATTCGCAGATAACACATCGGTCCCCCCGTGACCACAGGTACTGTAAAACACCCGAAACATCAGGAAGTAAAAAAAGTTTAAATTAACGGCGATAAGCTGCGTAAAATCAGTTTAATTTCAATTACTTTATCTTTTACTAAATTGTATAAATGCAAAAACGAGAAGCGAAAAGATCGATTGCTTTATTTAATACAACTTTTATTCTCTGTTCATTCTGATTTATTCAGTTGCGTTGACCCACTTCCGCATATTAAATCGATCTCAAACTTTGCACATATATATTTCCAATATTAGTGACAATATGTCTTATCCTTCTTCTTTTCAAGTACCATTTCAAAAGTACTTTAATAGAAAAAGTTAAATATTATCACTTTCTACACTTAAAACATAAAGTATCGAATACTATAATTCTACCTTTCCCCTGCGGTATCGGCACGCGTTAAATTCGGGTTACAAATATAATTTTAGGGGCCCCCTGCCCAGCAGTAGGATACATAAAAGAATCTGCCACTCCGTTATCCCGTGAACGTCGTCTAATGGTCTTCAGAATTATTATCTCGTATATCCAGTCAAAATTTGTGAATATACATAGGTTACAAAGTAAATTAAAAAAAAAATATGTGACTACATAGTCAGGAATAATTTTTTATATCTTTTGTAATGTTAGAGTAGAAATAACAAGACCGTCGTAAGTATGAGCTTATTTTATATATAGGTATATAGTACAACCATAAGTTCTGTTACACATTAAAAATTAATATCTTTTTTTAAGAAATACTGAGCGTTTATCGAAGTCTAAGCGATCAATTCATAATAAATTTATTAAAAGTTGCATAGTCTCCATGGTCCCTTTAGCCACTAAAGGCTCTTAAGATTTCTTGACAGATTCAATGTCGTAGTTGAAGTAATGGTTTCGGCAGGCTAAGTGCGAAACATTGTTATTGAGCCGGGTTTGGCTGTTCGTACCTTGTGAACAGGAACAGAGATTTGATGGATAGTTACTACATCACTACATGATCCAAGGCAGTCTCTTGTTATACTTTTACCGTAGTATTTAGTCATTTGTTACGAAAACTAAGCTTCGTAACAGTAGGATTCCCCCCACCGAACGAGATGCAGGATGATAACTACGTTGAATTTTTCTAAAAAGCTGCGAGGCTTTCTTAGATGTACACTTTGTCATTTTGCTTCTTCTAATGCTTTTCAATCGTAAACTTTTTCATCTGTAAAGAACGCACACAGCAAGCGTGTATGACATGTCCTGTGTATACGCATGTGCATGACGGGTGATAGCGGGAATATTCATTTCACACGATTATATTTTTTGTTTCCACAGCCACAGGTGTTGTTGACGCTGTCAACTGGTCCTAAAAGTACGGGCTCACCCCAATCTTTTATGGTCTTCGACGGAGGAATTGTCAGTATACCTGTTGACAAAAACTAACGACTTTACAACATCTTCAATATGACTGATGGCTTCATACCAATTTTTTACAGAGTAATCATTGCAATTCTGTTTTCTTTAACGTCCCACTTCACAATTTAATTTGAGAATCTCGGTGTATAGTATTTTTTTTAAAGAGGCGACAAATCAATCGAAGTTTCTTACGTAACAAACGAATTCCAATTGTGACATTACAAAAAAAAACTTTTTCAATTGGCAACACATTATTTATGGAAAGACTAGTAACATATGTAAGCGATGTCAATATGTATAGACCTACCTATACTGGGTTTTTATTTGTCAAGGTTTATGACAATGTAAAGATAATTTATTTTAAATAAGACGATAATAAGATTTTTACGTCTTCTGAATAGACAAATAGCGTTTAGCGGTATATATATTATATTTGAATTTATTGTTGATTATAATTGTTTGTTTTCATTTGAACATCACATTTTTATTGAATAATTCCCTTTTATTGCAGCATTATTGCAGCAATTCGTTTGCTAAAAATAAAACTAAGGAAAGTTTATATAATCACAATAAAATTATAAACAAACAGTTTTCCATGAAGAAATTGTCACGGCTGTTAAAATTTTACACATGCTATATATCACGGATAAAAGGGATCAGAAGAGCTCTAAGGCACTATTTCGCGCTACACTTGGTAAATTAGTTATTATGTGACTCCTCGGCGTCCATTAAGCCAGTTGGGTAAGGGATTATATATTGTGCGTCAAGTATATGGCACCTGTTCTTCATATTTTGCGGATTTGTAGTTAATGCTTTAATAAAAAGTGTATGAAAGATATAATTGAATATTCAATCAATTTATATTTTAAGATTAATATTTCAATCAGATAAAATTTTATGTATTTTAAAATATAACTAAACAGTAAATTTTATTGTAAATTAGATATATTTTACGTAATGGACTACAAGAACTTGACATAATACTGGATATTAACTTTGATCAAATTGAGTTATTGAAAATTTTAATAAACTGTAGAATTGTATGCGAAGTGGCAACAATACCCTAGAGCCTGGGACAGATCTGTAATAAATAGATGAAAGGGTACAGCGGGTTATAAGTTTGTTTGAACAGCAAGTAATCTTATGTAAACACATTTTTCTCTAGTGCAATCCAAATCTTAGTTTTAGCAGCAGCCGTAGTATTAATCCCATTTGTTCTACGAGATGTCGGTGTGTCGAACTTCCCTCGCTAGCTCACATTACCTAAACGTAGGCCTATATGTTAACCGTCAAGTCCAATATATGATCTCGTTAAAATGCTTTGTCCAATATCGGTATATTGGACTAACCATTTTAACAGGTGATCCTAACTTTTGAGTTTTCGTAGTTCATCGTTTATTCACTCACGTACACACTCACTCGCGCGCGCGCCAGCACACCTGTATTAAATACATCCTAATATTTTTTTTTAATTATGAGGTATATTAATTTTTAATACATAATGAGTTTGACCAGTAAAAGACTGGTTCTAAAGTGAGTGCCTAAAGATTTGTAGTACAGACATTGGTCTTGTTCAGACTTCAGTTTCTTATAAAGGATATCTGCTGTAATACAACTCTGGCTTTAATGTATGTTGCAACTTTTACTTACTTTAATATACTTTAAGATGATTCTAACTAAAACATAAACTTAGTTTTCAAATTTTTACTTACATTTTTATTTATTTTTCTAAATGAGGAGGAATACGACAACTTTTTACCTACAATTATCGAACGCGGCTCTGCTGATCGATTGATGACGGCAAATCCATCCAAATATACCAAGCACAAATACCACTGTTGTTATGAGAAGCACCTTCTCTAGTGCGGGGTTACCGGCACTGCGCGCTCACCAACGTTTTGTTAGCAAATCTTCCATTTATGTAATGTCAGTTTTTACTGGCACTTTAATGGAATACCTATGTCCAGCTGCAGTAATTTAGTAACACTCCCATAAATGTTTTCGTGCACTATTTTAAAAAGAAAGAAAATTCAACATCTAAAATATTTTCTTTTTGGGTGTTACACATCGGACGTTAGACGTTACAAAATAAACTTAGTTTCATTTACCTACTTTACTTACCAATAACAAATTTTTTATAACTATTTCGTGAAGTTCTTTACATCTATTTATTTATTCCAGTCTAATTTTACACCAAAGTAAATATTTCACTTTTATGCCTTAACAGTCATGCATTGTACAAAATAATTGTACGGGACAAAATGGTCAAAATGACACGTCGTAAGGGATTTCACTTAATCCACTTAGAGTAATTTAGACACTTTTATTTTAAGAACGTTAAAATTAAGATGTCCTTCTTAAAATGTGATTACAATAGATGCTTAAATAAAAAAGTACGAAACGTTTTAAAGAAAACTTTTTTATTTCTCTATAAAACTAAGGATTTGTCCCTAACGCCTAATAAGATTTCCATCGACGATGTGTTGTCTCAAATTTTATACTGTGTAGTATTTTATACTACACAGCACATAAATTATATTATTACATAAATATAAAACATTCGTAATGAATTTATATGATAACGAAACTTTTTCATAAATGTACATTTTGTATGATACATATTTAATAATCTGATTCAAAGTGGTCTTAAATAAAAAGCTATGTAAAATATTCCAATCAACGGTTCACAAGCTGAATCAAGCGTTAACCTTGAGAACTTCTAAAAAGATCAAAGGTTCAGATTGAATCGTTTTTCTTTTATACAGTTTTCTTTAAAAAGTTACTGATATAACGTTCTTATGAGTAAAAACTCTTTTCATTCTGTTCGTACATCCTTTTTTTACAACAATATTAATGTAAGTTAATGAAACTTTTATGAAATTTAGCTCGTATTGTTTTTTAATGTTACTTACAATTTATGGAGTAAGAAAAATAAACATACACGTGCTTACTCCGTTAACTACGAGACGTGGCTTTTGCAGCTATGGCGACCATAAGTTCTGTTACATACTATAAAGCATAATTTTTATTGAAACATTGTGTAATAGTGAAACTTAAATATTTTTGTAACGATTCATTAAAAGCAATTTTATTCAAAGGCTTCTTCAAAATTTTATTCAGTGTATTTGTGACAGTTTGAATTGAAGTGTTAAAAATCAATAACTAGATTCTATTGAGGTTTTTACTGTAGGAAAACATTGTTTTAGGATATATATTACATCAAAGTTGTGAGTAATAGTAATAATTAACATCATAATATTGTTATGTTAAAATCTGTACTGAACGAGAACCTTCGCTATTTAGCTTTATTTCTTATAATTTTTAAAGAACTTCTCTTATGTTATGCTTAAAAAAAACAAGAGTTATGTACTACAACAGAAACAAGATCGAATTAAGAAAGATCTTCGGGGTTCTACACAAAATAACGTGAACATTTTAGAATTAATTCATACGTGCTTCTTTATTGTTAGCTTGGTCATTTTCCGCCGAGGGAATAGGGGTTTGTGCTTCTCTTAAATAATTCATGGCTCTTAAACGGGTAGGTTTCTTTAGAGAGGATCCTAAAATAAACTTGCATTGTAATTTTTGCATTAAAATTTGAAGATTAACGTAAAACTTCTTTTTAATTCATATTATGTAAAGTGATATTTTCATTCATAATACGAATTAAAGCGCACTTTTTAGCGTCATCATGTTAATCCAATTATAACTTACTTTTTAACATCTTCGATAATGTTAATGGATGCTTGGCAACCGCAATATAATGGTATCTATAGTAAATAGCTTGATGCTTTGGATTCGTTGGAGCGCCGAGCGAAGAGGATCATAGGCAGTGACTCACTCGTAGAGGCAAATCTTCTAATCCTCGAACACCGTAAACGAGTGGCCTGCCTCTCGGTTTTTTATCGGATACATTTCTGAGAGTGTGCGGAGGTTTTGCATAACCTGATACCCCCTTTCCAACACCGAACGACTAGACGCGGCGAGGAGTTCCCTTATGTTGTAGACATTCCTCCATTACACACGAAGCGGTTTGCCTCTTCTTTCTTTATGCGGGCGGCTAAGGAGTGGAACTCTCTGCCGAGGTCACTTTTTCCGGAAAACTATAATCTGGACATCTTTAAGGCCAAAGTGAACAGACACCTAGGCAAGCGTGTACCATCCTAGGCCTCATCTTCGCCTTCCATCGGGCAAGATTGAGGTCAAACGTAAGCCTATTTTTCATAAAAAAAAAAAATATATAATGCTACTTGTTTGTTTCGTTAATAGTAAATTTAAAAATATAAATATTCTAACGTTGGCCTCTCATTATATATAGGTGTATGAAAATGTAATGTATGTACATAAATTATAAATACGTTCTTTTTGCGTGCGCGCAGTGTTCAGCAGTTATTGGATTTACTTCTATATTTTTCATATTCTTTTCTCTTTCGGAGTGTGGCCGCAAGGCGGCACCTATCCAAATAGCCAGGCGAAACACAGATATATAACACCCACTATATTTTATATCATTCGACATTTTGTACATAGTGCCATTTTGGAGTGTCCATTTCCCCTGGTCTTGAAAGGTTACCGCTTTCAAAAGAAGTGAACACAATGAAATTAATAGTGGTAGCTTATCAAACTAGTAGCGGAAAGCCCATAATATGATGGTATTAAGATAGATTGCCTCATACAATAATTATAAGAATAAATGTATCTACAAAAAATAACCTTATTGCGAATAAACGATGCGCGTCAAAATCAAATCTTATATGAGATAAAGCGATATAACTAAAATGCAGTTAGCAAAATCATAATTTTTAAAAAAACGCGTAGAGAAAAAAGCTTTCGTAAGTAAAACGTTTAACTAAGCTAATTGACCTAGACTTAAATAGCTTATTTCGTAGGATTTTACTTAGTAGATTTATCCTCGCCCTAACAAAGGAGTAAGTATAATAAGTATAACAGGGTCGCGACCGGTATGCCAGAAAGCTTTAACAGACGGCAAATACTCGATGGGTTGGAAATTCACCCATCAGAGGATGAAATGAACGCGGCTTTTGCAATATTAACAAGTTGGATAGAATGCATTACAGCGTAGTGGCTTCCAAATCAGAAGCTGGCGTGAGTTAGTTTCTTGGCGAACTAAAGTACAAAATAAATAGCCATCTAATATTTGCTCTGACTGGAGAAGCGGATAGTGAAAATATAAATGAAATTAAGGTAGCCGAGAAGCTGCTTATTGATGGAATAATTAGAAGTAACTAGTCTTAATTGAAGCCAATGTGGTCCCTCCATCCACAGGGTATAGTAAACTAACTGTTTAGGGGTTAAACCCCTCAACAATCAGTCGCCAGGATTTTCAGAGCCACCAATATCAAATGAGTCTCCAAGACCACCTCCATGAGAGGCAAGACTATCGTGTACCTGCCGGTGGGTTTTTGGCTGAGTATAGAGGCGTACAATTGCTCATAGTACTGATCATCCTGACCACCAACAGATGCGACCTGTACTTCTTCCATCACCCTACACTTGCGAAGGTCCAGACAATGAAGAGAAGAAGTAGTACAGAAATACCAGGAATAAGAATCATGTTTATCGACCGGAGCCCGTCCTGCAAGAAATTTTATTTGGTAATAAAATGCGTGCAAATAAGTTGACTCCCATAAGCATATAAACGTCACCCGAAGCAGCACAAGAGTCGTCGGCGAGTGCAAAATTATTCAAATAATGCATAATTGTGACATCGATTTGGGTAATCGAAAGATGACCAGTTATCCGTTCTATCACTAACGCTTCAATTTCTCTAGTACTTAGTCTGAGGCTCGAGTGAGTATCGCGAGCAGAAAGTGAGAGTAGTAGAGCTTCTTACCGATTGTAACCCTTAACGTTACAGGCAGAATTATCATTTAGATTGAGGCCTAACTTGCGACAACAGCGTGTGGTCATTTAGTATTTCTGTGAGTTAGTGTCAAAGAGACATCGAACTATCACGTACTTTCCTCTGTGGCCTGCTACCAGCACTTTAGCAGTAGGCAAAATTTCGGCTGTGTGAGATGTTCCTAGTGGACGAGTGTATAATCTTCATAACGTCACACGCTCTCGTAACCTTTCCGAGGTATCAACGGGGCAGTCCTCCGGATGGTGTTTAATAGAAACCTTGGAGGGTGTATTAACCACTGGTGTAGGTATTAACTCTCGACTCATCACAATCACAAATGAAGCAAAATATGACGACGTTGGTTCCAAGTACTACATGTTAAAATTGGTACTGTTCAGGTGTTTCACGGTGCCCCGACTCGATCCTATGTAATGGCTTCAGCCATATTAAGGATCTTGTCGTTTAGCATTGGTGCACCGTGCAGTTACGAAAATAGAATCATCCGGAGGCGTTTTAAATTTAGGAATTCCTTGACGATCAAATTCGTCGTCATCCAGCATCACGAAGCCTGTCGTTCCACTTTAAGCCCCCATATGGTGTTCGATTTTACCAGGACTGTAGATGTTTTATTGTCATATATGGCCGCTTCGGCCTCCTCGAGTATGTACACGAGTAGACATTTTATAAATCTTAGTGTTGTCCGTATCTATTAATTTCATACCAACATAAACAAAAATAAAATTTGCAAAATTGTCTATATTAAGGTTTGAAAGACCTGCTATAAGCGCTGCGTAGTTATCTATCATACTTGCTCTAAATATAAGCTTTAGGGATGATTATTGATTTAAATAACTAACAGATAGCGTTCATCATGGTATTTTGAGACATCTTTGAGACATTGAGATTTAGCGTTAGCAGTTAAGTGATTTAATAAGTAATGAATGCGTTCCGAATGAGTAAGCGACGGATTATCCTTGGTAACCCTCTTAAATATTTCGTAGAAAAATGGACACTCTTGCATGTCTCCACTGTGTCCATTTCAGTGTCTCCTTTAGAAGGGATGATTAGTACGAGGTATCTGAATAGGGTTCTTGTATTTTACGCTATCAGGATCGGAACACCTTGAGGAAGCTGGTTCAAGTGTACCAAAAATACGCTTGATTATGTATTATGTAGCTTAGTACAAATCGTCTAACTCAGTGACAATTTGGTAATTGTTTGAAGACATTTTTGTTGCGTTCTAAATGGAACATATTAATTTCATATGCTGCATTTAGTCACGTTGCAGCTTCTCAATAGTTCGCGTTCGAATCAAGATTGTATTCCGAACTGTTGCTTTGTCAATGTTTGCAATCAATTCAAACATCGATTGTAATTTGTAAAAATATTTCTGCAGCTGTTTATCAATATTTGACATTTAACCGACTGTCTAAATTTTCGTAACTGCGCGGTTAGTAAATAATGAATTACTATATCCCTTGTAAAAACCAGAATTATCTATTAACCCACTCTGAATTACAACCGGGCGTGAATATATAAGCACTGAATCTAAATACTTAGGAACTGATTTCTACTATAAAAAAAAAGTGCGACTATCATTACTATTTATTGATTATTTGTAATATGATTATGTCTAAGGCAGAGATTATGTTGTTTTTTTATTAGGCAAATCACCAATTTTCTTCAGTACAATCTGCAATATGACAAAAAAGTTATTTGTCTACTCCAGAACGAGTCAACCCATCCCGGGTTTCAATAAGCAGGGTTCCAGCGATGAAAAGAGCAGAAAATAACTAATGCGGTATTGCCAGACTCGTACTAATCAATTCCCACAAGTACCGCCTGCTTCACATCACAAGCATGACGCATGTGACAGCCTTCTCCGTCCTCGACCATATTAAAGGGAAGTGGACCTGCGACAAAACAACACCGTGACCAAATGTTTTTAAGCAAGCATGACACACTCGAGTCTACTAGCTACAACGATAGTTCAACCGTGTTTGCGGAACGTTGTTACATCTTTACTAAAAATATTTTTTATGAGATTATTTACAATTTAATCAAAATTAAAAATTAATAAAAATGTACATGATTGAATTACTAACTATTCAAATTATAGTAGCGTCACATTTACAATAGTTTGTCTCTAACTGAATGAGTACTACCACACCTCCTTGTCATTAAAATAATAGTTCTAACTATGACAAGCTTTGAAGTACAAAGGCAAACCTCGGCTTTTGCTGCTCCTCGAATGGGCCGGTTCGTTTTATGTTTCGGCGTTTCGTTCGGTGAGTGAGGTATCCGGAGGCCCTCCCTATCCCCCTCCTCATCCTTCCTTCTACGTCGCAAATACTCTTAAAGGCCGGCAATGCACCTGCGTACCTCTGGTGTTGCAGATGTAGCGGGCGTGGGCGTGTAGTGGGCGACGGTAATCACTTTTCATCAGGTGAACCACTTGCCAGTTTGCCGACTTTCCCACAAAAAAAAAAAATTTTTTTTATTTGGATTTCGTAAGGTTACATTTTTTATTTTTGGTTTACATAATTTTAATATAGATACGGGTACATTGAGCCATAAAAGATTTATTAACTTTACACCTAATTTTAGAATTTTTTAGTTTAGTTATTTTTCACTTTTAGGTCAAAATTGCCCGCCATCGGCAAAGTTGGCTGGTTTTACGGTAAACAGAACGGATAGTTTAGCGTGTCTAGCGTGAAAGTATCTAATGTAATTTCATATTCGTTCTATTTTTTTTAATACTGTTCAAAGTTTATAATATGTCAAGATAAAAAAGGTCGGTTAGTACAATAATATTACAATCTAGTGAATCGTTCTTCAATAAAAGCAATTTGATTTCATAGCTCGAATTTCTGGACATTTCAAGCAATATGCAAATGAATTCAAAGTTAGTAAATTTATTCAAATTACTTCCATGAAGCATGAAGGAGTATTGATTAATGAAACAGAGTATATTGAGCATAAATAATGAAATATCAAATCTATTTACTCAATTAAATTTGAATTTGGAAACAATACTTGACTTGACGTCACAAGTACAACACAGTGTTTATTATAGAACGAGAAAAAGAAATAAATGCAAAAACCACCAAAATTAAAAAAAAAAGATTAAATATTCTCTAACTTAAAATAAAATAAATACTACAACAATTATAAAAACTAAGCAAAGAGAAGAAAAAAAATGTATAAAATTTGTATGCTGTCTATGCCACGATTTATTTGTCCTGCAGCGTTGCCGTGAAAAGGACCTCAGTCAGCTATGGCCGCGGTGTAGTAACAGCATTGACGTTGATTTTCAGTGAAAGCAGTCATGGACGGAGTACCTTTAAATAATGAAATAAGTAAAATATTAATCCCTGAGTATTTTTTTACAACCCTAACCAGCAAATAAGAAAATATAAAATTTGATATGTGTACTTTCTGAACCAACGCTGTTGATGACAAAAATGAAAAATCACTTCTCTATATAATTTCATTAATTTGACGGATCCCTGTTTTAATAACAAGTCGTAAGATAATTCTGCTCTTTCCATCATCAGTATTGTGGGCAACCAAATGAGATAGAGACTATTAATTTAATATTTCGTGAAACATTGCAGTTCATGTAAAAAATGAGAAATATTTTTTAAATAGTCTCGCAGAATACCGGCGTGAAATGGAGGCATTTTGTGCTTCTGCGTTTCGTTCGGTGAGTGCGGTATACGGAGGCCCTTCCCCCTCTCCATACCCACCCTTTTTTTCCCTTATATTTCTTTGGGGAAACAGTCCACCTGATGCTTAGTGACTACTGCAGCTACATGTGTATATATTATATATAATAATATTATACTGGGTCTGTATATCCTTCAAACCGGAGCACAACAGTAGTTGCACTTACTGATTGGTAGCAGAAATAGGTAATACCCATCCAGACCGCTCCTGAGTAGTATATAGGTCTGGCATATTTGTTCTTTTTATACATAAATCGGACACATACACATCATCAAGATCAAGATAGTATTCAACGTATATTAGGAATAGGACCGCGATATGATGAATATAAAATATTACTCACTTTTTCTCAAGTTTTGTACATAAATCAAACATTTTTATATTTATCATATAAATGTTTGCCCCAAACGGGATACGAACTCACGACATTCAGTTTCAAAGGCAGGTTAGGCAGGAGCTTTAAGACAAATTTGATAAACAGCCAACATTAAAGATATCGGCATTAGTTTCTATTATTGTTTATAATCTTGTTACATGATGGTATTATTCACATCAGATGCTGAAAACAAATAACATTTGTTCGACGGCTAATTTATTCCTGAAATCACTTTTGCGCCACATTAACCTCGCACGCGAGCACAAGAACTCGTAAACTTGTGTGTAGTTATAAACTTTCTGGTCGAAGTCTGTTTATTGTATTGTGTGGTTTGAACGCTAGCTTAATACAGATTGCAAACGATCGTGATAATTATCAAAAATTAGAGGTGTCGTTACCGTTCAACACAATAATTTAAAATAGGTTATGTGAAAATCTGACCACGTAGAAAAACATTGTAAATACTCGTAAAAGCAAGCAAATAAAATCCTTTTAGAATAATCGTTTCCTTATAGATCTTTTTGATAGTGAGTGACATGTTGCTTTGTACTTAGATCAAAGTTTTGAATCCCACCTTCTGAGGTTTGTTATTTGTTGTGGGTCCTATTTGTTGCAAAGTAGCTAATTATATAAATCAGATAATACTCTTCTTACCATCTTTCGCTTCGAAAACTCTTTTTCATGTTTAATGTTTTAGAGAACATTCCTCTTGTCGCCACAGCCAGTGAAGGAATTCTTGGCGTTGACACATAGATTAACGTTTACTTTCGTTGTCACATGTGGGGGGAGGCCAAATTAATCTTTTAAATGCTTGGTGTGTTTAAATTAAAAACCCATAGCAACGTTATATAGTGCAAGTTCGGCATCGCATGGAATACTGTTTTCATCTCTGGGCCTAGGCACCCAAGCACCTAGGTCGAAGGGTGTCTCGTCGATGACTAAGTTCTTTCTGATCGGTTTGGTCCAATGGTTTTGCTAAGAGATGTTGATTCTCTATGTATTTTTTACCACATTTTCCACGACGAATGTTCTGAGAAACTGTTGGTAAAGATCCAGTGCGCTAAGTAACACCATTGGCATTGCGACAGATACTAAGATCCACTAACACCGTCTAGATGGTTGGTAATCTACCACAGTTTGATGCTTACAGTATTTTTTGCAACGCTCTCCGACTTTCCATCAGGTCAGCCATTTGCTTACTTACTTGCTTAGTTACCTATGTCATTTTAGATAATAAGTCTTGACTAAGTAAATTGTTTTCTTACTGAGGGAAAATGGGCACGTAAACGAATTATGTCAATGCTTTCAACGAGATTTTATTTCGATGTTTAAACGATACGCCTTCACGCGATCGTGAATTATTCATGGTCGAGATCCGCACTCAAAATGGCAATCTGTCGCAAAGCGAAACTCGTGGAATGTCAATAATTGGTTATGGTAAAATGGATATACGCATGCATAACGAATAAAAAATCTGTTTCCAAACATGTTAGGTTGTCAACTTATCGGCCAATAATGAAACTATGTTAGTACTATTGCGCTGAAACGTTATTAGGTACCTTGTATAACGGATGGCAATGTTGCTATTCTTTCATTCCGACGGCTACACGGAATTCTCGATTCTTGAGATTGTTGAACTAGAATTAGTTGAATTTGGGGCGACGTCGCTAAAATCCACGAATTGGAATTGGAGATAGCGCCGCATAAAACCGATGCGCTATGCACACAATGCCATGGGGCAGGGAACCATCGGACTCGTGCATCCGTGTAGTTGGGTCTGATGTGGGGCGGTACATGAAGTACCAGGACAAACGCTGGAGCTTCGAAGAACACTTCGAGCGCCTAGTCCCCCGGATCGTGAGGGTAGCAGGTGCCATGCACAGACTGCTGCCTAATCTTTCGGGATCGATAGAGGAAGTTTGCTGTCTCTATGCAGGGGTCGTACAATCGGTAATCTTATTTGGACGGGCACCCGTGCATCGGGTATTCAATCGGATCCACATCCACCGTCAGCGAGCCAGAAGAGGTCTTCGAGTCGGTGGTGGCACCGTGGGGGTGCTGTGGGCAGAATAATATTGGCGTCAACACAGGTGTTAGTCGATAGGAGTCCAACATACCCGGCTGACCTCAGGTGGCTGGGTATCCATAATAGAGTCCCCACGATAAAAAAAGGATAAGCTTGACTTGCTAAGATAACTTTGACTCACCTGATGGTAAGTGATTACCGTCGCCCACATACATCTGCAACACCAGAGGAGCAGCAGTTGTATTGCCGGCCTTTAAGAATATTTAGGGGATGGGAGAGAGGATGAGGACCGAACGGAACGCAGAAATACGAGATGCTTCCATTTTACGCTGGTATTCTACCACGTAAAAAATACTATACAATCTATGTACGATCATAATATATTTTTTGAAGGCCGCGTGGCTTAGTAGTTAGCGTTAGCTAGCTGCTAGTAGCTGTTGAGCAATGTCTTGGATTCTAATCTCAGCCGAAGCTAAATATTAAAGCATAGCACAAATGACTGAGTTACGGTTGTCAGTCACTGCATCTCGCCCTTCCTCCGAACTTATTACGTTACTACGGAAACGTAAAACTGAATGCTTCCTTATTTACGTGTACACTTGCGGCACTATAATATTTTCTGCGCAGTTGACAATTTTCGGTAGAATTAGAAAGTTGTCCCCGAGAACGATCACCATCATCGTTATGCTATCAACTAACGGGTATATAAGTAGGATATAAAAACTGGTTACTTAACATATGGGTGATATTAAAAAATTGGTTGAGTTTTAAAACTAATTGTTACCTCGTTGATATTTAACGACTTTAAAGTGACCCAAAATATTTAATACAATTAAACTATTTCTGTGCTGAAAGTGACAGAACCGACGTTATTTCACAAATAACATCGATCGCTAAGTTAAAATGTCTCTTTTAATTTCTGTTACCCTGACCTTTGGCTCGAGAATTATTAAATGCAATAGGAAAACGACACGCGATCGCTACATTTTCCAGGTACCTGCTGTCAACCCACATTTATTAAAGTTAAATAAACATTAAAATAAATTTTGTTACAACACGAGCTAATTAGGTTTTCTGACAGTATATTTACCACAATCAATATCTGACAATTTAAATAAATTATGCGGTTCGGTTTGGTGTTTCACTGATAAAGAACTACATGTTTGTATACATTGAGATCCTTGTTGTTAACTATATTGTGGTAAAACATTATAATGAACTTAATGAGAAAATATATCAAATAATCTTAGCTATGTAAATACAATTTACTAATGTAATTACTAATTTAATAATGTAAATTAATTTTATGTAACAGAATCAGGCGTTATTTTGTAGAAATTAATTATTTTAAAGACAGTAAAAGATTCGCATAATCCTGCATTCAAAATTGGATTCCTTAAGTATCTATTCGTAATAAAAAAAAACTTAATTAAATAACGTAGAACTTTAGGTTACCGTAAATATATACACTATAAATTTAATAAGAATATACTCCAAGGTACAAACCTCATTACAACTTATTCAGGGCACTTGAATAACATTATTTGCCCTGCTCTAGTATAGCTCGGCTGTTTTGTTTTTAATGAAAACTGTAAAATTTTAACGTCCTTTGTACTATACGAGAAATTACGTATTCTAATATCTAAATCAAACATATTAAACTTAGATTTCTCTGATCCACGATTTTATGGAAAAGTTCTTATTGTACAAAAAAGTAACTTAACACTTAATTGAACTTGATTCATGATTTATACTAATCATCAAGTATTAACGTCTGTTTAGTCAAGGGTTTCCATACTTATTTTGTTCATTAATAACCTGTAGTAAGTTCACGCCTAACCAGAGGATTGCCGTTATCGCCAAGATTGACGAGCGGGTTGGCGATCACAGTATCAAACACCACGCATTTTAATGCTGCTGCCCATCACCGATCTGGGTTACTACGTCTGGTATATAAAAATGGTAATAGTGTCATCATTCGGAAGCCCCAAGATTCTCCCGTAATTTTCCTTAATCGATATTTACTATACCCATGAGATGAAATCACGCAGCTAAATTGCCTATTAGGTCAATCATCAATCTATTATCAACTTAAAGTATGTGTTCGTATTGTAAGTATGTGTTCGTATTGTAAGTATGTGTTTACACAATGGGGTACTTATACTCGTACATATTTCTTAATTTGAATTTTTATGAAACACAGAAAAAAACCCATAATGCAGTGAAATTAACACTCACAAATTGAATACGTTCACCGCCACGTTCTACCTGCTCCTTGCGTTAAGTCATTTTGTTGCATTTCCTGAAAATGGTTATTTCATAACGATATTTTGGTAATCACTGACGACCTTGTCATTTATTCTGTCTGCCTACATTTAGCCTTCATGTAATCTTCTTTTCATAAGCTCGTGAAGATGTCACCCCAACACGCAACAGTTTGAAACATTTATATTAGGCACAACTTTAACCACTCTGACCTCGAAACGCTTTATTACTTATGTAACGAACTATAAACAGGGAATGTTTTCTGTAATATCACGGAAATCTGAATCTAATGTTTTTTACTGTTATTGAATTATAGTAATCATGTGTTGCGGTAATCAAATGTTATTTAATGTAATGAAGTCCGTCTCTAGTCGTATAATATCCAACTTTTGTTTCCTATCGGAAACATTATATACAATTACCATTCACTATCATAATTCGGTCGCCAGAGTCTCGTTTGTTAGGTAGCAGTGTGCAGCAGGTGAGGTTGGTGATTGCTTGGAATATTTAAATAATTTTCATAAACATAATAGTTTTTTCATAATCGACACTCTTGGCAAGCTGGTTGGTGATTATCATATCTGAAACCACGCATCCTTTACGCTGCTCCCCGTCATCAGTCTGGCATTGTTATGATGTCTTTGAAGAAAGCGATCTTGATTAATGTTAACTAGTACCTATACCAGTGAGATCGTTTCGGGTGAACTTTTGGATTTGTTTAGACGGGTTTTTAAAAATATCTACATAAAGTAAACACCTTCACTTTGATATATAATCAATATCAAAGTTTCCGCTGTACTATAGATGGTGTTCTGTGGGAATATTATCGAAAAAACGTTCATAACTATGGAACCGGTGCAACAAACACGACGAAACAAAGTCTAAGTTGGTCCAGGGTTACCAAAAATACTTTCCTTTGTAAGATTCAAGTCAAAAGGTCGCTACGCTCTTTGATGAAATAAATATTGGTCGCAGGAAACGAGAACCGTCTAATTTCTTTAAATACAAGCCTTTTTTTATCCCTCATATGAATTATCTATGCTCATATGTTTTTCATTGAACTGCATTTTAAAGAATTTTTCATAAAAATTATGTTATTTTATCCCAAGAAATAAATAGAAACTAGAATCGCGGCCAAGTGTTTTATTAGCGCCCGGAGGTCACTATGATGAGCCACACGCGTCTAAAGAGACACGTCTTTTAGACCAATGTTTGTTGACACTTTCAAAGGAATTTTACGTCTGCTTCATGTAAATGCAATGCACCGGGGAATGCACATTTTCTATTCTGTTTTAAGGTAAATAGGTTATTTTAACCTTGAATATGAGAACGAGGACGTGAGAAACTCATTTATTTTAGTGAATGGTGCATTTGTTCTCCTCAACAGCGCTCCTTGCAAAGAATAAGCAAGAATCACTCTGACATAAAATTGACACTTTCAATTTGCTAGTTGAACAGATGTCGAAAGCTAAAGATTGATGTTACTTAAACAATTTAAAAAATTCCGCTATGAAACTTTTTAAGACATTGGTTAAGATTCTACTTAACGTTGCTTATAAAAACTTATATTTATTACTATTACTTTTTTGCGACTTTGCGGGCATTCTTATATTTCCGTATGATTGCACAATTGATTCAAGTACGAATATTTTTATTTATTTAATTCAGACTTTCGAAATCGTAATATTTCTCATAACATAAGCTTCTTTCAGCTACATACTCGTGTGTTCAGGTTTTGGCTATATCAGAATATTAGATTCTATATAATTATTTGTTACATTCATTTTATAAAACAAATTGACACTGGTACGTACGTCGGCACATTATCATCATCATCATCATTTCAGCCTATTAGAAGTCCACTGCTGAACATAGGCCTCCCCCAAAGATTGCCACGAAGCACGGTCCTGAGCCACCTGCATCCATCGACTTCCCGCAACACTGCGCAGGTCGTCACTCCATCTTGTGGGGGGTCGTCCTACACTGCGTTTGCTCGTACGTGGCTGCCACTCGAGAACCTTTTTTTCCCCAGCGGTTGTCAGTTCTGCGAGCTATGTGGCCGGCCCATTGCCACTTCAGCTTGCTGATCTTTACGGCTGTGTCGGTTACCTTAGTTCTGCTGCGGATATTATCGTTGCAGACTCTATCACGCAGAGAAACATCGAGCATAGCCCTTTCCATAGCGCGCTGAGCAACTTTGAGCTTCCTCATACGGGCTGCAGTGAAGGACCAAGTCTCGGATCCGTATGTCATCACTGGCAACACGCACTGATTGTATACTTTCGTCTTGAGGCTTTGCGGTAAACTCGACGAGAAGATATGACGTAGTTTCCCGAACGCAGCCCAGCCGAGTTGGATTCGTCGATTGACCTCTGAGTCGAAGTTGGACTTACCTAATCGGACAATTTGTCCCAGGTACTCGTCTACAACTTCGAGCCTATTGTTCCCAACAACAACCGGTATTGGTGTGACATGGACGTTTGACATGAACTTCGTCTTGTCCATGTTCATCTTAAGACCAACCTGTTGGGAGACGTTATTGAGGTCATTGAGCATTGTACTAAGCTCCTCCAGCGATCCTGCCATAAGAACTATGTTGTCGGCAAATCGAAGGTGAGTAATGTATTCGCCATTGATGTTGATACCGTATCCTTTCCAGTTCAGCTGCTTGAAAACATATTCCAATACAGCGGTGAAGAGTTTCGGGGATATGACATCACCCTGTCTTACACCTTTCTGCAGTTGGATTGGTTTCGTACTCTGATTCTGTACTCGGATAGACATCGTAGCCTCATTGTACAAACACCTCAGCACTTCGATATACCGAGAGTCTATCTGGCACCGCTGGAGAGACTGTAGCACCGCCCAAATTTCGACTGAATCGAAGGCTTTCTCATAGTCCACATACGCCAGACATAATGGCAAGTTGTACTCCTCGGCCTTCTGTACAATCTGGCGAAGAGTATGTATGTGGTCTATGGTACTATAGCCTTTTCGGAATCCGGCTTGTTCGGGAGGCTGGAAGTCGTCAAGTCTGTTCACTAGACGATTTGAGATGACTCTCGAAAACAGCACGTAGACGCGGCTTAGAAGCGATATCGGTCTATAATTCTTCAAAAGGCAGTTATCCCCTTTCTTGAAGAATAGGACAACCACGCTTCTACTCCACGCTTTCGGCGTAACACCGCCATGAATGACGGAATTAAACAGCTTCTGAAGGACAACAAGTATCGGTTTTCCACCCGCTTTCAGAAGCTCAGCTGTAATTCCGTCCTCACCCGGCGCCTTACCGTTTTAAGCTGTTTGAGAGCCATCCTAATCTCGCTCAGACTGACGTCCGGGATGTTATCGGAGTAATGTCGGATAAGCTTGGCTCTTGGGTCGTTACTCACATCAGTGTGTGGTTTCAACGACGTTGTGTACAGCTGTCCGTAAAATCTCTCGATCTCACTCAAAATCTCGGCTCCAGCGGAAATGACTGCGCCGCTTTCGGTCTTCAGCTTGGTCAGTTGGCTCTTTCCGATAGACAGATCTCTGGCGAAGACTTTGGAGCCTTGGTTCCGCTCTATCGCTTTTTCAATACAGGCTGTATTGAATTTGCGTAAGTCTTGCCTCATACATTTGGAGATCTGTCTATTCAGTAGCCGATACGCTGACGCATCCGTTGTAGACTGCAGCTTTATCTCACGCCTGGCTTTCATGAGTTTAAGAGTGTGATCAGAGAGCTTTTGGGGCTTGTTCGTGCGGCGGGTCCTGCAAAACTTAGCTCCTACCGCATGGACAGTTTCCACTAGCCTGCTATTCGTATCGTCCACTGTAACGCAATCGTCTAGGCACTGAAAGCGATTATGCAATTCGAGCTGAAAGCTCTCGGGCACATAGGACTGCAGTTTTCTAATTTCTATTTTAGCTAATTCTGAATATAAACATATTCACTTCACTTTCTAGTAAAAATTGTTAGGCCGTGTGGTATCGGCGTAAGACTCTACAACCCCCTTTCTTGCCGTGGGTGTCATAAGAGGCGACTAAGGGAAAACCCTTTAAAATCGCAATGGCTAGCAACAGATAGCGGGATAACCATCTCGAAAAATACTAGATCATAATTAACCAGACCGATGATGGGCAGGAGTATATAAGGCGCGAGGTGTCTGGTACTGCGATCACCAATCCGCTTGCCGAACGTAGCGAATATTGCTATATTGCCATATGGCAAATGGCCTATGAGAGAGGCCTATATCCTGAAGTGAACTATTTACTGGTTGTAAAGTTTAAGGTAAAAACAGTTAAGTTTCAAACTTTAACAGACATTATGTCTCAGACATGATTGATGATTTGAAAATGATTTTTCGTACGTGGTAGAGCCAAGCAGCGGCTTTTGCTGTTGCTCGAAGTAGCATCACGGCCTCGCAGAAAGTTGAGGCATCTTTTGCTTCTGCGTTCGGTGAGTGAGGAGACCCCCTTTCGCAAAATTCCTCCCATCCCTCAAATATCCTTTAAGGCCGCAAAGCACCTGCAGCTTCTCTAGTGTTACAAATGTACGTGGGCGAAGGTAATCACTTACCATCAGGTCAGCCGCTTGCCCGTTTGCCCCCTATCTCATAAAAAAAAAGATCTCACATCTCTCTTTCATCGACTTTTTAAAACTTATCGTTATTGTTTAAGATACAAAACAAAGCTCTATACACAAAATATTAAACACTCAGGATATAAGAAAAGAAACTGTTTATTATAATTTTGTACTAATATAAACTAATCGATGTTGTGGGAATAATCAGTATTTATAATTTCATTACCGTGAACTTTGTGTTTAAATTCCACTAACTAGTTTTAATATAAAAGTTCGATTGAAATGTTACAGTGAATCTTTAATATCATCGAAGTTACAAAGGTCATTATTAAGTAGTACCTACAAGTATTTTACAACTAGCCTAACTATAAATAATGATACAATTAAAGTCCTTTTCTCTGTAACTTTATACATCATTGAACAATTTTACTCAATTGTACTGTATTTACATAATTGCAAGAAACGCACATCGATATGCCGTATTTCACATATTATTTTTTATGTGATTGTTGTATTCTATTATGGAGTGAGGCTTAATTATAAAAAAAAATGCTTTTCACATAGTGGGTATGGAGACGCCAATGATTTTTAAGACGTGGGACCAGTCGTATATTTGCGAATGACACTATCGACTGATACGAGTACACCAAAAATTCTGATACCTCGTATCTTAGACACCAGCAATTTTAGGAAAGTGTCCAATAAACTCAGGAATGTGACAAAAATGGAAAATTTTGCAGTTAATGATGTAAGTAATACTAACAGTGAAGTGAATGGTGGTTACCATTATATTGTCAATTAATGGAAACTTGGTTAGTACTTATAATTATTTAGAGATAGCCGTAGAAATTTATAAAAAAAAACCTTTTTTCAAACAATTTAAAGAGCGTAATAATTCAAATGAACGCAAGGGCCATTTGTCACTGATCCGGACAAGAGCTGCGAAATCACAAGATTTCATTGACGGTGCACCCGCAACTTAAAGCAGAGGCCGCGGATGCCAAGGATAAGGTCTTTGACCTGGGGATGAGGCTTATAGACTATTAGCGCAAATGTATCTCCGGGTTAAAGTAACAAAACTAAACAAGTGTATGCTGTGACTAAACTTCAGTATTTATTCATTTGATATTTAGTATATGTCTTAGAAATGGGCTGTAGAATATGTGCATAAATTTTATGCGTTACGTCGTATACAACCAGCATAAGTAGATTTATTATTATTACTCAACCTATTTTAAGTTTGATAATTTTTGTTTTGTACAAATGTTAAGTTGATCGGTGAATGTTAAAAAAAAAAGTAAATAAAAAAAAAAAAGTTAAAAAGATATAAGGGAAGGATGAAGCGAAAATAAAGTATTCTATCAATCCCACCCCATTTGCCTGTCAGGCAATCGGCCAGCGCGTGGTGACTGAGGCATGTCTCCCTATTGGGGAGGGCTCTATTCTATAGTGGATGATGATGATGATAATGTACTGTTAAGATTTATTGATTCTCAGTTTTTATAAATTATGTGAAAGTCATAAAAAAGACTTTACTGCTGAAATTTAAACTCTGTAAGTTAATATTATATTCTAACATTGAATAATGACAACTAGCTAGATATACACTGAGATAATTCAAAGACAAAATTGCATGGTGATCCCTTTTGAATACAGATGGATATATTATGGAAATTCGTCTGTATCAAATGTTCAGATAAGTGACGGTCGCATGTGTAATGTATGCGGTCTACGATCGTACTACACCGTGGTAAGATGAAAGATTGAAACAAATATCTCGAATAGCAACCTTAGCAAGATAATCATATTATAAGAAAAATTATTTTATATGTCATATCAAACAAATACTTATTAAATCAACCGCCTGGAAAACCTCTTAAAAAGCGACTTAAGAACCCCGTGCAAAGCAACCGAGATCCGAATACTTGAGATACAAACCGTGGCTTACCTTCGAAGCGGCCACATCGAGGTAAAACGACGAGGCTGGCAACATCGCGGATCGTGGGTGTTACTCCTATCCTAGTACGGCGTGTTTATTCTGCCGCGTATATCGACCCGTCCCGCGAGCACGCGCCGCCTAGCCAGTCGTCGTCGCTACACGGACCGCTCCGCGCGACTCTTAACGCACCGTTGACACCACCGATTACAAACTAACACAACAAATCGAATTGAAAAAAAAAATACTAAAAACAACTTACTGTAATTCGACACATCTTTTTGTCTAATATATTAGTGTTATTATTTAACCTTGGACGTGACTGTGAACGAATGTTTGATAGATTTGTTGTGTCATTCAAGTGCTGGTAATGCTGCGCTGCATTTCTTCTGGTGGATGTCAAAACGGTGAGAAATGTTCCCTCAAGATTCTTTAATACCTTTTTTCTCTTAATATAATATGCAATTCAATTAAATTTGTATGCTGTAATGAGAAATTGAATTACTTATAATATTACTTGAATAATGGTTTGTAGTTGACACTCGAAATATTTGAAAAAAAGTCGGCAAAAAGGTGCAGCGAAAACTGCAGCCTAAATATAAGTAATAAAGTTAAATAAAGTTGAAAATTTGTATTTACGAGATTGAAATAAAAAAATATATACAAAGTAACAGTTAAGTTAATAAATTATGCATTCGATTGAAAATAAAACACAGTACTCACCGTCCAAAGACCGGTTTGTGACGCCTACGCCGTAGCAGTTGTAGACGTGCGTAGTAGTAATTAGTGTCTTAAACATAGTACGTAATATACATACTGAAAGTATTATAATACTTTAGTATACTATTAGAATACTTTGTTAAATATAAATATTTGTAACGGTTGAACTAGTATCAAAAATATTTATCTTATCTAGGGAAAAGCAAATTAATAAATTTGCTTTTCCCTAGATTATTCATATATTTAATAATTTAATTGCGACGACCGCGTGGATTTGTGGTTAGTGTACCTAATAGCTGATAAGTTCGAATGTAAGTCGAAGTAAATTTTTGTGTAAAAATATATATTATTGATTTTTGGTTCACATTATGTTATATTGTGACGCAGCACGACCCTAACTCCGATCTCATCTCATATCATCATTGGAAAAGAGAAGGTAAAGACGAGTGATTGCCTCTGTATTTGCGCGTACATTTACGGCACTTTAATATCTCCCACATTTTTTTTTATGGGAATGGCGGCAAATGTGCAAGCGGTTCACCTGATAGTAAGCGATTACCGTCGCCCACGTACTTCTGTAACACCAGAGGTAGTGCAGGTGCGTTACCGGCCTTTAAGGGTATTTGGCAGATGGGAGGGAGGATGAAGAGGGGCATGGGAAGGGGAGAGAGAGCCTCCGGTTACCCTACTCAACGAACGAAACGCAGAAGCACAAGATGCCTCTACTTCACGCTGGTATTCTGCAAGGCCGTGGTACTAACCCGGTCGAGCCTGACCATTAGAGCAGCAGCAAAAGCCGCTGTTTGGCTCTACCAGGATAAGAGATCTCCTGCATAGTTAACAACTGCCGAAAGTATTCGGAAGTTGTCACGGCGGTCTAAATCGGGCAGGAGGAAATTATATAATATTGATAACTTTATTTCAGTTAAGCTTTAAATATCTTTGGGTATTGTTTAACATAAATGTGGACAACTTTGTATGTTCTCCCTTTCTGTGTTTCATTGATACTTATTATTTAATACCTTCAAAACTAGTAATATTTTCATTCAACATATTACAGCGCAGATTGCCTTCAAAGAGGTACTCATTCAGGTGTGTTCTTATCTAATGGATGCGCTGATTGATATAACTGAATAATATTCAGATGCTACGTGAGAGATTCAAGCAGTTTTACAATACTTATGTAGTTGTGAACCGAAAAGTAATTTATATATTTATAATGTTTTAACAGCGCTATTATTAATACTGTATAGTTTTCTTTTCTTTTTTATTAGCTATTATAGTATTATCAACTGCTGAACAAATGCCATTCCATGAAACAACACAACAACAGCTAGCATGCCATGCAGAGATTTAGCTCAAAAACCATCTATCACTACATTGTGCTAGCTGGTTTTTGAGCTAAGTGCAGGTATCCCGTAATAGCCGCTCCCCGATACTAATTTGTGGGATTTAGATTCGGCATTATACGGTTGGTTTTCCATCATCAGAGTCAAAGCCATAACTTTTTGTTCAATTTAGGCTTGTTTAAACCGTTTACAATATGTTAGTATGCAAGTGCTACCTAAGAAATTTTCACACAACATTGTTCTCAATATACTGATTTGTTTTATAGTTAGCCTTTTTAACAAAGTTTTATTTGCAATTTTTAGCTAGTTTTAAAAATTTCTTGTGACTCAAAGTCGTAGTAACGTCCTCAAGTAGTGACCATAATTTGTAGTCCTACAAGTTCAGATCTTGACTGGAGTGCAGCCTTCAGCACCATACCTACTTTTGTGCAAAGCAATTCCTGCAATTATGTTTTATTTGACGCCCTACTACGAAATATAAATTAACAATCGCAGTGAAAAATAAAATGTGTAATGACTGCTAAAAATTAAATCTGCAAATCAATCATTGTTTTTTTTTAATTCAGTAAATAAGAACTTTAAATTGTAGCATTATTTATGGCCAGACTAGTTATTTTTTTATGGAAGGGAGGCAAACTTGTAAGCGGCTTACTTGATGGTAAGTGATTACCGACACCCACGTACATCTGTAACACCAGAGAAGCTGCAGGTGCGTAGTCAGCCTTTAAGGATGTTTGGGGATGGAAAACAGAGGGAATGGGAGTGGGAGTAGGCCTCTTGTTTCCTCGCTTACCGAATGAAACGCAGAAGCACAAGATGCCTCTGCTCCATGCCGATATTCTGCGAGACCGTGGTACTATCCCGGTCGAGCCCACCTATTCGAGTAGCAGCAAAAGCCGCCGCTTGGCGCTACTAAGTATAATTAGAAAAATATTTTTACTCGTACCTTAAAATTATGATCCGTTGGAGGCGTAACTATACATTTACATATCCTTTACTATTATTTCAACGGCCTTATTGATCTAAACGTTTTAGAGAAATGGAATGTTCGAATAGACATGTGGAACAGGTTACTTATTACCCGATTAGCAAGCAATCTTATATTGATGTTTAACTCTGAAAATGTTAATCTATGTATCTATATGAGGTCGTTATACTAACGCAGTCACCAGAACTAATAAAATTACCAATTAATGTTCATAACAGCGAAGCCTTAGTTACAGAGAAATCAAATTCCAATTGTATTATTTACGAATGTCTAACATAAGTATGTCATAATTGAGTAATTTTAGAGTTATATAATCCAAACCCATACGATATAGTTTTCTATTAAGATCAATCAATATTGTATCGAGGTCTCACGTAACGTTCAACCGCTCCCGCTTTACAATGAAATACCTACTATTACGTCTACGGACCGAGCAACTAAATGTCGAAGAACGAGTTAATTTAGAGAGATTATGTGCCAAATACTTCAACGTGTTTAATATAGAAGGCGAACAACTATACTTTTTTAATACAATGAATACACACTGAAAGCTATCGGTGTCCGGAGAGACGAAGTAAAACAGCAAGTAAGTACGAGTATGTAAAATGTCAGAGCAGGGAATCATCTGAATCTATGTAAGGAGCCATTTGGATAGCTCCAAAGAAAGTTGATGTTTCCGGTAGCACAACACTTAACGGAAAGACAATCGATGACAAAAATCCGATCCCCAACATATCAGACGTACTCGAAAAATCAGGGTACTGCCAATATTTTACGACCCAGGATTTAGCAAGTAGATATTTGTTAATAAGAGATATCACTAGGAATCATCTTGACTAACAAGTCAAAAACCGCATTTCATGTGGAGCATGGCCATTTCGAGTTCTTGCGGATGCTCATGAGTTAATTACTTTTTATCTTACAGGTAATAACTTACGTGCCGTCATGCGGTTGTCGGATTGATGTATTGTTGTTTAATACTTCACACACAATTACATGTAGTATTGTCCGGAATTTCAGATTACTTACGACGTGTAATATTTACAATCAATCAGATTGCACTTACGGCACGAAAGCTTATCCATTTCAGCATTTCTCTTTAAATTAAGCATTATGAGAAACTCATGTGAATGCATAAACGATTTTATGAGTTCGATGGTAATAAAAATATTTTTAACAGAATCAAAATCAGCATCAGAATACAAAAGTTATTTCTTCCTTAATTACAACGATGTTTAAAACACACTTTTACACACAAATAGATCTATACTTACACGTCTGTAATTATTAAAATCACTCATAAGGTGCCAATACTTTCAACTGACTTCAGACAAAATTTTATTCGTTGATATAAAGAGCCCCCTCCTCCCTATCGGTAATATAACTTGATAATTGTGAAAACTTTTGTAAGTTTATTCATGTAAAAGTCGTAAAACAACCAGTTCTATTTTTGAGGCTATACCTTATATGTTTAATACGTAAAGCACGTAATACTCATGATACATACTACTACGTTCATCGGATTTAAGGATCTTTATTTCTCATATGAGTTGAATTCATTTACATGAGACAATTTTAACCATTAATAAAATTTTTATAAATATTTTTGGACTACTCGTATAATAGGAAATAATAATAACAATAGTATCTTAATCTCATGTAATAGTTAAACTGAGGGTAGTTTAATAATTAAAAATTAAAAACCTACACATACTGTTGGTTCATATTGTGAGTTTAGTAAACACCGGTAAGCGTAAAATGGTTTATCGAATTCATGTCTGCATATCATTGAATAATTTATATTCGGTATGAATATTATATAATCCGTCAAAGAAAATCTTTCGATTACATTAGTCCGCCAAATTAGCAAGGATCTTGAACTTATTAACATATTTTATAATTAATGTAATTACTTTTTTTTTTTTTGTAACTACTAAATATACGAGGGGTGTTCCGAAAGTAATGATAATCGTGTAAGTATTTGTAAATACCCATAAATACCTAAAAAATGTGGAAAAACTGGAGAACTCTGCTCTTCAATTGCATGCAAATAAACATGGCGAAGGTTGACCATCCAGAATAACTTTAAAAAGTACAAAGGGATTCAAAGGATTCTCGCCAATGAATTGCATATGAAAGAGTATCCGCAATTGGATACTAAGAATGCTAACCGAGCAGCAAAAGAAGATACGAGTTGTCATATCAAGGGATAATCTTGAAAAGTACAAGTTGACAAAGAAATTTTTTTGAGGCGATTTATGACTATGGATGAAACCAAGATTCATCACTTAGATCTTGAGACAAAACGACAAACGCCGAAGAAATTCAAAGAGACAAGCTCTGCTGAAAAGGTTATAGACCGTTGTTTTGGGATGTCGAGGGAATAGTCATGGTACAATTTTTGGAAAAGGGAGTCACTAGTATGGGCTCTTACTACGAAGACCAAATAAGAAGATTGCGAAAGGCTGTCTGTCTGTGTGTGCGTGTCTTGTTTCAGCAAGAACACGCACTCACACACAAAGCAGATAGCGAATTGATTGTATTCACACCATATTTTCATGGTGTCTCTTCCTTTCTTTCCTTCCCCGACGATTACCAGTTCTATGATCTCATATCTATGTGGCCGGAGTATTGACACCATAGCTTGCTGATTCTTACGGCGATGCTCGTTACCAGTATCCTGCTGCGGTATATCATCGTTGCCAATTCTATCTCGCAGAGAAACACCGAGCCCATTGTCCTTTTCAAAACCCGCTAAGAAATTATGAGCTTCCCTATACAGTCTTTAAAGAATTTCATTCATCGTATGTTTAAAGTAGGCCAAATAATTTTTACATTTGTTGGTTAAAAAGAAGCGACATTAAAAAGCAACCCTCTTCGTCATAACTGTAGGTACCGTCTAATTTTTTCTGTGTATCTTTGTATCTTGTCTATTTCGTATAACATTATGCAAACAACTTTCCTAATTCGTTCTTACTTATTTTGAAAAATGAGACTTTTAATTTATTATAATTACCTAGTATTACCACACTTATATCATATATAATTATCTACTAGTACCATAAGTTTGTTACACATAAAAGTGCATATCTTTGTTATTCAAATAATATTTACAAATTTATCGCGTTAACTTTTATTATTTTATTCCCGTCATTTCACGGGGGACCCCATGCGTGTGGTCACAACAGTGCTGAAATGTTTTCCTAATATCAGTAGCTTATGGTTCAGCACTCAAGGTGAGTAGCTTTTGGCACTGAGCTCGACCCAAGCAGAAGCCAATATCTGTGCATTATATTAATGATTGATGGACGGGTTTGGTTTCATTGTTCTATGGTCTATGACAGCATCCTATACTAATAAGTTTCAATTGTTCTGCTAACGGTCTATTACTCATAGACGACTTTTGCTTTACGGGATGAAATGGAGTTCTATTTTACCGCAACCACCAGACAAATTTATAAATTTAGAATAATGGAAATAAAGATTACAATTTGTTTCATTTTAAAAATAATAAAGAAAGTAGGATAAAAGAAAGCTGACGTTTGAGTTTTGGTCATTACTTTTAATAAAATAAACATTTTAGGTTACTCTATATTTTCACAATAGAAGACTAACTCAAGCTGTTCAATTAAGTAAAAGATTCAAGTGACCTTCAGGTCCCCTCTGTTCACTGAATAACTTAACCTTTCTTTAAAATGAACCGCATCTCAGCTAAAGGTGACAAAAGCCAAAGTGCTGCCAATTTATTGGTTCACATACATAATAAATGTTTTTCTTTAAAATTAATTGGAACGAGAAAATTAAATCAAAATTGATTGAAAATTATCTCAAAAAAATTTCATATTTAACATATTGAATTTTTTTTCGTTTTATAAAAGTGTTGGATAACCAACGGAAAGTTGACCCTTATTTAATTTTTTTTAATTTTTGCGTTTGTGATACGATTACGAATTTGCGATTTCAAGTGCCTAACCAATTACAGGCGAACATGACATATAGTTTCATAAAATCGGCGCACACTAATAACAATACAAGTAATTTTTCTACTACACAAATTAATTTTGATTTTAAAGATTCTAAATGGAAAAAATATACACATCTTACATTTATGTTTTACTAAACTATGTTATTAATACTGATTTCAGCCGCTGAGAGGTGTTCTAATAATATCAATTTTTTTCATGTAGTATATCTATGTATACTCGTATATATTACATATTATACAACGACTACGACGACAACGACAAAACTGATACAACTTTAAATCTGTTACGTTTTCACGACTAAACTGCATAACCGGTTTGATGAAGTTTTGTATGGACCCTTCAACCCCGGGAAAGGACGTAGACTACTTTTATCCCGGATAAGCGGTGGAAAAATTTTACACGCGTACGAAGTCGCGAGCGGAAGCTAGTAGAATGTAAGTACGTACTCGTACTCACAAGTGACGGTCTTCCAAGTGTATCACTTTACTATAACAAGATTTTTTTGATTCAATAGTAATTTTCTGGACTAATGTTTTTACCGTCTTAGATTCAATCACCACTTAACATTCGTTTTATTGGTTACATCAAGCAGCACCACATGTTATTGATTATACCCAGGATAAATAATAAAGCATATATAATGTGGCGAAAATTTTAACCGTCTTCATTTTTATTAAATTATTATCTGCCAGTTGGTAGTAAATTCAATTAAAAATAAGTCATAAACTGACATACAAAAATTTAGGCATGTTGTTCACGTTGTGCCCTACAAGTTCGCTTTTATGAGTGGTCGTAAAACAAAACCTTGGCGGGCAAATTTTATTTCCTTAATTAGGTTACATTCCCATTTTACAGGCCGTTTCAAAAATAAAAACGACATGAACTTTTAAATCTCAATCTAGTAATGAGTTTTTTAAATCATCACAATTTATACTACCATAAATTGACAAGTTGTTATTCGAAATCGTAATCATTTTATTTCTATCAAAAATAAAATAAAATGAGTATGAGCGATATTTTAGTTCGAACGTAAAGTGGAAATAGACAACGCGATACGATTGAAATTGCCCTTGTAGATATCGGCAAATAGTGCATTCAAACCTTGACACGACCTTCGCCCTATCCTTCAGACTGCAGTGTGCATATCTATTACAAAATCTAAAACTAGTAAATAAATGTTTCAAAAGTATTAAAAGACTTATATACTAAGTGTATGCTAAGCTAATTTTGCTTCATTGCGTGATATTAAACATGGTTCAAATGTCCGAGACATTACATAATATTTTAATCATTTTAAATCGTAATGTGTCACGCATTAAGTAGAGAGATGTATGTAATACTATATAATGAGGTTTAAATTAACTTTACGACGAAGGACGTAGAAATTTACAGGTAAAAGTACACAACACGTTATCTCGTTAAGTACATAAAGATGATCCAAATGCAATATTAGGTTGTAATGTGATACTACAATATTTTTTAATGTTGAAACATAAAATTAAATAAAGTAAAAACTACTTAATGCTCGCTCTTCTTTTAGAAAATCTCATTTTCCAAACCGGCGATTGCCTTTGACGTTAACAAGAGCTTGCAACGAACCTAAAAAAACAATTTTGTTAACAGGAGAAACATAATATTATTTTTCTTACTGAAGTATTGTTTGGTGAAGTGTTATTTTCTTGTAGCTTATATTTCCATACACGTTTAAATATATGAAAATGATTTATTGGTATATGGTCATGAAGGTGTATTATATAATTATACAGACATTTGAGGAGGCCTTTGCACAGTGGGCATTGGCTGCTACTTTATTTATTTTTACATAATATAACCATCAGATTGTGGAACATTGTTGTACGTTCTCATCTTAAAAAAAATCAGTTTTCAGCTATTAATAATTTACCTAAACAAAAGAATTGTCGGCTTGGCAAATGCATCTGCGAATGCGGTCTGTACTTGGCTGTACCTATATATTTTGGTTTTTCACTTTTGAGATAGTATTATCTGTTAGTTGAAAGTTGTTTGGTAAAATTTAATATATTTATTCTTTAACAGTCCTTTAATAAGAGCTAGACAAATCCCTCTTTTGTATTGAGGATTTGGATTGAAGATGCTGTAGGTGCCATACGAGGGAATCATGGCACTGAGCTCACCAATCAATGAGATGGATGAGTATGATCAAATGTTCCATCCATAGCATACCAGCTTTAGTTCGTATAAAAAGGCTTATGTCCTGCAGGAAAATATATAGTGACTCCTACATTCTATCCTACAAAAAACCTGAAAATTAAAAAGAAAACATTCGTGAAAGGCTAGTGAAATATTGCAGACATATTAAGTGTCTGGCTGAGGTATCTGGTACAAATGGGCGGAGGTCCGTGATTTATTCCTGCTTTTGATATTGGCTAAATACTGTTTTTGTTAATGTAGACTGAGTTATTTATAGATCTTAAGTGGGCTATTTGTAACAATTTACATAGCATTTGAAAGATTTGTTTTAAATTTGAGGATACTTATATGCTGTCTGGTTTTTTTAATGACTCTATGTTTTATAAAGTTGTTATTTATTTTCACTCTCTCAAAAAAGCTATTGCTTGACATTGAAATAAATTTTGTAAGTAAAATTAAAGTGGACTCCATTATCCTTTCAAACCAGGAGATGTGGGACGTTTTAACTTGTAATTTTTTTACAATACGTATATTAAAAGTTTACAGAATCAGAGTGTTTTTGTACAGAAATATTACTTAAAAACCTTTTCCCGATCATAAAACATAGTAATTCTCATTTCAAATAAATTTCCAACAATAAAAATGTCATTATATTATTCTATTAACCAAAATCTTCTTTTTTTCACAGGTGCTTGCGTCGCAGGTTTTTTGGCGTGGTATGTTAAAATATGACATATTCATTTCTTTGAGAAAAAGCTTTTTCGAGAATCTATTGAAATTTAATGTGGTGTGTGTACTTCACACAAACATTACCGTTTAAATCCACTAAATTGAATTAAACGTTAATGTTTATCTTAATTCATGTGTAAAACCAATATTAGCTTTAAATGTATTGTTTCAGATTTAATGTAAATGATTAAAAAAAATTAATGAGATATGAATTCAATATTAGACAAAGAAAAAGGCGTTAAAGCGTTCAATAAACATAAAGACAAAAGTAACGCAGTAGAAAGGATATAGTACGATGTCTTAACAAAAGTATAGTCAATGGAGTTCTCATGGAGCGCGCGCAGATGAATCAGTCTGGGCCATCCAAGTATCATCGCCCAGAGGCATCTTATAAAAGCTGTTCACAATCCTTACCGCTTGATATACTGTGAGTATACTATATTTTGTATTGATATTACGTAATAGCGCTAAGGCACTTACAGCGAATATGCGTTACAGTTTTATAGGCGTAGATGGTTTAAACGATGATTTAAGTGACTTTACTGTTTTCGGGGGAAAACTTATATGTATAAAATATATATTCTCCCTGAAACTAATGTATGGGATTAACTTCTAAGATGAGTCTGTTTTAAGCAGTTATTTCTTGTATGAAACTTATATGTTATTGTCATTAGTGTCATGGCTCCTGTTGATGCTATTCTCATCATCATACGAAGATCGTAGTTTGTTATATCTTATCTACATCGTTAAATTCAGTGTTGTTGAACATCAGCCATTTGTTGTGTTGCATATTGTTGCAAATTCGCTCTTTCATGGCATTTACTCACATTGAGGGCCGGTACCTTTGTGTTGCTCTACAGGAATGCTTACTACATCTTCTTTAAGTATTAATGTGTAGTAAAGTACAATAAATATTAAATCACTTTTAGCTAACTGAAATCCGAAATATGTATCAAAATATACACGTTACGTTTTGACAGTTCACCACGGGATAAAGGCATTGTGAGAGGGTTAGCTGAATCTCAACGCTTGACTAGAAAATTGGCGATCGCTTCTAAAAATCTGAAATATTGTACTTTAGAACGAAATATAACAACTTCGATTTAATTCAGATTAGAAAGTGATGAAATACTAGCATGTTCTTTGTTAATTATTTATTTAGACTATACTTTCAGTAAGAAAGTATATATATTAACATTATAATAATAACACAATGTTCTTAAAGCATTGAAAATAACTTAACTTATTCAAGAAAGTTTTCGAAACGGAACTGTTGTAAGAGTGAACCAAATTAGTTTCCGTATCTAGATCAGATTAGACTAACAATCTTACTAATAAGCACCCTCGAAAGTAATCAAAGTTCACACCATGACCTAGAAAAACATATCGATGATGTAAGTATGATAAGAAAAGCGTCAATCTTTAAAAATGTAAACAAATATTATAGCATTGAATAAAATGCATTCAAGCAGGCTTATACATAATGGATGTGTCTTATTGGCATAGATGGCTACCACGATCTTCGTTTCGGCCAGCGGAAGGCGAATTAGCAGACTGCGTGTTAGTTGTGGGCGTGTCACGACCCAAGCTCGCTGCGGCCCTACTCTCTGTCACGCTACTGTCACTCTTCCTCACCTTTCATGTACTGTATGATAGTGCATTATACAGTATACAAGTAAGATCGTTGTGCTGCATGTTTTATTATTTAGTTTTTATTACCACACTGCATTAAACATACCCATTCTTTTAATTTTCTTTGTTAGATCTTTAACTGAAAAAAAAAATATTTGAAAATTTAAATATAATTCTTAGCAGTTACATTCTTCATAGTTTTTAATAGGAGTAGCCTTCAATAATTTTAATAATTGTTAGAAAAAGAGCTTCTGAATCATCGAAACATGCAAGGCGTGCTTCGAGGGCGTATTTTTGCCAAGCCCTTATTTCGACTACAAATCGCCCAGAACCACGTCGTATACGATCAGACTTCTACCATAATTAATGTTTGTAGACGCTTTTGTCGATAGATATAAAATTTTAGTATTTTAATAATTTTGATGAAAAGTTCTGTAAGTTTTTGTTGATACAAATTTTATTTAGTTATACATTTGTGTATGTTACATAGCGTGTTGATTTATAAGGATTATTAATAACGATATTCCGTATATCTGATACGTGTATTAGTTACGAATGTTGAATTTTATATTATATTCCCCTTAAACTTAGTATACTAAGCAATATTAATAAAAATACGTAACGCACGGCTCACAACGCGCTTACGTTAGGCGTGCTCTATAACCACTACAAAATGTTTTTCTCATTTAACATTGTTATATTGTCAGTACATATATATTGGATAACCATATATTACCATATCATCATGTAAACAATTTATTAAACATTATTAATGAACTGACCTCTGTCTGTATGTTGCATAGAACTTTGGAAATACGGTAACTTAAAAATTACTTTATTGACAACTCTATCTAAATCAGTCTCGTTTGATAATATATAATTAAATAATAATTAATAATTAAATACTAAAAACCGGCAATCTGATATCAAACAACCATTTTTATTTTGTCCTTTTGTTTTCCTTCGAAGTCTATTTTATTTTTTATAGTATTTTGAGAGTATGTATCATTAAAATATTTTTTTACAGATTTTTTCTTATCGCAATTTTTAAATTAACACATTAAGCGTACAATGTTGGATGTGTGTTGTATTTTATAATGTTTGTTCTATTTATAATGGCACATTCATCTGACAAACCAACAATATTTATCGTCAGCTCAGGAATAGTGTTTAAACTTTAATATAAGTCACATTATTTTATTTTGATTATTTTCATCTATCACGTGTAAATGTAATAATGTAAAATATATATTTAGTTTTCGTAAAGTTATAATTACATTTATAGACCTCACTATAAAGTAGACTCATTATTTATTTTTCTAATCAAGTATTTTAATCTAGTAGCGTTATTGTAGCTCAAATTAATAATAACGTTGACATTCAATTAACCGCACCATACCTAGAAGGATTAATGTCAATATACTTTATGTACATAAATTGACAAGAATCAATTAAGCAGATGCTTTAATTATTACAGCAATCGCTATTTTACGTACATCAAACATTCATCGATTAATTCATACAAGGTTACCCCTGTTATCACATATTCAATGGAAATGCCATGGTATTTACCAAAGGCTAAGAAACGCAAGCAACCTTGTAATTATCTTTTTCATGTTATGACAAACTGTACATCAATTTGTTAAAAAAAATCGTCACGGAAACCTTTTATATAGTAATTTAATAAACGTATTGTTGGCTCTCTTTATTGAATTTGACAATTTATTTTATGAAATGTCCTAAACAAAAGAGTGATAGAAAACACTAACAATTAAATAAAACGGGGATTGGGAATATAAAATATCCTTTCTTCCATTGTAACGGTTGGACGTACGGACGAACGATGGAAATTAATACAATTTGCAAAAAACCATATTAATGTTGTTTCTTTATTTCTTCAAATCGGCGTTTTTGTTATCTTAAGTGCGCTAGTACAGTAGTATGTTTTATTTGCTAGTCTTTTCCGCATTTTGTTTTAGTTAAAGTTATTTTCCCAGGCAGCGAGTATGGTCTCAGCTGCGCATGAAAATCGTAATATCCTTCAAAATCAACAAAGCAACACACGTACCATAAACCACCCAATGGCTCTGCGAAAACGGCTCAAGCCGCCGCGGCCGCCTCGGCCAGCGCGCAGACTTCCTCAGGTATAGTCCTATATTATCGCCACTCAACTATTTCTGTATATTCATTCACTACCTTGTTATAAAACTTTTCCTTATATTTCAACAGGCTTTGATAATAGGAGTTCGTAAATGTGGAACAAGAGCCCTTTTAGAGATGCTATACCTTCATCCGATGGTACAGAAAGCATCAGGGGAAGTACACTTTTTCGACCGCGATGAAAATTACGCCCTTGGACTCGATTGGTACAGGAGTAAAATGCCACTTTCTTTCAAAGGCCAAATTACAATAGAAAAGAGTCCTAGTTACTTCGTTACACCAGAGGTAAAATATATTTAAGTTTGTTTATTTGCAAAAAAAAAGCAAAACCTTTTTTATTTTGTATTAGCTTTTAAAGTCATGTAAGGAAAGAATACATTGGCTTTGTCTCCAAATTACTACCTCACCTACACGTGGTGCATTAATTAGCCTTCGACCGTGAGATGCCGCTAAATCAAATCAAACTAACTGAAACTGATTTTTCATGTGCTTTGTAGTATATACGTGGTAGAGCCAAGCAGCGGCTTTTGCTGCTGCTCGTATGGGCCGGCTCGACCGGGTTGGCACCATTACCTCGCAGAATACCGGCTTGAAATGGAGGCATCTTATGCTTCTGCGTTTCGTTCGGTGTGTGAGATATCCGGAGGCCCACTCACCCTCCCCATCCTACTCCTCATCCTCTCTTCCATCTCCCAAATATTATTAAAAGCCGGCAACGCACCTGCAACATCTCTGGTGTTGCAGATGTACGTGGGCGACGGTAAAAAAAAATGGCTCCGTCCAGCTGTATATATTCAGTATCCTTACTCTTACGCCGAGTTATTCTAATCTAGACTTTCTTGATTCCTCTACGTTAACATTTACTGACGAGAAGACTTTGATTACGAACCAGAATACTTGCCCTCCATTTTAGAGCAGTAAATCTTCGAATCACGTTGCTCTTGAGTAAAACGGAGACATCTAATGATTTTTTGTATTTACGCGAACACTACATCCACTTGAAATGATTTACGAATTTTATCGCGTTAAATTTAGTTTTTTTTATATTCCCGATGATTTGAATATTTTGCAGCAGCCGTGGTCGCGCTGACACTCAGTTTTAGAAGTCCAGATGTCATGGTTAACTTGAACTACCTACTAATTAACTAACTAATTTTAGTGCGATCTACGCAAACTTTGACATACTCAGGTGGACTCAAACCAAACTCAAAGCCCTTTACAGAAAAGATTGCACCATCATGACGTCCAAGAGGGACAGACATCAGATCAGCTGCTTTTTTAGCTGCGGTGGGGCTTTTTAAGCGCCCTCGCCATGCATAATATATGCAGCCTCCGTAATTATTTTCTGGCGAGATCGGTTGAGGCATTCTATTCGGACGTCATTATCTTAGATAAATTGTTTCCGGCAGTCATTGCGATTTATTACTATATATAAATGTATGATATCGTCATTCAAAAGCGTTTGAATTAAGGCTTGCAGGGTGTCCACGGACTCAAGTCACATGTAGTCTTAACCAGCCATGACATGCTTGTAACACTGTTTGTTTATTAGTAATTTTCGTCAGTCGCCACAAACGATAATGTTGTTCAACATATAGTATCCAGGAACACTTATCATCAACAATAATACCACGGAAGTTTGTTTCAGATAATTCTGATAGAGTTTGATATTTTTAGTTAAGATCACGTTTATTTCCTTCTTTACCGATGAATTGTACGTGTTTTATTTTACTTGTATGTATTAACAGTAACATTGTTCATATGTAACCAATTTACACTATTTTTAATTACGGAGTCAAGATTGTCAGACCAATATTCTTTGGTAGTAATAATTTTATATGGTAGAAAAACTACCACGCCATCAGCATAAAGAATACATTTATATTTTACTTCTGAAGGTTAATCATTTATTTACAGTGGAAACAAAAGAGAGCCTAGTTTCTTACGGTATCTTTGACAAGTTTGAGCCAGTAATTTCCACATAATGTTCTGGTCTGATAGGTAGCTTTTTAGCCACGTGCATGCATCACTTGGAATACCACAAGCTTCGCATTTATCGAAAAGACGTTTATGAGATACAAAATCAAAAGCCCTACCCATGTCAAAGAATATCGCGGTCGAAGGGACTCGTCTATTAAAATAATTGATAATTTTGTTTATCAAAGTAAAAACAGCCAAAGTTGTAGATTTTCCTGATCGAAATCCTAATTGGTTGGGGTTGTGAAAACAATAATTTACATCAGATAAATCTGATATCAAATATTTTTTGAATACCTTGGTATAAATGCGACTGGTCTATAGGTAGTAACATCAATTTTTATCACTTTTTTATATATATTGACATTTAAAAAAAATACAATTACTTCGTTTTTAATATAAGTAGGTCATTATATTTTTTTTTTTTTGGGGTATTTCAATATATTCCCATCTGGTTGGGTTGTATATATAAATAGGTATAGATACAAATAATACCATAATATTAAAAATATTTTATAAATTATATATATAATAAAATTAAATAGATAAATAATACCCAACCAGATGGAAGCCCCGGCAGGGGAGACCAGATGGCAGGGGTTAAGGGAGAAAGGGAAAGAAACCGGCGAACAATGCGAGCAGTATCGAGTAGCACCGCCTTCTGCATTTGAGCACGGAGCGATCTGCCACGGAGTCCCAGCCGCCCCAGATGTTCCGAGAGGCTGACTGGGATTAACCCATTTGCAGAGACGACGATCGGGATAATTTCGGTCGGCATACCACCCCACATGTCGGTTACCTCGTGAACAAGGTCCAGATATTTTGTCTTCTTGTTTATTTCGGCTTTCACGAGGTTCTCGTCATTGTATTTAATATTGTTGTTTAGTTTTGAGATACGGATTGGGAAACACAATCTAAAAGACAATGTTAGGTACACATTTGTGTCTTTTAGCCATTTTAATACAGATTTTTTTTAAATTTTCCATTGAAAAGCCTATCTTTTCTTTAACAACAAACTGAACTGTGTCATAATCAGATAATCCTACCGGAAAAATTTTCCCATCAGCTTCGGGAATATTACTTAATAATTGGTCAATGCTCAAATTAAATCTGGTATTCGTCTGGAATTTCAGTGATATATCCAAGAAGTTTTTTTTGGTTTTTACTTTTTTAAATCATTTACGCTTCTATTTTATCAAGAAAGAGCCGAGTATTATTGTTAGATATTCTATAAATACAGATGACTAGCCACTTTAGATCGGGTATTTCTACTCCATGTAACTTAAATACATACTCAGAACTCATGTCATTCGGTAAAAGTATTTATTTAAACTCTAATATATGTATTTTTTGACAATGCAATCATGACATCTTATATTTTATCAATTTTAATTTATTGTCTTTTGTCATAAAACAAATTAATGTTTCAGATAAAACATACGAAAGATTGTAAGTTTGGGAGCATTCACAGCACGATATGCATTCCTTTGATGTTTTAGAACTTTATTTGGTAGATTCTAGTTTGTTCGTCTTTTTTATATAGTTGTGACAACGTAATCCATCATCAACGCTCTCTATGAACATACACTATGGTGAATTGTGGAGTAATAAGAATAAAATCAGCTTGTTCTATTGATTGTGTGGTGTGTGGTGGTTTGTATTATTGACATTGTTTATTCGAAGAATGTCTTGTCAAGTAACAATTGAAATCAGCTATGGTAGCTTAGTGGACAGGGCGATCGCTTTAATTTCATAATACGTCAGTTACCTGTTTTCAATCCCCTGTGCCCGTATCACTAAAATTGTTAATAGCAATTTTATGTTTTGAATTTACCTCCTACTCCGCGGAGAAAGGTCTGTTTAAAACGTTTTGTGGTAGTAAATAAAAGTCTAAATAATTTAAAGAACTCAATAACTCGATTCATAGTGTAACAGGTAGTGTAATAGTGAGGCTGAGATAATTATATATTAAATTTATATCAAATTTAAAAATAATATAGATTATATACGCAGCATTAATAGGATACTCTTTACAGGTGCCAGAACGTGTTCGTGCAATGAACTCTTCCGTGCGTTTACTTCTAATAGTGCGTGAACCAGTAACTCGAGCTATTTCGGATTATACTCAACTACGAAGTCGTGCCACGCCGTCTGCCCCAGCTCACGCTCTTGTATCCGGCCACACTCTTCACCAAGTTCCTGACGCTGTTAAACCGTTTGAACACCTCGCCATTTCACCAGATGGATCTATTAACGTTGCTTACAGGTAAAGAAACTTGTGTCACGAATATCTTCAACAATATAATTCATTCAGTTTCATTGTCTGGGATTGGATGTTTTATAATAATAATATAGATTTTCTTGATGTGTTCATATTAAGTTTATAATTAAAAACCGGCTATGAGCGAATCGGGCACGCGAACCGAATATTCCGTGCAACCACCACATATCTGTGATGATGACGACGTCGTCCTGTCCACTTTCAACGGCGACAAATTCCGAATAGAAATTTGATACTACTCAGGAGATATTATAATGCCACAACTGTACCTGCAAACTGTTAATTTTCCTTCTAATATCCGAAGCAACGCACATGCGATAAGATCGTTTGAAGATTCAGATGCAGTGTCAGTGACACAGGGCACACCACAAGACGACCAGACTCGAAAATCAATAATTTGTGGTTTTACACAAATTTTGCATTGACAAAAATAAAATTGTGGTTTCAATCATTCAGTTCGGGATCCTTAACGCGAGCCGCTTACTTTAGAGTTGTACTGTAGTTACATCAAATTTGATGCATATATGTGTTAACATTTTAACGATATAGCTAAAACTTAAAACAGTAACTAAAAACTTAGGTTTATTTTTCTTATGTTTTTTGGTAAAACATACCTGCAAACAAATTTTGGTATCATATTCTTATAGACCTTATAAATATTAAAAATCAATTATAATTATTACTTTTTCTGTAAAAGACGTAATAATGTATTTACAGGCCAATCGCTATATCTCTGTATCATGCTTACCTTCACCGATGGCTTGAAGTGTTTCCCCGTGAACAAATACTAGTAGTAAATGGAGATCAACTTATCGAAGATCCGGTCCCACAACTACGTCGCATAGAGAAATTCCTTGGACTCGAACACAAAATTGGTACGTTACATTGAAAAAAAAAATCTTGAAAAAAGATTCTTTTCCATACTTTTTTAATGTAATGTTTTTTTTCATTAAATTATTTAAACAATACAACAACATTTGTTTTATGTATCTGATTTAATTTTTACAACAGGAAGAAAAAATTTTTATTTTAACGAAACAAAAGGATTTTACTGCTTGAGGAACGACACTACAGACAAATGCCTGAGAGAAACAAAGGGCCGCAAGCACCCTAGAGTCGATCCCGCTGTCGTGACCAAGTTACGCAAATTTTTCGTACAGCATAACCAACGATTTTATGATCTTGTTGGTGAAGATCTGGGATGGCCAGAAGACTAGATCCGTTGACTACTTTAAAGACATACGGTCCTTGCTTTATCCTATGGATATCATGACTTTGTGATCAAATATATAAATACATATCAATGTTATAAATACGATTACATATCAAAACATATCTAGTGAATAAGATTTTTTAATGATTATATATATACATAAATAAATTTAAGCATCTATAGATAAGGCACTTAAAGAAGTATTTATTTATAGTCAAAATTAATTTAAATGTACCTTACTTATATATTTTAAATGAAAATTTGCTGTCGCTAATCGTTTATAGAACTGATCTTATTAATTTGAAACATTTTATATCGATTTGTTGAAAAAAAATGGCATGTATTATGGAAAGGTAGCATCAAAATGAATTTTACGAGTATTGGCAGTATCTAAGAATGGGAACAAGTGTATTAAAACGGAATGCATGTGTTGGTTACTAGTCTGTAGTATTTTCGTTATACGTGCAGCCTTAAAATAGAATTAATCTACAAGCATTTACCGTATTGTACTGATTTGATAAACCGACCCACTGAAACCCTGAGCAATATATTTTTATATATTATTATTAAGTATTGTGTGCAACCTTATACAATGTTGGTTAGGTATACAGATATGAATTTACCTATTTGTGATCATTTCATTCTTAGAAACAATTTATTTAATAGGAATAAGAAAATATTACATAACCTAAAATAATATTAAAGAAAAGAAATAAGTGGTGTATATTTTCGCTTTTCTCTTTAGATGTTGTAATTGGGAATTTGTGCTGTGTCTTAATGTTTTTTCGTTAAAAGTAAATGTGATTTTCTCTTCCTTAGAAAACGTCTCACAAGTTGAAATTTCGAAACTTGATTGATATTTAAAAATTTGTAGCTATAATGTTGTTGAATTATCTTCTTTAGGTGAAATATAAGCAATTCTAGAGCTCGAAAAGTTATTCTGAGTGTTTGTATTTTTGTATTAAATTACTCTAATATTTTTTTTACATTTTTGTGTACTCAATTCATGCTCTAGTAACAATAGTATATGTACAAAACAAGCTGAGTTTATTACTAACTACAAAGAAATTTTAAAAGTTTAATATTCGACGCGGGTTTTAGAAATATTCTATTTAAGTGTAACGTCCAAGACTGAAGAGCTAGATGAATAAGTCTAAGTAATACCTATTTAGCATAAAATGTCCATAGGTAATACGAAAGACGATTGAAACGAACAAAACGCTAAATATCATCAGTTTTAGTCATGTGTCATGGCAGAACGGAGACATTATAAGCCTCCGTAGTATCGGTTATTTAATTAAAAAAGCTTCCAAATGCAAAGTTCAGAATCAACGAATATTTACATGTTTTATGTATATCAAAATTAGTAAAATCATATATTGAGCACATGCACACAAAATATACAATATTATAATATTTGTGGTTTATGATCATATCGAGTAAACAAATCGTACCTTTAAATAAAAAGACTTGAAACTTATTTGAAGAGCTGTCCGCAATATGGTGAAGTAGTTATGACTAACGCTTTGCAACCATGTGATAAATCATAGGTACTTCATCATATACGAACACAAGAATATCAAGCATATCAAATTATCGATAAATTACTGTTAAGTTTTTTAAGATTAAATTAGATCTTTAAATTTATTAAGTTATCCTTTTCAATATTAAGGGTATTCTTTGATTGTTTAGAGCTAAATCACTAGAAAATAGATAACTTTAATCACTGTTAAATGTTGTGCACTTTCATAAGACGTAGGTGATTATCTAAATAGGGCAATAATTTTTATAGCAAAAATTATTTAAGGTTACCATTGTTTTGGTAATATTTCAGATTATTAGTACTTTTTTAATAAAGTGTAACCTGATATTATTTGAATAGTTCCTCTTATTCAATAACTATTTGGATTTAATTCAATTTAAATTTTGTTATTTATGCTTCTACATAAATTTATCGCATTATCTTTAATGCCTTGCGTAACTATATTTACTATGTGACATATCCTTGTAAATATCCTCTTAACTTCTTTTCTTGTGTATATTCTACGTCTTCAATAAAGGTAAATAAAACTGGCAGTGGTTTTTTAATCCAAACTGAAATACCCTGTTTACTGATACATTTTATTCCTACCGGTGGGTGTCCGCACCGTCGCCCATCTACATCTGCCACACCAAGGAAGCTGCAAGTGCGTTGCCAGCCTTTTAAGATATTCCGGAGATAGGAGGTATTAAGGGTGGAAAGGAGGGATGTAGAGGGGGAGTGGGCCTCCGGTTATCTACTGCAATGCAGTAATGCAGAAGTACAAGATGCCTCTACTTTACGTCGGTATTGTGAGAGGTAGTACTACCCCGTCTGTAGGTTTGCTATTTTTGAGATAGTTATACAATATATAAACATATAATTTTTGATATAACATTATTTTAACTAGGATTATAGGAAATCTGCTTTTTCTTCAACTGTCAAGCTTTCTGTACCTGTGCTAAGCCCTGCTGACTAACAGACTAGCCTCTGGCCGACTGAGGGCATAAAACCTTCTGTCTTGAGCTAATCGTCTGCATGGCATGCTAGCTGTTGTTGACACTTTGATGCATTGGCATTTGTCCAGAAATATGCTTACACAGGCTAATAATAAAGAGGTAAAGTATTGCGAATTAATAAAATTGGAAATAGCACGATTAAAAACATTTTAAATAAATGTACTTTTACTTTTCGGCTTACGACTTCATAAGTAGTGTAAAAGTGCTTGAATCCCGCTCGTAGCATTTGAATATTTTTTCGATCGTATGAATCAGCGCATCCATTAGATAAGAGCATACCCGAATGAGTATCCCTTTGAACGGAATCTACACTCTTGCATACACATATGTCGTATGCCAATATAATTAGTTTTTAAGGTTTTAAAAAATGCGATGATTTGAGTGCCGATGAAATAAAAACGGGAAGGTAAAAACTAAGAAACTTTAACTAAACAATGTATTTAAAACTTTGAACGACTAATAATAGCGGAAAATTCATTCAGATATGCCGAACTCAAATCACAACAGACGTGGTGATGTGGAGCATCACCTCTACTGAGAGAGTACGGGAACTGCGCTCATCAACCCGCCTGCCCAGCGTGGAGAGTACGGGCAAATATTAGTAGGGCTTTCCAAATTGAAAAGGCGCTGTCGTGGAGGAGGCGCTGAAGACCTTTGTCCACCACTGGACAACTATTATACACGTCGATAAAGCATGTAATATAAAACGATACAAATTAATGTATATAAAAAAATTATAAGTCAGTATCTGGACGAAAATCATTTCATATTGTTTTATTATTATGCATCACGTATATACATTTATATAGATCATATATAAGTAAAATATGTTTCTGTGAAGTTTCCTTATTTAATTTTAGCAATAGTTTTCGAATTTTTTTATATTTAACATAATTTTCTGTAGTATATTCGTTTACTTGACATGATGCAGTACGGTATTTCTACCCCACCGGATTTAACTTAAAACTATTAAAGCTATTTAGACGATACTTACTCATTATATAATTTCTTCAAGCATAGAAACAATTGAAATTTTATTGTTAAGAGTCAAGACTAGAGGTCCAGCCGGATCGACTAAAAGCCCCATGGACGCGCCCTCACCTGGGTTTGCTCGGAGGCCTGTACAATTTCGGTGGAAGAGACTCGCGAGCAAGAGGTTCGCAGTTAAAAAGTAATGAAGAGCAACGACATGTAGTGTTGACTCGGGGACGCGACACTATTTGCTGCTGTGCCATGCTATGACCCCTGTTAATGAAAGAGACTTTCAGTGGCTAGAGGGTAGCTCGGCGTAACCCAGGGGCAATATAGAGGAGGTACGATACCTCGGCTTGTGTTACCTTGTACACTAATAAATTTCGTGTAGGCACTGAACCTGGGACCGCGCGTTCGCAGGCGATGGTTGGGAAATGCAGTAAGGGAGGGCTGTAGGTATGCGCGGTTTGTATGTGTGTGTTGTGTGTGAATGTGTACAGGAGGCGTGGCCTCGAATGCTTTGTTAACACTAGTAACTATGTCATCATCGACGATAATGACATTCTTAGGGCGCCTTTTAAGTGTATTTCGCGTGCGGTTGTGTTAATTACCCAGCGCCGTCACTAACGGGTTAGAGTGATTTTTAATTCTCTCGAAATGACTTGTTGAAGTTTCCTTGAATGTGGCTGCCATGAAAGGCAAGTTCAAGTCGCGATGTATGTTTACATTTCGTAGGAAAGGAGAAACTATCGGCGTATGAAGTGATTTCGTATCGCTTAGACCGATCCTAATCGTACTTACGGGACGCGCGCGAGTACTGCACTTGCTTATGATGTGATATATATGAGGATACATTTTTTATTCTCTTTTTTATTCTGATTTACGGCCCAGGATGACTCCAAGGTATTTCACTTCCGACACCCATATCCACTATTTGAGAAGGAGGCCTTTGCCTTGCAGTGGAAAGTAAAGTAGCAGCCTGTATGTTACAGGCTGCTACTGTCACTTGCTTACTTTACCAATATCCACCCAGGATTTTTCTACCCAGATTCTCATCACAGTCAGAACCTACCTATATTTGTTAAAAATAAATAACTTCCGCGATTCTAGCTTCCGCGAAGGTGCTATACTCTATTCCTATCCTATCCTGTGAGATAATAACTTCTAGTATTTAAGCAAAAAATACCAACTTGTTGATGTTTTAAAATCGGCTGGTACTAATTATCTTGTGTATAATTAAGTAGGCTCTCACGCCGTATACCATATAGTGGGGCAGAGGTCTAGACATGTTACTCGTTTCAACCTACTTATCACTCTGCTATCAAGGCCTTTATGGCTATAATTTGATATTTTTCAATGATACTTTTCAATGTTTGAATATATAAATACTCCTACTCTACACATGTTACCTTACCTTACCTTTTAAAACATCGATCTATGTGTAGTCGATACGTTTATCAATACCCCGTACAATATTAATCATCGGTGGGCTTTACAAATATTTAGTTCGTAAGAGAATCGAACCCGCGTACCGCAGCGCCGAAACCAATCACTTAGCAAATGCGCTATCCGAGCCGACATTCTATAAAAATAATTATCAGAACAAAAACTTACATTACTATTGACTCTCAATAATAAAAATGGCTTCTTTATAAAAGTCACGTACAAAATTGTGACCCCCGGAGATGTTACAGTAATGAAATGTATCGCACTACGGCTCGTGACAGGTAATAAAAGGACGAGCCATTAGTAGAGGGTGCGGTGTACTTGTACTAGTATATATCTACTTTATTAAACCCGAGACATTGTACACCTCAGAATAGAAATATACTCGAGGATGAACTTATTGTAAAAAGTTTTTAACCCACGGTGTATAAAAGAAAAACGATTTTAAACGCGCAAAATAATTTTATGTAACATCTTAAATTAATTAGCAATCATTGCATGATTTGCAAATTATTGATTTTCGCTCTTAGTTTTTTATTATTGCTTATTAGGGCCCAGAAAATGATTATAATTATGTTATAAGTCGGTACAATTATTATATATGGGTGTTAGAGGCATATATCGTCTTTTTCTCTAACGTTCAACCTCACTTGGAAGCGGCACACCCAGCTAATTAACGGACAAAGCTCAGGTGACTGACTGGACCGATAGACGACGGAAATCTATCTCAATATTGACGTGTTCGAATGCCACAGACCAGTGATGGCGAGCAGCATATCCAGTGCGTGAATACCGCCACTGCGCTGCCCAGCATGCTGCATACGGATTAATTTTCTATGCGTTTCCAGGTTTTATAATTGTTTTCATGAAAAATCAGACAAGCAGATAAATAGGACAAAGACATAATCAATAAGTCGCTTAGACAAATAAGAAAGTGTCAGTCGTTTGCGAAAATATTTTATGCATATCACAATATTCTGTACAAAGATAGAATTAATTATGAGTTATTGTGCCCATGCTAATATAAACGGCGGAGAAAGAACTTTATTATAATACAATATTCCACTGAACAAGCTCTATTTACTAAATAAAACTTTATCTGTTAAAATTTTGGCTTTCCAATAACCATGAATCTTTTAACAGGTTTTTCAGTTTTCTTAACTAAAAGTTCTCCTAAATCATTTCCATTTTTTTCATTGTTTCAGATTAGACCACTAGTACAATAACTACTACAGAATACAATAACAATTTGAATAACTGAAGAAGTAACAATAAAAAAGCTATTAAGAACACGTTAACTTTCCATTTATTTATTACGTAACCATTTTCCTTTCGGTATATAATCGGAATATGATCAATGTATTCTATTGCGTTGTCTTTGTTATTTTAGATGTTTTTCTTTCTATTACAGTAGTAAAATTAGTATAAAACAGTTATTACTATGATATTTAATGAGATGAAATTAATAATAAACTAAGTTACAGCCATTTCAAACATACAACAAGTAGAAGCAGGAGTAATTCTTAAAGTGCTAATGACCCGGTACCGTCAACCTCAAGCTTATCTGATGTCTGTTGTTACAAGTCATTTCTATGTAAACGACGGGCTTGGTCGGAAGCATTTCAATTTGACAGACCGTTGTTTTCATGTCGATGAAATTAGATTATTTTTTTCGTTTGAATAAATTAATTGGTGTAAAGGATGATATCAGTCGATATTTTATAATTGCGAGTACATTTTTTAGATAACAAAAAGTTTTCCATGAATCAGATCAACAAGTTACCAAAAAAATTCAATAATTTTCTTGTTAGACAGTGACAATCTTCGAGCTTCGATTCTTGTTTTCTATGCAATGTAATTACAGCATAGGATTATTGTGTTGATTATTGTTTATTCTTTACTCTTTCTATATTATATTCAATTGTATAGATTTGAAAAAGAGGTATTTGCCCTTACAGGCTGCTACTTTTTAAATTTTATAAGTTTATTAATTTATATAAATTTTTTAATTTATAAAAATTAAATTTAAAGCATGACTATGGCAAAAACATATACACTTAAATGAAAAAAACGTTACTGAGGATTTTATAATACCGCCTACGGATAATGCAACGACCCATAACTCGCTATAAACAGTCCATTAGCGAGGGTCTCTGTTCTGTGCGTATTGAAAGCCTTCAAATGAATGTTGGAACATACAAATTAATGACCTGTTACCTGTGACTTCCACCGCGCTAATTTTATAGTTTTACGGTTTATCCTTTCAGGTAGTAATAATATTTCCGGGTTCTTGATGTGTAAACGCCAAAACATTTAAGGACCAGGTGCCAAAAACAGTGAAGTTCTAGGTGTCTCTTGAATGGCGCAAGACTGCAAAAAAAATCTCAGAGCCAAACAAAGTCCGGTGGGGCTCACCTATCATACGTACAATATTCCGTGAAGGCGAAATGCCGTTCGACTACGATCCATAGACGGGTGACAGGGAGCAGCATCTCAGACAGCAGAACGAGATCTCTCGTACTCACCGCTCGTGGTGAGTACAGGTAAATCTTCAGTGCAAAGGATACCGGATTTTGTTAGTACTTTGATGAACAAAATATACACATTGGTTATTATTAAATTTGAACTTCAGTGGTTATAATTAAGATTGAATAGTTGAGTAGAAATTGAGTAGAATGTTTATTTACCAAAGAAATAAAGAATTAAAATGCAATAAAAGATCTGTAAAAGTAGCAGCTTGTAAATGCCCACAATTGGACAAAGGCCTCTCAAAATTTTAGTGGCACCGGTACTCGGGTCACCCGCGTTCTATGAAATCAAAGCGAGCGCCCTAAGCACTAGGCTACTCGTACCACGGCTCACAAAAAGATGTGTGTAACCAGACTACTTACAATATATTAAATTACTCATTAGTATAACGCTTATCTCTCTACGTGACAACAGTGCGATGCGGTAATGAGTTCTAGTGGTGTCTACGTTTATTATGAAGCTTTGTTCAAAACGTATCCAGCAGGTTTTACAGTGCAGGAATTTTAGCATAGAATACTTGTTTACTGTTACGGTTTTGTTACTGTTACTGGCTATAATAATGATTATGATCAATTATTTAAGAAAATATTAGGTCTACTTGAAAATAAAATGTATACAAATTGAAAAAAATGTAATGTAAGATATACCAACTTTTTCGTAAAATGCCAGCCTCACCTTCCACGGTGTACCTGCTTACTATAACAAACGAGGATTGGGTGACCGACTGATGACTCACATACTACCGGTATTGCGCTCGTGAACGCGTCTTTCCAGCATAGCGAATAGAGGCGCACCCTCCAAGCAATGTGTACCGGATTGCTGGCTTTTTTTTTGAAAAAGCTTATGTTTAACAGAGGACTTAAATATGCGGATCATTATGATATTCAGAAACAAAACTAAAAAACAAAAGACAAGTAGATAAATTGTCAAAATATAAAAGCACCAGCCCATAAATGTCCCACTGCTGTCCAAAGGGTTCCGCTTCGTAGGATTACTTACGAGAGAGAAAACATCTCACCGCTGAGCACGTAATAAATGATATAAATTTGCAATTAATAATTTGAGTTGTGCACTAAGATCACAAGACACTTTATGTTATAATACAACGGACAGGTTTCCGCAACTCCACGAATGTGACCGTATTTTGCGTATGGTATCACACTTTAATAGAGATACATTCTCATTAAACAGAAAAAAGAGGGTGACAAGAAAAGTAGGTCACACTTCAAAGCTCTGTGTTGTTGTTATACACAAAACGTCATTGAAAGCAAGTAACAATACATTTTGGCATGTTTGGTATGAACGATTTCATAGTAACAGAACTGAGTAAATATAATTGATTAATTTGAATTTTATTACAATATGTATGCCGGTTTTTTCCCGCGCTTTCTTGGAGAGGACAAAAATGTCAGCTTTCAACCAGCAGTGGACTAAAAAGACTTGATATGCTTGCTATGTAAAGTATGCTGTTATAACACTACATACAATAAAATCTAAAGTATATGACACCCAGCAATTTTTTTTATTGCACTAACAGATCTGATTCCAATAAATGTACCAGTATGTATGTATAAGGGTGGACTTACTTTAATAGAACTCTACCAGCTAAACTCATACATTATAATAAGAACTGTTAGTCGCTTGGTAGGGGATTTGAGTGGTACATATAAAAGAGTCGAAAAAATATACAAAAAAGTGATAAGATAAAATAAAACAACTTTTATTATTATAAATTAATTATTCATATACAAATGTAACGTAGACGTATAAAACATATATACATATATGAATATTACATATATGAATACAAATATATACATTAAAATTCAAAGGGTGATGAAAAATTAAGCGGCATATAGAAATTGAAGCAGAAAGGAAGTGTTCTTTCAATCTTTTCCTGACGGAAACAATAGAGCAACTTTAGCGATAATGTGCTGGGAGTTTGTTCCACATATGAGCAGCGTTTTCAGAAAAGGAATTTAAATAAAAATTGGAATTACAGAAAGCTTATTAAGAGACTAAGTAACACAAAGGGGCGAGAACGAAGCGAAGCAGGAGCTGAGGGGTTTTACGGATCTTGTACAGTAAACAAAGGACATGCACATTACGCCGAAGACGAACAGGAAGACATTTAAGGCATATCGGACATTTTATCATACTTTCTTAGACTATAAATAAAGCGTATACCTAAAGTCTGTGGTCGTTCCAGTTTACTGAAAAGACTTCTGAGTTGCGTCTAGGTAGCACAAGTCGGCGTAGACGAAAATAGGTAGCAAGCATAAGTTGTTTCTTAAGAGGAAGAACATTCGGAAGTTCCCTGAGAAAATGATATGTGAAATGCATGCGCCTACTCGCTTCACTTATACTCTTAAGTGCAGACCATGATAGAGTGTCATTCAGAACAACGCCTAAATTTTTAATTCTATCAGTAAATGGGATAGTAACACTGTTGTATGTAAAGTACTACCTTACGATAATAGCCTGTGATTTGGAGTAATACTATTTAAGATTTAAGGATTATACAAATTATGCTTAAATCTTAAATAGATAGGGGGTCGGTGTTGATGGCATCGATGGTCTCACAGACACCATCTATATTAAATTGCCTATGAATTTGCTAATCATCCACATACAATTTAGACGGTGAATTTTGTGTAATTTATATGTATAATAATATATTTATTTGCGTTTTTAATGCAGAAAAGTATGGAAAAGATCACACCGCCTTGTGGGACACCAGCTCCAAGATCTGTCCAAATTGAGTAGGAATTAATAACCTAGATACGCTGCCGTCTATCTCTGTGGCAACTGCAGAAGAAGAAATATTTATTTCGAAAATCACTACTTTCTGTGTGTTTTCGTTTGTGTAATTAAACGCCCAGCAAGTTGAATTTATCGCTTTGGCACCTTTTCTTGTTTCTTTTTTTTGAAAATCTCCTTCTGATTTATATATAATACCGAGCGGAGCAGATATCGCGGTGGACGAAAATAAGTAATGACTAAAATTAGACTCCTTTTCTGCCTACGGGGCAATCCTTCATTGTCCTTCGGGGGTGACAATGCATCTGTAACCTTCTTCGATTCAAGTTGTTTGCAGGTGTCCATGGGCTACAGTCGCAAAAAGTCACTTACCATCAGATGGACTGATAGCTTGCGTCTCAACCCAATCTAATTGAAAAAAATATATCCATAAACCATATATTACTACAATAAACAAGGTTAGAAAATGCAACATATTATAATTATCTGTCTAGGTGTTGTCTGTAAGTCGATATTTATTTCACAAGATTGATCTCACTATTAGAATTTTTAGTATCTATTAGACAGTGAGCGATAGCTTTTATATTATAAACGACGCGCTTGTCAACCAGAGTTGCTAATAATTTAAGTTATAAAATAAAAATATCATGGTTTAAATAAATTAAGCAGTTAATTTTTTTATTTCACTATGTGGGTGAATGAGAAAGATGGTTTTTACATCAAATACGGTATTCTCGTCTTTCATTTCATTTAATACTAATGGTATAATGAGGTAAAGTGGGGTAATCTGGAAGTCGACTAGTTTGCTGCGAGGTTCGTGATAACACTCGGAAACAGCTTATAGAAACAAAGGATATTAGCTCGTATAGTCCTAGAGTAAGGCGTTAACGCCTTTCTTGCAGAATAAGGTCACTACAATTCCGATACACGTATCTAGTAAAGCATCGCTATGTTGAAAGGTACTAAAGAGTTTATTGTACTTAATCATCGTTTTTAGACCTGGAGGAGCTCTAAAGATATATGAAATCTGTTTTTTTTAAACTAAAATACAATTTAAGTTAAAGAATAAAATTTTAATTAATATGATAAATACATTTACTCATAAATATGTCGTATTTTTCTTGTAACTTGCATAACCACCTTATTTTTAAAGTGTAATATCAAGATGTATTTCCGTTAGTTATCCGGTTAACTCTCATCCTCTCGTTTAAGGCGCACATGAGTAGAATTTAGATTAATGTCAAATTTATTATTCTTCATTCGAGTGCTGCGTGCATGCTTACGTGACAAAGATAACAGTAGGACAGTGCACAAATTTTACCTTCAATTTAATTCGTTGTGTATTTCACAGAATATGAATAATTTAATTTTAGGTTATATTCTAAACAAATATAAGTGCCCTTAGACAAAAATACTGCTTCTTGTCACAAGTGTTAGGGATTTGGGTTTGGTATGTTCGAAAAGATTTGCCGCCTAATCCGAGCACCTGGTGCAGGTGTTTGTCATTTGGAGAAAAAGTTACTCGAAAAAAACTACTGGATAGATTTGTCTCAAGTTAATAATATATTCAAAATTTGTTCACAATAGGAGTGACGAAATCCACCCGTACACCATCAGGCAATCGCAAAAGCCACAAAGCCAGAAATTACATAGTTTATAAACTCTTATAACAGTTTCCACTTCCAATTCTTACAAAAGTTCATAGTTCTTCTCCATTACGAATATTTTTGGCTTACATAATAAGTCTTTATCTTACTTTCTAAATTGTAATATTGATCAGTAACTCTGAAGGTTAGATGAATGTTCATGCAATTTATCTGCATCTATGCATTTAAGTAACGTATTTCCATACTACTTCATCAACAACATACACTATGCAATGTAATCCGATCGTCTTGTGAATAATAAGGTGGATGAGAATATTTTTATTACTGTACTAAAAACATTATAATAGAAGTATTTTTCTCTAACAAATTCTGCTTGTAATCTGTCAAGTGATGGATGTAGGCCTCTCTCAAAGGGAAGATTTATCAAAATCACCATGCGTAACAAGCGGATTGGCGATCGTGGTACCCCCACGAAATGAGAACTGGTGGCACATTCTCTCAGCTGCTAATACACGACGACACTTTTCTTTCTTTATTCTCTTTCTTAGCTGAAAATAGAACTTGATACCTGTCAATTTGTGAATGTATTTCACAAATGATTTGCTTATGTAAACATTTAAGAGTTTTTTTATTTAGACTAAATGCATTCTCAGTCAGTGTGATCAGAAAAAATGAACCGAGTAATGATTGCATAAAGCACAGGAAATTTAACTGATTACATAATAGATTATCATCTGAGTACGATTATATCTAAGGACGATTTAACACCTCGTTATTTGTACTTTAAATCGGTACTTTATCATCGTATTCATATTAATGCAGATGAGAAAGGCAGCGGGTTCAAATTTATGTCTAACCGTAGATTTGGCATAGGAAATTAGTTTGCCTGGGAAAGAATATAGCAGTTTCAAACTTTTTAATCAATTGACTATTAATATTGCTGAAAAAAATAATAATGTTATAGCTACTTCTCAGTGTAAAAGGCCACTATTTGATTATTTTTTTATTTGATTTGAATTTTAATTTAAGGGTTTCTGGGGCTATCCGTCCTTACATTTTCATCTTCTTCATCAGCGTATTAAAAGTCTATTATTTATACAATTTATTTAAAAAATAAGTGTTTTCATAAAAGTTTAGTAAACTGAAAATAATAGAAGGAATGCTCGACATGCTATTAAAATAACTTATACGATGAATTATTTTTATAATTCGCAATCTCAAACAAGACGTCGTAAGTTGGCTGTCGTCCGAGGCACGTTGTATGTACCTCGGGGGCAAACTGAGGGTGCTCCAGTTAAAATGGTCACTGCGATAACAGCTGAACTTATGCTTTTCCCTCGAGTACCTCGAGTAACTTGAATGACTTTTAAGACGTCGCTGTTATCTATTCTATAGAAACTTCTATATATTCATTCATAATTGAGTTATTCAGTATGATTTTAAGAGATGTAAAGTGAGCTTAAAAGAAAAGTATACATTGGGTATGGTATTCTAAGATGACTACAAGAAATATTCATGTTGTGGCGGCGTAGAAAATATAATCTTTCAATCTCATAGAAAGATAGACGTTCCTTAGACAGATAATACACCCAAACGTCTCCAACAGACAGAACTTATTTTCTACCGTCTTGGTAAGAAAGAGACTGAGGTGATTGACATCCTGGTGTCGTAGTTAACCCGGCTACCGATAAAATATCAAATGTGTAGTATTCGGGTAGATACAAGAAATAATTAAATTGATTTTTAAAAATAGTAAAACTTTAAATTTTGGCGCATTTACTTTACTTTCTTTAATATCAACGAGTAACATATCCGATTAGCAAAATAAAGCTTGAAGTTTTGTAGAAGTCGAAATATAGTTATAGTAGTTCGTTCGAAACGTTCTATAAAGGTAAAGACGGAATAATGAATACTAGTTAAAACGTTCCTGTAGCGACATATTTACTACTCCGAGAAATGTTTAAAAATTCACTGGCGTTTGGTTGGGATCATACACGTACGCTTATCATTTTAACAAAATCCAGAAATTGTTAATAAATATTTGACAGACCGATAGCCTAGTTGGTAGTCATTATAGCCTATCAACTGCCTGTCCACTGATATAACACAATGATAATGTTCAATAACTGTCTACGAGTACTGCATGGCGCTGACAGAATATTAGTGGTGTAGCTGTGGCAACACTGCTATATTAACATCTTTACTGACATCCGTTATAGGATTATCATTATTATACCTACGCTTAATAACGTACGCGTACAATAATCAAAAACGAACGAATCGACAAAAGACAAAATAAATGTACAAAGAGCTCTCTGTTCTACTTTTAAATTGGCATGCCATGCATGGATGATCTCCCCTTAGTCAACACACTGAGAGGGCGGATTGGTGAGCGCAGTACACTGGCACGAATGATTCCGCCATTACTAGCCCTCCTGTCATAACAGCTCCGAGGCAGAAAACTGTGCGCTACCCCTCGAATCTTAATTACTAGAACATGGATCAACACCATATCCGCAGCCCCTTTTTGAAGAACACAAAGCCCTCCTTCCCACAGAGTGGTAAAGATAGAATTCCATTACTGCAGATCCTCTTACACCCTTTTTCTGGCTTTTCCACCGCCTTCCGGTTAACAGAAACACATGGAAATGGTTTCTGGTAGCCACCAGTCATTGTGTAAAGTAACTGAACCATTGTAAAGTTATTTATTATTGCAGCAGTTACGCTCACTCATCAGCCCTTCGTATCAAAGAGGACTAGAAATAATCAAGCTTTAAGGAGGTTACCCGACCTAGCATCTTAAATATGTATAATCTATAATGTTTTATTTGTACTCATGTGTTGCATTAGGAAGGCAACAACGATTACGAAGTCAATAGTAGACTTTATTTTTATTCACGTTGGTTTGAAGTTACTAGATACAGACACCACAATGACTTATCAAATGTCTATTCGTGATTCAAACAATATTCCAAAATATAATAATTATATTAAAGTTTTGTGAGTATAAATAAAAATTTAACACCGCACCTCTCTAAGGTCTGTCAACCATATTGCCGCTACCGCTCATTACAATAGATTGCTATACGCATGATATTGAAAATAGCTTAACCGATTTAAGCAAAGGTTTTCTTCTTTAAACAACATCACATACTGTAATTATCCTATTGCAAGCAAATACGGCATTTAGTATAATGTGTTTGTTTTTGTAAGTCTAAAGTTAGTTTAAAATTGCATACATGAAAAAAAAATTAACACAATGAAATTTTTAAATCAAAATCTTCTAAGTAGATTTTAAACTTTACAAGTGTAAAGTTGATATGTTATTTAGAATAAATTACAGATTTTACATCAGATTATAATTACAGATTTTTTGTAATATAGATCTTAGCGTCCGAAGTCGGTGCGGTTTATTAGTAATTTTATAAACGTTTTCAATTCACATTGCATTTTTTTACGTTTTCAATTCAAATAGCCAAGCAAAATTGTGCTTTACTGAAAGCGAAAAAATATTCAGGCTTATCTGAATACGATACGGTCTTAAATATAACGAAGTTTGAAACTTTCATATCAAGATCTAAAGACAGTAAGAGTTTTGCTAAGATATACGAGAATTATACAAGAGAGATTTGAATCACATAAAGAATTCAAGCATTGCAAAATATTTTTAGAATTTAGATGCTTTTAATTCTAACATAATACATACACTAAAAGTCAATTAAAATTGAGATATGTCTGGGTATTGGTTTGTAAGGCGAGGGGCCAAACCACTGATGCGGCTGTGGATGGGCCGCGGGAGAAAAGGAGTGTCGGTATTACGATGTGACGTTCTTCCTACCCTTCGCGGCCGAAATGCGACCGGAGGCGGAGCCTTAGATCAGCCGCGGAGTGCTGGGAGGACTGCTACTTGCGTGCACTCGCTACTGATCCCCATCGCTTCCAGGTGGCGGACGCGAAGGTTTTGAAGCTCAGCCCGTTCTTGCCCCCCCGTGGACAGCTATGCTTTAGGCAGTTTCTCAAGGAAATAAAATGCGGGACGATATGAGTGGGCACTATGGGGATGCTAGGTCGTTCTTTGATACGAAGGGCTGATGAGTAACCTTAAGTGCTGGAGCACCCTGTGCGCTAATCAATAACTTTGCAATGGTGCAGTTAACTTTGCATAATGACTAAAAAAAAAAACAAAAGTTAGAAATTAAGGTCGTTCCATACAAGAAACGTATTTTTTTAGTGGCTTTTGTTTTTGGTCAATCTTAAAAATACGTTCAAGCGTCAAACTTATTGTGTCTAATGAAAACTGTAAAGATGAACAACAAAAAATTAAAAGCGCCTAAGTGTGAGTCATTCCCAAGAAAGGACAATACATGATACGGATATATTTTGTCGTTGTACGGAACCCGCACTTGCGCGGTTTTATTTCTTATAACTTTGATCACATTTATTGTAAGGTACACTAGGCATTAGCAACTTCTGAAGAAATATTCTCAAATTACTGAGATAAAAGTTTATTAACAGAGGCGGTGCAACGGTATTTTGTTAACATTTATATTTTTAACATTTGATAGATTCGTCTAAATAGAAAACCCTCAAGGAAACTTCGAGAACTTTCGTTCCTTCGTGCTAGGTTCAATGCTTATTATCTAAAAAATTTATGAATTTCATGATTTAGGTGTTATTCTAAAAAATGTTACGACGATTAATGAGGTTAAATAAAGCGTTAATTTCCGCATGCTTGAGATTTATTGCCCATCAAAGTAGAACACGCAATAGCGTGCATTTTCCAGCTACTGCGATACTCAAAAAACATACCTCTATCTCTTCATAAAACTCAACACCGTTACAAAAAAAACTGATTAAAAGGGAATAATACTTTAATGTGACAGGCAAAGTAATGATTGTTATCTATACTATTATAAAATTGTGAAAAGTTGTCTCTACATTTTTATCATTTATCATATTTAAAATTAACCTTTTGGGATATTTTTTTTTAGGATTTTTTTCCGTTTGTCTCTTTATCCCGAGATACTATAAACAACTAAAAACTATACATTGGACCAGTTGGAAAAAGGTTTATACTGTACGAAATCGTATGACTCGAATTACAAACTCTGACTTTAAATCGCGGAATATACCAGGATCAATTAGAACGAGATTAATACCATAAGTAATGGCCAGAATGGTATCCATACACATAAACCATAAAACGATTTAAATGTTATGCATGATTTGCTGTAATCGCCACCCTCGCACTCGCACCATAGACATTGTTGCCTGTCAACGTTGTGAATCGTTTAGGTATACTTAAGATGGTTATTCTTACATCTGCTTGAGAACATGGGAAATGATGGGTCCAACAGTCAACACGACATATTTGTACAAAAAATATAATAAAAAACTAGTAACATTACTACGTAATACCAACATAATGATTATATAGACAATGATTGTGTAGACAATCATAATGTTACATATCTAATAAAAAGCTTACGGGTTTTTTTCCTACCTTTATCTCTTGGAATTATATTTGTGAGTATTTTGGAATAAATGCCCTTAATGAAAAGAAATGCTTCTTTTCAAGATAAATCATTAAAAATAATATACATATATTACTTTAAACATCTGTGAAACCATATGTTATACATATATTATTTAATAATTCCACACTTCTAGTAGTACTTTCTAGAAACAAAATCAGAAAAACTTTTAAATCCCTTGGAATGGTTAATAATAACAGCGTTATTAATACTCCTCTATGTTTTTCGCCTACTTGCCTCCTTTCCTACCCTTATAAAACCTTCATCCTCGGTGAACTCGCGTCATCTCCGCCAGAGAGCGAGAGCCGAAACACGCGCTCGCGATATTTGCTCATTGAGTCGTAAACACCAACCAGAAGCTAAAAGTTAAGCTTCAAATAAGGTAAGTATTTAATAAACGTTTATTTCAGTTAAAACTCTGTTTTAATAGCAACGTTATTTGAAGCTTAATTAATTTGAGACATGTTTTTTATCCCCTGGTGATAGAGAGACTATGATGTAAAGCTTTTTGTTTTATTTTTATAGGAAATGCGGTAAACGAGCACGCGGCTCACCTGATGGTAAGTAATTACCGTCGCCCACGTACATCTGCAACACCAGAGGTGCTGCAGGTGCGTAACCGGCGTTTAAGGATATTTGTGAGATGGGAGGGAGGATGAGGAGGGGGATAGAGAGGGGGAGTGGGCCTCCGGTTACCTCGCTCACCGAACGAAACGCAGAAGCACAAGTTGCATGTACTTCACGCCGGTATTCGGTGAGGCCGTAGTACTAACCCGGTCGAGCCGGCTCATTCGAGCAGCAGCCGCCGCTTGGCTCTGCCACGTACAAAATTATACTGTAAATACTACTGCAATATGATGTGACGCAGTTTTAAAGAATAGACTGTATGTATAAGAAAATAAACTGCTTAATTAATGACTCGGCTATTATGTTTTGTTCTAACAGAAAATAGTTACATAAATAATACATAACTTACTTTCACAAAGCCAGAGTTAACTGTTATATCTTCGTATCTGTAAATGCATATAAAAGTATTTTCTGATCACTTCCTGTTGCTAAAAATTCAACAACCAAAATAAGCATTTGTTTAAGATAAAAAGATGTAAGTCCTGTTTTTCTGGAACATGTGATGTTTATGCAAAACGGCAATAGATGCGCTTCTGGTGGTGATCGTTAGCGAGAAAGTGAATCCGCGTGCCCGTTGTACTGACATGGTATGTGACGGCCAATTGTACGGGTCGGATGAAAATCTATTCTTTTGGATAATTTGTATGTTACGTCACTTAAATGTCTAGAGATATTTAAGCTTTTATTGTATTGTCACGACGAATTTAAAATCTGCAAAACCTCTTCAGTACTATATGAACACAAAGTTTTGTTTTTGGTGATTTTGATGGACCGTCAGAAAGAAAAATCGTGAGAAAAACCATAGTACGGATCCGTCATTTTTTAATTTTATGCTATCCTAAATGGTTAGGGAAGAAAGCATTTTTGAAGCTGCCCACAGGCAATTCTACTCCAGCGCATCTTATTTGCATAAGTATAAACTCACAGAATATTCTGCGAAACAAAAAAGTAAGCCTCTGAAAGGACTACTTCGTCGGCAATTTGAAAATTGATCGATTCAAACCGTCACCTTTGGGGACTCGAAACATCCTCGAAGCTAGATGCAGATTGCCCTGCTTTCAGAACCCCTGATCTTGTGTTTGAGAAATAACTGTGTCCATCGAAATATTAATGTAAAAATGATTTACACAGAACTACAACCAACGGAATTTGAACACTATGAACGGAAACTTCCTTATGTGAAACAACTAAAAGAATCTAGTTACCAAACAAACACAATACTATGAAATTAATATGATATGATTATTATATTTTGAGTATTTACTCATTGATCCTAATAATATAGATTTTAACTCATAAGACAATCATGAATTATAATTTTAGTGTAAAAACGGCCTTATTGACCTTATATCATACATATATCTCTATACATAACTATATACATATTTACAATAATTTAAATATCTTAACATTTAAAAATATATATCTTGCCATATAAAGCCAAGTAGAAGAACACTGTAATTCAAAACAATAAACTGTATTTCCACTAATATTCAACATTGCATGTTTATAAGAAGTAGAAATGAAACTAAAATTAATGCATTCAAGGCACATAAATTACGTTAGCTAAATTCTTATCCTCAGACTGTATTTCAATATGAAATTACCTTATGACAGGTATTTCTACTTTGGTAAATATTATAATTTTTGGAAGAGTATGTTTATTATTATTTTTAATATCTACATGTTGTGCAGCAAGTGGATGCAAGGTTTTAATTCGTGATTTTAGTAAATATGATAAAAAAATAGGTATAAAAAAATAATAAATCAACAGTGCCTAACTTATCTACTTTTTTTAAAATAAATTTTCGGAATATTATTAAAGCCAAGGCTAGATCGTGCGTTCGGTCACCATCTCACTTGTGGCTGGTGCTCATAAATCCTCCCTCTAAGGAAACTGGAGTTTACTTACTTTCAAAACAATTTACTTAGTTCGATGCAGTCTGGCTTTAGACCAGGTCACGGTATTATTTCTGCGCTCCTCAAAGTACTGGTGATATTAGAGCAGGCATGGAGAATACGAAGGTTACTGTGCTGGCATTGGTTGACTTTTCGAATGCTTTTAATAACATCAGTCACTACATCCTACTATCTGTCCTTTACCATTCTATGATCTCTCCCGAGGCACTAGAATGGTTCTCAACCTATTTTTGAGGGCGTTAGCAGTCGGTCCGTATCGATGAGGCATTTTCTAGTTGGTGCGACATATATGCTGGTGTTCCACAAGGCGGAATTCTATCTCCTTTATTATTTTCATTATTTATTAATCTCATCACCCAACAACTTCAGTGTGCGTATCACCTGTATGCCAATGACCTGCAGTTGTACTCACAGGCAGCTATCGATTGTGTGGCTACTGCGGTGGAAAAGATTAACAGGGACCTAGAATATATTAAGAGCTGGTCTTATAAGTTTGGTTTAACTGTTAACCCATCTAAGTGTCAAGCTATAATATTAGGTAGTTATCGGATTCTAAGGAGACTGAATACAGCAGCATTATCTGCGATCATTTTTAATGGGACTGTAGTAGAATTGTGTCCTTCTATTAAAGACCTTGGCCTACACATCGACTCCACTCTTAGCTGGCAAACTCAAGTCAGGAATGTCAGCCAGAAAGTCACAGGTACCCTAAGAGCTCTCTATCACCTGAAAAATTTTCTCCCATCCAAGACTAAAATGACTTTAATTCAAACCTTAATTTTTCCTCTTATTGACTATGGTGATGTGTGCTATTTTGACCTGAATGCAGATCTCCTTAACAAATACGATCGTCTTCTCAATAACTGCATTAGATTCATTTTTAATCTTCGTAAGTATGATCATGTATCTACATATCGTTCACAGTTAAATTAGTTACCTATTCGTCAGCGCCGAAGTCTGCGTGCTCTCACTACCCTTTATTCTATCCTGATGTCGCCTACTGCTTCTTCCTACTTGTCTTCCTACTTTCGTTACCTTTGCTCAAACCACGTCAGAACCCTACGTTTGTCTAATAATCTCCTACTCCAGTGTCCCTCACATACCTCATGCTTTGTCCGTTTATCCTTTCCTGTTCAATCCGTACTTCTTTGGAATTCGCTCCCACTTGAAATCAAGACATCTAACAGTCGGTACATATTTAAAATGAAAGCTAAGGAACATATCCTTAACAAAATGGCAGAATCATCTCAGTAATAGTCCATTTTATATATATATATATATGTAATATTTAAGTTATTAATATATTTAAATAAATATAAAAGTATGTATATAAATCTACGTTGTTATGTATTTATAATTATATATGTATTTATTATTGTATCCGTATTTAAATATTGTATATAGATTTACATTTATTATAATTTTTTTTCCTCTCTTTAGTTCTCTCTATTCTATCACCTACCATCCATCATTCCATCACCTTTATTTCATCTCTCCATCGTCCAAAGGTTGAATGGTAGAGAATGCTTCTAGCATTAAGTTCACCTATACCTATACATGTATATGAAGTTTAATAAATAAATAAAATAAATAAATAAGAGAGGCTGACAGGGCAGCGTAGGTATGATAGGGTAGCGGATACGGTACAATTTATTTAAAACAAAAAAAGGTGACCTAAGTGTACGCGCAAAAACAGAGGCACTTATTCGTCACCTTACCCTATCTGATGTCACGCATAAGGGCAAAGATCAACGTAGCACAGATAACCAGCGACACAACTTTACTCCTAGATGAACAAATTCAAACTTGATTTCTATAATAATTACTTCAAAATTTGTCTGCGCATAACAGCTCTGTTCAATATTGTATTTTTTTGTTTTTTTCATAGTTTACTTGAACTGACTCTAATAGAATGAAGAAGAAAAAACAAAAATTATTCGATACTCATTTTTTCCAAACATTTTTATTAACCTATAAATTTATATTTTTGATTTTATATACATACTGGCTGTTACTTTACGAATACTGTACAGCAAAAGCCTCCTTTTGTATATTTGAGAGGGGTATAGAGTTGCCGGACTGCACGTCCTTAAAATGAAAAAAATTTCGTAGAAATACAGGTTTCCTTTCGATGCATCCCTTCACCGCCGAGCACGTGTTTTATTTTAGTGCTGCCGGCTCCGGGGTTCTATTTGTATGAAATTAAAAGGAAGGACACCGTAACCAATTTGGTTTTACAAGGGTCGCTCTTCAACCGATGCCGGTGTAAAGCTGATTAGGCATATATTTGGGACCACGGAGAGTTAATAGTATACCTAGGGTATGTTGTGTGATCGATATTCTCTCTCTTATTGTATGCACAATGATTTACCAGGAAACTACATTATTATGGCATTAGAAGTACAACGCTGATGCTTATTATGTCGTATTTAAGAAATAAAATTCAAAAAGGTGTTATCAATGGTGCCAATTCTTTCGGATCGACGGTATCGATGGGCGCTCCACAAAGCGTTGTAGAGCCAAGGGGCGACTTTTGCTGCTGCTCGAATGGGCCGGCTTGACCGGGTTAGTACCACGGTCTCGCAGAATACCGGCGTGGAGTAGAAGCATCTTGTGCTTCTGCGTTTCATTCGGTGAGCGAGGTAATCGGAGGCCCACTCCCCCTCTCTATCCCCCTCCTCATCCTCCCTTCCATCTCCCAAATATCTTTAAAGGCCGGCAACGGTATGCAGGTACCGTCCCTCTGGTGTACGTGGGCGTCAGTAATATCTTATCATCAGGTGAACCGCTTGCACGGGCTAACCTGATGGCAAGTAATTGCCCCCTTTTCCATAAAAAGAAAAAAATATACTTCTAGTAATAATTATTTGCAGCAATTATCGGCCTATGTTCAGTACTTGTGACAGGCTGTAAATTGATGATGATGGTGACTCTGACCCTTGAAATAACACGGGTAGGAAATCTTCATCATTTCTATTTCTAAATTTTTTTCTTTAGTTACATTTTAAATATCTCAAAACTTTAACCAAATACAAAATAAAAAAACAGTACCGATAAATGATAGACACTTTGGGTCATATTAAATATTTTATTTACATAAAACTTGCCTAATTACGTACCTAATTATGTTTCTAATCAGTAATCCCAAAGGTTAAATTTTCAAGCTAATGTGCTGCTAAAATTATAGAACGCGAAATAATTGCCCCAATTAACGTAATTGTATTTATATTTCATGGATATAATACAATGACAGTACATATCTATTAATTTTTTTATTTCCCTCAATAAACTGTCAAGGAAGCCGTCTCATATAAATTATTGTATAAAAAAAACTTACTCTCAGTGAAGGAATTTCTCCTTTGTCGAGGACGAACACCCCGGAACAATTATACCGTTTTAATATTATGGTTAACACATATTTCCTTTCATTTAATGCAGATCCTTCGCTGAGAAAACAATGTTGTACAGGCTTTACTCGAGTGCTCTGTGCGCAGATGCAGAAATAGTTTTCAATGCAATATTAACTAGTTGCAGTAGAACCCGTTACGGCAGAGGCACATTGTAAGCTTATCCAATTGCGGTACTTGACTGAGCTTTTGTACATTCATTTTGAAATTTAAGTGGTTGCATTCTTTTTTTACCGATTAAAAAAAAATTGTCGGACTGAAGTGGAACCACTTCGGTTTAACTATTCCTTCTGTTCTTTCTTCTTTTCATGTTGTTCATTCTTCCTAACTATTTTAACTCGAAACTGTGCTAATTGAGAACCAATGTCGGTGATTTTTATTAATTCAAATTAACATACTTAATGCGTGGTCCAGTATATCTGGGAAAGTTCTGCAGGTGCTATACATTATATATATTGTGTGTAAGTGGTTTTATTTGTTTTTAATTGAAGAGAGGTTGTTTTTAAACAAATTTTTTTTCAAATCGATCACTTTTTATACTAGATTTTTAAAGGGTTACGATATAAACGAATTCAAATTTGCCTTCTGTTCTTTTAAGTAGATTTTAAATTTCCGTATACAAGGAACACTGCATAAAAGGGCAGAAGGTGAATAGGAAATAGATATTTCTTAATGTGTTTGGGATTTTGTTTTATACAAGGACCTTTGTTCTAGTTGCATATGATAAATCCATTAATGATACTGTTATGTCCGATCGTCTCTTATTTGAATTAAAGAGAATAAACAATTTCATGTCATGATGTATGGATCACTCAAACAATAAGCCAATCCCATATTCTTGTTATGTTACTAGGGGTAATCCAGAACAACACGATGTGGCCAATAGATTAATCGCGTGAAAAAAATCTATTCTAACCATTGTAGGTTAAGATTTTTTTACGCTTCTTTAGCTTCTCCTTTGCAAATACTAAAGCCGCCATCGCTGATTCCAAGCCCGGATAATACTTGCTCGGGTGATGATGAGTCGGGATTTATATTTTCATGTTATTTTAAGACAATTACCAGCATTATTCAAAAATTTGTCCCATCGGAAACATTATATCAACAACCTTAAAGTGGATCCTTTCCTTAAAGTTGGTACATTGAATCTTAAAACTTCTAGTTTAGTTCCTCAAAACTTTTCTTTGGTACATTGGACACTCGCTATTATATACTTTTTTGACCTTAAGCATTACTTAAAACGTCTGTAGTTATAGACAGCCCGAAATAAGTTAAAAAGTACTAAGCACTAACCGTCTCTAAAAAGATAACATTAATTTGAGAGGAGCTGTGTATAACTTCCGTGGAAATAAAACCCATTGACCTGAGGTTAAATGTTAAAATGAAGGGCAACCCAATTCTCCAACCTATTGCCGCGTGACCTTTGCACATGAGCTCAAGATTGTTATCAGCATATTTCGCAATTTCATTTCGGAATTCGAAAAGATAAATAAAAGATAAGTTCTACACATTCTGTGAATGAAAAAACAAACGATAACTTTTTTCAGAATATTTTTTTTTTAAAAGTATATTGATGTCATGAATTGATTGGAAGTCAAAAAAATTATTATTTTCTTATTAGTTTTATGCCGCGTTGTTTTGTAAACTGGGATCTCTTCGTACCGAATTTAGTTAGTTTAAAATAAAAAACAGTACCGATAAATGATAGACACTTTGGGTCATATTAAATATTTTATTTACATAAAACTTGCCTAATTACGTACCTAATTATGTTTCTAATCAGTAATCCCAAAGGTTAAATTTTCAAGCTAATGTGCTGCTAAAATTATAGAACGCGAAATAATTGCCCCAATTAACGTAATTGTATTTATATTTCATGGATATAATACAATGACCTTTGTTCTAGTTGCATATGATAAATCCATTAATGATACTGTTATGTCCGATCGTCTCTTATTTGAATTAAAGAGAATAAACAATTTCATGTCATGATGTATGGATCACTCAAACAATAAGCCAATCCCATATTCTTGTTATGTTACTAGGGGTAATCCAGAACAACACGATGTGGCCAATAGATTAATCGCGTGAAAAAAATCTATTCTAACCATTGTAGGTTAAGATTTTTTTACGCTTCTTTAGCTTCTCCTTTGCAAATACTAAAGCCGCCATCGCTGATTCCAAGCCCGGATAATACTTGCTCGGGTGATGATGAGTCGGGATTTATATTTTCATGTTATTTTAAGACAATTACCAGCATTATTCAAAAATTTGTCCCATCGGAAACATTATATCAACAACCTTAAAGTGGATCCTTTCCTTAAAGTTGGTACATTGAATCTTAAAACTTCTAGTTTAGTTCCTCAAAACTTTTCTTTGGTACATTGGACACTCGCTATTATATACTTTTTTGACCTTAAGCATTACTTAAAACGTCTGTAGTTATAGACAGCCCGAAATAAGTTAAAAAGTACTAAGCACTAACCGTCTCTAAAAAGATAACATTAATTTGAGAGGAGCTGTGTATAACTTCCGTGGAAATAAAACCCATTGACCTGAGGTTAAATGTTAAAATGAAGGGCAACCCAATTCTCCAACCTATTGCCGCGTGACCTTTGCACATGAGCTCAAGATTGTTATCAGCATATTTCGCAATTTCATTTCGGAATTCGAAAAGATAAATAAAAGATAAGTTCTACACATTCTGTGAATGAAAAAACAAACGATAACTTTTTTCAGAATATTTTTTTTTTAAAAGTATATTGATGTCATGAATTGATTGGAAGTCAAAAAAATTATTATTTTCTTATTAGTTTTATGCCGCGTTGTTTTGTAAACTGGGATCTCTTCGTACCGAATTTAGCTAGCTTAAAATAAAAATAATAATTTGTACTAATAAGTTCTTAACAAACAATTTTCGAATAAACGTCAGGGTAACGTAAATGGGTAGGGAGGTAGTCACTTAGCCAGTTTTCTTTTTTGGAACATAATTTTTATTTTATCACTCCAGTAACATTAGAATAAAAAAATATATACTTTATGTTATGGCAAGGGCTCATCCGTTGGCTTCTTTTCATTACAGTTTCTTTAGCTTTAATCTACAAGATAGAACGTAGAAATATTGTCAACAGCGAATTGAATGCGCACGCAGACGGTTACGTACTATATTTTTATATATAAAATTACTTCGAATTCGAGTTAGGAATGTTTTCGTAATCTAATATTAAGAGGTGATGAAAACTTAAGGTGGATTATTCGAGTATAATATTTTAATTCTACCGCAAAATATAGTCCATTATCGGAACTTCAGCAAAGTAATAATATTATTTAAAGTATTATAACTAAGTAGAGGTTCAGGGGTATTTTGGGCATGTATGTTTTTCCCTTCGGTAAGATCCTGTTAAAGATTGGACCTTAATGACGTTACGTTGTAAAATTGTTATTTATTAATAATCAGCTCTGTATTGTTTTATATAAGTTTAAAGAAGTTATGTTCAATCAAGGTTAAGAGAATCGCAATTTTATACTTTTAAACAGTGACAACCACATCAAAATCGCTACAGTAGTTTTCCTGAATGTTTATATTAGATAGATTAACCGAAGAAAATCATCATCATCATCATTTCAGCCTACCACAAGTCCACTGCTGAACATAGGCCTCCCCCAAATAAAATACCGATACCCTATTCCAAGAGTTTTTATTTATATAAAAGAACCAACAAAATCTGGCGTTCACAAGGAGGTTTGCCCATAATTATCACGGTGGGTAAGCACGGTGTTAAAAGTCGGTGAGCGCAGTGCCGGTACCCTCGCAATAGAAATGCTATTCCCCGTCATTAGTCTACCGGATTTCTTCGTCATTAGTTCATTTCTTTCCAATTTTCTGCGGTTACCATTATGTCTTCCAAAACTAGACACAAATAGTAAAAAACGAGAATTTTATTACCTACCAAAATTAACTGAGGTCTGATAATGACCATAGTTAAGCAAGCCTTGAATAGAGAAGCAGGTCGCTCACACATATGTTCACTTTCTAAACCTAAGGTTAAAAGTATATCTATCGAAAAAAGTGAGTACTTTCTTTCAATTCTAAGTAAACAAATCGTAGAAACCAACTGCTGAAAGTAGAGCTATTTTTCAATTAGTTTTATCATAGTTAGATACGCAATGTTCGTTATAACGCTGCAGGCGATAACATTATTTAACTAATTATGTTTACCTTTACGTATTTTATTGCATTTGGAGTGTTTTATTTCTCTGAAGTGGTAGAGCCAAGCAGCGGGGTTGCTGTTCAAATGGGCCGGCTCGACCGGATGGAAGCCACGACCTCGCAGAATACCAGCGTGAAGTAAAGGCATCTTGTGCTTCTGCGTTTCGTTCGGTGAGTGAGGTAACCAGAGGCCCACTACCTCTATCCATCACCCTACTCATCCTTCCTTCCATCTCCCAAATATCCTAAAGGCCGGCAACACATCTGCAACACCAGAGGTGCTGCAGATGCGTTCTCGCTGCTCCTTCCGGGTGTCTGGAAAGAAGTAGTTATAGGTATCCCAAACCTAACAAGCCTCTCAATATTGCATCTAGTTACCGCCTAATAAGTCTCCTTCACTCTAAATCTATGAGTGGATACTAAAAGTACTCAAAGCCTCAACTAGCATTCATCAACATTCGTGTGTCTAACATCAATCACTCCCCCAAACCTATCAGCCCAAGTCCTTTTCTTCGATGTCGCAGAGGAGTTTGACAGTCTGGCACAACGGCTTGCATTATAAGCTTTACAATCACAAAGTCCCTGATAGACTCGTGTACATCTTACGAGCCAAGTTGACAAAGCGAACTTTTCGCCAGCGGTAGATGGCCTCTCAAAGCATGAGTTCGGCCTTGAAGAGTACCGACGTAAAATAGAACCATCTTGTGCTTAAAGGCCGGCTACGCACCTGCAGCTCCTCTGGTGTTATAAATGTACGTGGACGTGGGTAATCATCTACCATCAGGTGAGCCGTTCGCGCATGTGTCCCTTACTTATATAAAAATAATAATAAAGATAAGAAAAGTAGATAAACAGAATACAGCTACTTTTAAAATGCTGGCGTTCTTGAGGCCGCAAACTACGATGAAGCTGTAAAAGCCAAAACGGCTAACAGCATGTATGTATAGAATAATAGATTCCGTAAATAACAGGAACAGAGTGCAAGTGAGTCATTATTTCCGGAGCTTGTTTAAGGTCGGATCTTGCCATCGTTAACCGACTCATTTCCGTCTTGTTCATTTCCGTCCATTTCTTTTAGCTTAATTTAGCCTTTACTTACTCCAATATTTGATACGTACTACAGTACGTAGTTTTTAGTACAGATTGAATTACTGAGAAGCCTACTCAGAGGGAATGACACACAACAGATCATCACATCAGATGAAATTTGACACAGACGTTCAAATTTCATCTGATTATTCTGTGTACTACTCTGATTATTTTTGTTACCATCGCGTTATTTTACTGCTGAATGTAAGAGTTGTCGAGTGCTATAAAAATTGTTGTCTCCTCGTCTTATCCGGTAGGTGACGTAAAAATGGAATAGGCAAAAGAGAAAAAAATCTCGTGGCTTGCGATAGCAGAATAACTATCTCAAAGATGTCAGCTCTACATTATGCAGACCGGTGACGAGCAGCAGCGTTTTAGGTACACGGTGCTAAGGTACTGGTACTAGGATACTACGATCGCCAAACCGGTTGCCGAGCGTCATGATTACAGCAAATCTTCCGTATAAGAGATACCAATTATTCAGTAGAGAACTGCAGTAAGAGTACGCGCAAATAGAAGAGTAAGTGTCTCGTCTTTACCATGTAACGTTTATGCGATGATATCGGAGGAAGGGTTATATGCAGTGTAAGCGACATGGATCGCAACACAACACAACCAGATCCGAAAACTTAACACGTATGTTCTGAGTAGTATTTTCGTTTAAATCATTACACTGCAATGCAAGGAAACAAATATTTACGGATTTATCACGTTTTAGTAATAAACAAAATTAAATCTAAAACCAACCTCAAGATACTGTGACCACATTCTGCGTAGGTCGGACCAAACATTAATAAATAAAAGCTGAAGGTAGTGCGAGTCCATATCTGGACGTCTACCACCTCAGTCCCCCCGTGACCACGGCTGCTTTAAAGCAATAGAAACGTCGGGAATATAAAAACATAATTAAACGCGATAAAATCCGTAAATAATAGTTTCATTTCAAAAGTATTTTTTTAAGAAAACTTGTCATTAGATATATGTAACAAAATTGTACGTATTTTATACGTACGTATTAACCCTAAGTTAATACTCGTTGTAACTTAAATAAATACTTGTATCGTAACTGAGGCAATTTAAGTTAACAAATATGAATATTATAAAGTAATAAAACTAAAAAAAGTAACCAAATTCATATAACCAAGTAGGACTCACAATATATGTTTTGCCTCGCAAAAAAAACATTAATTCATTATACACCATTGGCCTAAAATGAATATTTATGACGCGCTAACGTATTTCTACATCATAAGCCACCCTCACGCTGATATATTTTTTATCATAAAGATCATAATTTTATGTATTCTGTTCTACGTACGAAAACTGTTACGATTTTTAATACCTTAAAGTCAAAGAGTCTTAAAATAATCTAAGTTTAACTGTTATTTACAATATATGCGTCACCAGTTAAGTTTTACAATTTATACGAGTAGTATCCGGAGTACCAGTCTTTAAATGTCCAGATCTGAGATGGTTCTTGGAGTTAAGAAACCTTTCTCCATGCTTTGTTTTTGAAATGCAGGTAAAAATGGATAATTTGTTATGGTTTCTTTTCTTTACAGCCTATCAGAAGTCGGCAGCATTGCACCAAGCTCCTTGAGCAATCCTGCCTTAAAAACTATACCATCAGCAAATCATATTCGCCATTGATGTGGAAGTGGAAGTCGTCACGCCTGCTTAATAAATTTCGTGATGACTCTCTAAACTGCGATTATCTATTTAGATGCGGCTTAGTATATTATTAAATATTGATCTATAGTTCTTCAGAAGGGCGTTATCGTCTTATTTAAAGAACAGTACAGTTGACAAAAAATAATTATTTATTTTTATATTAGAACATTACTTCTTAGGCAATAATTTCCACCAGTAAAATCTGACATGAATTATGTGAAAGATTTTTTCACACTATCCACGTGGGACAGGAGGATTGTTAATAACAGTGCCGCTTTGCTTCAGAAAAGCTTAATTAATTAAATTAATTACTTCTTACAAATCTCAAACAGTTTTTGTCACTATTTTGAGCTTTTGTACCAAGGATGCATCTGTGTTGATACCACCGTTTTACTTATTTCTAGCGCCCAATCAGCATTTTGTATGAAAACACGTAGCGGATACAAAAAGGTTTTTTGATACGTGAAGTTAAACATTGTTCGTATATTTTTTAAATTACCTTTTGCGGTTGCTTGCACATTATTGACGGCCTAACGAACTACTAATGAAAATAGAAAAAGTCCATCCGATTAGTTACGTTAGTACCTAATTAACTGGAAGTTTAATGTATCTGAAAATACCTGGCTATCACTCCAAGTTACTTTGAAAATTTCGTTTTACAAATGCTTTGGCATCTTCCTCTTAAAAATTTCTAATAATAGTGCTTTTTATATTTCGAGTGGAGAAAAGGTGCTAGGCACATACCTTCTATTGAAGGTACAGCAATAAGTGGCCGAGCGACAAAAACCCCATGGACAGCAGATACGCTGAAAGGCCGGTGGCCTTCACAGCTTTGTCGGCAGAGACTCGCGAGCAGAAGGCAAGTAAAAAGCAATAAATAGTAACAACGTTGCAGTGTTGACCCGACGCTGGCTGCTGCTGATGTTCTGTTAACGAAAAAGGCTTTCGACAACTAGGGGGGCACTTTCGGCAACCCAAGGGCCCGGAGGTACGAGACCTCGGGTTGGGTTACCATTGGTAAGGGTAGAATGGGTCGAATTTAGAAACGGCCATGTACACGAATGAAGCCATGTGTCCCTAAACCCAGTAGCGCGCGTTCGCCGGCGAACGCGATAAGGGAAAGCTAACCGCGATACGCGGTTTGTGTGTTGTCAGTGAATGTGTACGGGGGGAGTGGCCTCGAACGCTTTGTTAACACTAGTAATTATGTCATCATTGTCGATAATGACATTCTTAGGGCGCCTTTTAACAGGTGGGATTTCTCACGCGAGAGTGTAATTAACCAGCGCTGCCAATAAAGAGTTAGAGTGATTTTTATTTCTCTCAAAATAAGTTGTTGAAATTTCCTTGAATCGGGTTGCCATGGGGGTCTACATTTCGCACGTAAGGAGGAGAACCGGTAGCTCTTCGCATAAATCGATTTTGTATCACTTGGAGTGATTTTAATAGTGCTTTAGAGACGTGCGCGAATACTACTCTTGCATATGCCACCATATTAGGCGTATGCAAGTTTTCTATTGATGTCTTAATAATTTTATTGCGACAATGTATATGATGGGGTATAGAAGCTGCTAGATATGAATGTCTTCTTATACATTACATTTTTATATGTTTCTAGAAGTCTAATTTGTGGTATGGGTGACTCCAAGTTATTGAACTTCCGACACACAGCGGGTCTGTGTGAAAAATTAACGCGTAAGCTACAGTTTAGAGGCGAATGTAAATCATTGATAGGTTTGTATCGGACGCCTATAGGGTGGTATCGTCGGCGAATAGTGTCAGTACGAGTTTAGTATTATTGCTGTTGGGAATAACGCTCATAAAAAGCGTGTCAGAGGAGCGACCCTTGTGGAACGCCTACCCTTATGGGTTTGCTACCGGAGAGCGCCCCCACTCTTGTTTTTTAGCGAAAGGTGTTTATTGAATCTTCCCATATACTTTTACTTAGAACTCGTACCCTTCTACACTTGTACAAGTTTCGACTTTCCTTTACTTCATAAGAATATGTTTATAAACTGAATAATAAGCTTTGTCCCTATTTCGCATATGATGCGTGAACATTTTCCAATCCCTGTAAGTTACTATTATTTATTTATTTATTTATTCTTTATTGCCTTAAGCTTAAGGTTACAATGGGCGGACTTAATGCCAAGTGGCATTCTCTACCAGTCAACCCTTGTTATGGTGAAAGGTAGTTGGCAGGTATAAAACAAAGAATAAAAAATAAAATAAAATAAAAAACTCCAATAAAAATAAGTTGATAAGTACATATAAATAAACTATATAATTAAATAAATATTTATAACATAAAATACACAAATACGTATACAAGTATATAAAAGGATACATAAATAAATATATAATAATTATCAAAAATAGATAAGCCGAATATTGTCAATGATCTATTATTCTATTAGGTAATTACGAACTAGACTCTTAAACAATGTCTTGCTAGGAGCTGCTTTTATCTTATCGGGCAGGGCGTTCCAGAGGAGTGTAGCTTGAACAGTAAAAGAAGAGTTATAGTATCCTGTATTATGTTGTGGAACGCGAATCTTAAGTTGGTTTATGGAACGAGGCTCTCCGTCATGAGCAGAATAAAGATATTGGAAATTATTCTTAAGATTATTATTATTCGCTTGATCTTGGCTTGATCTCAGTTACTAGATATTAGAAAATCTTAATTCGAAATGACTTGACGACATTCGGTGATGATAATCACTATTCACTCATCCGCCATAAAAGTTTATTAACTTCAATTGGACTTATTTGCTCAGTGAAGTCGATAACCATTAAAAAATTTTCTCAAGAAGTTTTTCGGGTTTCACCCACCTCGCGAGATTATAGGCCTAACTGTATGGAAAAATGCTTCTTAAATACATATGAAAAAAATCTTCCATTCTATAGTTCATATTTAAAAATCTTCTTTACAATTTATGTTTTAGTATATTACTGGTGGCAGTTATGGAAAATCTTAACAACCAAAGAGAAAGATTTATCTAGCAATAAACTGTTATTTACAAATATTTACTTACAAATATCGCATCTACAAATGATGAATGAGGCAGGAGGCAGCAGAAGTCCTATATTTGGGTAACGAACTGTTTTTTATAATCATGTATGATCTTAGGTTACCTTATACTACCACATTTTTAGTTCCTTCATATCAGTAAAAGTAATAAATCACAACAACTAAAGTGGAACAAATCGTGTGAAATAAGTGTAACAAAACCGGAGGCAATTTGTAAGACATTAAAAGCCCAACGCCGGTAACTACAACCTAATCAGATTGTTGTCACTTCGCTGTAACGCTACGTTAACCATTTAAAATGTCACTAGCGAGTAAAACATTGTCATAAATTACCAGTTCTGAAATATTGTCCAAGTTAATATGGAGTATTGTTCATTACATGGATGGTACGTACGTACGTTGACTACGACTACACGATGGCGGTCAGAACCAGCCACCTCGCAACATGGCACGGCTATCTATGTCCGGTCTAATACATAACCTCACAAAACGTCAAAGACTTTTAATGAAATAATTTTAATGGGTAGATCGCAAATATAACGCAAGTGGGACTCGTTGTTGAAACCGAGATTGCAGTTATTTTATTCAAGTCACTATTAAAAAAGCTTGGAATAGTTTTCATGAAACAAATAACGCTCAAAGGTTTGACTTTGGAAGACTGCGCTATCCCGTAGAGGACTTTCGGTACCAATGCGCGTTTGACACACAATCTTCCGCAGATAAGTATCTCTTCAGTGAACAGGATAGTAAACGAATCCATTAGTCAGATTATAGTATAGATTTTATTAAAATCCTGAAATTTCCGCCGAATATTATTAACTAACTGAATTACGAGGTTTTTTAGATCAGGTTCTATTGTTGTAAATTTTTAACAAACTTGAATTTTCTACAGCCTTTTCCGTTGAAAAATAAATCCTTAAATTTTCAAATTCTAAAAGATAATGGACAATAGAATAAAAACGAGCACAAGTGACAGGAAGTGAGCACAAGAAAGACTTCATTTCCTGGGGTCGGATCAAGGCATTATTAACAAGCTTTATTCTCTTTTGGTCCTTGTCCTTCTTATACCTATTATCGGAACAGCCTAAAGATAAATTTTATCATCTACCAAATTAAATTTATATATAATTGATTTATTTTTATTGGATTGGGGAGGCAACGAACTAACAGTTCATCAGATGGTAAGTGGCTACTACAGCCTACGGACATATGCAAACAACTGCAATCTAAGAAGGTTAGACAACCTGAGGACGTAGATGGAATTCCCCTCATCATGTAATTATACTGGCTTTCTATACCTTTCAAACCGGAACACAACAGTGGTGGCACTGCTGATTAACGAAAGAAATGGGAGGGTGGTATCTACCCAGACGACTCCTAAGCAGATAAAGAGGTTACCATCTAGTAGACAATAGATTCAAATTACTTGGTATATTTAATAAACTACCGAATGATTTTAATGTTATTCACTTCCACGTGATTCAAATCAGATTCGAATCATTACTAACAAAACCAAAGAACAATAATCTGACTGTTTAAGGTCTACTAAAGCTGACGATAAAATTAAATACAATTCTTCAAAAACGAAATCAAAGCGTAGATATTAAACAGGTAACCTGATAAAGCTATAACATTTATAAAGCATTTTACCCATTACTACGCCAGTACAGGCGGCAGACCACGGGGAGGCGACGCTGGTCTACCATTCTGTGAAAGTATAGAACAAAGTTTACCTGCAATTAAAATAACTAACAATCTCAGTCACATACTTTTACTAAACTTTCTACTAACTAGAGGCAGTAAAAATTCCGCGTAAACTAACTTTAAATGCTAATAGCAACCGCAGTGTAAATGTGGTCCAGATCGTTATTAATGCTATGGCAATTTCAAAACAAAAATGTCGCCTAGTTCCATACTAATTTAGCAATTTTATTTCTACTGTAACGTCAGAGGAATTTTATGTATAGCAGGAAAGTCATTGTTTTAACCAATGATATTATGAGTAAATAGCTTTACCTGCGTGACATTGAACCTCAAATGGCACACTAACGCGCACATAAACAACGTAAAATTGTAATGTCACACTATGTTAGACGACGTGTAGCAGTAGAACGGCTATTCTTAATTATCGGGAGCAAGAAGAGGCAAATATAAATACCCGATGCGATAATGAGATCAGGGGTAGCTAATTAGCAAAGTTTTATCGTATTACTCGCGGAGCGCTTATAATCTCTCTACACCATTTTACACTTTTAATATCATTGGTTTTAACCAATCTCATGCAGCATAAATAAATTTTTGTTTATCGATTTTACATAGTAGGATTAATTTGGAAAACCATGCATTAGAGCTTAGTTTAGTAAGAGATATCACAATTGATTTAATGGTCACACTTCAGTGTGATTCTCACATAGAAGCTTTGACGAATAAATTCAGTTCCGCTGCATATTGTCTAATGGTATTTTATTTTAGGGACATGCATTTGATGCAAATACAATTTTTATACTGTAAAAAAGAGCCGTGCGTGGTGGTACATTTATAATTGGAGCACTTGAGATTCGTTTAGGGAATTAATTAAGGAAATTTACATTATAACTTTTCCCTGTCGTTACGTTGGTTGGTAAGGCGCGCTAACTTAATAATGAGAGGGCCTCCGGTTACCCCTCTCACCGAAACGCAGAAGCACAAGATCCCACTACTTCACCCCTGTATTCTTCGAGGCCCGTGGTAATACCCCGATCGAGCCAGCCCATTCGAGCAGCAGCAAAAGCCGCTCTTGGCTCTACCACGTACAATATTATATTTAGCAGAGTTTGCCTAATTATAACAGCAGTTTTCCACACACAAGCTGTCCTAACATTAGTATAAAGTTAAACGCTGTGCCAGAACGAAATACCGCCGCACTTTTACCAAGATGCTTTGTTTGCATCCATCGAGCAGCGTTCGCCCTAGACTCATTAAATCGACCAAAGTTAATGTTTGACGAGATTTTGATTCCTAATAACTAAAGACAATCAGTGAATCCAGAACATACGTTTTAATAAGTAGGAGCCACAATGAGCAGTCTTTGCGTTAAGGGGGCACTTAAGCACACCAGATTGGGCACACCCCTATTAGCAATATGTACATTTATTAATTATGGACATAGCTACTAAATATTAGAGTGGTTGACGGTTGATTACGTGACGATCCCATGTAATTACGACCAAACATTAAGAGGAAAACTGTTAAGACCGAAGAGCAAGTTGAAGTATGTATTATCACCAATTTCATTTTGTTTTATAATCCTATTCTTAAGTCATATAATCGAACGCACTTAATACTATATGATTACTAAATTTGATAAAAATTTATTACATTAAATTTAGGTGAGGCTTCTGTTCAGCAGACAGGCTGATGAAATAGTAAATATATTATGATCACAAGAAAAATAAATTATATGAAATATTATGAATAAATAGTAAATGGTTTCCATTTACCACACTTATTAGGGCGTGTCCATAATGCATTTGCAGAATTTCACATACTCACGCACCACTATAATGAGGCTCGGCATCTAAATAAGACTAGAATACAGTCTATAGTTCACAGCTATTTCTTTTAAATTTGAAATCGTATTCTTAGAGAAGATATTTAAAAATATTACGTTAAAAGGCTCGGGCGACCAACTAATCGCAAAATATCCGCTCGAATTTGCAATCCAATATACAACATATTAAATGTTGATCTTCCTTATATAGCCTGTAGTAATGTATATACTACAGGCTATATAAGGAAGCTCAAACTTGCTCAGATATCCACGGAGTTTCTCTACATAAAATAATCTGTAACGATGATATCCGCAGTAGAACTAGGTTCTAAGGTAACCGAAATAGTCTTAGGGATCAGCAAACTGAAGTTATAAAGGGCCGGCCACATAGTTCGCAGAACTAGCAACAGTTGGAAAATAATGATTCTCGAGTGGCAACCATGTACAGGCAAACGCCTCCCTACAAAATTTTCAGCAGTTCAGACGTGGACTTGTTGTAATAATGATAATGATGATGATGATATGCCATACATAAATTAACCCTAAAGTTATGATTCAGAATTTTTTAATGTTAGCATAGTATATAAACTCAATGAGTTATATACTGTGCTAACGCATTCAAGTGTTCTTGTTTCGGTTTATTAATATCTAATGTTTCCATGTTACTTCTGTATTAGGACAGTAGAATTGTAGATTGTCCACTGTAAAGGCTGATTTACACGAAAGCGCAATTCAAAATCCCTTATTGCACCTCCTGTACGCATTTTGTGCAGCATTAGGACACAATGCGAGCCGGGGAATCAGATTTAAGTTTATCAGTCAATGAGTAATAAAGTCGTTTATTTTACCGAACATTTCATATACGCTTATTAACTTATTTACATATTATTAAACATCGTGATCGCTATAACTAGATACCTCCGTAAAACTCTCATATATCACCGCCGTAAATATCTGGGAAATACCGCAATAAAAATCTTGTCAATATTTATCATTTGTCGTCCTAATTAACATCAATAAACGTCGGACAATAACGACCATGTTTTAATCTACTGAGAATGTTTTGCTTATAAATGGCAAATTTTCCTTAATCGCTTAAAATACATCTCAATTTATTTTTATAATTTATCGTGTGTTAGCGACGTAAGAAAAACCGTCACCTCCTTTCTTCCCGTGGGTGTCTTTAGAAAGAGTTAAAGGAAAAGCCTTGAAAAAATCGTAACGATATCCGGGAGCAAACCCGGAGTCGTCACCCGTAACATTTCATTTCCCGGAGAGACAAAAATGGTTTTGTTGATGCCCATTTGCCTACGTTAAATTATGCCAAAAAGGAAATTGATAACACTGTCTACTTCTGGTTGTTCATATATATCTTCGAAACTGTAACAATAGATGTAATTTATAAGGCCAACCATGTATTATTGTAAACATACATAAGAGTAACAACTCTTAATACGTATACTTAATACAAAAGTTTCATTTACATTTTAGTTTTCGTCTTTTGTTTGTTTGCTTTAACTTGTGTCGTTATTGGCGGTAATCTGCAATAATAATTTTTTTTTTATATTTTTATCACAACAAATGAAAAACGTTTTTGTTATTAACAAAACGATCCCCGCTTTATGAATTTATTCTGTGGGAAGGAGGCATTGGACACACATGGACAAACATTTTGAACAAATGTTTTTAGTTCATACAAATACGTGTCTCACTGCGCCACCGAGCCGTCATTTTTTTACCAATCATTCTTCTTCCTCTTAAACAGCCTTTAGCATGTGTAAGTACACTGGTGGTTTCTGATTCCATGAAACCTTCAACAAGAGCTGGTATTCCATGCATGAAAGGTTTGCCCATACTGGGCAGGCGGGTGGATGATTGACATGCTGATACTCTCGGTGTCTCAGTCAGCTCTGTTTAGTCTGTGGTATTTAGATAAAAACGTATTTAGTAAGAGCTTTTTTATTAAGAAATCCCAATGACTTTAAAAAACGTGTATTTAGAATGATTGACATCTGCTAACAACGAACAACTGGTAACGTCACTTAATAATAAAGTTCACGAGTTAAAGCCGAAAACTTCTTCACCGTATTCAGTAACTATACAACGATAATTATTCAGCAATTAACGTTTAAACAGTTTAATTAGCGAAACGTGGTATAATTTTGGTCACGTAATGTTTTGAATGCAACCGCACTTATTACAGCTATTTGGTATCAAGAAAACTTTCTTTATTGCAGGGTAAAACAAAGATTTCGATTTGCATATTTTCATTTACGATGTACTTTTATCAAAACTATAAATCAATACCAAAAACGTATTAACCCAAATGCAGATTAGGCAACTGTTTGTGGGTCTATGCCATTTGGTCCGAGGAAATAAATCATTTATTTATTCATTTACAATAATTAATAAGATATTTGTACACTGGCTATATTCAAAAAGTGTATTTAGTTCTTACAATTCATACTTTTAAGTAAAATGTTTTACTTCTGAATTTCCTTTTTAATGGTTTTATCCATTTCAAATTATTACTACAGTGCTGCTCAATGTCAGGACATACGCCTCTCCTTGAAAGTGCGAAAAAGTGTGGTATACTATGCATGGAAACTTTGCACATACTCACCACTCTGAGCAGTTGGGTTAGTGAGTGCGGTGCCAGTGCCCCTGCAGAAGCGACGCTGCTCCCGGCATTAGTGTGTAGGATTTGTGTTCAGCGTGTTCGAATGGATTTTCAACCGTTAAACATTCACTAGAGCATGAGGCTGATAGTCAGCGGAGAGCACAGAATAAGATGTATTCTGTTGTGTCCGAACAGATGACTATTAGTAGTAATTAAACTTAGGTACCATGTGCAAAGAAAAACTGCGAAAAAAAACTGCTTTTCTTTTCAATGTGTAGATAACAACGACTTTAAGAAGAAGGGAATAACTATATTGTTAAAATAGATCTGCTTTATCTATTGCGCTGTATAGACTTGATGCTAAAAAGTTGTTACTAGGGAAAAACCAATATTAATCTTTGTTTATTTCTATTACTACAATTTTAAATCACATAAGTGTCTATGTAAGCTATTTCTCTTAATTATTTTAAAGCAAAACGTATCAATTATCTATATCTTATCCTTATCCGATTTCTAAAATTATTTTTAAGCCAAATAGCTAATTTATTGAGAAAGGTTATAGAGTATGTAACATCACACTAAGCCCCATAGGAGCGGAGCAGTAACCATAAATCTTTGTCTTATAAGTACGTACGTACGTAAGAGCGCAGCGCCGGTAATCTGATATCAGTGATCCTGCTCCCCATTACTTATCTGTGGGATTTGGGTACGGCAAATTCGGCTATTCCACCATCATTCAGTCGCCAGATCCTCGTTTTTGCTAGAAGTGCACACCGCTTGCCGATGAGATTGGCATTTAGACAAAGAGGTTCGACTTCGGTTATTTAGACAGTTCTTTTATATTTGTATTGATTTAGTCTATTTATGTAAATGTATACATAAGTAATAGGTATTTATAAAACATGTATGTATTTCTATAATATGTGTATATTATTTTTATGTTCTGTTTTATTTGTATATCAATTGCTTTTATGCAACTTCCAAATTGATTTATAACAATCCTGTCCATCCAAAGGTTGTCTGGAAGAGATCGCTTTTAGCGATAAGACCGCCCATTGTTCCACCTCTCATGTCTAATTACGTTTTTTGTACTATTACATTTTTTCCTGTTTTTGGTGTGCAATAAAGCGTATTCTATCTATCTAGAGAAAGAGGCGGATTATTCCCCTTTACACCTTCCACCGTCAATAGAACACATAATGAATACTATCAATTTTAAAAGTGCCAGAACCATAATTCGAAGCCATAAGATTTGCATTATACTCATACATTTACAACCTGTAAATAGTCCACTGCAGGACAAAAGCTTCTTCTATAAGGAAATAAGGAGGATTTGCTATAATCGCCACTCTCGGTAAACGGATTGGCGATCACAGTATACTAGATACCTTGCACCTTAGACGCTGCTACCCGTATTTGGTCTGGTAATTTTCGAGACGGCTACTCCGCCATGTATCAGTGCCTTTGCGATTTTCAAGGCTTTTCCCTTAGACGCCTTTTACGACACCCATGGGAAGAAATGGGGTAGTAGATTTTTACGGCTATCGGCATAAGGATCTACCTTCCGTTCGTTCTAATCGACCTTCCTCAAAAGAATACAATCATTTTGTTAGTTTACTTTGTCACTGATAAAGTCAAATATGTAAACACAGATGTATTATCTACGTATACTACTTACTTACCTAATGCATAAGCCGTGCGAAGCCGTGAATGAGAAAAAAGACAATAAACGTCACTGCCACTGACGTACGAAGTTTTTTACGTTTTTTTTTATTTAGACGTTGATTTTTAAAGCGCCCGAATCCAACCTTAATCAAGTTCAAGTTCAGTACATCCCGGTAATCAAAAGTATTGAAAATGTTATTGTGCATTTCGCAGGAAATCAAACTCAACAAAATATTTTAAACAGTTTTATGTATACATAAAAGCTAAATATTTAACGAAGTCATTGCTTTGTGTACTTGTGACTGCAATAAAATATATGTTTCGATAATTGAAAATACAGTGTAAAAGCCTCCTTTTCAAATATCTGAAAGGGTTTTGGTGCCGTTAAGGGTTTTGGTACCCAAAAGGCCCGCCACGCTGTTCCAGTGCGGGTTGACGGGCTTCGTTAATTGAAAATAACTCGTGAAATGTATGAAATAGTAGTTTTTAGATACGCTTCGATGTCTTAACCTTTATAAAAACCTTTCTTGGCTGTCCAACATTTCCACACTCCTTACATTTCGAGGTTTTATTCGGAGTATTTGACGGGGATCCGTTTTGATGTGAGGATTCCAGTTTGGAATTATAACATCATGGTAGGTAGGTTTTCTCAATCCAGGCAAATGAACATCACGCGGTGACCGGGCGTATATGGGGAATGGTTGTCGTGGAGGAATCTGTGGTCGAGTTGGCGAAATTATAGGGGGTAAATCAAAAGAATGCTGTATACTTCTCGCGTTTCGACGATTGTAACCGGGATGGGTAGAGCCGGTGTTTCCCCTCCCGCTTGACGTTGTATGACTTCCTCCTGAATGTTTGGAACTACGAGAGTCAAAGCTGCGAGCAATCCTTAGGCGAGGGTCCATTTTGATATCATCGATGTAGGGTGGTAAATAAGGGTGGTCTCCGCTTGCTGGTGCTCTTTCTACATTATCACCTTTATACAACCATAGTGGTTCATCTTTCGCTTGTCGAACTGTTCGTGTTAAAATCGGCCGTTGAGGAGGAGGTCTGTATATAGGTTTTATTATATACGGACGTTGACACGATGATTCAGCAACTAATATAGTTACCATTAATCCCAATGTGAGCTTCCACATCTTCAGTGATATGTAGTGAGACCTCTGCATCTTAAACCTGAATATACTTTGCGTTCTGCGCTTTGAATATTTATACACATGCTTAAGGAAACATAAGGTACTTTCCCTGAGATAACAATGTCTTACGGAGGGGGGAAATAACCTGGCGCTAATTGTAAACAGATCTACTGTTATTTTGTGTTGAATATTGATAACCTCTTGTTGACATATCTGTAAGTCTTGTTAAGAATTAATAGCCATTACTCTTAAAATGAATAGAACTTTCGTATAAAATATATACTGGATAAACTAAATTTAGTAAAAGCTGGAAAGAAACAGTTTAATTTTAAAATACCTAGAAAATGTATATACAAAGATAGATATACCACTCACAGACTAATCTCGAATTCGCAGGATCTGTAAACACCACAAACTTAAAATTTGATAGATAGGTTTATTCTTAAGGAGTGAAATGGGGATTGAAAGACTGTATGAAATTCTTAGCTGTTTGAAGTCAGAGAGGATCGGCATTTAGGTTAATAGTTTGTATTAATGTGGTAGAGCCAAGCGGGGGCTTTTGCTGCTGCTCGAATGGGCCGGCTCGACCGGATTGGTACCACTGCCTCGCAGAATACCGGCGTAAAGTAGAGGCATCTTATGCTTCTTGCGTTTCGTTCGGTGAGTGAGGTATCCGGAGGCCCACTCCCCCTCCCCATGCCCCTCCTCATTCTCCTTTCCATCTCCCAAATACCCTTAGAGGGCAGCAACGCACTTGCAGCTCCTCTGGTGTTGCAGATGTATTTTGTGGGCGACGGTAATCACTTACCATCAGGTGAACCGCTTGCTCGTTTGCCACCTTTCTCATAAAAAAAAAATCATATAATATAAAACAATATAATAGAGGTCAATCGACGAATCTATCGGCTGGGCAGCATACGGGAAATATCATCATCGGGATCTTTGTTGAGTATACCTTAATAACCTCAAGACCAAAAAGTGTACAAACAGTGCGTGTTGCCAGTGATGACTCACTGAACCCGAAACATGGTCTTGCATTGCACTCAGAACTGCTTAGCAGGCTATGGAAAGAGCTATGCTCGGTGTTTCTCTGCGTGATAGAGTCTCCAACGATGATATCCGCAGCAGAACTAAGGTAACCGACATAGCCGTAAAGATCGGCAAGCTGAAATAGCATTGGGCCGGCCACATAGCTCGCAGAACTAGCTACCACTGGGAAAGGAAGGTTCTCGAATGGCAACCTCTTACGGGTAAACGCAGGGTAGGATGAATTCCTAGGTGAAATGACGACCTGCACTATGTTGCGGGAAGTCGATGGATCCAGATGGCTCAGGACCATGCTTTGCGGTAATCTTTAGGAGAGGCCAATGTTCAATAGTGAACTTGTTACAGATGATGATGATGTGTTGTATTGTGATGTTGTCCATTTTCGATTTGTTTAATGGAACAACTTCGTACAACTTCTTACTACTAAAAAGTTAATTACCTATAAGTGTCCCACTACTGGTAATAGGTCTCTCATTTCTGAGTAGATTTTAGAGCGGAGCAAAGTCTGCACAGTTGATGTAATGCAACCTGCGTATGACATGGAAATCCTTATTATTGATTATATACTTATACACTCGTCTGCTTGAGATCATAATTTATATTACATAATAATATTGATGTTTTTCTTTACCGTCTAACACCTGATAAGTTGAGCACGTAAAACTATAATTAATAATTTTTAAGTTACTGACACCGAATCCTGGTCAGTCGCGTACTATTAAATTTAAAGCAAGTGCCCGTCCAATGATTTACCACGGCACATAATTTAATGGACAGATTGGCCATTATAATATTAGGGGTTAAAGTAAAACATTGCAGATTTATATTGAAAAATTCAAACACCTTTTATTTAAAGAAAAAATATTTTTATTTAGTCGCAGTATTGTATACATTTCTGCCGTCACCATAGAACATCCTTTATGCCTTTGCGATATAACTCTGGAGATCGGGACTCTACAAAGTCTATGAAGGTATTCTGTACCCCTTATTGAGAACAAAAATTGTTTTCCTTGCGGGCAATGGGATTTTTTACCCTATTCCTAGGGATAGGTCCGGTGAGTACGAAGAATGTCGTATGGTTTCTAACTACTGGTCTTGTAGTTTTAATACGGTGTATCGAGCAGTGTGAGGTCCTTTGTTATCATGAAGCAATGACTGGGGGGGATGATGACCGACGGGGTTGTTTCTCTGAGAGTTTCGCCAAAAAGTTGAAGTTCAAGTAACCAAAAGTTTAATGGTGTTGCAGATGTATGTGGGCGACGGTAATCACTTACCATCAGGTGAACCGCTTGCTCGTTTGCCGTCGCTTTTCCATAAAAAAAAAACCATCAAACAATTAGCATTTATATAAATCCATACTATTGGTGAGCTTCGCTTAAGGGCATTGTTCCGGTATTTGATCTGGGTTCTGCCATTGTGTTTTTCGTTTACAATTAGCGTAGAGAATCCACTATTCATCCAGATCACAATTCTGTCCAAAATTTCTGTACCTACTCATCAAATTTTTACTTTATTTACTGCTAATTTCTAAATGTAGTTAATAATTACCAATGATACGTAATTACCAACCTTTGTGTTTAATATTATTTCCGATAACTTCGATAATTAGCCTAGAAGGACGCTACTGACAGCTAATTCTGAAATGCCATTAAATGCACGATGGCGAATTGCCAATAATCTAGATGATATTGGTGAATTCAAATAATAGATTGTATTATTTTAATGTTTTGAACTAGGTCTAAGTTTTAAAATCATTTTCCCCATTGATGTTAGATTTGAATAAATTAAGTATATAGACGCCTGAAACTAACATTGTTGCTATATAACCAATAATAAATACGAGTAGTTTGTACCAAATCTTAGCACACACACACATCATGTGTTTTGATATTGTTGGCACAAAAGTAAAAACATATTAGTTTACTACTTTATCTCCAGAAGTTGCTACGTAGAACGTCGATTAATAATAATATCTACATGACTTATGAGTCACCTACGTATTATCATTTCGACAATATAAACATTTCTTAGTCGTAAAGCGTTATATTATCGTTAATTAAAACAGGTTATTCCCTTTTACCCAAGACTTTGTAACATTAGGGTAAGTACCTACTGTTTTTCTATGAGACCCGGTACGTATAAATAAGATGAGTATCAGCAAGACAGAATCTCCAGTTGTGCTCCAATCATTGAAGATACACGTTTATTGAAAATGTTGAGGCTGGTACTTGTGGTCGGAATCTTTGCGATAGCTTTAATAGTCGAGACGTCATGTCAAAGTCCTCGAATAATACTTCCTACATACAGACCGCCTCCCCAAAGGCCGATAATAATCCGAACTGTTCGACAAACTGGAAATGATGAACCACTGTGGTTGTACAAAGGAGATAATATAGAACGTGCCCCTGCTACTGGAGATCACCCATATTTGCCACCTTATATTGATGATGTCAAATTGGACCCTCACACCAGAACTGCTCGTAGCTTTGATTCGCGCAGCTCTAAGCACTCAGGTGGAAGTCATACAATTTCGAGTGGCAGCAGGAACACAGGCGCTACTCATCCCGGTTACAATCGTCGTAATGCTTGAAAAATCATTCTTTGTGATTATAGCCCGCCATTTGTCATTTACGTTTTATCTTTATATAACTAATATTAATAAAGAATAATCATCATAAGCTGTACTTTTAAAATGCTTTGTTTGACATTTATTTTATCAATGTAGTAGGTACTTTTTGACACTACATATCCTTCTTGACAACAAATAATAATATTAATATACTATCTAAACAGAAATTATTTGGACTTTTTGAATTATTGCGTCAAATCACCATCGCCGGACTTCAGCGGCCCCTCCTCGCGAGAGAACACCCCTTCTCTCTCTCAGTCCTGTGTAAACGCCGGAACACAAACGCGGTCGTAGGCGACCTATTCGGCTTCCAAATCCACAGGTCATGGTGATCAAGAAGGCTGGCATTCTTAAGCACTAATCTTCCCTAAATGCCAAGCTAACCTGCACGTGGTGTGGAAATTTACCCGCGCTTATTCCGGGGAAATAGAAACCAATATAATAAATGTCCGTGCGAAAATTCAACAAAATCGATTCAACGATTTAGCCGTGAAAACGTAACAGACACTTTCGCGTTTATAATATTCGTTTAGATATTTTTATTTATATTCGTTCTTATGGTGCATGTATGAGTAGGAATAGGAACAGTATTCCGCTAAGAGACACTTGCCCGTTTAACTATCTTGAAATATTCAGTAGGACATGCAATCTCGGACCGCAATTCGCATGCCGAGAAAATGACCGCAGTAACAATAAAATAACATGCAAGAATGTATTACACATGTATCTCTAACTGCTTTAAGTGTATTTATTTTTTAAATATTTTTCTCCAGTTGAAATTATATTTATGTAGAATCCTGTTTTTTTCGTTTCTAATAAACTCTTTAGTTTTCCCGTGCCATAACATTAGAACTTATATTGTTTCTACACGTCAAGACTTAACTGTGGTTAACCTTGAAGTTTCGTTCTATAGCCACAACAGCGAATTTGAAGCAGAGTATTTAGGGGATCTGCCTCCGATGCTAGAGACCCGAGTTCGATCTCCATGCTTGGCGGGCTTGTCACAATGAGCTTTTAAAAATTATCTACTACATGTCGTTGGTTAGAACACGGCGACATGCTCTCTACCAGTCATGTTATTCCAAATAAACTCTGCTGAAAAGTCAGTTGAGACGTCGAAGTGAGAAGTTTGAGAACTTATATTGAATGGACCTCGATTTATTTTAAGGATCGATAAAAGTTAGGTGTCTACTAGAAATCGTAAATTAAACGTCTTATATTATACAATAAACGTATTATATTACATTTGGTCTCATACATTAAAAAATTAATTGTTTTTAAAATGAAACTATTATTTACAGATTTATCGCTTTTCATTTTTGGTTTTTATATTCCCGACGTTTCTAGTGCTTTACAGAACCCGCGATCACGGGTGTCATTCGCAAATAATAGTTTCATTTCAAATGTGTAGTGTTCGCGTAAATACAAGAAATCATTAATTTTTTTTTTATAGAAGAAGGGGGCAAACGAGCGTGCGGCTCACCTGATGGTAAGTGATCACCGAGGCCCATGAACATCCACAACACCAGAGGGGCTACAGATGCGCTGCCGGCCTTTAAAGGCTTTAAGAGCTTATTCCTTCCTTAAGGCTCTCCTTCTCTTTTCTTGGAGGTAACTTGGTCGTAACTGTTCGGAAATACTGCTGGCGACAGCTGATTCCACAAAGTCGAAGTGTGTGGCAGAAAACTTCGATTAAAACGCACTGTGGTGGAATGCCAACCATTTAGGTGGTATCGATGGAACTTCGAATTCTGTCGCGATGTACGATGGTGAAACTCAGCAGCTGGGATCAATCCGAAAAGTTCCTCAAAACATTCCCCGTGGAAAATTTTGTGAAAAATGCAAAGAGAAGCAACATCTCTTCGCAAGGCCAAAGGATCAAGCCGATCAGAGAGAGCTTGGTCGCCGACAATTCGAGCCGCTCGACGTTGGATGCGGTCAAATGGAAGGAGTTGGTACTGGGGTGCCCCTGCCCAAAGATGAGAACAGTATTCCATGTGGGGCCGAATATTTATAATTAATAATTAATGTATATTAAAATGTGTTCGTTAGTATTTTATATTAAGCCAATGTTATGTGGCCGCCTGACACATTCTACCAGTGCAAATATCTAATATCTGTTAAGAAACTCTCACGCTTGCCGTCCATAGCGTTATCATTTGACCCGACTCAAGGTGACCAAACGCTAATCCCCGTAACCTTTCCGAGAGAATAACGTGACGATGGTGGGGAACATATACCTATATCTATCGGTCCTCAGTTCTTTAGTAGGCAGTTATCCCCTTTCTAGAAGAATAGGACAATCACGCTTCCAATCCACGGTTTCAGTGTAATCCCGCTTTGAATGACGGTTAGTCAGCATCTAAATGATTACAAGTACCCGCTTGCCACCCGCATTTAGAAGCTTAGCTGTAATTCCGTCTTTACTCGGCGCTTTGCCGTTTTTAAGCTTTTAGAGAGCAATCCTTATCTTGCTCAGACTGACGTCCGGGACATCATCGAAGTAATGTCAGAGAAACTTGGCTCTTGAGTCGTTACTCACACTAGTACAGTAATACCCCCTATAACGCGGTACCCTTATAACGCGTTTTCATATTACACGATTTCAATCCCCTGTATAACACGGGCATTCCCGCATATAACGCGGGGATTTCCCACATACTGATTTCTGTACCGTGAAATATATATATTAACAAGTAATAAAACTGTTAATTTATTTGAAATTAACTGTTTTTTTTAGTTCATACGCTTAAGTTTTTTTATTTGAAATGTTCTTAGATTAGTTTGATTTTAATAAAACGTACATATTTCGTTCTTTAATTATTTTTGTCTTAATATTCAATTTAAACCCCCTGCAGCGAAAAAAGTTAAATATGATGAATAATTTATACGTAACGCGCTATACGAGCTCGTAAAAAGGCGTTATACGAGATTACCCCTATAACGCGTTTTCTTATAACGCGGAACCAGTCTACCGCGTTACAGGGGGGATTAGTATGTGGTTTCAACAATGATGTGTACAACTGTCCTTAGTCTTTCGATACCTCTCAAAATCGCAACTTCAGCGGCAATAGCTGCTATGCTTTAGGTCTTCATCTTGCTCAGTCGGCTATTTCCGATAGACATATCTCTTGCAAAGAATTTGAAGCCTTGGTTCCGCTCTAATGCTTCGTACTGGCTGGCGCTCTGAAACGTCGACGGGGAACAGTTTATGTACTGATAAGTGTGTGTACACTGTTAGCTTGAGATACAGATAGACCTGGTTTAAGTCTATGGGTGTTCGGAAACTAGATATTATTTGGAAAAAAGTTATAAGCTGTTGCCATAACGGGGGCCATGAAAGACAATTCTTATAAATCTGGATATTTTTTTATATAGGAATGGCGGCAAACGAACAAGCGACTCAATGGAAAGTGATTACCGTCGCCCACGTGTGAAAAATTTTGAGGTTTAAGACTAAAAGCTTTGTACTCAATGCCACAATAAAAACAAAAAAATGTCTGTGGTTGGAATGTTGTCAAGTTGTCATGTCAAAGCAAATGGTCAAAAATTTAAATTGATTTATTTTTTTGCCTGTGTATAATGGTTAAAATATTATTCTTAGTATAAAATGTTCGGTGTTCCATAAGAATAGTAAAAACGTTGAGATACGATCATAATTTATAAGAAATTATATCATATTAGCCTTTATAGTTACATTAAAATTTAAAATGGGAGACGGACAAAATAGTCTTGGTCAGTCTTTTTAAATTTTTCTGTACTGGATATTTTATTTTATATAAAAAGTAATTTTTAAAGACATTACAGGAGATCATGACATGCTTAAAGCACTTTATGACTTTGAAGCAACACTGGCGAAGACCTTAAGTTTTAGAGAGGGTGAATTTTTTTACCTTCATCAGAACAATACAAAACAGCGAAACTGGTGGCATGTGGTTAATAGGAAAGGTCATGTGGGTTTTGTTCCGTCGAATTACGTTGCTTCAGTCAAGGTAAAACGAATATTTGGCTAATCAATATAATATATTCAACTGTATGGCAAACTATATTAATATTAATCAAATATAGTATAAAAACATAATACAAATTTTATACTTTGCAGGTTGAATCAGAATTTTATTTAGAATTTATTAATGATTGCATTAAAAATCTAAAAGAAAACAATGCAATGTCATCACAAAAACAAGAAATATTAGCTAGGCTTGAACATGAAAAGAGGAAACTTGTTCAACTTTCAATTAAACCTCATTCTAAGAAGCCTCAAGCACCCAAGCCTCCTCCACGCTGGGATGATAGCACCCCTCCAAATGGAGTTTCCCCATCATTTGATTTGAGACCTGTTGTATCACAACAACATGTAACTGAAGAACATGAACCAACACAATCTCCGACAAAAATAATTGATCACAATACATCACCAGGTAAGAAACTATTAAAGTATCCAGTAATTATTTAAGTTTTAATTAATTATTGTGAGTAGTGAATTTTTTGTCTTCATTACCATGAAAATAATTGTAAGATGTAATCTAAACCTATTTAGAACAAGTCTTGTCGGGTTGATTAAAATTAATTAGTAAAATAAACATTGTTGAACAAAACAAGACTAATTGAAAACAATAAATGTATGCTGTAGTTTAAAGTAAAATTATCGCTTTTGATCTTTTGTAGAGAAATTAAATTTGGCAGAATTTTTTTCTATTATGTTTTACTGTCGAAACTTTCAGGATTCCTCTGGGCATACTTTAATAATATAATATTAGTAGCAATAGATTCCATTCTTCTACAAATGCACTTTTAAGGTCTCTAACGGTAGCTGGTACTGGATTTGTTAGTACAACTTCTTTGTCTCGTCAGTTTATCACAAACACACTATCAGGTTTAGGTCTGGTGTGAGTGTGTTGGCAACTCCAAAACCTCAAAATACTTATCCTCCACCATAAGGTTACCTTCCAACAATATAACAATGAGTGTATCATTCTCCGGGTTGTTTCCATGCTTTGATCCTTTCATCATCCCAGTTTTAGTGTGAGCGATCAAAATTGAACTGAATTACTCAATGACCTACGGTAAGTTAAGGTCTTTTGACAAATAATTTTGCCCCTATTATAATGTCACCTTAAGCTTTCTTATGGTTTTAATGCTGTCTGCAGCTTTAGTTCTTACTACAGAAGAAGTCATAGTACAATTTCATAGCACACTGCTTGCAATAAATCTGTTGTCCCTAGCTGTTGTTAGATTCTTGTGACCTTGTCCTTTCTGTATCATACATTCTCCAGACTGCCAGTATCGTTTAGCATTACAAAAAATTACAGAATTGGAAACTTGCAATATATGAACCACTTCAATGTAAGTTTAATAATTTTCAAATAAAGTTATAGGCCCATCACTTGAGCTATGCTGAGACCTGGCATATTCACTTAAATTGATAAATTGATGATTACTTAACACAAAAAAAAATTTTTCATGAAAACTTAAAAAAATCTGCAATATGCATGAATTAAATTAACACATAACCAGAAAAAAACAAACGAAACTGAAATAAAAGTAAGTTAAAGTCATTCTTTTAGCAATTCATTGTCCGAAAAATGATGGCCCTGAAGGTCATTTTTCTTAAAAAATAATAATCACATCTATTTTGGAACAAATAGTAATTACTTGGGGATTAGTCTGGACTGCACTAATAAGGGGAGTGGTTGACATCTGAAACACAATTTCTCACAGCAGCCTTGGAAAAACATGCTGTGTGCACTGGGGGGTTGTAGTTAAGAAGCAACACACCAACTGTCAGTTTACCAAGTCTTTCTGCTTTAATTGCTTCCTGTAAATTATGCAAAGTGAGTATGATGCTGCGTTTATGGTAACAGATTGAGCTAATATGTTATGAAAAATCAACTATATAGAACTACATCACAAGCAATTTTTTTATGTAATATTTGTAGAAATAGAAGAGGATGGAAAAAAGCCCAATGTTCAAAAGTCATCATCTAACCAATTGTCCTCTGATACCGACAATCAAGACGACAGTCAGGATAGTAGTGAGAGTATCAAGCCCAATGCTATTTATGAAATTGTTCAAGCCGTGCGTAAGGAAACACAGTTAAGTCATGAGATGTCAAAAGTTGCTGTAGAGACTGTCCTGATTTCTTTGAAGGTAAAGATTAATCATTTTGTATATTAAAATAAGTTTCCTTGCGTCGTCATAAATATAGCTTAAATATTCAAACCTTTCATGGGCAGCACTCTGTAAGATGATGGGTCAGTATGCCAGGTATGCCAAGTGTGGCGGTTTCCGCAAATCCTCCCTGTGAGAGAGTGTTATAATCAATCATCAAATATATCAAGTAGATAACTTGCTGAGTGTTAAAAGAAGCAGTAACATACAAAACAAACGGTATTAATTATTAGTTGACAGAATATCATTAAAAGTAGCAATTTTATTTTGTGTGAAAAACGTCTTAAATTTCACTGTGCAGGTGTTGACACTGAGTGCAATAAAGGCAATGTATGGTCACACAGGAATGAAAATCCTAAAATTTTTTGCCTTTGTTTTTTGAAGTAATTTAGACCATGGTATTTTTAACTTCTACAGTGCACGTTTTTTTTTCATGGAGTCAAACAAGCAAGCAGCTCATCTGATGGTAAGTGGTTACCGTCGCCTACATACATCTGCAACACCAGAGGAGCTGCAGGTGCAGTGGGCCCTCCATGCTGCAAGTGCGCTGCCGGCCTTTTAGAGTATTTGGGAGATGGGAGAGAGGATAAGGTGGGGGACGGGAGGGGGATGGGGTTACCTCACTCACTGAACGAAATGCAGAAGCACAAGATGCCCCTTCACGCCGGTATTCTGTGAGGCCGTGGTAAAACCCCGGTCGCATTGGAGCAGTAGCAAAAGCCCCAGCTTGGCTCTACCACATTTAGTCAATAACATCTGAGCTTGCAACTTTTTTTTAATAACTAATTCAACTATAGATCAAGAAAATATTACTTTTAGAAACAAATAATTGGAAATTTCTTTAATATAGCTTTTTTTACAAATAAGTAATGTGGAAGCACCAATAGCCTAATAGGTTAAGGTGCGGAGAATCATTAAGTTGCAGATTCGTACCCACCATTCGACTACTGTTTGTTAACCAATGAAGATACAGGCTCTTAGGCTTAGTTGGAGTGGATAACAGAAACAATACCCTTGCTTTTTTTATTCTTAACAAATTAAAATTTAATTATACACAGGAATTCCTTCCTGGTGGAGCAGCAAGATCAATTATTGATGCCCTCCTTCGTGAAGCAAATAGCAACATAACTTGCCCAAAAAATGCCATCGATGCTGCGCCTGACGCCTTACGCATGATGACTGCTCTAAACGCTCTATCTAAAGCGGCTAATGACGCTCAACAGAGAGGCTGGGCCTTGCATGATGATGCCCATGATATTCAGACACAGTTGCTTGAACTCATCTCTGTTATGGTAATTATGCTTTTATTTTTGCTTTACATTTTATTCCCCTTAACGGCCATTTTGCTTTACATTAAGGTATTGTTTTATTTGTTGAGAATAAGTTGTGTCTGTTACTTTTTGGTGTCACTTCTCATATATTATCAATCTATTCAAGTCTCTTCAAGAAAGCACCATCAAAACCTGGCTAGCATTTGAATGGTTTGCAGATACTCACCATGCATATGCAAATGTGTTGGTGAGCTCATTGCAGGTACCCTCGCGCCAGTGATACTGATCACTAGTCTGTGGGATTTAGGTTCGACAAATATGGATATAATAATTATGAAAAAAAAGAAAAAATCAACCCATATTTTTAATCATTTAGCCTGAATCATAGGCACAACTATCCATGTTTGAAGTTTATTTATCTCTTGCCCTTTTATCATCCAGCTCTCTAAAATACCTGCCTAATTTCAAAAGGTGAAATAAACTCCTCGAAACTAGTTCTTGCATTGAAATAGATTTCAAAATAAAACATAAAGCTAAGTATGGTAAAAGTAAGTACGCCTGTTTTTTTTTCATTCCTTTGAGATTTAATATTTACGTATTGATACATTTTCACTTTCGGCGTGGCCCGGCTTATAAATTAAAAGTACCGGATTATAAAAAGAGTTAATGTTTCATACAACATATAATAGTGTCATGTACCTACTGCGCCTATGTTCTTCGCAACGTCATAAGAACATACATATCTAAAAAAAACCCGCTTCAAATCGGTGCAGTGGATTTGAAGACTAGTCTGCACAACGAAATACAGTTACGTCTTTATATATTAGTAGAGAGAACCAGACCAAAGCCCGGCACTTCTTGTACTTACGGCACGTTTTTTACCTACCGAAACCTCTTGCGATCCAATACGGCATTTAAACCTTGTTCCCTGCAAGAATTATTAATATAACTTCATTGACGTAAAGTGTGCCAACGCTATTGTCCGGCTGTTGACGAGTGCCTCAATTCCAAATCGTCGTATTCTAATAAAAACCGCGTGGCTTAAGTTCCTAGGTTAGATGCCTAGGTTCGAAAGCCAATATTTATGCATTTTTATAAAAAAATTTATTCATTAGTTTTTGGTTTTCGCGAATGGTTGTTTTTGTGTATGCCTGTGTGTTTGCGCGTAAACTTACGATGTAATAATATCTCCTATGTTGAACACATAGCAGATGTATATCATAGAAACTACGAAGTCTGCACTCTGTGATCGTACACTGTATCGCCCCCCAACCATTACGTTTGATTTGATAAACCATATATCCTCGCAAAAGAACACCGAAACACTCTTTCAATAGAGAAGATGGCTGGGTGCTACCTGTTATAAATAAAATTAAATCCAAGATCAAGAATACCACTGCACGACTTCAAGTTGCTTTTAGATGGACCAAAAATGTATAATAAGTAAATGTTTTTCTTTTACAGTCTAATGCCGATGTGAACATCTCGCAGCATGTCCTAAGCAGCCATCGCTATGCCTATGTAACCACTTTAGTCCAGTATTACCAGATGGAAACGCGTTGGCCCTTAAGACAACTTTTGCTGCAGGTATGTAAGTTCTTTATTACCCTAAGGCCTTACGTAGACGACAAACTTTTCTTCACCTTACACAGTCTTTCGTTATCGACGGCTATACCATACATCTGTAATATGCAGACCAAACTTATCAGACAACGAACTTATTTTTCTCAATAGTCATACGAACGTAAATCTTTTGCGGTATTCTGATGGCACCACCCTGATAATAGCTCTGTTTCGTTGTGTAGTTGTCCGCGGACTGTAGAAAGTGAAATGGCATTGAAATCTCGGTGCCTTCAACAGATGATGGAATAACGATCTTTGAGACATAAAACAGCGCCAACAGGTGTCGAGCCAGCAACGACTAAGGCGCGAAGCTCCTAATTTGGCGATCTTAAATCTGCATGCCCAGCGTGGTTTCTGTAGGCGCACAATCCACACTTTTTCTGGGCTCATTGTGAACGAAACTGACCCATCACGCTCGGATCGGTGATGCTGATTGCGGAAAATTCCGCTACAGACGACTGTTCCACGCAGTGATAGAAACAGCGCCATGACGCTCGGCCGGTGACACTGGATCAATATATCAAATAATATCCACGATATAACATTAATGTAATTATTGCATGTATTAGAATTAAAAATCATATTCTATCGTCGTGTGGTCAGCTCACCATTTTTTAGCTTAACCCGTATAACTTCTTATGAAATATAAATCATCATGATCAGCCAATTTTTGTACAAAGGCTTCGCCGGGGAAGCGCCAGCAAGCCGGGGCACGCATTTTTCAACATTTTGAAGCAGCGTATCGAAAACTACTCCGGACCGCTGTAGTTCAATGGCAAGATACTGCGTACACTGCCTACTACTACAACGTCTCTGGCTTCAGATATTTAACTACACCAAAAGGGAGACATGCTAAATGGAGTTATCGACTTGATTTCATTTTCAATATATAGTGTTTATTTAAAAACCCGCGCCACATATCTGTTATGAAACGAAACAAAATTGACTAGATTTTACTATTTGTTATTTTACTTTAGAGTTTGCACAGCAATCATTGCAACTTTGACGCCTGTATGTATTACCGTATTTACGACAGAAAAACTAGAAAACATAATTAATTATTAATTTATTTCTTGCATATCCCCAATAATAACATATGAAATCAAAAGGCATTCGGTGTGATGTGCGGCTTGGAACGTACGGCGCTGGCAACACTGGCGCTATCGGCGCTGCCCGCTGAGATAGCGCGCGACATGCGCGACAACCCGCGCGCCGTTAGCCGCCTCTCGCACTCCGCGCTTCTGCTGTCCATGGTGCTCTCCATGGGGGACACGCTGCCAGTGACGCACTTCGGTACGATAATACAAGCGGTGCAAGAAACATTTTTTTTCGTAGCCACCACTCACCTCCTTCTATCTTCCGAGGAGGCAGGGAAGAGGGAGCAAAGAAAAATGGTTTCCGGAATACCGTTCGGCTGCGACTAGTCGTGCCAAATTGTAAATAATGGATTTCTATTATTTCTTATATAAACTCGATCGGTTTGTTTATTCTGGAAAGATTTCGTGCGATATCGCAAAAAAATATTTTCGTAAACCCTAACCTAACCTGTCACCCACAGGTTAGTCAAATCACCTCTCGGAGAGCAAGAACATGACGGATGGCGAACCTCGTCGCCTTTTTTGGAGATTGCCATTAAAGTTGCAATGTTTTTCCCTTCATCACCTTTTACGACGCCCACGGGAAGAAAGGAGGGGTAGAGTCTTATGCCGCGACCACACGACAAGATAATCAGCATTTTTTGCAGGAATAAATGGCATACGAATCGTCTCCTGAACCTTGATTCCCGCATGAATGGAATAGTTGTATATGCTTCATAAAATCTAGTCTACTCGTATTTCATCACACTAGGACTGTTTTATTTTTAGCAAAATACCAAAATCGTATTATTTAAGTGTTGCATAATTGTTGACACTGTCTGGGATTCAAATGTAGAATCCTGGAATATCGGTTTGGTACGCTGATCACTATGTCATGCGGTCGTCAAGGTTATTGTGGAAAATACCGAAATACCCTGATTCGACTTGATTCGTCTGCGCAGAATGTATTATAGCAACTGTGTTGGCTATTCAGTATCGTATGTAATGCTTATGGGATAACAGAGTCAGAGACATGAGAGTTCCACATAATGGAACCAGACCCGAAAATCGACAATTTTTGTATTGCACAAATATTGGCTATTAGCGAACCCAGCCATGGCTCAACCGTCTGGTACCACAACTACCGCTAAGCCACGCAGTCTATGCTATATGACTAAGTCTAGAGAGTGAGACACGCAAAGGGCAATGTTGACATCGAAAGCATAATTCTTTTCAGAACAACTCGGCGTAGAGTTTGCACAATTTTTGCTAGAACTCATTGAGAACCCACCCGAGACAGACGTAGACGAACAGATACCGGACTTGTTCCTCACACTGCTCCTCGCTTACAACTTGCAGTTTGAGAATCCGTACGAAAACCTACTATTAAACGCTTTAGAGACACAAGGCAATGCTAAAACATTCTGTGAGAAGGTTCTTCTCTTGTTAAATCGCGAAGGTGAGTGGAGAATAAATATTTAACTAATAATTAATTTTGTTTTTTTTTCTGATCTAAACTTATATGCATTGTCAATCAATGCATATAAGCAGTTTTTTTTTCTTGAATTCGTTAGTTTATAGGATCTTAAAATTTGAGAGTTACAGACAGACACTAGATACACTACTTCATGGTGGAGTAATCAAAAGTTTTCTTGATTTTAATTTATCAGTAAATTTACTCCTGAAGATTTATATAGAAACCAAAAATTTCGATGTTTTTGACTAGCCTGTTAATATTTAAAAATTGATGTATTATCTTTTTAATTGTGTAAATAATATCATAAATTGTTACAGAGGATCCAGTGCACATATTCGACCACGAACCGGCACCGGCGCATTCCGTGCTAAAGCTAGTGATTGATTTGTTCAGCCGCAAGAGGACCGCCGAGCACTTCTACACCAATGACGTGAAAGTTGCCATCGACATCATTGTACGACAACTGGCTGACTTATCACCTGGCGATACCGTAAGTGCTGATACCGTACTTATTTGCCCATGGCACAAAAAGACAATCCACTGTCTCACCTCATACATGTTACTTGAGTGACATTGGGGTTTTTTTTTTTAAATACCGGCCATGTGCGAATTGGTCTTGCGCACCGAGGATTCTGTACAATCACACTATATATCAGTGTTATGTATTTACCTAAAAAAAATGTGTTTTCTTTCATTCAGTTTGAACTCCATAGTGGGGGAGCCTGGCTTTTACTTGGCTGGTTTTTATTTTTTGTTTCACTTTAGAGTCCACCCACACTAGCGAGCTACTATAGAGCTTTATAATTACACCAAGTTTGATTACCGTTATTATGATAGAGCAAAACTATAAAACGGTTAAAAATAACTCTGTTTCTTGTACGGGGATTAAGGGGGATCCCTTAATTTTTATTTTTGGGATGTTTTTTAAAATTTGTTAGGATATTCTCCATTATAACACATTCTCTTAAAATTAAAACCTGCTACCTATTACGGTTACTAAATACATATAATAATAGATACACCCCTACATACATACATGAAAGGTAGGACAGACGGATTGACGGACGGACAGTGGGCGTAGGTTTAGCAAAAGGGTCTTCTGTATCATAGAAGCAGTTAACATACAAAATACACACCAGTGGGCTGTACTAGAGCTTATGATGTTATTACATATATTATGTTGTACGTCGTTTCGTATTGCAGCACCGTCAAGAATATCTGCAGGTGTTACAAGGCATTATACGTAACACAGACTATGGAGCACACTTGCACAGACGTGATGACTTACTACGTTGCTTCGCGCGAATCTTTTGCGAGGAGGGTGACATCAGTAAAGATGACCAGGCCTCAGTCCGGGTCATTTTCAACGAGTTCCCGCACTATTTCATGGCTTAACCAAGATAAGACGACTTGTTCTGCATCAATGTAAGCGGGACTGTGACTGTGTCTGTAAGGCTTTAAGAATGCGCCATAGTTAGAGCAAACCCACCGAATATATGTTATGCTTATTTGCGCATTTGGAAATGATATTTCCATCACTGTGTCCTTTACTCTGTGGATGGGGTAAATGTAAGTAATTTTATTGCAACTTTGAGTAGAAAACAGATCAAATATGTCTTTAAATTTATTAAATTTAATAATATTTATGTATATATATAGACGTGTGTGTGGAAATATGTACATGTATTACGTCCCTCGAATTCTAAATTTGGATGTTTTTAATCAAAAAAATATGTTATCATTAATTTATTGCATGGGAACCTCAAAGCTAAAATACAAATGTACTATTTATGATAAATAAATTTATTTCGTTGTTCAATTCTTGATGAATAATAGTATCTGGTAACTGAGAGAGAAATAATGAAATTAGATGTACTTAAATACTTAATCTTGTTAAACTAGTGAAAAATTATAAAACTTTGGTGTTATTAAAAGATGAAATAAATTGATCTCAATGTCTTTTCCAAATATCCTATAAATTCATCAATTTTGTGGCCTACATAGAATACAGTATTTAAATAATGTTACTTTTTATTCCTTAGCTATAATTAGCGTGGATTACATAGTTATAATAGTGTCTAAGTATAAACTTAATAATTGTATTCATATACAGAGTTGCTAAAAAAATATCTACATCCTTTTAGATCTCAATGTAACCAAGAATAACATTTTTTTTTCTTAAATTGTTTTTATGCCTGTTGTTTTTTTAATTATTAGTCATGGTTCTGGCAATGACAATTTTCCTAGCAATTCAATATAGTTGTTCATGGTGCTCTTATGAAGAAGCCTATGTGCAGCATTGGTCTTTATGGGACTAGTAATAAAGATCAATATGCAATTTGATAATCTAAATGAGTATTGTTATTTTTTAATTGATATCATACATTGCAACCCATTAGCATTTTAGCTAGCTCTACAAAAGATAAAATCATATTAGACAGCTTTTATTTGTACAGCTAATTAAAATAAATCTTGCAGAAAAATTAATTAGTAAGTTATATTAATACTCAATTACTTTAAATTTATTAATTATTGCTATTTAAAATAACTCTAATTAAATATGGTCGCCACGTAAACACGTTATTATAACAGATAGTTATAGCTTTGGTGTGGCAAAGTTTTTACCATTATGCCGCTTGACTATTTACTTTGAATAATGACACGTTAATTTGCTTACAAATGTAACTTATAAACCAGTATGGTGCTTCCTGAATGTTTTAATACGGTTGTTTATTGTCGGTACAAATGTCAATGGCATTAATCACTTCCCTTTTTAAATAGCCCTGTCTGACTCTTTCCTGTGAACTGCATCACTATGTATGTACGATTATGTTATTCGATATTCACATAGCTATAAAACTAAAATTACAAATTATGAACTTAAAACTAAAAACCCTTTGCTTCAGTTGGAACATTTAAAATTAAATAGCGTTTTGGGGTAATATTAAAGTTTATAATTGAACAAGTTCAACAACCGCAAACGCTTTTAAATTAGGTTTTTCACGTAATTTTCTCTTACAATGTCAATTTACTATCAAGTTTACTTTTTGTAGTATTTTTTGGATTTAAGTTTGAATGTGCCATTAACTCTCCTAAGATATTTAAATTAATAAAAATAGAATTTTTGAACAGACTACTAATGTAGTCAATTACAATACGCTTTACACGATCACAGATAAAGAAAAGTGGTACACTATTTTTGTTGTAGTTTAAGTTGCCCGAAAATATATTCGTGCTTGAGGACGTCATCACCACGTCACACTACGGTGGTCGGAAACGAAAACCACGGCGACATCTTCCTAATTCAATCGACAGTTCTCTACTGCGTAGCAAATATTACAGTTCCGCAAGTGTACGCGCAAACACAGTAGCACTCCCTCGTCTTTACGTTTCCGTAACCGAATATACATTTAAATATACACTCCGCCCACTTTGCCATCAATCATTGAGAGGGAACTGATTTCTAACGACATAATTCGTGTTTTTCGGCCACTGTATACAATATAGTATCTGTAACAAGTAATCAGTCCCCCTTATTACAAAACGAGAACTTTAGTTTCGGACTGAACTATAAATGTTTTGACTCCTTTGTGTGGCTAATGTCAAGATCGACCAGGTTTAAACCAAGACTGAAGTTAAACTTTAAGGGGACATGTCTCATTTGCTTGTCTTAAATGTGGACGTATTTGTCCTTATTTTAATCACAAAATGTATCTACTTACCACACTTGCACTTACTAAAAAAAGGATTATATTTTGTAGATGGTGTTCATTAATTAAGATAAATTGTCAAAATTACAGTATTCAATATTTATTATTAGAAAAATACGTATTAAAATTTAGTATATTTTTGAATCTAAAAATATTGCATGCATAGACAATTAAAATTATCATCATGTTTATCAAGATTTGCTGTTTTAAAGTCGACCAAACATTTCAGGGTGGGATGCATTATTAGTGGAAGAAGTTTATTAATATATTTATATATATAATGTATAACATTAGCATTGCATTAAATTTATTAGCCCGTGTGATGTAGTTTGAATCAGATTTTACTATCCTAATATCATGCATCTGTAGAGATTGTTCACGATGTCATAGCACGCCACTCAACAGAACATTCTAATGGAAAGTGTGCGAAAATATAATTTTACCCTTTCGCAGAGTGCAGCTGCATTTGCGAAAGTGATCAAAAGCTACTATTGACGGTTTATTACACAGAATGTTCTGTGTACTTAACACACTGTTCCCACTGAATAAACCGGCAAAGACGATTTCTATACTTCAGTGTAACCTTAAATATTCTTACAAGCATACTTATACTTGGATTTAAAGTAAAAAGTTCAAATGTACACTTTCAAATAAAAAAAATACTTTCGTTAATGAGAATTTCCAGCTAAATGTGAATAGATATTGTACAAACTCTATTAAACCAATAAAGCTAACCTTACACCCTTTTATGTTATTAATCGCTTTGTAATAATTTCAAATTTCTAAGCTACTATTATCGACGTATATAAAATTTAAAACCTGACTTTTCATAATTTTACTTAATAATATTAGTTAAAGTTGCGAAGATAATATCTATGTTATAACAATTTATACATTTTTTAAAATAATATAGCAATTAATCTCAAAAACATTTAATACTTTTGTTACCAGTGATCATTATTAAAATAACCCTTTTTGTGACACCATAACAATCTAATTTCAATTGCTTCAACACGTCATGACAAATTGATGTGCCTTGGTGTTACAAGCTCTTGTTATTTTATCTGTTAAAATGCTCAATATCGAAGCCAAATTTTTATAATTATTTATGTAAATAACGTACTACGTCTTATCTCTGAGAAACCCATCAGAGAAAGAAATATAATATACCTACTTGCCCAAAACAATATTGGTCAATATTGATTTAATATAATGAATGCATGTTACCTAGCAGTGCAATCAATACTAGTCTAGTTTCATTTATTAATATGAAATTATTTGCCGTTTCTTTATTTTTATGTTATTTTTTAATTAAAACCTCAGCAATTAGCCCACTATAAAATTTGATGCTGTTTAATTAATATGTAAAAATTACGTCTTTATTGTGTTACTTAAAATATTGGCAATTATTATCGCTGATCGTCATTTTGTGTGAATTAATATTCAGTGTCTTTGGCATAATTAAATTCATACCTATTCAAGCTAACCATGAATATGAAACTTTATGACCGTTTAAAGAAATAGTATGTTGAGAATATTTTTTGATGAAGACTGTGATTGCAGATGTGATATTCTGTTGAAGTTCAAATAGAGAATGTTATGATAATCTTGGGGCAATAGATTAGATTGAGATTCAGTACAAATATGCATTTCTCTGTGTTCCGTCTATTATGTATAAAACTTAATCAGATGACTGCGCGCGCACATATGAATGGAAACATTTATCCAAAATAAAGTCAAGTCACAATGAAATAAATAAAAAAGAGTTATAAGAAATAAAAAAAGTAAATCTATTGCGAAGTGTCAACCTGTTGGTTAAGTGAATCTCCAGTGCTTTTGTTTCTGTATAAGTAGATTATAGCTTTTCTAAAAATACAATTGTAATGTGAGTTCTAAATTCACCACATATATTTTAAATACATGTGCACATTTGCGAAGGTTGATTAAAAGCAAGTTAATAAATATTATGTCATTTCAAATTCAATGTTTCTATCTATAGTTTATTCTTAATTATCAATTCGTGAAATTGCCTAAATATGGAATTGTAGAAGAAAAGAAAATAAATTATATTGAACTATTATTGTATGATTTTAATCCTTTATACGAAAACCCTGTATCTTATTTCATATAAGAATTCCTATGATTTAATAGGAGGCAGTAGACTTACTAAAAAACTCAGCTTGCCCAGCATGGTGAGTGTATGCGAACCTTCCAAGAAATGTGTATCGACTGGCTGGCCAAACATGGAAGTTTAGTTCTGGTACAGACTTTTTCGTTAGTAGTAGCATAAGAATAACCTATTATATTAGGAGTTTTTGGAATCGGATACTTTAAATTACGCTGTAGGAATGTAGAAACGAAACTGTCGCGCCAGTGATATTCAAGGTCACGACAATGCAAACCGTCTCGCGTTAGTTTAACAAGACATCCAGGGCGTCCGATCGCTCTCGCACGCACCTACCGTTGTATAATATAGATGATAAATCGTTTTTGTTTAGGAGTGAAATAGCTTACAGATTAGTCCACAAAAATGAATTATTAAAAAAACAAATCTAATAGGCAATTTGATAGTCAGTCATATTTACTTTGACTTTTATACTTTTAACAATTCGTAATTTATTAGTTAATAGCTCTGAATGAAAGTATGATAATCAGTATCAATTAATCGGGGTCGTAGTATGGCTTGATCGATTGATGGAATTCCCCTACGCTTGTCGGCTCTGTGGCCGGCCCGTTACCGGCTGATCCTTACGGCTATGTCGGTTGTCCTAGGTCTGCTGCGGATATCGTCGTTATAGATTCTATCACGCAGAAAAACACCGAACCGCTATTTCCATTAACCAGTGAACATCTATGTTACAGCCTGCAGAGTAAAAATACATTATAATATTCTCTTAAAATTACTTAGACACTAATCTATATAGTACTTCACTTAGTCTGACATTGGAAAAGTAAGAATACTGTTAAATACCAACGTCATTTTGTTTAAAATTTTGAAAACGCATGAAAAAATTACATGTTATGCAACATGCTTCGGTCTACTAAATTTAACATGATATACATCTTTTACACGCCCACACTTGTTGCAATTTTTCACCACCCATTTTACTTTACGTGAGATACGATTTTGCATATATACTTAACATATTAAAATTACTGGGAGTAGGGTTTCGCCATGACAGGGCTTCGCTTGACCATTGCTTCGGACAAAGCTGTATTCCAATAGTTTTTAGATACAAAAGCACTAGAAGGGTTATCATTCATTTTATGTTAAGGTATGAATAACCGTGGCAATATTCAGGTAATCAAAGAAGGTGTTAAGTCTCATTTCAGCCTGTCACAAGTCCACTGACAAGAAATTTTTATAATCTCTTTTTAAAGGGGGACTGTTGTTAATTACTATGAACTTTGATAGAACGATTATTCTGTAGTCACTACCCAACGTCTTCATCGTCAGAATATTGCTACTAAACTTTAACGCTATGTCGATCGTAGCTGGTGAGATATCCCGAGAAGATTGCTCCAATTCTCTATTAAGTAATTTTATACGAGTAGGTCTGCTATCGTATAAGGTAATGAACGAGTTATAAGTGCGCCGTAACATTTGATACACTCTTTGGTTATTCTAACACGATCTATTTGTGCGATGGGCATTAAAATCACCTAATATAATAACTTCAGAACGGTGCTGAGTGGCAATCTTTGGAGAAGGGCTGTGTTCTGCAGTGGACTTGACAGAGCATATTGAATGTATAAACTATAATTTTAGGAAAGCCATTAACTATATTAGTGAGGCTACAGGCACTGATGATTAAGAACTTTTAATCATATCGTCTCTACTACCGTTACTCCTTCGCCGTCTTGTCCTCTGGGAGGAGGCGCGTTCGGTGCACCAACGACTACTACCGACTTAGATACTTGATTGTTGAACCATGAATCCTGTGTTAAAATCCCCGCTGAAGTCAATATTTACGTATAAGTTTGGTCGGACATTTACGGCACTATACTATATATAGTATAGCATTATAATGCGCAGTATAGTATTACGTGGTGGTGATCCTGGGTCCAAAGGACATAATTGCTAGATTAAAAGTATAATTCTTATTAAAGAGGGAAAAATTAAACAACTGATTTCATACAAGTATTTTAATGTACCATTATGATTGCACCTATAAATATTTCAAAATGTAAAACAGTGATAAAATTCATAATAACCAATACAACTATACCCAACTCATCAAGGATAGCGAAATTATATTTCTATTACATGCTTAACAAATTTTGAAAACAATACATAATAATGTATAAAATTGCAAGAAAGTTAACCACTTCCGATTGTCTGCAATGTATATATCGGTTATAATATCTTACTATAATAATATGCAGGTACCATATTAATTCTCATGGCGCATTCAAATAAATAATCTTTTTACATAGCATCGTTCGTTATATTACTAATTGTCTCTTGATATTCCGCTGCTTATGGAGGTATGAAGTTTGTCTTCACGACTGTATAAATGTGAAATGGTCAAAGTTGGCCCCGATATTTGAAAGGGATCCACAATAACAAGAATACAAAAAACAAGTAAACGCGATATACATGTTGCGTACTCCAGAATTTATAGGGATACGATAAAATACAGTCTTAGATGGATTGTAAAAACATTTTACAAGCCCTCTATAGGTTAATTGGAATGCAATCATATAAAAATCGAAAAGAATTACTTTATTAGATAGAAAAGTTATTGAACTTTAACAAGAAAATAATATAAAGGTACTCCTCGTTTAAACACATTGAGCATTATCCTATAATTATCGATTAACATGCTATATGTAATTATGTTTGTAATACACAGTAATAATTGAATAAGTATATCAAATGTAACCACAATACTTTAAATAGAGTTTGGCAACTTCCATGAACACATTCAAATGTGCTTTTTTTATATAAAACATGATTCTAAAAATTCGTACATCTTCTAAACTTGATTTTTGATGCTGGTTTCGTACTTCTTTGTTGTGACATGGTGTGTAAAAATGCAGCTCATAATTTTTGATTCATCACATACACGGCCACTCAAAAATAAATCATTATTACAACTTTCACTAATTCCAATATCGATATAATTACCAATTAAATATTCGGATTCGAATGTTATCCACTACAAATCAATCACATCTACAACTATCGAACACTCGCACATAACACTAAATTTAAATTTATATACAAATTATCTCTAAATTCCTTAACTATTAAAATTACAATAAAGTCGATACCAAAAAAATCAGTACTTAAATGATGCATATGGCCACTGACGTTATCTGTCCAAAAATCAATTGTTCCAAGATATTCAAGGTATGTTAGAAATGAACTGAAACTGTGGATCATGTTTAAAACCATCGGCGATACCCAGCAGTAATTATATCTACACGGCCACTAATTTCCTAAATCTAGTATGCTAATATTAATTGTTTTAGTTTTACCACAGAACAGCGAGTACATTATAGACTTGACGAGGAATTTAAATGTTTTCCTTTTCGCTTGATTAATATTCAATAGTTGCTTATTTATATTTCTCTGATGTCTATATCTTCATGTTCATAAATAAATCTTTATTTTAACTATAACATTACTGGCCGAATTGGTTTTATTTAAAAGAATTAACAACTCAAATGTTGAGGTGTAGACGGAATCAACTTCAACTCAGAGTAATTATAGATAAAAAAAATGAAGCATCACACAACTGCAGTGCTTTTAGTATTATTATTAAATCAATTGTAAAATTTGTTTAGTTTAAATTAGCAATTTCGTCGTTATTGAGTAGCGCACTTGCAAAAACTTTTCTTATAAAATAAAATTGGAACAGAAAATTAACAAATTCTACGTAGGACTTGACCTTTATGGTAAAATTTAAACGATTGCTTCATTGAATCTTTGGACACTTAAACATTTATTAATAATATACCCAGGTATATTCAATATATCTCGAATAAATTAAAATTTCAGTATAATGACCAATAAATTAATATTTTTTTTCCAACATTACAACCCTACAAAATTAATGGAACTATATTGAATTTCTTCCTATTATGTTAGTGTATTAACTGACTTATTAATCGGTTCATTTCATTTAGTTCATTGTAAATCAGAAGTACAAAGTACAGAAAGTTTACCTTATTTTTTCTAAAGTATGTTTAGTCAATGTAGTATAGTATTCTGTCCATAAACGAAATTCTTCGGTCGTCCTCAAATGGAGAGATGGGGAGTTGCAACATAACGGCGGTTGTGGTGAGGTCGTTGCTCGTTGAAGGGAGTAGCTTAACTTGGGTGTTGTGCAGATACTTTCCTCAGACGATAGCCTCCAGTACCGCGTACGGTATAGAGCACCACGACAGCAACAGCCACCACCGACATCCCGATGGCGTTAATGACTATGGCTTCTTGAGACATCGATGCGTAAGTCTCGCTCCTGCGCACCGCATGCCCCATGTTAGTATTGTCATAAATAAAATAATTAGTTTGGAAATAATAGTATCATTTATATAGCAGCATTTATATTAAATTCATAAGATTGTTGCAGTCGTCTGGAAATTAATTAAAAAGAAATTGACTGACTTTAAACATATTTATTACCACATCTCATCCCGAGCGTGTCACAAAAAGTGAACAAAGTAAATAGCATTATTTTATGTAAACCAATATTATTTTATTGCCAACCCGCTCCCCAAGCGTGATAACACTTGAAATAATAAGAAGTGCAGCAAAAGTATTCCTTAGTGACTACGTCATCATAGCGTTTGATACAAAAGTTCTCAGTAAAGAACACATAATGGACTTTTAGTATGTGATAGTAGTTAATTAATTACTCTTTGAGTGTAGTTGGAGCTGTGAATAAGACAGAAGTCCTATGATAGAATTAAACAAATAGCTACTTAATTAACTCATGCATAGATAGTATTTTGCACTTATAACACACACATTATAGTACTTATTTATTAAAAAAAAAATTATGCGCTGTGCTGCGGATCCCTGCAATGGAATCTCAGTAAAATAGTATTAGTCCGTCACATAAACGGTTTATTTTCGGGTATGTTTATTAGAGTATGCATCATAATAATGTTTATTGTTTGTTTCAGCGATGCCATAAAAAAAATTCGCATCAATTCGGTTTTAATTAATCATATTTAGGGGAAAGACGTCACTTGGAATTATCGTGAAATTATTTGACATAGCGGATTAAACTTCGGAACAGCAGGTCACTCCCAATTCGGGAGAATTGCCGTATTGACCACAGTTGGTAGGCGTATTGGCGAGTACCTACCAAACGCCTCACAGTTCAGGCCATGACACTCGTCACCCATCTGATTATTTAGCTGTATCATATTTGATATGGTTATCGTCATTTTCGTTAGTCCACTTTTACCACAAGGGATTAGATCGGAGTGATACATTTTTCATAGAGCAACCGAAGATGTTATAACGGGCCATATCAACCAATAAATGGTTGTTGGTGACATAAATATATATACTTTTTTTCTTGGACTACTATCTACTAATTCTAAACATAATTCCAATAAATAATTGAAGTTTTGTTGCCGTTGACAGTGAAACAATTAAATAGAAAGAAATTCCTGTTAACAACACAAGGTATTAAAACAGGAAAGTTATCGCAACATTATTGCCACATACACATGCAAGCTCTCAAATATACAAGGCAATGTAACAAGATGCATCTAGGTACATATGTAATTATGCAGGTAAGCTTAAGCAAATAATTGACTCAAGTAAAAGTCGAATTAAAACTTATAATTACTTTATTTATATGTAATATTACGTATTCTACGAATGTATAATTTTATAACAAAAAAAAATTTAAACTACTAAATATTTTTTTTAATAAGTCTACAGAATAATTATTATACGGCCTAATTTAGTCTGATACAGACCAAACTTCATACAGACAGTTTAATGAGCCTCTTTATTATAGTTAAGAATATCAAATCTACGTGCCATACAGTACTTTTTTATTATTAATACTAAAGAATATGTACTGCTTTGTTATAAATCGCATTTTTTAAATTGTCGGATATGAAACTTTTTTTTTTAAATATAATACACAACTACTTCTAGGTAGGTTAAAAAAGTAACAGCGATGTATGTAATGTATTATATATTTACTATTCAAAAATAGTCAAACACGCTTTAAAGTTTTAACTTCTAGTATCCATCGCTATCTGTGCATACTTGATTTTTCACGCAGCGTGTTTCTGTGAAAATGTATATTACCGGTTTTTTTCTTCAAATCTAATTCTAAAGGTCTACTGAAGCTCTTATGTGTTCTTCGCGGGATGCTGCCGTGCGAAATTTGTCTCTCGATACAATGTACATGACCACGGCGAGTATTGCAATTGACGCCACTCCAATAGCATTAATGATGACGCCTTCGTCGGGAAGCCCACTGTATCTCTCCGCACTGTGAATACGGACACATACAAGCAACTCACACAAGACAGATAGTAGCACATAACGCAAACATAAAATCCACAGAAATGGAAAAATTACAAATAGTGAATAAAAATTAACAGGACCTTTAGTAAAAAAAATGATAATTAATTAAGCAATTATTATTCGTCATTTCAGACTGGCACTGTCTGTGTCTCGGCACAGTAATATTATCTCTATGATACTTATTTAATTTAATAATTAATTAAACCAAAAAAACAATTGGCTTGTATATTTTTGATGCCAAATAGATAGATCAAGAAGCATACTAATTAAGAAATAAAGGACATTACTGTTTGGTAAAATATTAGAAGTCAGGAAAAGGAAGGTCATGCATACATTCACGTTCAACATTCACAAGAAAATGCTACTCTAAAAAATATACCTAAGCAATGCATACGTATCTAGTAATTTCGTAATTTTAATTGATGACAACTCTATTTCCTTTAAATACGTACCCAAGTGTAAATAGTGCCTTCTCTGTGAGTCCAGTGAGGCAGGACGCCACTCCAAGTACGAAAGTCAAAATACCAAAAGCAGCGTGAACAGGAACAAGAGACGCACGGAAGCCAGCAGTGCCTTTGTTGCAGATCAATAGCAGGAGAAAACTGAAGAAGCCGACTGCATACTGCGAAACAGAGTGAAACATTTTTATGATTTGCATACTCTTTGTTGACAACTCTAACTTACTTACTCTTTGTAAACTCAGGCGTCCGCGTTCTGTAAATGGTCTGATTTGACCCCATTGAAACAAAAGTTTCGATGCAAAGTACAATTATGAAATGTATGTTTGTATATTAAGTCGGGTAACACATACACTTTTACATATTCCACTGTATTGTAAAAGATACTTTGTTCACTGTATATAAGAATAGAAAGCCTGTGTGATCTTAATTTTTCCCTAGGGCACTCTTGATCGAGGTTAAAAAGTATCCTGTTTTATTCCATGACAAATTCTAACTGTGTGATAATTTTCATATTAATCCGTTCAGTACTTTAGACATCAACAAACATTGTAAAATACAAACTTTTTTGTTAAAGAAGCACTTTAATATTCATTAACTACATTTCTCACCTGAATTCCAAACAGTCCCATAGCAACGAGGCCAATCCAACTGTGAAGCGAATAGAAGTTATTGATACCCTTCTTGTTGTGGAAATCAAGCACGGCCAAGAAGCCGATGACGATGCAGGGAAATGCCAGCGCGTGGAAGATGGCGTGAAGCAACTTTACGTAAATGCGTCTAAAGCACCGGCAGATACGATACAGTAGAACCGCTGTGAATGAAAACATATTACTCATCGTATGGTTACAATTACTGTTCACACAACCTGCGCGTATTTTTTTATTACTTATATTATTTATACTATTCGTTTTGGTATTAATTTTAGACTATATTATATGTAACGCCAAACAATAAGTACACTGACCACCTGACGATATTAAGTCCATTCCCTATAAATTGTTGATGTCTGTTTCTGCTTAACATAATGGAAACAAGGAATTGGGAGAACTCCTACAGGCAGTAAGTTCAGTCCAGTAAGTATACTTTGTGCATATAATATGTACTTGTCGTCTGTCACCCCCTGAGAAATATGATCGAAATATCAATATTTGATTGCAACTAATGTGACAACTAGTCAATATTAAATTTTTGCTTCTCGAAAATCATACGAAACAACATGGTAGCATTATCCGGCTCGTTTATGTTGGTATTCTTTAAATTTAGAACTTCTTTAGTCGAGGCTTTTAATTTCTTCTGTAATGTAACTTGACAACTACGTATCTCAGTGGTGAGCTCTGTTTTTACCATGCTGCTAGCCTGGTATGCTTCAAACTAAGACTAAGTTATCATAAACTGACAATTACGCATAAATCAAAAATACTTACAGAAACCGCTAAAGGTAATGAAACCAGCCACCATTAAAGTGGGATGTAAATTGAACTGCTTCTCAGGGATGTCATCAGCCCAAGCGTAGCCTTCCCGGTAGAAGAATATCCAGAAGATGGTGAGCGCGGAGACGCCAATAAGCAGGATGGTGGCCAGCGTGATGACCAGCGCGTACTCGCACCACTCGCACGCGCCCCTTTCATGTTCGTCGGACTCATACGAACGACTGCGTTGACTGAAACAACAAAAGTGTACAATTTATGGTCTCGAAAAGTACAATCGATATTAAGAGCGATAACGATCTCGAGAATCCACCGTCTCATTTCCTCTCGGAAAATAAGTGAAATTATATTTTAGTGCAAACTACCATCCTATGTCTACAAAACAATGGCACAGCAGATCTCTGAATTTATTTATGGGGGAGGCCAATATTCACCTGTAATAGACTAAAATGGTGTAAGAAACAAAGGATTTGTTTGCGACAATCTTCGAAAATTACAGACGTGTAAAAAAAATACTTTCTATGAGGGTGGGAGAAATAATTATTGAATTATCTTTAAATTGTATTGTAAATTCATTGTTTTACTACTTTAGTTTAATGGTAATTTAATGTTTTTTTTTGATGTTGAAAATACAAGGTTTACTAGTATAGTATATCGTTTAAATATAATAAAATTTTAAAATGCTAAACGCGAGCAATAATTATTTAGTGACACGAAATATAATTTAGGAAACTTGGCAAAAGTAATAAGGAAGCAATGCTAGTAAAAAACACTATTTAATATAAAAAATGTGATTTAAAACTAATTGGAGACGATCGATGTTTTTGTTCAGGTTTTAATATTCATTTAAAATGATACTTTAGCTTATGTTGTAGTAGGAACTGAAGACTATTTTTAAATTTCCACAGGGATTACTTTAATGTAGGAGCCTGTAAATGCCCACCGCTGGGCAAAGGCCTCCTCTCAAGTGATCATGATTCCGCATTCGAATACTTATAGTAGGTACTTACCGCGAAGAAAAAGAACTACCTACCCATTCAGTACTGTTTCTAAATGCTTTTATTTGCAATTTAACGAAGCAGATAACCGCGGTTTAACGAACATAACATATCCATACTGAACATGTACAGACGTTTTTATTCAAGTAATTATGTGTAAATGCATGTATATAGAAACGATGTAAGCTTATATTGCAGCGTAATGGGCCTGTGTAGACCACACAAGGGTGTCAAGTAGCGTGAGATTATTGAGACGACAGCGCCGGATGTTCTGGAGAAGGCACGTCACGGAACGTTGAGAAAGGAGACTTTTAAGTACACTTTTACACGCGCTTGATGTAAAAGCATTAAACCGTAAATTAGCGAAAGTAATGTAATGCAATATAAAGCGTAGTACGCATTTAGCGATTATTAATTATTATACTGTTTAAAATTGTCATTTTACGACGTAGTACACGATGCCAAATTCGACTACAGCGACCACTTACTAATAAAGCCGGTAGTTGTCGACTGCACACAGAGATGCAGCGGCAAGATGCGGGACGTTTCACAGCGCATTAAGGTCGAAAAATCAAAAATTTATGTGTTGCACAAATAAAGATTTAGGCTGGGGTTAGAACCCAACTTAATAGTCAAGTACCCTAACCACTAAGCCTCGCGGACATTAAAAATAAGTACCATTGTTTTAGTTAGATGTTTTAGCGTCATTATTTAATTCATATTCTATTTTCATCTTATCTGAATGTTTGGATCACAAATGTTTATTTTTCTAATATCGATTGGTCCGACAGTGATTTTTTGGTTTAATGACAGAGAACATGAGGTTTTTATTTTAATGATTTACTGGAGTTCGTAAAACAGCGAATCGTTGAAGAAGTATTCCTCTTTTTCATTCGTTGATTTCCGTTTAGTGTGTATATATGTTCCTGTTCAAGTTTGAATTCACGTCAATTTTCCTATGAATAAGTAGAATATTGAAAATATATAATGTATCTTAATTTATAAATTATTTCATACCTTTTTTACGGATACGGCGATATAGATTGATATCAAAAAGTAGAACTTAGAAGCTACCAGTTTGCACAAAGTCATGAGCAAACAAAGGTCAAGGTAAAGCACACTACGCTATGAATATTGCTTATGGGCACTAGATATAAAATGTTAAAAGGTGAAAACCCAAGTTCTGGGTGGCAACGTTTACTTACCACAACGACATTTAGTAACCATGAAAATTAACTATTTTCATTTCATTACAAGCATTCGACTTCGTATTAAGTATATAATTTTAGTGTTATGTTTTTGGGCATTAACTAAAGTAACTTATGCTTAAGTTACTGCCTTAACACTTACAGTGTTATTGTTGACCCTTAAAGTCCTCTACTTTCCGGTCAATTCAGTCGTTTTACAGATCGGCCCAGACAGATAGACTTGTCCATTTTAATTATGTATATGTAAGATATATTTATGTGATATGTGTATCTTGCACGGAAGAGACAGTATAGAGTACATATGCCATATAATATATTCGTTAATGACGATGATGGGGAGAAAATAACTAGCAATAAAGATATTCCGAACGATTTTAATAACAAGGGCGGGTATATTTATAACTATAAGCATGGAACTGTATGTACTCATGAGCATGAAATTCATAAAAAGCTCAGATATCACAAACTTTTTTCAATCAGGCAAAAACAAACGTCCTTCATCACGTTATAATCTACATTGTTGCTACATCTCAAACTATATAAACAATTTCCGAATAACATACTGTAGTAAGAAACGTCCTCCCCACACTTTTCATTCACAACTTCATCTGCTATGAGCCTGTCCACAGCTGGGTTATATATGTTAGTCGTTCCCTAACCAGACACCTCGCAGTTTAGACGGCGCGACCGCAACCATACGACATATTTATATTTAAAAGTATTAAATGGCACATTTCTTGGATGGTAGAACAATATGAAAAGTTTTACGGTGATTTTTAACTAGAAAAGTAAAATTCTCTCATGTGTAAGAAATGAAATCTATAAACAATTATGCGATGTGTGTCAATGGTGCTTTGACGAGTCGAGTGAAAGTCCAGTCAAAGAAGCGCGCGCCACACAACTTATATCGTCTTTCTCAATCATGTGGTGAGAAACAGGCTCGAGTACTTCATCTTTCATTCGTTCGTTTAAAATAAAGTTTTCTTCGAATTTTTATTTCCAGACGCTTAACTTAGTGTAAAATGTGTAAAGTTAGTAAGGATTTACGTAATTTCTACGCTTGGCATTGGCAGGCGGATTGACGATCGCAGTACTAGTGCCTGGATGACGTCATCGATCTGGATAATTTAGGTCCCTCATATTGGAAATAGCTATTCCGTCATGTATCGTAAGTCATGCAATTTTTCTTGTACTTAATTTAGTCGACTTTAAAGAATCTTATCCCGCGTGTATAGAATAAACTTATCCAGTAGGTAGATATCAAAAAGTACTAAGTATCACTGTAGGGGTTTTCTACAGATGTATCGACAAAACATCCTTGGATGGTTACCCTATTTTGCACAGGACACAGCAACCCGACTATAGATAGGTTTTATACCTTCGTCCACTTTATTCTTAATATAATTTCACTTATACAATGTATTACGTCGAATATATACCTAATACTCCGGTGGTAACTCTTCCTTAGTGCCTAGATTTATATGTAAAATAAAAAAAAAATTATTGCAATGATTCATAACATGAATACTGCACAATCATTGCAATCAAATTGCAAAAAATTATTCGTTATTTCCGAAATTTTATTGAGTCGTCAGGCAAGACATGACTCGTGGTTAGACATCACTTTCTCTAATCTCGAGAAAAGTTCGTTGTATTATCTACAAAGAAACAAACAAGAATAGGTTTTGACATAAGACTTTAAAGAGCGGACGTCCGATAAAGTTTTACGTCGCTTTATAAAGCATCAAAGTCTCATAGTGAAACTACTGGATGGTCGGATGGTTCGTACAAAGGCACGTATTGGAGAAACGCGATAGTACAGGGTCTAAAGGCGACGAGAAGGGAGAGGGGCGTGGGTCATCGAACCCGCCGACCATGACACTCCTGGCCTACATGTATGAATGATCGTAAAACACATCTCCAAATTTAATAGGTACTGTCTTTGTCTTGTACTAAATAAATTTTCAAAACGTACAAAGCATTATGTATGCAAACGTGACAAACGGGTTCTACAAATGTCAATACTATTTGAAAAATAAAACTTTTATATTTTATTTAAGAAACTTTTCCATTCGAATTATTTTATAAGGATACCTATAAAACCTTTTTCAAATGAATACTTATAAACTTACGTAACAGTTTCCAGAAGTACCGTGAAATTAACTATATTAATTCGAAAACTTTATACAACTTTGCCTCTCGGCTCGAGTGCCCCGAGCGTAGTAATGCCATGTCAATTGAATAAGGGCTTTGTCGTGGATAAAGTTTCTTCTTTAACTCTAAACACAGCCATAAAAACAATGTCTTACTTTAACAAAGAAAAGTCGTAGGTAGAAATTGTTACTTTCATAGCGAAGAAGAAAGTTAAATTCATTAAATAACATGAAAAAAAATCCATGTTACTCCGAGATTTTCAAATATGCATCAACTATTCATGAACCTACATATGTATGTTAAAGGCATACACATGCTACGAGCAGCAATTAAAAAAATTTTGAACCCGAAAATAAATCAACACCATTAGAAATTAAAAAAAAAACAATAACATCTTTTCGTCTTTTCATGCTGAAGTCATTCAACAAACAAGCAGTCTATACTTGAAATTTTTATTTTCATTTTACACCGTCAATCTATTTTTAAAACCATGAACTCGGCGTAAGTGTAAGTCTGAGTTAAGCCTAAGTCGGACTCAAGATATTTCCGCTTAATATGTACTAGTAGTTAAGTACAGTACCTAGATTATTTAATTAATTTATTTATTTATTTAAACTTTATTTAAATACCTTTAAACATAGTATTATAAAGGGCGGACTTAATGCCTCTTGGCATTCTCTGCCAGTCAACCCGGGGCGTGGAGAGATATAGTAAGGGTGCCGAACAATAAATTTGTTAAAAAAAAAAAAGAAAAGATACATAAATAAATATAGAAAATACACATACAATTATATACATAAAGACGGAATAAATACATATAAACAAATATGAATACATATATATATACACTTATATACATATACACACATACATACATATACATATATACACATACATACAGCATACAAAATATTATTATAATAACAATGACCGATGATATCAATACCACTAATTAATTTAATAAATTAATTGTGACGGCGTACTACACATAGACGTGCCGTTTTTTTACTCCTGTTCTATAAATGTATTTTTTTTTAAATGTGAACGGGGACAAACGAGCAAACGGCTCTCCCGATAGTAGGTGATGACCGTCGCCCACATACATGCAGCACCAGAGGAGCTGCGGAAAGTGCGTTGCCGATCTAATAAGATATTTAGAGGATGGCAGGGAGGAGCGGGGGACGGAATAGGGGATGGGGACAGGGACACCTACCTCGCTCACCGAACGAAACGCAGAAGCATAAGATGTGCCACTAAATGTAAATAACACACAGTCATGAAATGTAACAGCGTGTGTTGTAAAAACCATAAATACTTTTCAAAATTCATTGCCTTTGTATCCAGCTTTTATAAGTTAACATGTCACGCGCCTATTGTCGCCAAAAGATTTTGATTTTGAATATTGCTAAGCAATATCTCGAACAAACACTTTCTTTCACGATTTAGCACCATTATATTTCATTAGAATAGCCTATTTCAACTTAACTGTTATTTCTTATTCCGTATTATACTATAGCCGGTAAAATAAAAACAAAAAACCATTGGCATGGTTTGTCCTTTAGTACGCAGTTTCACATATCTTAATTTTGTATTTAAAAATATAAGAATGTATTGGGCGACGCAATTGTGATTGTGTGATGGCAGAAAATCCATCCAAAAATGCCGACCAATATCCCACAGATTCTCTAACGCGAGGGTACATATTTAACATCCTACCGCACTGCGCTCACCAACCCGGACTTCACAGCATATTGGAAAATGTTCCATTCTTGACATGCCTGCTTAGTTAGCGCCTTCATGGACAGACCCATGTTAAAAGGGATAAAGAAAAAGAAGAATGATCTGTTATTAAAGTAGCGCAAAAGGGGCACTAGCTGTTTAATTTTTTTAAGGTGACTATATCTGTAAATCAGATTAAAAAATGTAGACTTATTTGTTCTTTTGCTTTTTCAGCAGTCTCTAAACAGTCCTTTGATTGGACTTAAGCTTCTTCCAAGTTTGAAAAGGCCTAATGCCTTTAGTGAACTAATAAAGGATGCTGGTGAAATATAAATGTATCCAATAATTCATTCTCTCCTAGTTTATTTTTACTCGTATGATGAAATTTTCTGAGATAAACGAGCGAAAGTCAATAGATTTTGTTATGAAAACTTTATGTAAACACTTAAAGAAGGTACCTTCTCAAAAGCCAAAGGCGTATGTAGGTACGTAGCCAACAAACATAGATACCAGAATCACCATACATGTGTACTGCAATTAAAACTGGTCCGATGTCTTTCCTTGGAAAGTAATTTGAACATGAAAGCGGACACTCATGTAGATGGTTTACGATATGCTCAGATTTCTTTTGAAGTCGAAGGCCTTTTACTACGAAGCTTATACTTCTTTACAAATATATTACATGAAAAAAAGTTCGTACCAAACTACACCTAACATTTTAATTCATGTTAAATTCATTTAGATTCCAATTATTTAAATTAACGTGGATGGTTGTATATATTCATAAATAAAAGCATTAAACAATTTTTTTACTTTTTATATTATCAATTTATAAAGTTAACAATTTGCAACACTTCGATCTAATTTAAGAACCATGAACGAACAAAGAGCTTGACTGTAGACATAGATGCCATATTCTGCGAATAACGAACGAAACCAATAACAAATAACTATTGTAATAATAATTGTGACATTTGAAATGTCTAACAGTTTATAGGGTATTTACACAAATGTTGAGCTTTTATATTTTTTAGCGCAGTCAGTTCATAACGAGCGCGCTTGTCTCCACAAGAACTACTGAATAAACGGAGCAGAGAACCGCGTCCGCTCTAGTTAATGAGGAAGTGCTCTAGAAAAACTACACTACAATTATTATTTCAAAACGTCACAGTTTCGTGCCACAGTGGCTATGAATGCGAGCGTAGCCACCAAGTTGATCTTTATATTTTGTTATTTTGTAATCTTGTGTAATTGTCGCTTTTATTCTGGTATAAGGTAACCGTAATTATGTCCAGACATCGGCGTGAAAAGCTAATGTGTTGCTTTTGTAGTGCAAAATTTGCTTAAATTTTAAATCAACTATAAGTAATACTGTGTAAGATTTTTAAATTTTTTTTTAAAAATTTATCTGTAAAAAAAATCATAATATGGCCCTTTTACTAATTTTACTAATTGCAATTTTTAACAACCAACAACAATTTTTTTTTTCAACAATTAACTTTTAACATAAACTTTTTTGGGCCTATTCCAATATACTACTTTTCTTTCCCTCTCAAAAATTAAAATACAGTTTTACAGACACATAGTGCCGAGAAAAAAAAAATTGTAATGAACTTCTGTGGAATATATTTTAATAGGTTTATCTGTATAGTGAGAGAAAACAAAAGCAATCAATAGCAATAGCAATTAATGTTAATTAATACGAAGAAAGGTAATCTCTTTTATAATACCTGATCAACAATGTATGTTTATTTTATATTCTCCTGTTAAAGCAGCATTGGCAAATCATTAATTCTAGTTGTCTAGTTAGTCTAAGTCAGTTGCAACAATATGCTAACTTTCGCCATTCCAATAAAAAAACCACTTTCGCCTAATTGTCCAGTGCACTAGCTATTAAACGGTTACATACAGTCACCGTGAGCGCAGTTGCATGACTACAGCTATTTAAAGTAATTAATTTATTAGTTGTGCTTTACCGATGAATTTCACAACGAATTCTGCTCACGTAAAACATATATAAGTAAAATATTCTGCAACTCAATTGCCAATACAGTGGCAATCAAACTGGTATATACATGAAAACGATAGTGACAGATACGGTATACTTTTAGTATCGAATAGCAAAACCACGCCATGCTTTGCATGGACATATCTATAATGTTAATTGTATGGAACCTCTTTTATTACATAATTCCTATAACCTATTATTCTATTAAATTTCATATATTTTTTTTAAGAGAACCAATCATAGCCATCTGTAGTAATGTGGGGTTGTATCTGTAAGTTTTAAGCAGTAGAAATTCTTTAGATAGAGCAAAAACAAAGAAACGTCGAACAAAACACGTTTTTTGTATATCTTGTTCATACGGTGGACATGCAACGTAGGCTTAGTAAGAGAGCATCCTAAAAACATAAGTGCACTGCTAGCAACCTCTACGATTTGTTCCACGACTTTTCTTAGCTCGATATTTTTCTATTAATCAATTTAGGAAACTTTAGATAGATACAGATTTTCATTATTCATTTCATTGTATGGTTCACAAAGGAAAATGAAATTCATATGTTGTATCCAAAACTGTATCTATTAACAACTTTGACCAATAGAAAACAATAAAATAAGTAAAAGACACATAGAAATAATAAGTCATTTCATCAGCTGGAAACTCTTTTAAGTATTCTTAATTAAGCAGCCCGCTCTCAATGAACCGATAAACAATATTAATTGCGGCTTGAGCGGTGGAGACAAGCGTTAAATTGAATGAGCGCCGCGAACATCGATATCCCACGGTCAGACGATCTCTGTGATACTGATGTCTTAAAAGTTTTAAAAGCTATTGTTGCAGAATTTTTAGCATAATTTACTTTCTTTTTTTATTTGTTGGGCTAGGCTAGTACCACCGCAGCGTTCTGCGGTTAAGCAGCACCTTAATGCTTTAAATGCACAGAAGCTGAGCTTTTCTTACATAATTATCCAAAAAGGAGCAATGTGTTTAGGAATATATTTTTATAACAATTACCCCTGACCCAAAAACAAGAGCTGCGCCTGACTGAAAGTAAACCCAGAGATTTATGAGACTTAAAAACAGTTATCTCAGGATAATTCAGGGTAGTCTACAATAGGATTATGTTGGAAGTTTTAGATATGGCAGCAAAAGGCGTGCACGATTATTTCTCTCCGGCTGGAGTTGATACGACAGATTAAGTAGTTTCGGTGAAATTAGTACTGCTAGCCGTTTTGGTCTCTAAAGTTTCATCGGTCTGTGCGATTGCGTTCTCGAGAAGATTTAGAAAAAATCTCCAGTTTGGAATAGGCCTCTTTGTTATAATAAATCGCTACATGTGATACAGACTTATGACGATGTAAGATTATATACTCTAAAGCAATAAGTAATCAAATTTCGTTCGGCACTAAAATGTACTACAGAATACCGCTCTCAATTTAGCTTCATACACTAAACTACCCAAAACCTTTGCTTCGAACAACGCAATAATTCAAGCCTCGTACGAGTATTAGGTTGGCATCCGTGCAATAGAGCATACCCTAGAGTTTACCCACAGTTGAGTAGGTATTATTTGTCGTAATAATTATACGAGTATCTATTGTGTATTGTGTTTGTATTCTGCGTTTATTATTAATGTATCTGTAATAAATAAATAAAAAAATATACCATGGAAAAATATACCAGTCTCGGATATTTATTTATTCATTAACTGCATTAAGACAAGTATATAATTTTATAAAAGGTCTTAAAGTTTCACGTAGCAATACTGCGATAGCAACTTTTACTAGAATAGTTACAAACAGACAGAGAAGTGCGACGAATAACTAACGTAGTTTTCTATACCGTTAGGCCTTACGGTCAGTGGGCCACTTTTGACTTTATTGGGCACATCACCTATAGGCATACTTAAAGGCGATTTGTAAATAATGCAACGAATTCTTTCAATGGTCGTGACTAGTTTGGAAATTGCCTAATTTGTAAATTCAAAATAAGTATGTTCTTCTTCCATTCTATTCTAAAAGGGAATAATATATTATGTAATTTTGAGCAAAGGGTACAAGCATTCCTTATTAATGAAAATGAATGACTTTAGATCTAATCACATATTGATTTTATTATCGCTGAGCATTCAGTTTCAGTTACAATTTCAAAAATTTCTGTTTATAAATTTGGAAATTCTGTTAACGTAAGAAATTAAATTCATGAACGTCTGCACTGCCATTGCACTTCAATAATGAATCGAAGTCTTAAAGACTATAATTGAACTCCATTTTACTATGCCTTAACTTGGCTGGCGTACGAATGAATCATATATAAATGGCCAATTAAGCATCTCTTACATTCAAGTATTAACTACAGTAATAACTTTTAAAAACATAACTTTCTTGCACTTAATAACTCTTAGTAATAACTTCGTACGAAGACGAATATTTCAATGGCCATTGCAGTTTTTCTTTAATAGCCTTAAAGGCTTTTAACACTAGTGGTAAATTTTAAGAGTAACAGTGCTTTTTTTAAGAATTTAATAAGTATAGTATATTAACAAATATCGTTAATAAAAACAAGATAAAAGCATCTGTCTGTGATTGTTAGTTAAATTTCAAATACTGTTGTAGCTATTTACGCCATCTTGTCAAACAATGAAAGTAAAAATCTTCTGTCTCTCTGTCCGACCGGATTAACATCTTCCCAATCAGCCTCTCCAAGAAAGCGCCTAGAAGACCCGGCTTGCATTTCTAGAAAGGTTTGCCCATACTCATGACACTGGGCAAGCGGTTAGGTGAGCGAAGTTCCGGTACCCTAGCACGAGTGATGGTGATGCAGCTCCGGTCTCATAATATTCCGCCCAGATGATATTTTCCGCCAAAGTTTGCCATAGCGGAATAGATCCCAGTGCGTGTTGCCAGCGATGATTTACGAAACCGAGATGTGGTATTTCACTGCAGGCCGTATGAATAAGATCAAAGTTGCTCAGCGGGTTATGATAGAAGCGTGATAGAATGTGCATCGATGATATTCGCAACAGAACTAGGGTACCCGACCAAGCCGTGGGGACCAGCAAGCGGAATGGCAATGCGCCGGGCACAAAGCTCGCAGAACTGGCAACAGTCAAAGTTAAACGCAGTGCAGGACGACCCCTCACAAGATGAAGGGACGACCTGCACAGTGTGGCTTACGACGGATGCTGGTGGCTCAGGACCGTGCTTTGTGGCAATCTTAAGGAGATTGTGTCAGGCTGAAATAATTATGAATGATTCCGCCATCATTCGGTTCCCAGAGCCTCGTTTGTTTGTTGTAACCACGTGCAAGTTAGGTTGGCATTTGGCGAAAGACATGGTATATTCCCCCTTTAACCCCGTATTTAAAGGGGTATTTACATGAAACTGGCGCAGATTATGAACATCTATGGTACAACAACTTTCGAGTGATATTTATTTACATCCCTTTCCTTTTACAATAAATACTAATAAAACACCAAAACTTTCGATGTTCACGTATTAATATAATGATCAAAATAATAAGAATAAAGCAGGATAAATTTAATTAGAAAAACTGTTCAACGAGAACTCTAATTCGAATTTGTATATTAAATGTGTAATATAAAAAAATACCCAAAAAATTGCATTTACTGGCAACATTAGCCTCTAGCGCTACTTTATATTAGCGAGCAAGTGAAAATTCCTTATGCATTCACCAACGCAGATGTTGGTATAAATATATACACACACAATGAGGAGGCAATTTAGCGTGAAAGGACGCAAAACGTTTATACACGTACTAGCGATTAGCTCTTACCATGGAAACAAATGTTTTAAAATATGTTCCAGGCTTTTCTGTTTGTCTTTTTTTATATTTAAATATACAGAACTGAACGAAATTCTAATTAAAATTAAAGTTGGATTTTGTAATTGTTGTTTTGCTAACATTTTTTATTGTTTGTGTTTTATGTATTACATTGTGAAGTCATTTGTAGCTAGAACTTAATAGTACATCAGCTTAATTTAATCCACAGCTGAACATAGGCCTCTCCAAGAAATGTCGACGTAAGATCAAGGCGATACATTTTGTGAAAGGTTAACCCACACGTGGCGAGTATGGGCATACCTTCCGCCGGTACCCTCTCACTAGTAGTGCTGCTCCACATCACTAGCGAAGGTACCAATTGGGATTTAGGTACATAATGTAATATTTAATATAGGTTATATCTGAATAGAACATAGGCCTCGCCAATAAGCGCGTAGCAATTTTGGTTCGGCAAATTCGGATGGATATTTCGCCATCAGTCGGTCGCCAGAACCACTTTAGTTGCAAGCAGGGTGCTTGAACTCTACGTACAGGTAAGGTTCGCATTTGTAGCGAAAGAGAAGAGATGTTATATTCCACGATATTAATGCATAAAAAAAGTAAAGTCACAGTCTGTTAGATTATATTTCCGATTATTTTGAGATAGTTTTGGAACCAGGAAGGGTCCATCACGCTGATCCAATGCGTGCTGACAAACCTCACATGTTCTCTAAATATGTTTTTTTTATTACACGTTTCTCAGACATGCAGGTTTCCTCATGATGCTTTCCTTCGGCAGTAAGCCGAGCACGTGATAAATTCAGCAATTAAAAATGTAAATTAGTACTTGCTATAAGTGCATTACTAATTTGTATATTTGTAGGTATATACAACCAGCCTAGACATTAATCTCCTTCTTCTTCTTTATAAGCCTGCCAAAGCCCACGGACATTGACCTTTCCATGAATGCGCCAAACAAAAGCATCTCGCTGGACAGTGAGCCACTACCCTCACACTAGAGATACAAGCAGTATCTGTGAAATTTGGTTTCAATATATTCGAATTAATTTTCTTACATCAGTCAGTCACCAGAGCCTCTTTCTTCGGTCTGCAAGGTGCACCGCGTTCAAGTGAGGTAGATATATCTAGAAAACGTATAATCCCATTCTAATCTTGATACGCAATGAAATTTAAGTTTGTTGCTCGCCTTATATATTATTATGTTTGTAGTAATAACATGCCTGTCTTACATACGCCACCATTGCTTAATTTAAAAACTTTTCGAGTTATTATTCAAGACTCGTAGTAGGGTCACTGCTTATTATTCAGTGGCGCTTCCAAGAAGGCATTCCTAAACATGTGTTGACACCTTTAAATGTATATTAATATTAGGTAGTACTTACTACAATGATTTTTTTTTATTTACATTGCATCTTTCCAATATTTCATAGATCTAATTAAGAAGGCGCCAATAAAAGGTGGCAAAGCTTACATGGAAGATTCGCTAACATAAGCCGAGTTGTTCAGAGCAGTTTAGATATAGTATTTGTTGACAATATTTAGCATCTTTAGCAAGCAAGCGTGGATTTGTATACGTATGTTCTGAAAAGCATAACCAGTCAAAAAAATATATAAATATAGGTGACTGATTCGTAAATCTAAAGTGTAAATCATAGAAGAATAGAATCTATAGTTAGATTACTGAATACTATATTTAATACACTGGTTATCAATCGAAAAATGTCCTCCAAATATGAAACCAGAACACAAGACGATAACAAGGTCTATCGTGTGTACACTGAGATTCATGTACTGAGTAACAGATAAAAATACTTGTGAGATGACAGAGATAATGTTTCACGACCTTGTGTTGATAATCGCACATGAAAAGGTTGAGTATTTTTATAACTCTTTGTAATATAATATATATATATATATTACTTATATATAAGTACTTAATTATGTTAAAAGAGTTATGAAAAACAATACCATTTTTTTTCTCTAAATGCCAACGTGAGCTGCGCGAGAGCTCTAAATGCCAGCATGGTGCACCTTACTGCTGGCTAACAAACGAGGCTCTGATGACCAACAAATAGCGGAAAATACATTCGAATGCTATGCCGAACTCAAATCCTACAGACTAGTGATGGTCATCATCGTTTTTTAGCGCAAGCGCACCAGCACTGCGCTCACCAACCCGATCCTACCTATCGTTATGAGTATAGGCAAATTTAACAAGAAATGTGATGTGATGAAACCTTTCAAAAAAATCATATAGCACATTTGCTATTTTCCGCAAGGGAATCACTGATATAGTAACCTAATCTAAAAAAAACCGTTTGTTTTACCGTTACGAGGAATATGGTACTATTTGTCGAATCCAAATATTGGAGTAAAATCATTAGCAGGCGGTAGCTCTTATGAACTCATGGTGGTCACCATGGAGAGAATCAGAAAAACTTCCATTTAAAGTAAATATTAACTTTGAGACTTTTTTAGAAATACCTGTTCCCAACAGGGATCTTAACCAAGTCTTAAAAAAGTGTATTAATTAAGAACCTGTGGATTCCTTAACTACATGAAATCTTAAGTAAGAAAATTTTTCCCGGTAATTACTATACAGTTTTATTTGTAGTTTATGTCATCAGAATGTAATTATTTTTAATTTTTTCGTGGTAGTGTGTATTACCTTTTTCTTCAGTTAACGAAAACTAAGCCGAAATGTCCTTGAGGAATCTCTTTAATCTACAAGTCGCATTATTCAACCTTTTTCACCACATGAATATCCTAACCAAAAACATACGTATTAGACATTATTTTATCTTTATACAGGTTAACAATTTTCCAACGACTACATTTTAAAGCAAAAATCCTAAATTTGTAGTATTTGTCCGAACGTTTACCATATTACTTTAACAAAAGAGATTCAAAAAAATCTTTGTTGACAGACGCTGATGAATAGCGAACGTGTAAAAATAATAAGCTATCCGCAAGACATATGTTCAATTACAAAACACAATATATACAATAGAAACGCAATAAATAACGAATTCTATTATTGTTTGTCGATGTAGCCTGTAATACGATGTAGCCTATAAGAGCTTCGAGCGACCTCGAGGGTACTTAACAGACAAGTGTAACCACTTTCTATTGTGAAACGCAGATCTGCCCATCAACAGATTATGCAGCGAGTGAATTGGCAATTATGTGATCCCATACATCGAGAGCAATAGCCAATAATTCTGTTTACTAATAAATACGTTATAACGTTATCACAAATAATCGACGAACGTTATAACAAACATATTTTAATAATATTTCATAAGTAATAGTTTTAAAAACCCTTCACATGACATAACAATATAATTTCTATTCTTATAAAAAATAAAGAAATATCCATTCTATGTTTTTTTTTGTCTAAGTAACCAAAAATTACCAAACTTTTTCGTTACTCCGACTTTACAAAAGCGTTTCTTTTGGTTTTGCTGTCCATTATATAATTATGAGTATTATAAATTAAAATGTCTGCTGAACCAATTACTGATAGCAATTAATAATAATCTATAATTTTTAATATGGTTTTCATTCTCCAAATGGTTGACATCACCTGAACGTGATGCAACTTGTTGACTGTCGGGCGAGGTTCTAGCGACCACCAGATGGCGCTTTCAAGTAATCAGGCTATACCGTCGTTGCGCACACCAACCCGCCTGCCCAGCGTGGAGAGTATGGATGGCAAAATCTTTCAAGTGTGGGAGGGCAGCTTTTGTTGGCGCTTTCAGAGGAAGAAGGAATAAATTTTAGAAGAACATGAATATATCTAACATATCAATGTGAAGTAAGAAGAAAACAGTAGAAACAGGTAACAAGATTTTCGTATAAAAAAATCCTCTATAATATATGTCATGAATTTTATGAAAGCAGTGGAGTGACATTTGTAAAAGAATTTAAATATTTGTGTTTGATCATCTCTTGAGTAAGGCGATGACTACTTCTCTACCAAGAACAAATGTCAATTTAATACTTGACCTCGAGTTTAATAAAGGTGACAGGGATTTAGAAGAATCGTTACATTTGCAGATGATACTCCCTTCCCTTTTTAGTGGTGATACATGGAAGGAAATAGTTCAGTATGCTCAACAAGGTTTTATTCTAACTACTACAAATTGGCTTAGTAAGAACATATTAACGTTAAACGTTTAAAAAACGAAATATATGCCATTTATCCTTAAAAAAACCGTCCGGCTCACTATTAACTTGGCAATAGCAAGTACATTGCTGAAAGTATAAAATTAAATAAATTCAGTGACACTTATTAACTGTTTATTAACGTATTTTATTAATCAGACCACACTCTTAAGAAATTTAAGCACTATGTAACAGTATAATTCTGTTCGTAAGTCATGATACGTAGCAGTAAAAATCAAAATTAAAATTTTATTACAACTTCGGTTTTCTGAACTGAAAAATAATGAAAAGCGTACCTATAACACACATAATTACACGTTATGGTTGAATAGATATTAAATCTCACGCCAATTTCGATAGTCTAAAAAAAACCACAAGGTAGCAAGAAGTATATAGTTAAAATAATAATTACATTACATTCCGTGTGGAACAAGGAGTTAATAGTTTAATTATTTTTGCCTACTTTATATTATTTCTTAACATTTTAAAACGGTTTTACCTTAATAAACAGTTTTACTAAAACTTAACACCGAAAAAGGCCTGCATTTGAAGTATTGCTGTAGCAGCACCACACCTCGTCGGTATTTCGGTCCTAACCCGTCAAGCTGCCTCGAATTTTACGAACATTCTATTTAAATTATTTCCATGTTGATGGCGCGTAAATATGTGACCCGGAATTTTTAAAAGTGTACAGGTCTACATTTTATTTAGCAATTAAACGTGGCATTGCAGTCATAAAAATTGTATATGTCTGTGGAAAGTAAAGTGAAACCAAAGATTGGTTTTATAGAACTTCTTGAGAGAATCTCCATCCAGCCAATCTCATGTCTATGCTTATGATTACTAAAAAACTATAAAAATTGATTTTGCACATCTCTGAAACCATTATCATCATATAATGTAACGTTTCTATAGCCCGGTTTTAATTACACAATGATTACATAAAAATATAATAGAATAAAAAGTATTACATCTGAATCACGCAATTTCGCTTTAGTGTTTTATATTAAGCTTTATGGTAACGTATCTACGTAACTCCACATGAATGCGTTGAGCAGACATCGGTGTCAAAGCCTACGTTCTACATTCCAAACGCTCGAAGCGTGATATCTACAGAAGCACTTTGCATTGAATGACGAACAAACTGCAAAAGCCTTAGTAGATACTGTATAAGAAGAGGTATTTTCGTCGTATTCAACTTCACGATGATATAATATTACATATACTTTAATGTTTATGCATACTACATACTATAGTTCATTTCTAAGTGAATAGGTCGACCATTAACTTCAATTATATCAGATTTTAATGAAACGGCAAGGATATCCTTCATTTCAGAATTAGCCGGTGCGAATTACGATCAGGCGCCAAAGGTCTTGAATGATTTAAACTGTATGATATTATGTCTAGATCTTTATTTCATTTTCTTTTGTAAAATATCACAAAATTGCTGTCTGTATAAAATACATTATTAGTTTTAAATAATTATTCATTTCGACCCTGACCTTTCGACACAACTGGTTCGTCCAAAACGAGCCTCCTCTTCTGAACACGCCGTAGATTACTTACTCGTATCAACTGTAGATAATTAAGAGACGTGCAACGCAAATGTGTGTCTATTTAAGATCTAATACCGAGTTATAAAATTCAAGAACGTCTAAAATCAATGACATCACCGAAAACATATTCCGCAATTGGAAATTTTTCAGGTAGGGAAGAAAATGTTCTCAGGAAAAGGTATAAAATGCCTTCATAGACTTTGTAGAGGCCAGATCCCCAGTCTTCTATCGCAAAGTCATAATGTATCTTCCCTCAAGATGGCAGAAATTAAATAAATACAGATAATGCGGGTAAATACTTTGATTTAACAAATAAAATGGCAATTTCATACTTTAAACCCATATACGATAATACATACGAGTGTATTATACAAAAAGCGCCAGAACTAAACTTTCACTTGTCAATCGCCGCAGCTGGCATATACCTAACGAAAATACTAAATACATTCAACTACAACTATAACATTACCATATTAACGATAGAGTGTAGTGTCTGCTAAAGATTAATACTTGTTATTTCATTCTCTTACACAATACATTGGGTAATAACGAATTGTATAGAGTCTTTCGGTTGAACTCACTGACCCAGGCAACGTTGGTATAGACAAATGAACAAGACATACCAGCTGTTAAAATTAAACCAAGGCATATTTCATTTTAAATTGAATTTTCATTTGAGAATAATCGGATGCGATCGAAGTATCATAATTTATTTATTATTTAGAAGTATTGTGCCTATTTAGTTCTTTAATAATATTTCACAAAGAACTTAACTGGAGGAAAAGATTTACTTTCTCTGCAATCACAATCTAGGTAATGAGATACTGGCAACAAAAGCGGAAACAATCTACGTCTTAATATATACTTTAACAGACTATTGCCGGCAGCCACCAATGCAACGCTATGATGACTTTGAAAGTCCATGTCCATGTTAACCGTAAATAATAAAAAAAGCCGTTGAGAAGCCACTTAAGTAAATTTCATCCTTCATAATTTAAGGATAAATCTGGCGATAAAATCTGTAAACATATTTGAAACTCGAATTTCTAGCAATGTGAATAGATTGTTTTGTTGCGAATTTCATTCAAATTTCTTTTAAAACCCTTCAATCAGCTACAAAATTAAGAATGTTTAGGACTTCCGAATGGAAGATATTTGATTGCTAATTTTTAAAGAGTATTATTTACGCATCTTAATGTGTTTAATTTTTGTTATTATTATATATTCCCGACGTTTCGAGTGGTTTACAGCACCCGACGCTTAAGGAAATCTGCAGTCTGTAATCATATCCTAGATCCCCCCAACCATTACATCAGATATGATAAACCACAAATCCTCGCAAAAGAACACTGATTCCAGTCAAGGATGATTCACGAGATTATTGAAATCATCAAAAAAACACACTTATTTAAATACAGAAGATGACTGGGTACTACCACCGGCTTGGGATCCAGTTATAAATTAAATAAAATCTAAAACCAAGCATACCACTACACGACCGCAAGATATTGTGAGCACATTCTGCGTAGATCGGACAAAATTAATAATCAATAGCTATGACATTATGACATCAGGACATCTCCGCGGTCACAGAGGCCACCTCAGTCCCCCGTGACCGCGGTTGCTATAAACCATTCGATACGTCGGGAATATAGAAACAAAAATTAAACGCGATAAAATCCGTAAATAATAGTTTCATTTCAAATGTGTACTATTCGCGTAAATACAAAAAAAAACATTATTAAAGAGTGCTTAAAAGCAGACCCCGCTTAAAATCATTAGGTTCCAGACTTCGTAAGTAAGATTACACAAGTCAAGGACTTGATGTTTAAAATCCCAACAGCAACACAAGTGTTAGTAAATTATTGGTTTGCGCCAAAACTGAATACGTCATTCGATGACAACAATGCGAAAAACTTGTCTTTATCTTACCAGCAATTATTTTTTCTATGTATTATTAGGATCTTCCTTATGAAATTATCCAAATAATCTTGTCATTCAATACGTTGAAGTTAGAAATGTAATTCCAGATTTTAATAAATGTCATCTAGAAGCTATGCTTTGCCAAGGAATGCTTTAAAAAATAGATTGTTGTTGTATTGTGTTGTGTTTATTGTGCGTTGAAACTATTTACATCTGTATAATGTATTTCTAATAATCAGTTTATAAGTTTATTGTTTTGGATCAATGACAGAAACTAATTACAAGTAGTCTAGCAACCCGATACAATTAAAGAGTCTCAGACTTATTCTTCAATCCTCATTTCCGCTCCCCGTACTGTTATTCATAAAAGCATTCGTACAATTAGATAAGCCGGAGACGCCTTTGAGGCGGCACAAAAATTTTATTTGCACTTTTAAGCGCTATTATCCTAGGTTTCGAAAACATTATTTGTACAGCGGCCTTTATAAAGATTTTCTTGGGTAAATTATATTAATTCAAAGAAAGGTAATTCGATGTCTATGTTTGAATTAATAAAATTCTGATTATATCGAAGTAAATTAACATTTTACAAGCCTGGCGAAATTACTCACTTCAACTTAACACTATACTTCAACTTAAAACTAATCTCTTATACACTAATATATAAAATACTTTGTTCATGCACAATTTCAATTTAAGGGCTGATATTGATGGAATTTTTTTTAAATGTTTCTGACTATTTTGACCAGTCGCTAGTCTCGACTCGCTAGACAGATCAACGGTAACATAGCTTGAAACTTAATCTAATGCCTGTTCTTATTATTTTTAATGAGCAAGCGGCTCGCCTTATAGTAAGTGGGGCTGCATGTGTGATGCTGACCTTTAAGGATATTTGGGAGTTAGGAGGGAGGATGAGCATGGGGACGGGGAGGGGCAGTGAGTGAGCCTCCGGTTACTTCACTCGCCGAACGAAACGCAGAAGCACAAGATGCCTCTACTTCACGCCGGTATTGTGCGAGGTTGTGGTACGACCCCGATTGAGCCGACCACTGCTCTATTCAGTATGTTATATTATACTACAGAAGTGAATGTTTAAAGATACATACTTAAGTAAATAACTTAACTTATTTATCTGTGTACCTAATACTTTATGTCGAATATACTCATACCTTCAATTTGAAGTTTACTTCAAAATTAATAGTATACTTTACTCCCGATTACGACTACATTAAAATCATATACATAAAAAGCCAATAAAAATTTCAAATTTAAACCTTAACCAGCGGAAACTTCAAATTGTCATCGGTATTCGCCAGCTTTATGCAATACAGGACATGGCCAGTCGCCTCATCAAAGGATCATGGGTCAATCATAATTGAGTTTACTGTGTGCGCCTGCCTCTCAGACAATACTCGTAGCGCGCTTATTATAAATGAGGTATCGCTGTGACTGTCCTAGCTTTTCAATTTTATATAGAAATTGGGATAGAAAAATTTAAGCTTGCTGGGTATTCTTTGTTTCTTCCGCAATGAGAGGAAATCTTTTTGTAATCAATCGATGATCCATGTCCTAGAATAAAAATATTGGTATACCACATTAAGTGATATTCTGGCGTGTAGCTTGCGAGTAGTTAATAATGTCATTACATAATAATACATATGTCATGTACATAATATTCTTCGTGTTGTCATACGACTAACTATAAATATAAAAATATAGAAAGTATTTGTTCACTTAATAGTTAGCAAGTCTTAACTACATGAAGACATGTCTTATTTTAACGTTTTATCCTTTTTTTATTAACTTGAATTACACTCTCTTTACTTCTACTTAATACAGAGAATAATAATTAACACTTACTCCTATTTATTCCTATTCATAAACCAAATTGTGGTTTATGAATTGTTGTATAACTAAGTAGTAGGTATTCCACACTCTAATTCCTCTCAAACTATCAAACATCTCGGGACAAGTTAATGAAACGAATATAAGGGGCATGGTATAATAATTAGCACCATAATATACAGCCAAGCATAATAAATACCACGTAATAAACAGAATAATACACGAATGACAAGACTACTCAACTCTACAAAATGAAGGTACCCATAAATTTCGAACATGTGACGTACGTGACGTAATTCTATAACTCATACGTCATTGCCAGAATTCATTATATAGGGTATATACCAAAGACTATTAGCTGGCTATAGTAAAAATGTACTGAAGAAAAAGGACATGAAGTAATAAACACAGCTAAGCGGAAAATAATCATTGAAATTTTACTGCAATACTCTATCCTACTGTAAAAATTACGACGGACATAAAGCGCAGTAAAGTTATTACACCTTGCTATTTCACTCTGTATTATAAACTGGTGTTAGTTATGCAAGACTTAAGCAGCCGTCAATTGTAAATCATCGTCGGGGAATGCGACTTCGGTAACCAACGTTGCCCAGAAGTTGGACGAGCGTCGCCGAGGATGATGATTTGAGGCCTTAAGCAAGAATCATAATTGAAATAAATTACAGATACCTCTTTTTGATTTCACAGCAAAGTGGTTTTAAGTCTCAAAACCACATTGGCGTGAAATCAATCTAATCGTGAAAAAATATCCTCGTGCTTACAGCACCCGAAACATTATTAAAAAGTTAAAAGTTAATTAAACGCGAAAAATCCGTAAATAAAAATAATGGCGCTTGATAATAGCTTCAAATATTGAGCGAAGGGTTTTGCCCTGTTGGACATTTAAATGCCAAGCTTTTTAAAGTCAGTAAAGCAAAGTTTAAAACAAGCACGTAGTATCCTTACATTAAATTAAAGTTATTAATATTTTCGCGTATCATAATAAAATTATTTTGTTTATATTGTCTCAAAAATAAGTAGAAACGAATTATTTAATAGAAAAGCGACTTGTAGTAATATCCTGACACTGACTCGTAAATAACAGCTACATTTTTCCAGCCTTCACTGGACCACCTTGAATCGAACGGTTCTCTCGAGTAGCTTTGATTGTTGAAATGAAAATATGATCTGTGTTATAGCATGCTACGTACCGGTAACACGCAGTTAGGCAACCTTAATTAAAACAAATTGAATAACAAGTTCGAAACAAAAAGTTTGCAGACGGACATATTTTGTATTATTTACCTCACAACTGTTTTTGACAAAACGCTTTTGACAAATATAATCAACGCTGCATGTAATAATCGGACAAACAGAGACACCACTTGAAATTTTATCTATATTTGATCCATTATAAAAAGATTTTAAACGCCTTTAAATCAAGAAAAAAGTTAAGAGAAAAGAAAAAACACTCTCCATATTAAAAAAAAAACAAATCAACATTACGTTTTATCGTAATTGTAAATGAGAACTACCTATCAATTGCAAAAATTACGAAATCGGATTGCTTACCTGTTGTTAGCCGTAGCTTTATTGCGTGGCGCGGCAAAATCTTCCATCAGAAATGCCAAATATCTGCCAAAAACTGGCAGATATATTTCATTGACAGCACACGTATCTTTCATATGCAATTTCACTGACTAATAACTAAAGTATTTTAATTCTAACACTCCGCTGTAAATAAATTAAATAAACAACACTGCTACTTTTATCCACCTGTATTCACAATGCACAGCTGACTTTGAAATCGAGCGTCAGGTTGCATACCGTATTACTGCCGACTACACAGTAGACTTGCTGTAGGTAAGCAAACGTATCTTAATTTTCTATTACTTTAAAACATTATCTTTCACTGTAACAATTTAATAGTTTGCATAATGATGTGACTTTACACATTTATCGTGGTGTAATCTTAGTTTCGTAAGACCGGTTTTATGGGCTGATATTCTTTTTTTTTTTTATTTAAACATATTGTCATCGTTGTAAAGGCATCCATTTGATATAGGCACGAAAGTGTTGTTCTCCAAGGTTGTAAGATATCAATTTTATACGTATGACGCGTACAGCCATTTTAAAATGCATTATATATTTAAAATAGCTAAATACGACCGTTCGTCGTTGTGCGTTGCATCTAAATTCTAAGTTTCACATTTGTTATGTGCAACTTATCAGTAATACACTTCACAAAAGCAGTTTTTTAAAATAATTTCCTAGCGCACCTCTAAACATCTAGTCTTAGACACTGTTATGCTTGAGTGAGTGATACTTATACATTATAATAATGTTTAACAACTACAAGTATTATATGACGTCTAATAATGTCATGTTTCGATCTTTTATATCAAGTTATCCAGCTGCAATGGAATGGCGATACAGAAGATACAGATCAAGGTGTCACTAATGCTAATACGCGTATGTTCATAAATACTTTGTACTTGTAAGTAATTTAGGTTCAATTTCGTCCACACAGCCTTGTGCCGAAATGTGACCGCTCACACCTTTCACAGTTAATTTCACGTGTCGGAGTTTTAGTTTTAAACCTGTTACTCGAGTTTGTAATGTTACCACCGGGTCTAATTTTATAGCTACGAGAGTTTTGAAGTAGAACGGATATGATGTTAAGAAAAGAAATTAAACATGTACTAGTCTCTTGTAAAACGGACAAGGTTCTACCGCTGTCTGTTTTACAACAGACTAGTACATTAGACTCAACCCAATTTAGATTAAGGATAAACAATTTATAATATAAATTGTAATAAGTGCTTAAGGGCAACTTACATCAAAACTTTCTAAATAGAATTGGCGCTAAACATAATTAAAAACATCATTCTATTTCTGTCAATTGTTTCAAGCTGAAAGTGACAGAAGGATGATTTAAACATGTTTTACGATAATTGTATTTAATGAGCTTTGATGCAAGTCACCCTTAATCTATTCCTCTAGCGAACAAACATTCAAGGATAACTAAGCTAATAATTGAGAATAAATAAAAGTGATTGCTTATTTTTAATTACCCTTTTTTATCTCGGGCACGGAGCCGTGTTATGGCATAATTATTGTGCTGAACTATCTGCCCGTGTCAAAGTGATATTATATAAATTTTCGGATATAAATGCGATCAAGCTTGAAAACTTGTTCAAGTAGATCGACGGTAAAACGATAGTCAACTTTTGGAGAAGGCCTGTTGTACTGATGGCAAAACGTGTAATGACGATTTCTGGCTCTCAATCGAATTTTTCAATTACTGTACACATTCGCAACTGGCGGCACAATACACTATCAACATTATACATCAAAACTCGAAATTTGCAGAAATAACTAAATTTAATATGACACAATCATCACTCTACGAGTTCACACAAAAAGTATTTTAATTAATTTTGACATAGGAAGACTTTAAAGCGATTTAAATAATTCCAGACAATAATATCAATTTCTTTAACTAAACACAATAATTAAAATGACAGTGTGATAAATTATGTCACGTAATTGTTTTATTTAATAATATAATGCCTATAATTTTTACTCCCATAACGGAAAACAGCTAATAATGATATTAATTATTCATTTTATCGATCAAAAACTTTTAATAAATAATTATTGCGGGAACGGCAAGTTTAATTGCGGATAGAAACTTAAGCAATAACTTACTCGTAAAGTTGAATACACACACAGCGTTCGCAACACAACAATCCGATAGCTGAAGCAATCGTTACTGTAAGTAAAATGGTGAATGCATTTGTTGTATTAAACGTAATCCCGGTTTCTTGTCTACTTTATTACTTAAATAAACCACTTCGATTTTAATATCGATCTATAATTATTACTTTGAGTTAATGTTGTTACTTGAATTGCTTATACTTACTCAAATTAATATGTAATGGTATTTTTTGCTATTCCAGATAGTTGAAGTTTTGATACTGAAAATATCTTGACACCTTAACGAAGTGATAACAGAATTCATCTATGTGCTTTATATTAAGAAGCACATTGATAATTTTTTTTTTGAATGAAACGTCTCTTACTAGGCATTTTTCCTATGCCGTGAAGGCAATTAACATACATAAATTGTTCATGGACACCACCCAGACTCGAACCAATTATTTGTAGTCCGTAGAAATAAATACGTGTTGTAAATTTTCTTATACTTTTTTTTTCATTCATCCTCAGTTTATCATGCCTCTTCAAGAGATCGCCAACAAAAGCATTGCTGATTTAAGAAATATTGTTGAGCGTAAACCCCGTTTGGGTTGGTGTTCCATGGTAGTAGCCGATACTACTCTCAACTACCGGTCTATAGACTTGACTGTCCACCATCGGATTACTCGTCATCAGTCCTCCATTAGAGTCTCGTATGTATGCAAGCAGAGTGCATTACGTGCAGCTGATGTTGAGATTTGGAGAAGAAGCTGGCATTTACTTTTTCCCTATAAATCTTCATAATATATACATATATTAACTTTTCAAAACGAAAATGTAACTTTTCGAAACTTGAAAATAATTTACAAAATTTTAAAGTTTAACGTTTATTCGCGGAATGCTGGCTGAATGTAGTAACCAATACGTTACGCCACTGCTCCGTCGCACAGCCTGTAGTCAACCTAACGACCTAACAAGGAGCCTTTTACTAGACGATCGGTTCAAATCTCGCTTGGCCTGTATTCCGCATTCTTGCAGCAAGTGGCTGCGCTGAGCTCGCCCACGCTTCCCATTGCAATAATAATAATGACTATTTAAATGAGCTGTTTACATATTTATGAATAATAAACGATTAAAGTTAATATAAACTGATTTTGACTTCTTTTGTAAATTGTACATGTTTTATCAAGATGCTCAGAAAAGCAACAATGTTTGTATGTTCTTTATTAATTATTTCTTCATTTGGGGTTATGTCGAAACAAGTAATGATTCTTTCACGTCACCCTGAAGCTCCCAATTTCATCATTCTTTATGAGCCTGTATAAACCCACTGCTGGTTATGGGCCTTTGAATTCCACCCACAAGGCGCAACAAAAGCTGGAACGCCTTGCATAGAATATTTGCCTGTACTTACCACCCTGGACTGAACTGGAATTGACGATATAATTTCTAAGAATAAAAAATAATACCTTTTCTAACGTGCGTAACACATTGTTGAACATTTATAGTTTAGGTGAATTCAACTATATATATATCAAACCACAACATTGTAAAAAGAACAATCTCTGTGTTAGTACGTGTTTACAATTGACTTTTGTAACTTCAATATCTATACATTTCGTTACAACAAAATTGAGAAATCAAACTAGAGTTCGCATTTCAAACATATTTACACGGAAAAGTAAGTTTTATTTTTTAAATACAGTAGGCAATGATTAATGTTGTGTTTCTAATGTCCATTGCAATCCTGTGTGATTTTATTAAACCACAAGACTTTATATTTTGTTTGTATACGATTGATTGAACTTTAATTTCCGCTGTCTAAGAATACAGTTAATGATCGAAGTAGCATTATTTATGAAAGATACAGTCTTCAGTCATTTATAACGATGCGAGATCATTCATAAGCCTAACATTATTTCGCAACGATGTTTGGAAAATCTATAGTGTTCAAGGATATGCATAATAAAGGATAGCTGTTAGCAGGATATTCACTTAATATCATTTATACTGTAATTGCACTCTGTCGGGATACTGATAATAACATGTCTGTATTAAACTCGCACGACCTACTACGTCGGACAATGTGAATAATTTAACTTTAGTTGTTTTAAATATTAGGCAATAAAGGATAGGCTACTTCGCACTTCGAATTAGCTTCTTTTAGCTTACCTTAACAGCCTACAAATAGTTCACTTCAGTACACAGGCCTCTTCCTTCCATAAAGAAGATTTTCCATAATCAGTACCAGACATATCGCACATTAGACGCTGCTGATTGTTATTGATCTGCTTAATTTTAGTCTGGTATCTTTCGAGATGGTTATCCCGGCACCTGTCGGTAGCCATTGCAATTTTCAAGGCTTTTCCCTTAATCTCTTATTACGACTCCCGTGGGAAGAGAGGGAGTGGCAAATTCTTATAGCAATACAACCCGGCAGCTTCTTCTTCTATCCACAAAATAAAATATTTGCACACAATGTCTTTGACTGACTAGAACACAAAACTAAGTAAATAAGTAGCCGATGTGATGTCCCCCTGGCCGATTTTGATCACCATCACTACACCCGAATACTATCGACGGATTTCATCTACGCAAGATATATTATGTAGTGTATATATATATTGTATATCCATATGGTTTATATTACATATACGCATATACATTATGCAAGTATGCAGTAGTCATTTCCTTTCCGTAACCTATGTAACGTTTAAGCAATAAGATCGAAGAAAGGGTCAGATGCTGTGTCAGAAACGTGAAAATTAACAGACAACAAGACACGAGAACCACTAATTTGTGTGTTGTACAAAGTTTCGCGCTAGTTGGGGTAATCGTATCCAGAACCACCAGTCAGTTTGTTTGACCAGTAAGACAGATGATAAATTTGGTTGGTTGGTTAATAACATATTGAAAATGAAGTGACTGTAGACAGAATCTGTAAAATAAAATAAAGTAAAACCAAATGTTGTACTTAATATAGGTCAATGAAAGCACATCGACCTCTTGATGATGCAGCTCACTCCTGAACACTTGAGAATTTAAATAATACGAATTCATCGTGAACTGCGGCGAGAGATTACGTCAAGTGGAAATATTTTACCTGCGGAAAATATTTTCAAAGCCATGAAGATAAATACTTTAACTGAATGTTTTAAAATATTTTTAGGTTTATATAAAGGAAATAAACAGATATTGTAAAATAATATAACTAGTGTAGCTATAAAAAATATCATAATTTAAAAACATCTTATTTTCATTTTAAGCCAAATTTGGAAAGGATAATTATAGAGTAGAGCGTTTAAAAAACAGAAATTCTGTAATTGCTTTGCACAAAATGAGTACGGAGCCGTCAGTAATTTTTAAGACGTTTCAAAAACTATGCTTCAGCCGTATGTTTGTGTATCGCTTTATCGGCAGGTCCACAAAGAATTCTTTTTTTTCTCTGTCGATAACCGTAAAGGACCCCGTGCTGTTAACGCTGTCAAAGCCAGAATTCGACAGAACCCTATAGGGAAATGAATAATATTATCGCGTGAAATGAAGACCGGATGCTTGGTACGTATCGTCAATACAAAGGACACGCCATAAATCAGTCCCTGCAGCTTAAGAAAGTGGATCGATTAAAATGCTTACTAACCCGATACGCGGGTAGTGGAATAATTTGGTTCATGGCTCTGCCTACGGGCTATCTGAGCAGGTTACCACCCTCTGTCTTGCCTATTTCTGTCGCTAAGCAGCAGTGCAACCACTGTTGTGTCACGGTTTGAAAGGTAAACTACGTCAGTATATTTTTAGACTGTGAGGCATGTCTGACAAAGCATCTGTTACCTCCTTCTATTCAAGTTCTTTGTAGGTGTACTTGGGCTGCAGTGGCCTGCGCAGCGCAGTATATTTAAAGAAAATATTCAACGGGACACGTGTTTATTCTCTTATTAGCACTTTCATAGAAAGACGCATGTCTGACAATGAGCTAAGACATGATGAAGAAAAAGAAGTGACAGGTGCATACTGTACAACAGGGGTACAAACTTCAAACCTTGGTTATTTTCGGAGATGCACAAATTTTACGGCAATCCATTATAAAGATGGCTTGGATAAAGATACGGCCAGACTCATACACAGAAAAAACAATTTTGTGCATTGTAGATTTGAAATTCGATAGAAGGACCCACGAGTCAACGCTCAGTGTTCTGTGTAAGGTACACTGAACACTGAGCCAGGCGATCGTCCAATATGTGCATACACATTTTCAATCCATCAATGTCAATGTAGATGACGATCTGTGGAACTAGATCACATTGTCGCGCGACTCAATTGAGGCCACTTTAAACGAATATCATTTTCATGAATAGGTTTGCTAAAAAACGAACACAACAAGTTTTAAGTCCAACAGACAGAAGACAAGTCTTGTTTTAATTTATGCATTTACCTGTTTTTATTAAATATCATTTAAGTTTTAATACAACGCCATATTGCGGCTTTCTGTAATGTCAAGTAACAACATACGTTTGTCACTATTAAAACCATTATGGTTGCATGCCAACAGCTGGATACCTGTCCACCATAACTCCGCTTAAATGTTTGTTTGGTCAATGCCCTATTGATTTATCAAAGTAAACGTATCCTAATTTCGATTTCGCTTTTTGTGTAATGTGTGTAATGTATGTAAACTTAAGAATGGTATCCATAGGTATTTATTAATAAAAATAAAGTAAACGAACATGTTATAAAATTTGCCTATAATTTTTATAATAAAGTATTTTCAATAAATCTACTTCCAAAAATATTTCAAGTAGGCAAACGCCCTCTGACCGTTTGGGAGTTTGCCCAAAGTGTTATTTTAGATAAGAACTGTTATCAAAAGTTGCATCGTTGCGTGTCAAAGAATGCCATTGTTTTGGACAACTTCGACAATCTGAATACAAACTTTATAACGCGTCAGTTACTTTCTATCCATTGTATTAACCTGGCAAAGCGATTCAAAGCCAATTCCAGGTATGATCATATCATGCGCATAAACAATTTCAACATTCTTATCAAATTACGGTTAAGCTTTTTGTTTAATCTAGAACGTTGGAGAAATACATACGGTCTCTGTTTCAGTTGATATCTCTGTCGCATTGTGACGTTTCAAAGCGTTCTAACGCATAAACACAATTTTTTTTGGTGGCGAAATCACTGTAACATGGGTTATTCACTGGATAACCACACTGGACGCCGTGTATACAATACCAGTGCCATCAATCGGGGGCGCGAGGTTGGCTTACGCGGTCCGCGACCGAAACCAAACTGGACGATAATTGTTTAGAAAATGTTCAATTAGTCCGTAGAGTGTTAAATTGTTTGAAAATTGCGACAGACGAGGAGGTAATTAAGTATTACGGCAGAACGTGTATCAGTTGGTCGGTTGGGCGCGCGACTGCGGCTGCTCGGGCGACGGTGCGCCCGCGCACACCTCACCATAGCTACGTTAGCCAGCCGTGCCCGCGACACCAGCGTGCGGCGTGCAATCAATTTATGCAAATTACTGACGGGATGAAGCGGCTGGACACGGTCAAATTGAATAAACTATTATCGGGAACGGTTCCACTCAGTCCCTCTGATAGTTTCGACCCATGGTTTCTAACATTCGCTATACGGATTCTGTTAAAATCAGAAAACGAAATGGCTAATCAAATAACATCAACTATTTACGTTCATAGTGTCCGTAGCATATTGCACGATGTTTTACTTTTAGTAATGAGATTATATGCACATATCTAGAAGCCAAATATCGCTCACTAACAAATTACTTTGTCTCTACATGTAAAATTTGGTATATACTGATAAGTTAACTGTAAAAATAGGTAATGTATAGTGCTAGTTTTAGCAAAAAGATATTAAGTCTGCTGAAATGAGAAAAACCGTTAAAACTTACGAACCTACGCCACACGCTTCGTAAAAATTGTACGATACTGGTAATTCAAGCGTGACATAAAATATATATTTTTAACTACATCTAGAGCACTGTTACAATATCTGCGTTACCCGCAATTGGGCACTCGTTTCGGTTCCGCACTGGTGACGCCATTCTATTCTTTTATTGCTCATCAACTCGTATTTCCTAAAGCTGTTGTTGTGGACAAACCAAATAACTTTACCTTCCTATGAATCAAAATAATACTTTGTAATTAAATGCTATTTAAAAACTCAGTCTAACCCCTTATACGGTAAGCAGAGGTGCTAATATTTTCAACTGTCAATGCAGAGTTTCATTCGTTGTCAGTTAAAACGTCACCCTTGGTAAAAATTGTATATAGTACCAAATCTGCTTGTCAGTCCATCGCCGCTCTTCTGATACTGCAACGTTACTAGAAAATGATAAACATATTTGCCATTACTTTCTACTACGACAGATTAATTACAGTTAATGTTCAATTTCGTCAACAACGAGGGTGCATCGCGTACATGTGAAGTTGACATTTCAATCAAATTTCAACAAAGTAAAAGTGAGTGTAATGTTATATTCCATTACACCCACTTTTACTTGTAGGACTGTCATGATTCTGACTAAATTCTTTTAAGAGGAGTCGTACTGGAAGAAAGAAATAAAGGTAATTTAAGTGCATTAACTTTTTACTAATGGTCTTATATAAACCTCTTTATTAAACTTTAGCATTACGGAACAAGGAAAATGATAGATTTATATAACTACAACAGCTTTCTTGTCTACTAACAAAAAGACATCTGTAAACTAGTAGTTACAAATCGGCAATTAGCCAAGAGCGGACCCGCAATGATATATTTGGATTATTTTGTTTTTCTTACACATGATACTTTAGTATTGAGATCGCTTGTTATGAACTATTAACGATTTTTCCTAATGTAAAGTTAGTTTAAATTGTATAATACCACTTGGACAATTCCTGTATAACGATGTAAAATATCTCTTGATTTAATAATAAATAATTAATTAAATTATCGCTGAACAAAGCTTAACGATTTATGGTTTATTGATCAAGGGGCGGAGTTAGAAAGTAACTATGTTTTTTAGTCATTACTCTGTAATACAATAAAAACGGTCATAAAATCGTGTCCGAGAAAATCTACCTAGAAAAGTTAACGAGACACAAATTATCGCATAAACAATTAGGTTAGCGTATATTGATGTGTCTGTAAAATTTTGACACTTACAAGTATAATTTTGATGCGGTTTTCGTAGTTCAAATACCCATCTCAAACCTCTAAAGTACCTACATGAACTTACATGAACGCTACGTCAACGGGGAAATAATGATTTTGACAAGGACGGATACTTGTTATAAATACGATCATTATTCCATGAGACAATAATATCGACAACAGTGTGAATATCTCAATTTTTTTTTAAGGGAACGAACATGCTTGGTTCACCTGATGGTAAGTAATTACCGTCGCGTACGTACATCTACAACAGCAGTGGTGCTGCAGATGTACGACTGCATCTGTTAACTTATCTGCCCTTAAATTCAATATAATTGATATAACTCGATTTTATAGAATTTAAGGCCAGATATATGATCTATAAAGACTAGAAGCGTAATTATATAAGTTGCGTTCAAAAGCCACTGTCAGCGAACTGAATGATTTGAATATGAAATATCGTTGAAATGCTCTTCAGCAAAAGCACTCAGAGATTTATTTCAACTTGAACCGCAAAGGCCCTTTTGTTTCACCCAACTCGTTATTGCCCGAACGATATTTGAAATTATTAAAAGCTTTCAGGAAGTTAACAAACAAGACGTTAAATTAAAAAACGGGTTATTTTTGTATTATTTTAACACCCCACTCAAATTTCTCAAGAGTCTTGATGGCGATTTACAGACCTAAATTATACATGGAAATACACACCTCAATGAATTATTTGTTGGACATACAAATATTAGTCCCGGGCGGAAATCGAACCCACGACCCTCAGCGCGAGAGTAAAACGCTTAACCACTACGCCAATCGCGCTGTCAAATGCACACTTTAACTGGTATGGCTGGTTGTATTATGTAATATGATTTATAGGCATTCCAAATTCCTTTTCACACATTTGTATGCATACATTATTCATTTGTCACACTTTTTTTAAGAGCAAGGTTTTGTCACTAAATTGCGTTTTCGCACTAAAAACGCTGATTGCTTTGAAAAATATTAGTCCAATGATTGTTTACCAAAAATATCCTTTTTTCACAACCAAGTAAGCAATATTTTAAAGTCTCTAATAGTTTACGAAACAGTAGAGATTACGTGTCAAAATAGATAAAAGAAAGAACACGTATGGGTGATAATTTGTCACCTTAAATTGGTAACATCATGTGTAAGTAACTACGCTCACCCTAATCCCCTATGCATATGTAATGGGAACAAAAGCTATTAAATACATTGACGGCCGTGCACTTGAGTCATCCGATTACAGAAAAATCGATTGAACGTTTTTTTTTTTTAACAAATTGAACGTTAATTGCATCAAAGTTATAATTGCGATTTCCTTAAAAGTACCGATTGCAAAGTGGAACGTCCCTACCAAATATTGGAAATAGTTTTCAAACAGCGTTGGGTAGCGTATTGATAAAATTGCTTTCGAAATTAAGTTCTGCAATTTTGGCTATTAGAAGGATCTGACATTTGACTGATGAGGCATTAGTCAAATTAGTTTATTTCGTTTACTTCATGTCGCATGGTATTGTACTGCAGAGATTTGCAACCGGATGGGAAACAGTATTCGTTTCACAAAAGCCTCGCGAATCTCTATGCAACCTTTTCAAGGAGACTAATATCTTGGTGTTGTTGTTTAATTTCGAAAACATTATATCCGTACGTATAAACTTACATACATTCGTAAATTCTTCGTTAAAGAACTGACCTGATGAACGGGTCGAGGCTTTACACTAGAGGTTCCTTAAGTTTCGGATTTAGATAGGCCAAAACTGTTTCTTTGTGTAAATGTATTAAATATAAATGCCCGCAAAATATCATTTAACCACACAGACGCAATATTTAAGAAGCTTGTTAAATATAATTTATGGAAAAGGCTTATTATAAAATAGATCAATATATGTGGACAAATATTTGTGAAATAGCTCTTATTTTGCATACTGATATAATTTTATTGTAAAAAATTACTTAAAGTATAATTATTAATATATGAATGTGTCATTGTGATTACCTCTTTGTGAACTGTAAATGAAATTGTAACCTGGCAATGGGAAACCTCAGAGTTTCTTACCTGGGCTTCTCAGAGAAGATGTTGCTTTACAAACCGGACTAAATATTGACGTTGATGTTGATGTAGCTTTAAACTAGCCTAAATTTAATAAAACTCGATCGCTTAAAAATTTGACAAATTTACAGCGAAAACGAGTTCTTGGAAACCGTGTCAACAGTCATTAGACTTTAGGAGCTGTTTTTCTACTCACTCATATTTAAACACATGTTCGCAGAGTCGTGATAGCTGCGGCCAGGCGCTCACCACATATTTCAACCGAGGCAAAGCAAGCGAGCAACTCAAGTTCAATCTTCGATGCTGGCACCGCTTAAATTGTTAATTGCATAAAGCAATAAAGAAAAAAACTAGAGGAAATATAAAACTGTGAAATAATAAAAGGGATATAGCCCAGCCCCGAAGTTGAACACTTTTCCTTTGTGCATAACAAAAATATGTAAAGGTGTGGTTAAAACCCTATATACCCTTATGACTGCATAAACCCTTATGATTGTTTTTAAATTAAACTTTGGGATCAGGATAAACAGACAGCCGTAGGCCTCACTTCGTCTCACCCATAGCCGATATCAATATTTGTACAAGATGAAATAAATTATTCGTTTTTAAGTTATTGGACGTGCACCGTGTGCAGGTGCGGTTTACATTAAAAAAAAATCTTTATTTAAAATTGGTGTGTTAATTACAACCTCGGTACCGCTTATGCCATAAGATCGGACTAACAGCATGCATAACCAAACTCGAAACCCGATCTTTTGTGCGGTACATAAAGAATCACTCTGGTCGAGTTTCTAAACCAAGACCAACGGCTCAACAGACAGGGACGCCAACCGCTAAGCCACGAGTTGCTCAACTAAGTACTTCCATTCCAAAGCTTGGCATTCACATCACTCGCTTCTGTGAGAACTTTCTACTGGACATTAGCGCAACCTTTATTGTGAATCGAAGTAAGCAACAATATCATTTTACGAGTTTAAAAGACCTTTTAAACAGGAATTGCAAGCGGTGAAATTCTGTTTTAACAAAAATAAAAGTAAAGGAACGTGAATTAAGTAACATTGTTACATACTTTATGTTCATACTTCTAAAACTTCTAAGAAATAAAAACTATACAGTTTTTATTTCTTATACGATTGAGCTAAGGATAAAACCTTCGATATACATAGATAGGGGCAACGATATAACGTCTTTAAATGCTTAAAAGTATATAAACGTTATATAATTTGAGCCGTTTTTTGACCGAAATAAGGATATAATTTACCAAATGTTAATATTTACCACGTACATGTTTAGAATAAGCGATTCAATGTCAACGCGATAAGATAAATCGGATAAATAGCGGATGATCCATCAAGTGCATCACTGGTTTGACTGGTTGTCGACCACACTGGCGCTGGCGCTCTCATTTCACAACGAAGTCCGGTCACGTTTTTTCATCACGCTTTTCTCAGATTTCTGTTGCAAAAACTTCACTAGCATGAATACGATCTTTAGAGATTGCACAAGAAATGGGATAGCGACAAACTGTCACAATATCACAAGTTTACAGAGAAAACCTGCGTTTTGTTTTTTAAATTGTTTTAGTACTTCACTGATGTGTGTTTTTACTGAAGTGCTATCTTACGAAAGTGTGAGAACGAACGACAAAGGTGGAAGGCAAAAATCTTTTAGTCACTATATTCCGGTAGGATAATATCAAAAAAAATCCAGATCTTAATTACATAGACCCCCGTTGACGGGAAATAGTGTCTAAATCCGCCAGACGTCTGGTACTAGAATCGGGAACCTGCTTGCGATTATGGCAACGTCTCACAGTGTGAGAGGGCAATGTCCAGCTGTGGACTATTAACAGTCTAATGAATAAAATGTTCTCGATTCCCTATCCCTGGTAATAATTCAAGATATTGGATCTATATGTATTTCATACTACTGTCATCCTTTCAGTGTTATTCCAAAATTTCTTTCATTGTTATTTTATGCATTTGTCACAGAGATTGACTGATTTTGATAAACGAATTCTGATCTTTTTTGTTCGATAAGTAGATACGTTGAATCAAATATCATCTGAGTTAAGGAAACGATCGTGAGGGCTTATTTTTTATTATATACACTGGTATTGATTGATAATAATTTATATTGATCGATGAGGAAGAACTACTCTATTAAAAAAAATATACGTGTGCATCAGTGCACTAGGTCTTCATTTCAAGTCAATCATGTAGGGGAAAAGATCGCAGAGATTAGACCCACGATCTCGCGGTCCCGCCTGTCGTGTGTGCGATAATAAACGGAATCAATTTCATCCCATTTCCTGAGCCCCAGCCTCGTTCTCTGCGACCCACTCGAGAGATTATTGGAATTAATAAAATAACACACTTGGAGGTCGAATAGACTCTCGTATAATATGCGGGTTGCCAGAGAACGATATCATTAAAACCAATTCTTCTTTTTCGAACGTTGATTAATTCGTTCTAAAATAAACTGATATTGGTAAATTTATTCTCATTACCTCTTAAAGGTTGAGCAGCTACTTAGTTCTTTCTCACCGGCGTAAAAACGTTTTCGTTACTGATAAAGCTAAAGAATAAATACAACACAACTCCCTGATAAATCAGTAAATAGTACATACATATGTAATGTGCATAGTTAAACAATGTACTCGAGTAACATAAAATGTTATTTTATGAGTTCTCAACAAATGAGCGGTCTTTAACGACTCCGCGGTGCCACATTAATAAAAAACGATAAGTTTTTAGGTTATTATTCGTAAAAAGTACACATTTTAGAAAGAGGCAATTGATTATGGCATTAGAAACTACTACTGTCTACTAACTTCTTTCTTGACTTTACTAAAGAACATCGGAAATTGTGTAATTTTTTTTTGATGGATAATTCTATTAGCTATGATTTATATGATAATCAGTTAGAACCTATGGTCTTTGACAAATGATGTTGAATTACAATAAAATATATACCCATTAGGACTTAATAAATTACCTAGCGCAAATATAAAGACCTAGATAAGTAATCACTTTCAATTGGACATCAAAATAGGTAGGGACTAAAACCTACATAAGGAATAAATTGAAATTCAAAATTCATTGTTAGAATTTTTTTTTAAACTTTTATAATAAGTGAAATATAGAACTGTGGGACATACCTTTTGATATTTTACTGGTCCCTAAATGACAAAAAGCACGAATGACGTTGAAAATATACATTGTAGGTAAGATATTATCAACTTAATTTTTTATTGTAGATACTATTTGAATCTCTCAAAAATACATTTAGAAATTGAAAAGAGGCAAAAAAGGCACTCTTTTTAGTTTTGAATTTCTTACTACCTGAGGAACTACGGAACCCTCAGCTTGAGTCCACTTTATAGCTGCTCTTATTTTTCAACAATATATTCAGAGTATTCAGAGAAATAACAAATCATTTTGTTAATTAAAGAACCATCTTTTATGAGGAGAGAAAAAACTAAATGGTACGTACATTACGAAATCCTAACAATACATATATAATTATTAATTTAATAAGAAAAATAGTAAGAAAATTATAACCACTATAGGAAAGAAATTATTTTTACACTTCAATTCAAACACATTTTAAAAAAAAAGTAAAAAGTAAACATACTTTTGATTCTTTCCTCGTGCCATTCTGGTAATATATAGCGAAAATATTCAGCACTGTCTGGAAAAACAAACTTTCGGAAAATCCCACAAATCACACGCACACTCGTTCAATTATATTGAAATTTGTAAATTCGGCGGCGTTTAATCACATGAGTATGTTTAACGCCACGTTCGTATCACCACTCTCTGAGATCTCGACTCAATCCGGACGCGGTATGTATGCGCCCTACTTCGACCTTACTAATAGTTTAGGCCAGAGAGAGACCATATAATATTAAATCAACCTGATAGAGCGAGATAAGGAAATCATACCGCATCGATTTACTAATTATGGAATTAACAAGTTTCATTCCATACATTTAAATTAAACGATAGTTCCCAAAACAGGAAATTAGGTTGTCAGTGTCAAAAGTATCTTCGGTGCAAAATCATGCGCAAGAGTTTGGATCTTATGCGCCATCTATGGGTGAACGATTCTACCGGTTGGTGTCAGTTGTATTTAACTTTTGAACAAAATATAACGTGCCTTATGTGACTGATAGATGGCAGCACGTGTATACCATTAATTCGTCTTTCATACTTGAACTACACATCCAAGTTTAACAAGTTTTAAATATTTATCGTAAATAAATGTTTATTCGTACAAATATCATATAAACCAAAAGTCGCAATTGTTAATATCATTAGTAGACTCGGTATATATTTTAATAATTAAGTGCAAGCACTGACTGATAGCAGTATGCCAACATAATGATATAGAAAGATCTTAAACTCCATATCGTCAATGAACACCTCAATAGGCGTTAGAGACAAATTACAAAAATCGCAAACAGGCTTGATATTAATTGAACAGTGAACATGTTTCACTTAAAAAAGCCATAAGAGACATCAATTGTGGTAATAAGTAATGACTGTACCGTAAGTAACAAATATGTAATTAAGTTAGGTATCATAGTCTGTTTTTCTACGTCCTTTATGACAACATCTAACATCAAAGAATAATAAAATAACGGTTGTAAGTCTTCTTCGTCTTCTCCTTTTATAAGTCCATGTAAGTCCTCTGCGGAACATAGATGCCCCTCCAAGAAAGCCCCAGAAAGAGCCGGTATGCATTTCTTGAAAGGTTTTTTTTTCTTTTAATAAACGTAACCCCTTCTGTACCTCTATTAGGAAAATAAGTTTACGAGGCTAGAATGGATGTACGTTATGGAAAGTTGGCGAACATACCAAATTAAATTGCAGACTAAAATATGTCTAAAACGGCAATATTAAATTATTCAAATACTTTTAAGCTACTACTACAGTCCAAACTCGAGACGTGAATGAAGTGAATGCAATATGAAAGTAAAATACTCGCAGTAATTTAATGCTTAAACTTAAACTTTCTGGCGAATGAAAAAGCATAAAATACTCACAGTTTAATTTTCTTCCCTTCAGATTGAGAAATTGTCACCGGCGGCGGTGGCAAGTCGTCCATCGGCACTTCTTCGTTAGGAGGCGAAGGAGGAGACTTGTCGAACTCCGCAATCGGCGCCAACTCCGGCATCGGTGACACCGAGTTGCTGTCCATTGCTGACAACTTTATTGGAGACACTTTGGCTATTTTGAAGAACTCGGACAACTCCGGTTTTACCGGAGCTCGTATAGCAAAGAGCTTCTTAAAGAGTCACTCGGTTTCAATCGCTCACTTTCACGCCTAATTATGTATTTAATTAAGTCTTCGACACTGTCAACGGCTAGGTATTAACGTCTCTAAAGTTCCTCGCGAAACAGCAAGTTTCTTAATGAGATGTCAGTAACTTTGGCGATTAAGAAACATCTGGATCTGAAACTAATTAAAGGGTTATTAATTGTTGTACTACCAAAGAAGTGCACGTTCTAAATCTTAGTGTTTTTAAATATTTTTATAGAATGTAATATAAATGAATATAAAATAAAAATGTAGTGAAGCTAGGCATGAATGAATTCGATATTGTATTAATTTAGTACATTAACGGCTGGTAATAAAGGAAGGACTGCACCCGATCTATTATTATTTCACAATTATTGTTTTGATTTCACGTCAAAAGCATATATGCCGATACAAATTAATCAAAAATCGTTTTTGCTTGTAAAAGGAACAAAAATGCAATAAATGTACATCCTTCTGTACTTGCAAAATTATATTTGAATCCTTTTTCGTATTTGAATTCTTTAAACTCTAATCTACGACTATAAAACAATAATACCATAATAATTGTGCACGTCAGAAACTTCACGTCACTAAATATCAGAAAGAGTTTTATTCGTTGTTTTAAATTTTTCAAATTATAACTATGTCAGGAGTTTGTTCACATAAGCTTCTCATGTTTCATTTTGCAAGTTTATGCGTCGTGCAAATTACGTTCTTATAAAAAAAATAGACGCAACTAATGTTGACAAACATTGAGAATAATTAAACTAAACTAAATTACTCTCAAATATTTTTTTGTTTTACATTTATTTTTTACCGTACGATTTTACCGTACGCGTGTGACCTGGGTTTCAACTCCAGTGACCGCTGAATTTACCACGTGGTGCAAAAAAACATCGGGATCAATAACAGAAAAATATTATTTTGAGGACATATGAAGTCTCATAAGATATATGTATATGTATGTATATATTGACGCCTTGTTCCCAACGGGGTAGGCAGAGACAATCTTCTTCCACTTGTTACGGTCCTGACACACGTCTTTTGCTTCTTCCACTTTCATTAATCTTCGCATGCATGCTCATTGGTTTAGAGCACTCTTGACCTGGCTTTTTTTTCAGAACGTCTCCGATTTGAAATCGTGAATTGTTCGCCTAGGGCTTCTTCTCTCGACTCTACCATTTACACTCGCCTCATATATTTGTTTCGTCAACCTACTTTCATGCATCCTCTCCACATGTCCAAACCAGCTCAGCATCCCTTTCTCAATTCGTGTCACTACATCGTCTTTCACGCCACAACGCTCTCTGATCACATTATTTCGAACCCTGTCAGTTATCTTCACATAAATCATACTTCTTAACGCTCTCATTTCTACTGCATTTACCCTGCTTTCATGCCTCTTCTGTCATACCCAGCTTTCATATGTTAGTGTTGGTACCAATACTCCTCTATGCACAGCCAAATGAGCTTTGTGAGATATCGTCTGGCTGTTCATAAATGTATGCAATGCCCCATTCACCATATTACCTGCCATCGCTGTTGTTCCCAAGTAAACAAGCTCTTTCACTTGCTCTAAACTATCTTCCCTAATCTTGATACATACTACCGTCATCCTCTCCTCTGTTTCAAACACCATAACCTTTGTCTTATTAATGTTTACTTTCATTCCCTTTCTTCCCAGTGCTCCATTCCTTATTGTCACTATTGCCTGCACTTCCTCAGCCGATGACGCAAGTAAGACTTGATCGTCGGCGTAGAGCAAACATTTAACAAGCAACTCATTTATTCTTAGTCCACAATCAATCTAATTCAAATCTGTCAAACAAGTATCCATGAATAAATTGAACAGCCATGGGGATGCTACACAGCCCTGTCTAACACCTTCATGGATATCAAACCAGTCCGTGTACGCACCGTTTATTCTGATACAGGCTCTGGAACCCTCATATTGGGATTTCAGTGCTCGGGTCAGATCACTGCTCACTCCATGCAAAGATAGTGCCGACCACAATTCATCTCTCATCACTTTATCATAGGCCTTCTCCAAATCTATGAAAGCGCAATAGACTTTTTGGTTCTTAGCCAAATACTTTTCAACTATGCACCTTAAGGAGAATACCTGATCCGTGCATCCCATCCCTTTCGAAATCCTGCTTGCACATCCCATATCATCCCGTCCATGACTCTTTCTATCAAAACTTTAGGATACAATTTGCCGACCACACTGAGTAGGCTAATACCTCGGTAATTTTTACAATCTTGTTGCGATCCTTTTCCTTTGTACAGTGGCACGATTACAGCCTTGCACCAGTCCCGGTACTCGGCCCATTGTCCAACACAAGTTGAAAAGGCGATACAACTGACTAGCTACCACGCTAGATGTAATAAGTTATAATAAGTAATAAGACTTAAAAAAATAAACTTTCACGACCATATACTTAATAATAAATCCGCCTGGTCAGTGGTCTAGACATTTTCTTTAGTCGTTTCACCAGAACTTATTTGGAAGCACGAGACCGGTGAAGAGCCCCATGATTTAGGCAAAGGCAATGGAACATATTTCGTTAATTTCTTTGGTACAAGCTCCACGTAGGAGATCAACCTCGGTCCTGGTTCGGAGGCAAATCCCATGACCACTTGGCTATCGTGGCTATAATTAGAATAGGTTATTTAAAAAAAAATTAACTAAATAAATTTTGTAATTTGTGTAACTACATTAATTTATTTTTGCAATGTGCTAATTATGTTTAGGTGATTGACACTACGGTTATATTACGACTATAATTAAAATTTTCAGTATTAAATATTAAAGATATAATATTTATTTAAGACAGAATGTGTGGAATCCTATGTCCGGTATATAATCCACTTTTTGCCTTTCCGGAATATAGCATGTAACGGGTGACGAATCTTGTCACCTGATGTGCTCTCGGAGATTGCCATGAGATATACAACGATTTTCTCTTTATCGCCACTTACGACATCCCCGGGTGAAAAAGGGATTGCAGATTCTTACACTTTAACCAAATGGCTATTTTAAGGTTTATAACTCTTTGGGATATTCCAATACTTTCTTTAATCGTCCCCACAACGCGACCAAATGGAGTGAAAGTGATGGGACTTCGTATACCGTAACCACAATGACGTGAGCCGTCGTCAAGTCAAAATATCATAGATTTTGTCGTTTGAATCTAATTGCAATTCTCTATTAGTTGTTAATTGAGGTTTTCACGGGTTATTGTGGTCATATTTCAAATATACAAAAACACTTGTAGCTTGTTAGATTATCATTTAAATGTTTTATTTATTTTTATAGAACATTACATTTAATAATAAAGAGTACCATTTTACTTAAAATCCTAAGTACTTAAAATGAAATTTTATCGTGGTGCTAATAATGAGTTTGCTGCAGTGGTTTCCGGTAGTTTCTATGGTGATGATATCTAATGGACCCTGATGTCATTACAGTATTAAAATTTACTTTATCTAACACAAACTACAAACACTTCCAAATATGTTACTTGTATACAATGACAAATTTTCGTGTCGTTTAATGTTTGGTCGCATAAAACCTCGGTCATGAGATACGGAATCGTGGTAGAACGTTCAACTCAAACGTATTGGTATCATCTTGTAACTTCCAGTATATTAGTATTGTGGCAGAAAAAACAATGATTGAGACGGCACACAAATAGCAACAAGGTGACTATGGTCCAACATAAATACAAAGAGTCGATCTCGGTTATGATCTCGATGTTCGAGTTTAACCAGTGGCATCAAATGACCGCCCTAAGAACTAAGAGTGCGTTTAAATTATATTTGAAAATATATATGTAACCCGCAGTGTCCTACTTTACTTTTTAAAATTTGTCCACTCTTGCATTTTCCCGAGAGAATTTGAACCAAATTCTTGACTCCCCAATAAGCACTCGTTCAATACAAAACAACAAGTAATCAACCTTGCCAAAAGACACAGAAATTCTAGTCGCTAGAAAGCATTTATTTTAAAAACAAAATTCTTTGAGAACATTTGAAATAAAAAAATCTTCATTTTAAATTGTGAAAAAATTATAATAATATATACCAGTACTGCGGTAAATTAAAACTTAGGAGGTTCTCTCTTTTTTATAGATTTTAAATATACGGAAATTAAACACGGTACGAAAAAAAGTTTTGATATTTTTATAATGCCCACTTTTCGAACTTTTTTAAAAACGATCAAAATATTTTTTATGACTTAGTATTATTTAATATTTAGTTTAAAGTCGTAGTATTATCAATTTTAGTTATTTAATATTTAGTAGTTATTTAATATTTTTGTGAGTCAATCTAATTGAAAATGGCTACTTCTTTTTAAATACATACAATCCTTAAAATATTATACACTTAAAGCAGAAGTCGTTATATTTGTAAAATTAAATTCAAACGAAACCAAAAAAAAATGTAAGTTAAGGATAAATAAAACTAGTTATAATTTAATTGTCAGTTGTTAATTAAATGATCCAAAGTTGTATAATCTATGTAATTAAATACATAAATTACTTAATTTACAATTTAAATATAATAAATTTTATTACAAATACGATGTATTTAGTAAAACAAAACACCGACACGAATAGAGATAAGAAGGAAGAGTATATTTGTAAATTAAATAGTGTATTTACCTGCTCCATAGAGGAAAGAGCACTTAGTTACGGCGAATGAAAGTAAAATGAAGCCAAGGAAAGTTCTTTACGCTGATATTACTTTAAATTACATACTCACTACGAGACGAGAGTGAATCTACTAGAGCATTAACGAGAGTAAGCAAGAGCATAGACTAGGTTTAATCTAGTCTGATTAAGCTTAGCTGTGTATGTTTTTTGCCTTTTAAAAAAAGCTCATTGAGACTGTTGCACACTGAGCTGTAATTTTTTCCCTGTTCTAGAATATAAAATAACCTTACCTGTTATAAATTATAAATTGGGTCTTACAGAAGTAGTCCATAAGGACCCAGGCCTCCATCAAATTTCAGGAAAATTTATTAATTTTTACACGATGGTTTCCGCCATTGGCAAGAACGAGTAATTTACGTCAATTAATAATTTTAGTGGTGTCGGCCAACGGGAATCAAACCCAGGTCTTATGAAACTAATAGTTACAGTGATATATCCTTTTGTTTGAAATAAATGCCCAGGAAGAAATTATACCTTTCCATTTCCACTTCTTGATGTTTACAGTTTACAAGTATATCCTGTTACAGATAATATGTCCATTGAACGAAGGCAGCCGACAATTTAATGTTCAAGTGCTTGCTATTGCTGAGGTATTTGTACTGTATATTTGTAGATTAAATAGGCCATGGTATGCTCACATACGAAAAGCTTTGTTAAAACGGAAACAAAACGAAAAACACTAAACAGCGAGGGAAGTTTACAATGGAAGGTACAAGTATGTTTCTAAAGCCTGACCCAGAGACCTGTTCTCCATGTGGCCAAAACATCTTTTAATGAGAACAAAAAAATTTAATAATGGAAAGTTGTTCCCCGAGGAATTATCTATCTTATCTAAGGTCGATGGTAGACAAACATCTTGCCAAAAAAAGCTGGAATGGTTTAAATACAGTATTTGCTGTACTGTCCATGCTGGACGAGAAAGTTCCAATCTGGGCGAGGGCGTCTTGTACTAGTCAATAACAATTGGGGCACAACATATTTGGATGACGACACGAGGCTCACCCCCCGTAACGTTTTATCTCCTGGAAAGGCGACAAGTAATTTCACTGCCACTGTGCCACATGCCAAGTGGACGACTGAAGGAAATTGGGCCTACCCCAATATGAGACTGGGGAGCGTGCTCATACATATATACGAGTACATGGATATTTCGGTGCTAGTTAATCGTTAGAGTTTCGTCTATCTGCCACCACAGTGTACTGCGTGGAGGAAAGGTTACATGAAGAAAAGTTAACAAAAATGCTCACTATTTTTTTTCTGTTGAAAAGAATTCTGAAAAAATCACTGATAATTTTTAAGGTAAGGTTATCTGGAAATAAAATAAAATAGATGAAATTTAAAAGTTGATTGAAGATTTTATAAGGGTTTAATTAAATAATGAAAGCTGATTAAACTTTAGTTTGTCGCACTTTATTTGTGCCCACACATTGTTCATAATGAGAAAACATCAGAGCATAATCCGCCAAGCTGCTCCACTCGTAAGTAAACGAAATTGCACGACGTTTTCCTTATATAAATGTTGGTTTTATAAATAAATCAGAATACCAGATTAAACTTAGACCGTATAGAACAATCTGTTGTTTAATATTAACAAATGAAGGTGAAACAATGGAGAGGGGTCTAAGCGCTCGTAGCGGAGGTGTTCCCCGACCCGACAGTGCGCCGCATCCTATCCTCATTTAATTTCCTTTCGTCATATCGCGACTGCAATGGACCCAGTACAGAGCCAGTATCTCTATATCAGCTAAATATCGAAGTTAAAGGGACAATTCAGGAATTTAAACCAAGTAATAGTCTTAAAAATCTATTTAAAATAAAATAAAAGAAAAATAGCATCCCTGCGACAGATGGCGAATGGCCAACTCGACTCGATTGGCTGTAATAATGATTAGGAAATTATCCAGACCGATACGGACAGCATCTGAGATGTTGGGGTCTGTAATATCCAGCGACGAAAGTATGTTACTGGGTTCGAAGCTCTGAGGAGTCAAGTCAATATTTTCGCAATATAATAATTATTGGTTTTCGGGTCTGGTTGCATTGTGTTGCGTCCTGCATCTGACACTGCGTATAACTTTCGATAGTATATCATAAGCGTTACATCAGATGCGTGATGATAAAGACAAGTGGGAACCTCTGCGTTTGCCGCGCACACTTCAGTGCAAAGATATATCCGGCGAAGCACTTCCGATGGTATTTGGAAGTTACCGCCGTGATTTCAATCGACTAGAAGGATATCATGCAATGCATAATGTAAGAGGTGAATTAGCTCTTAAACAAACTTTAGCTTATTCTAACGAAATAAAGATAACACGTAGAGGTTACACTCTTTGCTGTCAGTGTTACATTAGTGCTTACAAGGGTATGTAGCTCGGAAATTGCTCTTCGTTAAGTACCTACTCAAGAAGCTTCTCGGGTTGCCAGATATTATAAGCAGACATTATAAATGAGGTAAAAAACGTTAATGGTATTTTAATTAGCTAAGCCACGTTAGCCAAGTGGTTAGTGGATCTGCCTCCGAATCAGGAGACCAGAGTACCATCAACCCTATATGGAGAGCTCGTAACAATGACTTTTTCGAAACATATGTACGATTTGTATAGTTGGCCTGAACACTAAAACGATGAATGTCTGTTACGTTGTTTTAAATAAATTTTTAGACCAGAATTGAATTTATTTTATTTGTTTATTTCAAATTAAGAAAAGTCACATCGTTTTAATTGTACTATGACTGCATTTAGTAGTTAGTAGGTTTCAATAGAGATAGGAGGATAAAAGTAATAAATATTAATGATTTATATCCGAATGCAATGGCACTATTATACTCGTAAATGTGATCTGATCTATTTATTTAAACCGAATAATAGAAATGACATGTAAGAATCAAAATTACAATTTAATGTTATTAAACAGATTGCGATCATACCCTTCGCTTTTATTGCATTAGGTAATAGTTAAATCGTATTAATCAACACGCAACACGCAAAAACGAACAAAGTGCACCCTGCATCTAGCTATTTTTAATCCTTATAATACGATAAAAGTGTTGATAATTGGTATTGTACGATTTCATTTATGCTGAAAAAAAATTCAAATATATTTTTTAGATAATCGTTAAATTGTGCGCCTGACCGAACACCTGGCAACACTAAGAGCGCACTGAGGGCGGGCGCGTGTGGAACTCTAAAGCGACCTCGAGAACAAATGAGGGCAGGGACTCTCGAGTTAGATGGTGGGAAGATGGGGCGTTCTCTATGGACGTAGACTATTTATTGTTATGTCCCCGGAACTTATGTTACCGGAAAGAGAATATTAAATATTCTGTAAAAGATAAAATTTATATAATAAATTTCCAAAAAATAAATTACGTAAATTAAATTACAAATTGCTAAGTAAAGCCAGGTTCCACTAAACTCCACTTTCCACCAGATAATAGTTAATTACTAGTAAAGTTAAAAATTCGCCTTACATTTTTTTCACACACATTATTATTTCAAATATAACTGGTTTGCTCTAAAGTGTTTTATGGTCTTAATCGGGAAATAAAAACAAAATAGAGATGTATAAAATATTAGAAGTATTTTGTTTTTATGTATATTTTATATAGTATAGATCATCACAAAATCTCCAAAACAATAAAGCCTACAAACTTGAAATTCGGCTGGTAGATACTAGATACTAGGTATCTTACATGACATAGGAATCTATTAAAATGTTTTTATTTTGAATTCATCCCCTAAGAAGTTAAACAGGAAAAGTCAAAATGTGTATAGAAAATACTACTAAACAAGATAAAATGTCAAACCATCTATAAATTGTATCTTCAAAAACAACTGTCTTTCAGTATACATCAATGTTACCAGTTAATTTTTTATACTCTAATTCGCTATTTTTTCGAAATTTGTGATATAAACGGTTACTCTCAAAAACGAGCTCATTCTCAGTCTAATAGTTGCTAGAATAGATTTATTCTACAGCATTTCAAGTTTAACCATCGCATAGGTATTCTAATTCTTCATAGTACGTGGGCGAACTAGGTTCGACGCCCGATGCCGAACGATCTTTCTCTGCTCAAAACTCTTTGAGATAAGGCCTTCACAGGATGCTAATTCAATAAAAATACCATGGTTAATATAAATATTACCTTGAGCTATGTGCCCCAATTGTATCAAATTTGTATCGTGTTAGAGTATTAATTTTTAGATTAAAAAGCTGCAACACACCTCTGGTGTTGCATATGTACGTGGGCGATAGTAATAACTTACCATCAGGTGAACCGCTTACTCCTTTGCCGCCTTTCCCCTAAAAAAAAGATAGAACGTGACGGGTGGCGAGTCTCTTCGTCGGATTTACTACCAGAAATTCTCATGTCAGCATGAGATTTTCAAGGCTTTTCCCTTAGTCGCCTTGTATGATACCCACGTGAAGAAAGGGGTGGGAGATACTTAGGCCGCTACCACACGGCAATACTACAAATAAACATACAAGTAACGATGATGATTATTCATTATTGTATATTTCGCAAATGATACCTACGGGTATAGGTACTTCGCAAAGGTTGGCAGCGTAATTCGAGCGAAGAGTAAGGTTTTTACCCGACACAGACTTATCGTGTTTCTTCGTCTTTTGTAATAAGAACCCTGCTACCATTCAGTAGTAACACATCATTTCATGATTACAGGGTTCCTAACCTCGAAAAGAAAAATGTATCCTACGAAGTACATTGAAAAGGGAGAACCTAGAAATAAGCATAGTACTTAAATACTTACATTTTATTCATTCACTACTTCTACGCTGCTTAATGTGCACAAAGACGAATGATAAGGTACTTAATGTTTTTAAGATTTTAGTATAGTGTTCTTTATTCACAATTAAAAAAAAACAAATATGCTCTTACGACCTAACACAGTGGTGGTGATAGGTCTAGATAACTATTTTAGTAGTTGGACCCTATTTTTATCAGAGCTATATAACGTGACAGTGAGTAGTGAGCCTGTCGCCATCTTAGTGTCCAGGCCAGCGATACAAATTCTTAAATAAAAGCATTGGCAATGGCATACTTAAAAATGTTTTCCGAAAAACATGCAAAAATAAAGGCGCCTGTCCTTCTTTTATGGAAATGAAACTCAACGCTGCAAATAACTATAAAAAGTTGTAAAATGTCTAGAAAATAAAATTAAGTAAAGTAAATCAGTAGTTTGTAACATTATATTAGTTGCAATAGATTGTGGAGCGAGACCCCCTGCTCGCGAGTTTAACTCGCCCCCCAACAGTTTTAGTTTTATAAACTTTTACTAATTAATCAATGTGTAGAACTAAAGTGCATGTTATATTATATTAGATCAAGGCCTTTATTAGAACTGTCTAACAAACTACAAGTACACTAAGCGTCAACGGTACAACGAACTTTATGACATAATAAGAACATCTGCTAAGAAGATAAAGCGTATCACATTGCATGATTGCGGTACAATGTTATAGCGACAAAAGGGTTGATGATATTTGTGTTGATGTCACGAGATGTGACATCTACTTGGCACAGTCTTACTTTATGGATAGAACTAGTTCAATTTCGATCACAACCATGTCCAACAAAAAAACCTTTAAAAATTATACAAATACCTCTTAACTGTAAACAAAACACGAGAACACTAAGCTCAGTTAAGCTGATTTATCAAGTCAGTTAGTTGTGGATCCCTCATTAGAATACAGTTCACCTATACACAGGTGATTATTTTTCGGTTAATCGTGTTACGTAAATTATTATCTGCTGTAATTATCGCTTTGCCGTTACATCGAGTAAGGGGAAAAAAGTGTATTTGTGATTGTTTCATTATGAATACTTACAACACCATAGATAATTATCACAGTAACAACTTCAGGTAATTATTGAAGGTGTTCTCGTTGTTGAAATCGAAATCAGGGACTTCGTAATCGATATTCATACGTCCACTTTTAAATATAGGCCTCCCCCAAAGATTGTCATAAAGCACGGTCCTGAGCCACTTGCATTCATCGACTTCTGCAACTCTGTGCAAAGCGTCGCTCCATTTTGTGAGGGGTCACGTTCTAGATTGGGTTTGCCTCTATGAGGTTCCCATTAGACATCTTTCTTCCCCAACGGTGATATTGTGATATACTCTTCGAGTTTGATTTATTTGTTGATGAAATACTTTAAGAATACAGCGGCATAACACAAATTCTAACAAAAAGGTCGATTTAGTTTCTCGTCATTAACAAACGATATAAATCAAGTCACCAAAAAGCAATAGAGTAGATAAAATTCATGTACATTTTCTATTTGTTCTAGGTGATACAAGCAAGACAAGCAAGGGTATAATTTAGTTCTGGCTTCAAATATTTTTAAAGGATTTGATTATATAGTCCTATTTAAAAGGAAAGAGGGCTCTTTTAGAACATGATCTCTGGTAAATAGTCTCGTAGTCATGATCTCTGGTAAGTATCTCTGGGTAGGTTGGGTTGGATCACGGGTGTGTGAACCCGAGGCGGAACGTCAGTAAATAATAAAATAACTTCCCTTTTGCTTGTCCGCTAATGTAAAATTAGGCCTAGTTGATTTATTATTAATTTTGTATACGGAATTACGTATCCATGTAAAATGTAAAATTAATGATCCTGTACACAGTAACGACGGACACTTTCTAATAATTTCTCCTTATAGAGTTCACAATTATAGCTAGCCAAATTTTTTTTTATTATTTTATATCAATTGTCTTTACGGTATAATAAATATGTAATATTATAATTAAATTACATAAAACGAGGGTCATCGCTATAGTAAACAAGAGCAAACTGAGTTCGAGTAGATAATTCTGAAACGTACAAATTATTGGTTTTCTGGTCTGGATATTTTGTAATTGTTCCCCTGTATCTGACACAGCATCCCAAATAAAACCAACAGTATTACTTGGAATATGTACAAAAGTCACTATAGATAAGTGATTAGAATCGTTGATCTAAACACTAAGATGACAACAGGCCTACTGTCACTTTGTTTTAAATAAGTTCTAGTAAAATGTTTTTATTATGTTCCTACATATCTCTCTTAAAATCAATGTCGCACTAACTCTCGTAACTACTCCAGTGCCGGTGGTGCGAAACGAAGACTAACCGGATCAAAATATTTATTGTTCATTCTCAATGTAATATTCAATTCAATATTCAATATTCTCATAAATTTTATGTCTAGAAAACCAAATTCCTTAAGGCGGAATGTGTTTGTTTATATAGGTTCTATGACATGTAATGGTAAACAAAAATAATAATATATAAAATGGATATTGGTGTAGAGTTTTGTTAATTTCGCTCAAGTGTCTTAACGACAAACTTAATAAGCTGTTGCCGTAACGGCGTGTCGTAACGGAAATGTGTTTGTTTGATAAATTTATTTAAGCAGTCATCCTGCTTCTCCTTTAGAACGTTCCCGGGATACCATCCATTCATATTAACCATCGTATTACACAGTCTGTGTCTAAAGGTACATGACCAATTACGCTTTAGCGCTGAGGGAGGAAGAGAACAATTTATTGTGGCCTCAAATCACTCCAGCGCAATGGGGCTCTCCTACACTGCTATATCCCACCTCGTACGTAACATTCATTTATGCAACGTATTGAAGTACCTGTACTATATTATTACGCAAAGTATAATTATTTTAATGAATGTGAAAACCATTTTGACTTTAAGATAGTTAATAGGAAGAAAGTTACGGGAAATCTTTATAATTAACATGTATAATAATGTAAGTTTAAAAGATAAGAGTGTAAGGGGGAATTACGATCGTTTTCTTTAAAGATTTACCTCACCTTCACGCGGCGCGCTCTGCTGACGAACTGGTCTCTGGCGACCGATTGATGGCGAAATAACCATTCGAATATACCGTACCCAAATGTCATTGATTGGTAATGTCCTCATTCGCAACATCTCTAGTGGTGTTCAGTTACTACGCTCCGCACCGGTCTAGGTTGGTGGATATGAGCATGTCTTTCATGCCAGCATAAGTTGGCGCTTGCTCATGAAAAGGCCCATCCAGGAGTGGACTTATACAAGTTCCTATAGTAGGAAACCTGGAAGTCTCCCAACCCACTTGTATAAGCGTGGCGGACTCTTCCCTGCTCCAATACCTTCTCAAAAATGAGAGGTGACCTGTGGCTTGTACGAGTAATAAGACCTTTAATGACTTAATAATATCTCTTTAATAAAATGAGTGAAAGTAATATCCGACTGGATAAAAGATAGGCATTATCTTCTATGAGAAGAAGTCCTTTATAAGTTATACATATTGAAGGATTTTTAGTTTTACTATGAAAACCTGTTACTTTCAACCAATATAAATTGATATATATAGGACTCTTGTAAATATTACTTCATTATATATATTACTTTAAATATTACTTCATAACTTTAACCGTGGTAGAACCAAGCGGAGGCTTTTGCTTCGGCTCGAATGAGCATAAAAAAATATTTATAAACTAGATAGCGGAAGCCTCATTAGCTACGCTAAATTTGACTAAATGGAATTCTGTAATCTCTGCCTATACCTATGGGTTACAGGCGTGAGTGTTGAGTTGTCGTGCTATAAATTCATAACGCTTATAAAATTTAAATGGCTGTGTCAAATTACAATGTATGACGAAGATGACACCGGAAGTGACACAGATATAGCGGGCTCATTAGGGAAAATAGGTAGGAAATATAAATAAATGGTATAATGACAGGACACTCCCGTAAAAATTAAGGAAGTCTACCTGGGGACGCCACGTGACATACCTTTATTACCATCCAAACGCAACGGGAAGCCAGCCGAGTGAATTTGACATGTGAAACGTGACGATGGCATTTCATAAATTGATCAAGGGACTAAAATATTTTTTTATTACATTATTATTATAATTTTGGCGTGATGTCCACCTACTTGTCAAACTGTTTTTAACAGTAACTGGAACATCGTAGAAACCATGCAACATATATAAACTTGAAATTTGATTTATATCATCACCATCACCATAATTTCAGCCTATCACAAGTCCACTGTTGAACATATACCTCCCCCAAGGATAGCAACAAAGCTCGGTCCTAAGCCAACTGAATCCATCGACTTCCCGCAACACATATACTTCGGTATATACTTACATAGATAAAATAAATAGATAAATGTAACGAGTTCTACTAAGTGTTATATATATATATCAACAATTTCCGTGACCATTTTCCATCTCTATCAGGTAAATAATATCATGATCATCAAAACTTTGTGAGTCTATAGAAGAAAAGAAAATTCAATAAAATGTAAAACAATTTTAGAAAAGGAAACTTAAAGTTTCATACTAATATTGTAAATTAAATTAAATCATTTACCTTACTCCATTTAATTTTAATAAGTAAAATAATTAAAATTAGAGCAACGTAGTAATTAAAATATTGTAAGTACCGCAATGCGAGAAAACAAGTGTCAAAGGACTCGACCAAGTTCCCACTCGATTACCTCTCCTACTGTAAACAAACACTCAGTTCCCAAGAGCCCATTTAATATATGATGGTCTTGCAAATTAAAACTTATGTGTACGTAATATCGCACATTTTACAGTGATAGGTGCTCAGTAACACGTGAGATTCACTGAAATTGAAGATTTATAGCTTTTGATTTCACGCTTAGGATTATTTTGCGGTAGATGAATTTCACAAAATGTAATAAATGTACGTAGATATGGATCGCATGCGATTAATATTTAGTTTTGTGCTATATATTTTAAAGGTCGAATATACGTATTCGAGGCTGGGCAGACCTTTATTATATTTATGATGATATTATGGCTGTAAGCAGGTCAGTTATAACTCTTCAGACCTTCGGTTTGGGTTTTCGTCGTTTCGACGCCATCGAAAGCTAACCTGAATCGATGTCAACATTCATCCGATTAAAGTGATGAGATATCGAAAGGGCTTGAGTACTCTGATCACGGGCATTCTTATAACATGTTCTGCTTATTGACGAGGTTCAATCTTTTTTTTCATAATGAAATTAGGCACATCATATATCACGTGATTTCATTGCGTTCCCCTGAACATCGAATTCACAATATGTGATTAACTAGTGTAATGAATCAAACTAATGCAACCATTGATATTTTATAATAGTGAGTATGCCAATACAGGACAAGTGGTCAATACGGTGGACAATGGCACCAGATAAGTGATATATAACAAGTATAGACCACTGTACACCGTATGTGGCCCTCATTTAACAGATAGACCTTCAGCATCTCTATGGCAGTGATTTACATGTTTGCTACTAAAAGTTACGCCCCGGTAGTCCACTGGTTGTTCTCCGAATGTAAGGAAAATATTTCCTACAAATCTAATAATATGTTAAATTACGTTCATTGACTTAGGCATATTTAGAATTGCATAAAACGAGAATACACCGCGGAAGCTGTAGGCCACTACGCCTGCATCTTCCTGGTATACAGGCAGATCGTCTGTCACTAATCTATTTCTGTATCCATCAGAGAACAACGATCACAAATGACGCTCAAAACTCCTGAGTCAAAATTTTAAATACGCCATCAAGAATAAATTTATTGACATACATATGATAATTGAAATTATTTAATTTTTTAACAATAATCTTCTTTATTTTTGACAGCCTCTAATCAGCCAAGGAAGAAAGGTATCCGAGTGGCAACCACGTACAGGCAAACGCAGTATAGGACGAAGACAAGGAGGAGTGACGACCTGCACAGTGTTGCACGAAGTCGATGAATGCAAATGGCTTAGGAGACTGCTTTATGGCAATCTTTAGCCCACGTTCACCAGTGGACTTGTTACAGGCTGAACTGATAATGATGATAAATCAAACAGCTGCTGGACATGGGCCTCACCTACAGGGACAACTTGTAGGAATTATTATTCCTTGGGAAGTACACTTAAACTATTTTAAAATATATTTATATATGGTTTCGTAGTTCAACTGTAGGCGTCGGATGGGCTACGAAACTACGTTTACCTTTTTAATCAGAATGTATTGTCAGTATGATAGTAATCCCCATTTTCTGACACCAAATTTCAACCGCCCTCCTGTCGTATTATTTGCACTTTCCTTTGAATACGAACTGCGAGAGCGTGTTCGTTCCGTGCATCGTATACTCACACATTCAGACTGTTATAAAACTCGTACATATACTTGGCAACTTCTCACAATCACCGAGGATTATATCCATGGTCGAAATATTTTTCTTCTTTATGGAAGAAGGAGGCAAAAAGCTCATTTGCCCTGCTCACAAGTGCCACAAGTGCCACAACCTGCCACAAGTGCCACAACCTGCCACAAGTGATCACCGACGCCCACGAACATACACAACACCAGAGGAGCTACAGATGCGCTTTAAGAAATAGGCTCTTTTCTTGAAGGTCCCTAAGTCGTAACTGTTCGGAAATACCGCTGGCGACAGCTGATTCCACAAAGTCCAAGTGCGTGGCAGAAAACTTCCAGTAAAACGCACTGTGGTGGAATGCCAGCCATCTAGATGGTATTGATGAAACTTGGAATTCTGTCGCGACGTACGATGGTGAAACTCAGCGGCTGGGATCAATCCGAACAGTTTCTCAGTTGGGGTTAAATAGGACTAAATTACGTCGACCCCAATCCGAGACTTTGATTAACAAGGTCTCAACTTCAGGCACAAGTTTATTCTGGCACTCTTCGACATGTTCCCGAGAAATATTCGTGCATCACCCGTGGTGTCGTCTGCATAGCAATGCATGCTACTGATTTGTAGCATGTTGTTCATATGCAGAAGGAACGGAGTGGGAGATAGCACACAGCCTTGTGGAACACCAGCAGTAGTCCGAGCATGCACCGTCGACAACAACCTTGATACTCCGATCAGCGAGGAAGCTGGTGACCCAGTTGCACAATTTCTCAGCAACCCCGTAAGATAAAAGATTTGAAAGAAGCGCTTTATGCCAAACCTTATCAAATGCCTTCGCTACGTCCAAACTAACCGCCAAAGCCTCCCCTTTGAACTCAACTGCTTCTACCCATCGGTGAGTCAGGTAAACTAGAAGATCACCACCAGATCCTCCGCGACGGAAACCATACTGTCGGTCACTGATCAGCTGATGTTCCTCCAGGTACCGCAGGAGCTGGGTGTTAATAAGTGACTCCATTATTTTAGACAACAAGGGGGTGATGGCAATAGACCTGTAGTTGGACGGATCAGCGCGGTCGTCTTTTTTGGGTATCGGATGCACAAATGCTGCCTTCCAAGATTCCGGGACGACGCCTGAAGAGTAGGAGAGCCGAAAAAGACGCATGAGAACCGACGCCAACTCAGGGGCACACAGCCTTAGCACAATTGGAGGGATTCCGTCCTGCCCATTCGATTTATGGATGTCCATGGAGTGCCTTTCGCACTGAGCGCTGCAGAAACTGAGCGTCCAGCATGGAACACTCACCCACTTGCTTTTTAATCACATAAGAGGCTACCATCAATTGTTTTAGGTGATGATGGCAACCAACAATAAGCTAAGTTTTATTCTGTAACTAAGGATCTGTTATTTGCCAGTAATGTTTAAAAACCAATTCTTAGTAATTTACGTACCTATGAAACTGGCTTTATATTTCTAGGTAATTTATATCAGCCCTACTTTTGCACAAAGCGCAGAAACTTACAAAAGCAGCAATATAGAATGAATAAGCACTGTAATGGAACTGGGTTTTTCAAAGACTTATGAACAATAGATTTTTTGTTGTTGCTTTTTAATAATTAGGTCAGAGTTTCGTTGCACTTTTACTTATAATTTAAGGACTTTGTGAATATCTTAGGTGACATAGTAGGAACTATATCTGTCACATGGTTTCGGTTTGTACGGTGGCCAGAGTACATCCTCACCAAGTTATAGAATCGTTAAAGTTATAAGGCACGATATCAACAACACATTTCGGTTTTTGTGTATTATGATTATCTGCGATCCTAGTCCTGTGAAAATTGCGGGCGTGGTGAAGCCGCGGAAGGAGAGGAGTGTCGGTGGTCAGTGGGGAAGCCATGTACCAGATCCGCTGCCTGTCGAGAAGTACTGGCTTTCTTTATCCCCGTGACCCCCGGATGTTGTAACTCGGAGGACCACGCGGGATAGGAGGCCATGTAACAAGGTTCATTCCGATCCTTGGAACACCGTGGGGTTTTAATCTGTGCTAGACTGACATTAACTGTCTACCGTTTAAATCGAGATAACAAACGTACACACACACGTACAGTTCACCTGATGATATATGGTTGGTGCAGCCCATTGATTCCGGGATGTATCCTCGGTTATCAAAATTCTAAACATAACACTTTAATGTTGATATACGTTATTTTTTTTACTCGACTTTTCTTGCTGTATGGCGAGAGATATTGATCCAATATCTATGCGGTTTACCTCTTCATTGTATGCTCGTTATCCTTCAATGCATGATTGTATGCAATGAAGGCGTTGAATTAAAATTTATTTTTAATTTATAGATTTTAATATCATCCAAAGAAACGAATAATATATTAAGTTGCCTGTGTTTTCATTAACATATTCTTGTACTAAACCAAATGAGATTTTAACGGTTTAACGGGCTAACTAATTCATTACAATTACTGAGCATTTGAGAATAAATGCATTGTTATAAAAAAAACATTGCGACGGGGCTCGTTACTGTCACGTCATGTCACATTTCCCGGAGAGGCAAAAATTAGGTTGCGAACTTTGGCTGTTGTGCCGTAATCTCTTTTCTCTACCTACCCCTGTGGATGACAGATGTTCATGCTTATATTATAAAACATTTGTATTATTTTATTAAAGGTAACTCTTATTATCACGCAATATAACTTATCATCACGCAAGGACTTTTTAATTAAAAGTTCTAGCAACTATTGCACAGCTAAATGTTATCATAACAGTGAACGCCTTGTACTTCTTGAAACTAGTTCCTTTAAATTTAACATTAAAACGTATTATATATGCAACCACTACAACATAATCTTTGTGCCAAGGAGACCAATCAACGATAACAGAATCGTCAAATTATAAATATGTTTATGCCTAATTCCAATATGTCTCAATTGTTTAAACGCAAACATTGTTTGCTATGCAGTATATTTTATAGTCATAACAGACATAGACATTAAATTAATAACAGAATATCGAAAATTGTGGTACCTTTTTTAAGTATTTATTATAACACACTTTCCACTTATGCTCCGGTAAGAATAGTGGAATTTTCACTACAAACAATACTATTACAAATAAATCACTCTCTAAAATATTTGACGTATTTGCCCAGCAGTGGGCACAGGCTGCTACTTTATTTTACTTTACATATAAATATCTATAATGAATGTGTTGCTGGTGAGTAACCTTCTTTACCTCGCGTCGGTTACCCTCAACTTAAGATAACGACTACTTACAGGAGACGACGACGCCGGGTGACAGACTGATGCAAATTGACCGTGAAAGCAGAGGTTCGTGCCTACGGCGTGCAAGTGATAATTGAAATAACGTGCGGGCTTTCTACTTAATAACCGTGAAAACCGATGAAACTGAAAAGCTACAAGGATAATAGTACTCTAATTTTTCTATCAGCCTACATAAGATAGTACATGATGTCGTTGTTAGAAGAACGAATCCAATTTTCCTATACCTTTTTATCAGTTTCTTATAATACATCAAAAAATTTAAATATAAAACTGTATACGATACAAGAAAAATGGGTGTTAAATCAAATAACGACAATGTTACTGGCGTTCTTAAAGTCAAGTGGCGTATAACAGTATTATATTGTTCATTGTACGCACTTCAGCTTGTTTCCCTACAAAGTTCAAAGCTCTAGCAAATACGTAAAAGTGAGATCGATAATTTCCATATGACGCTTCTACGTAAATTACAAAGTTGTATTTGAATGGGCATTTTTCAAAAATTCTATTCATTGATAATGAGATTTAATGCAAATATTTTAATTAATTTAATTAAGTAGTGAGGCCTAATGTAATACGAAGCCTATTAACATAGATATAAATAAAAGTGTGTACTTCAAAGAATTGTGTAATGTAGAATATATTCCGCAAATGCCAACCACCTTGAAATTATGTACCCTGCTGGCTGGCAAAAGGGTTCTGGCGACCAATAAAAACCAGATGGCTAAAGTAGGAGAAAGGCCCGGGTTCGTTCCCTGGAGCCGGCATTACTAAAATTATTGCAACTTTAAGACATGCTTGGCGGTAATAACCGTGAGTAAATCTGCATGTCTGCGAAATGAAAAGAAGTTGGAAAAAATGCTAACCCATCAACCCTCGACGAACCAGCCTGATTAACCACGTATACCTATATATTTTTATAACTTATGATGGAACTAGGTACATTGTAAACGGCTACGATCATTTAAACCATTTTATTCGTAAAAATTACATTTTAGTCGCTCAATATTTTATACGCGTAATATACGCTTACAAAATATTAAATTACATCCTCTTACTATTTCCAAATGCAACTCAACTGGTAACTACGATACCGGAAGATCAATGAACCACCGAATGAAAGTTAATAAGATAAATAGATTGAGCTTATTTTTCTCCTCTTAAAAGTAAAAAAAGTAATAGACTTCCCAAAGTGGGCAAAGTTCTACTCGCATTTTTAGAGAGCCACCTCTTTGCTGGCTGCTTGGCCAGAGGGAGACGGAAGAATTCGCCACGTTTCTCTAATACGAAATGGCTGACTTCACAAGACCTCGCAATTTTTTCTATCCTTTCCCAGACGTGCTGGTTTCCTCACGATGTTTTCACTGCTGGAAATTGGCCTCTTCCAAAGTGGAAGAAGTTGCAATTCTTACCAACCTACGCAGGCAAAAAGTCTAAGTCTAAATAGTTATTGCGCCGTCTATCGGATGGTCGGAAGATTTTGGTGTGTTCCCATAGTGGATTTTTGTTACAACCATTTGTGACTTAATGGTTAGTGTTCCTCTTCGAACTCCAGCCGAAGCCAATATTTAGGCAAAAACAGAGATTAAAGGTTTTTGTGTCTGGTTATGTTGTGTTGCAACCTGTGTCTCTGTCACTACACCTGATCCATCCTACGATGTATCGTATACATCAGTAATGGAGAGTTTAGAACGAGCGAACGCCTCTGCGTTAGCGCGTACCTTTGAGCCACACTAATATCTCCTGCGTAGTTAACAACTGCAATATTCGGTAGATGTTACCAAGGTTGGAATCATCCCGGAGGACATCATCATCATCGAGAAAACTTTATTTTGATTTATGTCATTCCCGACATAGCGGTGTGGCGTAAGAATATGCTATGCACTCTCTTTTCCAGGATGTTGTAAGACGCCGCTAAGATGGATAGATATAAAAGCCTTGGAAATCTAATGGCAATCTCCGGAAGCAAACCCAGCTAAGAGGTTTCTCTCTACATCTTTTATCTCCCGGAGAGGCGATGATTCGTGAAAACTCGTTTGGCTACGCTGAGTATTGCCAAATGGAAATACGTAATCTCTGCTTTCTCCTCTGAGTGAAATACGTAAGTGCTTTTATTTCGGCATCTCTGTTGTCGTAAATGCAAATTATTTTATCAAATCAAATTTATTTGCTTTTGTTCTTGCCTCATATTAAACAAAATAAATAACATCTCATAAGTCTGTAAACAATTTCTAATCAAAGCAGGTAAACGTTATAATGTACTCGACCTCAAGGACCTATAACACATTTTCTTGATACGTATAAATTTATATTTGAGTTGGTTATTAGAAACTTCACGTTGGATAAAAATAATTTATTTCGCGTATTTAAAGATAATCATGAATGATTGTTTTGTTGTTCTAGCAATTTCTACTGTGCAATAACTATGGTCAATTGAAGTCACTATTGGAGATAACATTGGTAAGGTTGAGACTCTAAAAAAACAATGCGTGTCTATGTGAATAATGTATTCTAAAAAACAAAAAGAAAAAAAGCAGAATAAGTTAACGAAAGATGTGTTGCTTCGTCATGATATCCTACGTCCTCGTCCATGTTCACAGTGAGAACTTTTTGAATGCCCCCGAAAGCCCTCGGAGCTGACGCGGGTTCGAATCCCATTAGGGACGAACATTTGTATGATCAATGTCAACCGTCCAGTTACGAAGACAGGAAATCATAGTTTGGGACTGAATGACGTGTGTCTGATATCAACAACTAAAATTATATGCACAAACTATAGTGTTGTTAGGGTAAAAAGTCGCACCTACTTAGATCCCTTAAACTGTTTGTGATTTAGTCTTTTTGCCCGTATCGCGTCTATGCGTTAAGTTCGGAGATAGAGTAGTCGTGGGAGGAGTCGGAGGCGGAGTTAGAGTTGAATACTGTGTTACCGACATAAGACAGCCACTGCAAATCCAGACTCGAAAACGCAGGACAAGTAAATACAAAACACAAATTATCTACGTTAGACTATAGTTAGTATACTGATGAACAAACGCCTCTCAACGAAAGTGCCAACCAAAGCCAGCATACATTACTAGGAAGGTTTGCCCAATACTCACCATGCTGAGCAAGCGGGTTGATCAGAGCAGTGCCGGTACCCTAACAAAAGAGATGTTGCTCCCCATCAGCAGTCTGGAATTTGGTTACCGTAACCTCGTTATTCAGTCGCCAGAGCCTTATTTCTTTGCTAGCAGGGTTGCACACAGGTGTGACACAAATCCCTTTTGCACCGAATTGAAAATTGCAACCCCCGAATCAGCTGGCAAGAAAGAGAATCCTCCATCCATGTTGTACTATAGGTACAGTAAGGATTAAGTTACAAAGCGGACTAAGGAAATAAGTAAATCAAACGAAGCTTTAGTGAAACTACTCCATGCTCACTTTATTACAACTCAGTAATAGCAACAGGCGACTGTTGGGCAAGCTATCTCGTGGACGTCCTCTCGTAAATTGGATCCGATCCAAAAGTAATAAACATGTGACTCAAATGCAATGGTCGCAGTATTTCGCATTTTCGTCGCAAATTTACTCCGCATTTGAGTACAAACGACAGATCGGAATACGAATTTCTACAGAATAAACAAGTGTGTTACCAATGAGCATTCACCTAAGTATTTGCTATTGCAACATTGCATTGCCCACGAGGCGCGTGCGCCGCGAAAGTGATACGCATTGTGCATTTCTTTACTTCATCTTGATAACACTGTATCATGGCAATGCTTTCATGTAAACGTGTCAATGGAAATTTAAAGTGCAGTGTGTAAAGTTAAATGTCGCCAGTAGGAGCCTTCTATTTTATATAGTCATGTGTAAAATAATGCGTATGTACATTTATAAGCAATCTAGTACGTAGTGGTCATTAATATTGATTGGATATTAATTACAAATTACAAAGCAACGTCCTGCGTTTTTTCATTACGGAATTACAGAACGTATAAATATTTAATTAATAGTTATCTATAATAAGTTGCGCGCGTGACTTTGTTTACGTGCATTTATAAATAATATAAATCCCAAACCATAGAGCGATCACGAAGAAACTTTTTTTTTGTAATTTCTGTAACGCGTGTGCTAATTTCAGAAAAAAGATGGGCGCAGACAGACAAAGTTTTTCAAAATCAGATTAAGTCAGCGAATATATACAAATAAAAGTGAAACTTATCTAGTTCGTTTGTATTGAGATTGATTGTGCGGAAGTGTAATTTACTGGCAACAGATTGAATATGAACGTCCTAATCAACTGATCACATCACTAGCTGCTTGTTCATATCGTATGCTTACGTATAGTACTGTGAGGTAATCCAAGTTATGATCTACCACACGTTTGCACGTACCACTGGCGCGTACTCGTTGGGATATTTAAGTAACATTTGTTTTTCAATGTCGGCGTAACTGATGATTATTTTATAAAATGAAATCCGTTAAAAAATAAGCAATCTAGTAAATTGTATTTTGATGTCGAAACATTATCAATATTTTTCAAAAATGAACATGCATTAAAAATTTTATTAATAGATTAGTATTTTGCAACTTCCAGTTAAAATTGGAAAACTGTCAATCAAAAATTGTCCGACCACTGTCTACACCGATTAGGTGATAACATTATGTATACATCACCTTTAAAACACAAGATTATATTTTAATAGATTTAGAGTCAAACACTTATTGGTTTACTGAACCTGGAAACACATCACCCAATCTCGAACTACGATTCCCTGCATCCTGGACAGGAAGTAGACCCTTCTTGTGTCATTAGTCCTAATATGCAATATTTATACATTTTATATAAATAAACATGCATATTCGTGATCCAAAATGTTTGTCCCTGGTATGATTCGAACTCGCAGCACTCGATTTGTAAGCCAATTTTCCTGCCAATTTAATGACAATTTTTAAATTTCTTCTTTAGTAGGCAAAAAAAAATAACCAACCAATATTTTGCGAATATTTTCTTAATGTATATCATTATTATTGATACACTTAATAAAGGTGACCATGGTCCTCCTTCAACGAGAATTAACTAGTTAAAAGTATATACAATACAAACAAAAAAAAAACAAACTGAATATGGAGTACATTTTTGCGACTGAATATAAATCATTGATCTGTTTCTAATAAGGTTTGTTACATATAACTAATTTAATAAATCTGTTTTAAATATTTGCAATTTGCTTCATAATTATAAATATTGTAGCACCATTATGATACGACAAGTACAAATTGAATGTAAGTAAGAACTAGTATTTTTGTTAACTTAACCGTGTCAAACGCAATTATGTATTTAATAAAATAACCATTTACCCTCAGAACGAGAAATGTAACAAATGGGTTGACTTCAATGAAAAATATTTTTACATACGTAAAAATATACAACGTGAAAAAGGTACGTGGGTAGTATTCAAAAAAAAATTGTTTGTTATTCAAATTGAATTTGCCTTCCCCGTAATTTGGCAGCATAAAATTATGTGAAATTTTGACAAATGTGCACTGACGACAAATTACTTTTTTAAATTTTACTACTCAATTACAAATCGCGGCAGTATGTAGACATGACAACATGGCGAGGGATGCTGCGCGGTACAGCCTCCGTCACGGGCGTAGTCGTAGTACGTCCCGAACAAAGCGTCCCGCCCTACCCGCTTCCTGCCTCCATTTCCAGCCCCGGCGAGATGAAAACCCGCCGAAACACTTTTTCATGTATGAAACGCGCACTTAAAAGCTTAAATATAATAGAACGTGCACTTTTAACATAGATTAATAATTTAATATCAACGTACAGCGATAAAAGGAATTGTTGATTAACAAGGAGAGAGTAAGTCGCACGTGTATAGTCAACAGCGCGGCCCGCGGGATACTGGCAGCCTCCGAAATAGCGGGGGCGCGGGGCTGCGCGGGCTCGCTTTTCATTAAGGTCCCGAGCTACGCCGTTCCAAGGGGGCCACCCCGGCCATCAAGGAAAATCTTCAGTCCTTTTGATTTTGGCCGTATTCATTTCGGACTTTCCTTAGAATACGTAAATAACGTCCTGTACATTGAACAACCATTCACAGTTTACAATCCACTAAAAAATTTAAGTTAGGTGTAACAAATAAAGCAACAATGAAGATCAAAGTAAAATAACAAAAACATCGGTGAAAATGATTCTTAAATAAATGTAAAGGGCGATTATCGAGGAAAACAGAAATGTAATCTTAAGCTCCTTAATTTTGATCACAAAGTGGGACTGCCGATTTGTCGATCGTCTAACTAGACACTTTTTTTCATTGCTGCGGCCCATATTATCTACTTAGTTATAAGTATTGCGCCGTTTCTCAGAGGTTACGAAATTATTTTGTTTTTTTTTCAACGAAATTATTTATTTGACGGTCTATTTTTTGCTAAACGTAGTCACTGGCGATCTTGAACTTTGTGGCTAACTAATGGGGAAGGAATATTTTGAATTAGTCGGGTAGCATAGTGAGTACACGATAAGAAAGTAGCGACGTAACTAATCCTTTGACGACATCTCGAACAAATATCGAAATTGCTTACGGTTCCAAACTTTTTAAAATCGATTCAGTAGTTCCCGCGATAAATATACAAATTTTCGTTGTCTTTATAATATTAGTACAGATGATTCCATATTTAGACTCCCATTATATTTTTTTTTAATTCCTTTTCTATGAAATTATAACTTTTACTGTTGTTGTATCTTAAAAAAGTATATCCAGTCGCAAACAAAAATTACTTTTATCTTGGGTATTAGATGGTGATATGATTAATATTTTATTTACAAATACACCTTGTCATCTTCATGTTTTTCTGTTCTGTGGTTCTTCCAGTGCACGAGGATAAAACATTAGTTTATTTCAGTATTCATTATCATCATCATCATTTCAGCCTATTACAAGTCCACTGCTGAACATAGGCCTCCCCCTAAGATTGCCCCGAAGCTCGGTCCTGAGCCACCTGCATCCATCGGCTTCCCGCAACACTGCGCAGGTCGTCACTCCATCTTGTGGTGGGTCGTCCTACACTGCGTTTGCCTGTACGCGGCTGCTACTCGAGAACCTTTCAGTTTTGGTACGAGTTATTTACCGCGCTTGAGAATGAAAGGTAGTCATTGCGATCAAAAGTGTATTAATTGCCATCCACTATCTCTATCAAAGCATGGGTGTATTAAAACGTGACTAATGGGAAGTTGTGTGTTTGCTTAAAAACTCATTTGATGTTGTTACAATACAATATATCTATAAGAAAGTCGGGGTACTGACTTTAAAACTATGTCTTTTTAAAATGTTAGTTATTTTCCTGCACCGGAAGGAGTAAGAGGCGACTACTTTTACAGGCATGAGTTTATGTTTTGCTGTGTCCCTAAAGTCAAAACAGTTAGCGTAGAGTCTACGTCGTAGACATCTAGGTTACTATAATATAACAACGTCCCTGCGCGGCGACTGCAATGTAGGGCGCACAGAGTTCATTGATTTATACATATATAGTAGGGCTCAGGCCCGACTCCTCTGCTGAGGTCCTGTCGTTCCCATTTTTTGGGACTAAACGCTTTCATATAACATTGCAGGCCAGACGGCGGTGTGGCTTTAAATGGCTCCTTCTGAGATTGCTGAGCTGAAGCTATCCGCCTTTTATTTATGAGGGTTGAAGTAAGTGTGGTTAGACCGATCTCCGCTATCTTCATTGCAGCTTTGTTCTGGGTCATAACATGTTTACAGAAAGCAACTTTTGGCGCTCCAAGGCCTCTTGCTACCGATAACACAACCCTATAACAATACATCCCGCAACTCAAACGCGTGAACGATCTTTCATAAGCCGATATGTGTCGTTGGATGTATGCTAATAATATGGAGACATTAAAGTAGGTCCAGAAGAGGTTGAATTTTCCCGTAGTGTTCAACAGTTTTAAGGATTAAGGCCTAATCTTTTTCTATATTTGTTTTCAGGAATCTCCGGATACAGGTTTTCATAAACTTACTAGAAGGTTCTTATGCAATGAAAAAAGGCAATGAAATAAACTATTTTTATTTCATGTTTCTGTTCTTCTCAAAATACTGTTAATAACGCGTAGGCAATTCATTTGGCACAAATTATTCTTCACAGTTAATACAGAACTGACGAGAAATTGACCTGTTTTGTTACATGTTGTGTTTTGGTTGAATATAATACATTCTATATTCACAACTATTCGGTGCACGCTGAAAAGGAACAATGCTTACTGCATACAAAGGTTGCTAAGCGTTCGCACTTACACCATCGATGAAACTTATCCCAATGGGTGTAAAATGAATAACGAATTGTAAGTTTGTAACTTTTTAACGTACTTCGAAAAAGGAAGTTATCGATGTACAAATATATTTTGTTTAATGTTGTATCCAATTATTCGGGCATATCTAACCGATTTGGTGGGTTTGAAATTTGCCGAAGATCTGATAATGTACTAAATGAAATTTGGAGATGTTGAGTGACTATGAACGACGGCTTTTTGATTAAATAATTATTCTTTACAAATTAAAATATATATTAACCTAGTAGTAGACAATAATAATATACTGGTAAACTCAAGCCTCTCAGTTCCCTCAAAGGTTGTCACACATTCCTTGACTTCTTTCTTTATTGGGGACTTACTACGGCTGTTTTCTATATTACCAGTGTATCCCTCACTCTAAGCGTCGTGGCGTAATGTGCCGAAATCTAAAATATCACATATCCCAGTCCTAAAATACAAAACCGGTAACAACCTCTCAACAGCAGCAGCCTCTATAGACCGACTTGTCAGGTTCGGCGAATGCAAAGCCGTCTATTAAGAACTGCAGCAAGTATAAGTAGCTTTTCTTGTTTCCAATCTGAAGTGGCTAATGGTCTGGTTGTTACAGTAATGATTTGCAGTAGCCGTAGTCCAGAGTGGAGACCGCAAAAGTAGATTGTATGACTAGCTAAATCGAACATGTGGGAAAAACGGCTGCCAGCAACTTTATACGTGAAACGAACGGTTACGGTTACGGTTCACTGCTTTTCATACAAACTTTCATGTCCAAAATATGCGATATTAATGAAATTTAATACGCCTAAGTAGGATTCATCGGTCTAAAAAGTTAGTAAAAAACATTTTCTAAATATCTAGTTACAAAAGAGATAATTGTGATTACCTGTTATTATTCAATACTTAAAATCACTCTGATTTAGCATTAAATACTCTATTTCGAAAATGCTTTTTATTAACTTTTAAGTCCTACATGGTAAGGTTGTCAGGATGAACTTGGATGCATGGACTTGCATGGATGATTGGACTAATCGGCGCTTCTTGGAACACGCAGAAATGGTAGAAGAGTTGGGTATAAATACGAGTAAGATATATCGTTCTTATCAAAATACATTCACACGGTGTTACTCGGTAGCCCTAAAACTGGCATAAATAATCCCTTTTTTAAATAATAAATATTTACTAAACAATTTAAATCTATTAAAGACAACAACACGGAAATAAGGGTTACGGCTCTAAAGTAAACTGCACCACTAGTACACACATATTATATCGCCGTGAACATCACATCCAAGAGGTGGCCCCTCCATCGCCTGGCTCACAAGAGGTTCGTTCTCTCCTCTGCCGCAGGAGGTTTTCCATTCGTAGGCCTTCCATCTCGTATCCGATTGCTGGCAGCAAGAATTTCCGACCATTGCGATTCACCACGATAATCCACTAAGCTACCTAGCTTCCCATGCTGGTCATACCACCAGTGTGTGCACAGGAGTACTGGTCCCTGCCATCGCAGGTGAAGCAATTGACCGTCGCCTCACGTCCGATCTTAAACAAATAATCATCCGAAACACCCGTATCCGGTAATTATTTTTGGGTCTGTAGGTGAATCTTCCCGCGCGTTGCTGTATTCAGGCTTCTAAGACTGTAAACACTGTTTCAACGACGTGTTCTCCCGCATGCATCGCGAATGCATTTTGGCGAACTCGCTACCACACCTCTGACGGTGAACGCGAAACCAGTTTTACACTACCATGTCCGCCGTTATGTCCAAAGGTAAAAAGCGAACCAAACCAGTCGTCGCCTCAAACCGGCATTCAACTCGGCATCCTCGTACGATTGGTTTATCCGTTGGTACAGTATAAAACTTCATGTATTATCAGATTTTGTAGTGCAACTTCTTTGGGCACGCTAAGGAAAAAATTGGTTACGGATTATGTTTTCTATCCATGAATGTATGTATACCTAATTGAGTAAATCTGTCTTGAGAGACAACTCAATAAATAAAAACGAAGAGAGAGAAGTTGAATGTTTGGTGATGACCAGATCTTAAGCACTAAGGAAGTTACAAGCTTTCAGCTTGAATGTTATTTTTGCGAAGGAGATCACCCGGCAAAATTTTAATTTACAATCCATATTAACTTGCTGACAACCAGGAAACGAAAACTTTTATTTTTTTGAGGTTGGGTGCAAACAAGCATGCTACTCACGTGAAGGTAAGTCATTACCGACCCGAACGTACATCTGCAACACTAGAGGAGCTGCAGGTGCGTTGACGGCCTTTAAGGATATTTGAAGGAGGGGAAGTGAGGAGGGGCTCCGGTTACCGCACTCACCGAACGAAATGCAGAAACAAGACCCTTAATACTTAACGCCGATAAAAATCGAGGTGGCCCATTTGAGCAGCAAAAGCCGACGCTCTACCACGCTATGCCAGTTACAGCCATTGTATCACTTCTTGGAGGTTCATCCAAAACACACTTTCTAAGACTTGAAAGAGCAAAACGAGCACAATAATATTGCATCACTCCAGTGATTGCAGTAGGTGACTGTTAGACTGATACTGACATTAAGTGTGTCTCTTGTTAATGTATATATGAAAACAATAATTTATAATAAATAAAAATATATCTAAATAACGACATTAGATGGTGGTTTTTGTTAAATTGTTTCGGTAAAACTTTTTGAAGGTAATTCATTCTTTATTCACCAAATTTTGTTTGGCTAATGTAAAAAATTAGATCCTAAGGATATTTTTGAGTAAACCATCACCCCGCTTTTCAAATCGCTTGCCAATGGCCACTATGATTTGTCGATCTAATGGCCGATTACCTCCTGTTTGTTTATCTCAAACACGATAGCCGTGTGATAGCAGCATAAGAGAATCTGCCGCCTCAGCCCATCTACAAAGATCTCATTGTCACCGACAAATGGCGGAATAACCATCTCAAGTATGCCAGACCTAAACTATCCAAAACCACTAAAGAACAAATGTCAAATAATCCCACTGCGAGGAATTCCAGTCGTAGACTATACAGGCTAATAAAGAAGATGAAAATGTAATTTTAGACATTTGTAGATTAAAAAAATACAAATTGTTAATTTTCCCTCCAGTTATAAAGAAGCCTTTAAAAATTATTACAAATAGTAAAAACAAAAACCTAGAGAGTGTAAAATTTACACTTTATTAAATATAATATTACATATTAAAAATATGTCATCAATTATTTTAATTTATTTTTTTAACTTCTGTTTACTTTTCTGAAACTTTGTTCTTGTTCCTTCCTTGGTTTTGTTTTTATCACTGATTTGCCCTATTTTTTTCTTCTTCTTCATCTTGTTTTTTAACTTCTTCGATGCGTCAAACTGCACCTTTTCGGGTATGTCCACATCTTTCTTATTCCCAAGGTTACTAGTGTTCACTTGTTTCACTTTATTCTTTTTGTTTTTGTTCGCTTTAGGACTCTTAACGCCTACAGGTGTCTGTGGTTTTACTACTGCAGTTACCTCTGGCACTTTTGAAACTTTTGACTGAGTTTCTAGTTGTGATTCATTTTTCTTTCCTTCCTTTGTTTTATTTGAATTGTCATCTTTGCTTACATTTGATTTTTTACTAAGTTTATTAGAAATATCTACTTGACTTTTTGTTTCATTTTGTGCATTATCTTCTTTCCCTTTCTGTTTATTTTTCTTCTTTCGATTTTTTTTCTTTGCTTTTACATCAACTGCTTCTGTTTCCTTTGATACTTCACTGAAAATATTAAATAAAAGTATGTAATTGAGTAAATTGTTATAAAAAGTATGTAATTAGTAAAAATTACGAAATTGCAGAAACATTTATGTGTGTTTTTTACTGGATATGGGTGAAAAACCAACTAATACTGCAGCCCATGGATTGACAACTTCAATTGAAAAAGTTTACAGATCCGACTCTGCCTTCCCTCTGGATGATAGGCGTGAGGCGAAAGTGTATTGTATTATAGTATGTTATGTATAGTTGTATAGCGAGCTTTGCAGATAAGAACATTTCTACAAATCTTTAAAAAAATTGACAGTATAATAGAATGGCGTGCAAGGTGAGAATATACCATCTTATTCTCTAAAGGTTAACCTCACATGCATGCGGTACACCATGCGGAGTAGCGGACGAGGATCTGGTGAACGAAAGATAGAAAAAAAATCATTCCCAATATTTAGGTTTAACCTAAATCGCACAGACATGATGATGACAGTGATGGGGAGCTGCATCTCTATTGTGAGGGTGCCGGCACTGCTCTTACCATCCCGCTCTACCTAACATGATGAATATGGGCAAATAAAAGAATGCAGCTTATGTTGCCGTTTTCTTGGCAAGTTTTGCATTCAGCATTGGACAGGCTGATAAAGAAAGTATAATGGTCTTAAAAGTCTTTATTTACCTATTGTTGTGTATAACCTTTTTCTTTTTCTTTGTTTCTTTTGCATCTGAAGGGGCAGGTCTTTTCAAAGGAACATTTGTAGAATTTATGACAATCTCTTTTTGCTCCAATGGATTGGTGTCCCCATTTTCTTGAGTGACATTTTCATCTTTAGTTTCTGTATCTTCGTCATCCTCGTCTTTAAATGGCTCCGGCTAAAAACAGTTATAACTATAAAAATGTGGAAACAAATTTTTATTTTCTCATACTTAATAAATGCATAGTTAACTTACAATAACATTTGAGAATTTTTTAAGTTTAGCTACAAAAAACCCATCCATGTTATGAGTATGTGGGTAGAATCTTCTTGTTAATTTCAATGATGGATGGAATCTATGATGCCTGTATTTTACAAAACCCTCAGTACCAAAGTCTAGACCAGTGGGTACCAATTTGACATTACGGCGCTTCAGAGCATAATTTACGACCCACTCATTTTCCTCTGGTAATATAGAGCAAGTTGAGTACATTATGTAGCCTCCAGTACTTGATTTAGCGTTACAACAATCTATAGCTGCCAGAAGCAGCTGCCGCTGAAGATTGAAACACCTTTGGATGTCTTTCTGATCTTTAGATGTTTTCACACTTGGATCTTTCGCAATAACTCCAGTTCCTGTGCACGGAGCATCCAATAGAACCCTATCAAAACCTTTAATCACATTTGGGAAATGCCGTCCATCATAATTACAAACTATAGCATTCACAACACCCAATCTGTGAAAATTACCGACGACAGCCTTAGTTCGTTCTTTATTTGCATCATTTGCAAATAAAGCTCCTGTATTTTTCATAATAGCTGCAATGTGAGATGCTTTGCCACCTGGAGCTGCACACATATCCAATATTCTCTCATTTTCCTGTGGTGCTAAAGCCATAACAGGCAAGAAGCTTGAAGCACCTTGAATTATATAGTGGCCTGCTAAATATTCTGGAGTTGCGCCTATTGGGACTGTTGAACTATATATAACTAAACCCACTTTACTCCACTTACCAACAGGATCTAAATTCACTCCTCTATTAATAAGAGCTTGGGCTAAGTCACGCCTCCTTGTTTTAAGACTATTGGTCCTTATAGTTACTGGACGAGATACTTCACTTGCTTCCAAAAATTCAACAAGCTCTTGGACAGGGAATATTTGCATAAGAACTTCCATTAAAAAGTCATTGTAGCTATAGTACATACATAAATCTTTAAGAAGCAAATCAGTGTAATCACAACGTGACCTGCCTTCCTGCTTTAAATGATTAAAATCATTTAATACAGTAACTACATCCTTAATTCTCTGATGGATATCTTGTAGACTAGTTGGATTTAGTAATTCTTCCTCAGTAGGAAATGCAAATACATCTTGCTTAGAAATATTGAGTTGCATTTCTTCATCTGCTAATTTCTTTTCCATCTTTTGTTTCTTTTTAAGTTTAAGGTTAGCTTTTTCAATCGGTAACATATCATCATCATCATCATCATCCTCATCATCTTGATCATCCTTCATATCCCCATCACTTGTGTCAGAGTCATAAGTCATCTTGTTTGTTTCATCATTTTCTGATTCATCTTCATTGTCTTTATCAGAATCCTCAAACAGATCATCTAATGTCCCAACCTACAAAACAAATAAAATTACTCTTTATGCTTCTATTTTGTTTATATTATAAACAAGTTGAATACAAAGATTTCATTTACAATCAATTGTTAGATTTTGATCAAATGATCATAGAGCAATATTCCCCATGGCATAGTGCCAAGATTAAGGCTGCATTTCCTTGTGGTTATAGTTAATCTTTGATTGAGAACAAAACTATGCTTCTTGTAACCAACAGCAATGACCTAAGAAGTTACACCATGCTAGAACCCTACATATTCATTTTATTTTACTATTTTTCATTTATTTAAATATTATATCAATAATAATAAATCAAAACGGTAATATTATAAAATATGAACATTGAAGTACCTTATATTGTTCTTTACGGCCGTCAATTTTATTACTAATTTTTTTAGTATTGTCTTCCTCTTCCCCACTGTCATCCTCATCAGTATCCTGCTCAGTTTCAGAACCCATTTCATTACCACTGTCACTTTCTGAATTCGTTTGTAATTTAGATTTTGTTTTAACATGTTTCTTCAATGTTAACCATTCTTTATTATCATCAGTGAAACCTTGAAAATTATCGTGATATATTATTACTCATTGTAGAACTAACCTCTTAAATTAATATTTGATATCTTTTTAAGAAAAATTAAAAATAATATTAAAATAATAAATTGTATAATATATAATAGTCGAAATCCTAAGTTGATAATTTATTATTTTAAACATTTTATTTTTTAAATTATTATAAGTAATTCATAAAACATGATATTACAATTAAAGAACCATGTAAGCCTAATGGTGAGGGCACTCGCGAGGTAACCTGTATGTCTAAGAAATAATAAAAAAACTATTTGGGGACATGTGAAGTCGGCCAAACCGCACTGGGACCGTTTTGCCCAGCGGTGGACATTTACTGGCTTCTACTTCTCATTTTTTTCAACAAAAATTATTTTACATACATTATTTGTGCGGGATACACCTATAACGCCGGATTGTCGCGGGTTGCAATTCCAGCAGTGAAAACACATTTTATGATTCCGATTTCCTATAACGGCAGAGACGGTTGGCTTCTTTTTACTGTTGGTCTTCGTATGATTGCACTGGTCCCGCTATTTATTGACCTAGAGCGGTACGGGAGCTACTGGACGGTATGCACCTCTCTCGCGCGCGCAGTTTTGATTGACGTGCGCATGAACAGGAAGGCAGATAATCTCCTGCCATACACCCGTGGTTAGATATTTATTGATTTAATATATTAACACTACATTAGTATTTGAAATGAATCTATTTATGGATTTTATCATGTTTAATTTTTGTTTTTATGTCCCTGATGTTTCAAGTGCTCTACTGAAAGCTGCAGGCGGTCGCTAGTAATAAATAAATATGTTGTTGCATATAGAGCTATAAATTTATACCAATAAAATGAAGTAAGGAGATGGTACTTGAAACAGACCGAGATCAAACATGAAGAGCCACCATTTATGATCCCATTTATCTGCATGAGTGGTAAATAAATTGTCTAATCTAGATTAAGTTATCAATGATAATAAGTTAACCTTTAGTTGTTTGCTCAGAAATTAAATCTGCTTCTTCATTTTCATCCTTTTCTTTGTCCTGATTAATATTCTTTTTTGCCTGTTTCAAAGCTTTCCTCCTTTCTGCTGACTCAGCCTTTTTCTTTACTCTTCTTGCTGCCCTTTGTTTTTGCCTGTGACTGAGTTTTTTATTCTCACTTTCATCTTCAACTACAATTATATAGAGAACATAAAATTAGTTATTTAGTTAGTGTGATCAGCTATTGGAATGGACAATATCTATTTTACCAAAGGGAGGATTTATTTATAAGTTAAAGGTACAAAACCAATCACTTATATAGATAAAAATACAAAAGATAAAAGCAAGATTAGAAATTTTAGATAATAGAGATACTGCTTCAGTATTTGACTTTAACATATACCTTTCCAGTGTCCTTAGTCCTGATATAACTCGTAAGTATTGAATTTCAGATGTGTCAAAGTATGACACAATAACGGATAATGGATTTACTGCCAGTTAGCAGGTTGATGCAGATGTGTTAATATTACACATTTTGAGACGAAACTATAACATTGCTAGTTACCAATCCATAATTAAAAGGAAATTAAAGACATCTGAAGCACTTTAGAAAGTGTTATTAGGGAATTTTGTTTATATTTCTTTTGTAGTTAAGGAAACCCTTTTTAATTAGATTCTTGACAAATTGTAGAAATTCTAACAAAATTATTTTACATACATTATTTGTGCGGGATACACCTATAACGCCGGATTGTCGCGGGTTGCAATTCCAGCAGTGAAAACACATTTTATGATTCCGATTTCCTATAACGGCAGAGACGGGAGGCTTCTTTTTACTGTTGGTCTTCGTATGATTGCACTGGTCCCGCTATTTATTGACCTAGAGCGGTACGGGAGCTACTGGACGGTATGCACCTCTCTCGCGCGCGCAGTTTTGATTGACGTGCGCATGAACAGGAAGGCAGATAATCTCCTGCCATACACCCGTGGTTAGATATTTATTTATTTAATATATTAACACTCCATTAGTATTTGAAATGAATCTATTTATGGATTTTATCATGTTTAATTTTTGTTTTTATGTCCCTGATGTTTCAAGTGCTCTACTGAAAGCTGCAGGCGGTCGCTAGTAATAAATAAATGTGTTGTTGCATATAGAGCTATAAATTTATACCAATAAAATGAAGTAAGGAGATGGTACTTGAAACAGACCGAGATCAAACATGAAGAGCCACCATTTATGATCCCATTTATCTGCATGAGTGGTAAATAAATTGTCTAATCTAGATTAAGTTATCAATGATAATAAGTTAACCTTTAGTTGTTTGCTCAGAAATTAAATCTGCTTCTTCATTTTCATCCTTTTCTTTGTCCTGATTAATATTCTTTTTTGCCTGTTTCAAAGCTTTCCTCCTTTCTGCTGACTCAGCCTTTTTCTTTACTCTTCTTGCTGCCCTTTGTTTTTGCCTGTGACTGAGTTTTTTATTCTCACTTTCATCTTCAACTACAATTATATAGAGAACATAAAATTAGTTATTTAGTTAGTGTGATCAGCTATTGGAATGGACAATATCTATTTTACCAAAGGGAGGATTTATTTATAAGTTAAAGGTACAAAACCAATCACTTATATAGATAAAAATACAAAAGATAAAAGCAAGATTAGAAATTTTAGATAATAGAGATACTGCTTCAGTATTTGACTTTAACATATACCTTTCCAGTGTCCTTAGTCCTGATATAACTCGTAAGTATTGAATTTCAGATGTGTCAAAGTATGACACAATAAGGGATAATGGATTTACTGCCAGTTAGCAGGTTGATGCAGATGTGTTAATATTACACACTTTGAGACGAAACTATAACATTGCTAGTTACCAATCCATAATTAAAAGGAAATTAAAGACATCTGAAGCACTTTAGAAAGTGTTATTAGGGAATTTTGTTTATATTTCTTTTGTAGTTAAGGAAACCCTTTTTTAATTAGATTCTTGACAAATTGTAGAAATTCTAACAAAAATTCCCTTAAGTTAAGACCAACTATTAATATTTCTAATGCTTTTCTAACTCTTGCCAGTGTATGCTTGCATGGACATAACTTGTGAAGTGAACCATCGCATCTAGATCCTCCTACTCCACTGCGCTCGTCGTCGCAGTTGCCCTGTGTACCTATTTTTATTCCTTAACGATTTAATGTTTTTAAATGTCTCGATAAATAATTTTAATGAACATTGTAAGAATAGTAACGTTTACACCCATGAAATTGAATTAACCGTCAGCAATATTAAATATAAGGTAATAGGTATACTAAGAATAAGACGAAGATTTCAAAAAATATTAGATTTCCTATAATAATGGTAGTAAATCCAATAATCGAATTAATTAATTATTAACTATACTTATAATAGATACACATAAAAATACGTACGAAGTTCTTTTCTAAAAACAGGATCAGGTTGTTTACGTGCTTTTCTTCCCGGCCCCTTTTTCACGATTTTTGTTTCGTCAAATTTAGCTTTTCGGCCCATTTTGGATGCAACACGTAAAGTAATATATTATATCAGTTTCTATGCAAATCATCTAAGTTAAAAATTTATTTCCATGCGATATTTACTACCACCATGCTAACCAAGAAGAATACACGTGCTGAATTGAAGCAAGCGGTCAATTTTGACGTAAAACATCATCGCTAGTAAACTACCAATTTTATGTTCAAAATATCGATATCTTGGAATATCGATATTTTTGTTCGATATGTCTATTTAAAATTTAAAATATTAAAATTATGTTTTCCCAAACACATTAAATAATATAAAATGTAAGTACATTTATAATTATATGTAACCTAATTTCTAAAAAAATACGCATACATTCATGGCATTTACAGCTTTGGCGAAAAAATTTCGGAAGCACGAGGCGAGCAAGTACAAAGTAAAAAAGAGCAACGACGCTGCATTGTCGACTCGGAGTAATCGGAGACTAATTTACGATCTAGTCACTCCTAGATATTTAACTGCCGTCACCCATTCCGGGACGAGTCTGTCGAGAAACGTGATTTGGGATAATTTATTCGTGGTAGAATTCAGAACTTAATAAATCACTGATGAATATGGTCATAGACTAAGGATATAATTCCTCAGCTCGTGAGTTGATATCGATGACGCGACACGATGATGTGTTTATGACATCGGCGTTTCTATGTTTGACTTAAAACTTTATCGGCCTCTCAACCTTTAATATCGTCTAGTGACAGATAGAAGCAGATTATAATTAATGTCCTATAGTATTAAAAGTGCACGTCACATTACACAACAGACTTAAAAAAGGAGTTAAATAAAATATTGCACTAGCAGACTGCTACTTATTTTAACTGTAGTCAGCTATCTAAGCTGTCTCTTCCGCCGAACCTATAGTTAGTGAAAGCATATTACCAATACCTGAGGGTTTAGTCGATCCAGCTCTTAATTCTGACCCCAACGTAACCAGTCACTGCCTATAGGCAGGTGTTAACACCACCACATCTGCAACAAAAAAATATCTTTGCTGTAGTAATTCATTCTTGCGCTTGCTCGACTTTAATTAAATAAAGCTATCTATTATTGAGTCTTGAAATTCTGAAGTGCCACCCACGTCATGGATCAATTTTATCAATTAAGATGATAAAGAGATGAGAAAGAAAATCTTACTGTGGCGAATGTGGGGTTCCAAATTTAGATGAAAACTCCAATTACTCTGTTCATGAGTTTATTATTTAAGTATAGGCTATCAGAACTTAAAAATGGTTCCAAATACTGCACATCCATAAAAAACGTCTTCATCGGAAGAGGAAGACGAGGAAGACACAGTATTTATGATAAACCTTTCCTCCTGCATCTCAATTAATCGATCTTGTTCTATGAACTGATTTTCAATTTTTATTACATTTTCTCAAGATTTTCGCCATTCATCGATCCCCATTTGAGAGAAAGCTTCTTCTGTTAAAGAATTTATATCACTTGCAGGTCTATTGACGTTTTTACCCGCAACTTTTTGTTTCATTATTCCCCAGATTAATTCTATGGGGTTTAACGTACAATGATATGGTGGGAGCCTCAAGACTTCGTGGCCGTGTGATTTTAAAATCTCATCTATGTGATATTTAGGTTCAGACTTATGATTTTTCACTACTTCCAGTTATTTACATTTATGCCAATTATTGTCGTAAGGGATATTGTTTGATTGAAGCCATTCTTTTATAACAGCAATACGGTCGGCTTGTGTTGGCGGTTTGTTTAATTGTACAGAATGATACTTGGCGTTGTCCATGACAATTAGAGAAGGTTTTGTAAGGTTGGGAATCAACTTCTCCGTAATCCATTTTGTAAAATTATCTTTATTCATATCATGGTGGTAGTCAGCAGATGTACTCTTCGACCTATACACCAAACAACAGTTTGGCACAAAACCATTTTACTCCACCAGTATGTACAATGATCCACCTAGGCCTTGCCGAAATACTTTTTTTTTTTTTTTATAGAAGAAGGGGGCAAACGAGCGTGCGGCTCACCTGGTGGTAAGTGAACACCGACGCCCACGAACATCCACAACACCAGAGGAGCTACAGATGCGCTGCCGGCCTTTAAGGAAGGAATAAGCTCTTTTCTTGAAGGTCCCTAAGTCGTAACTATTCGGAAATACTGCTGGCGACAGCTGATTCCACAAAGTCGAAGTGCGCGGCAGAAAACTTCGATTAAAACGCACTGTGGTGGAATGCCAACCATCTAGGTGGTATCGATGGAACTTCGAATTCAATCGCGATGTACGATGGTGAAACTCAGCAGCTGGGATCAATCCGAACAGTTCCTCAGAACATTCCCCGTGGAAAATTTTGTAAAAAATGCAAAGAGAAGCAACATCTCTTCGCAAGGCCAAAGGATCAAGCCGATCAGAGAGAGCTTGGTCGCCGACAATTCGAGCCGCTCGACGTTGGATGCGGTCAAATGGAAGGAGTTGGTACTGGGGTGCCCCTGCCCAGAGATGAGAACAGTATTCCATGTGGGGCCGAACTTGCGCCTTATAAAGTTGCAAACGGTGGACCGGCATGAAATACTGTCCCGCTCTACAGAGCACACCAAGCTTTTTGGAGGCCAATTTGGCCTTTCCCTCCAAGTGACCACGGAACTGAACGTCGCTTGATATGTCAACGCCAAGGATTCTGATACTGGCTGAGCCAATAAGGGGAATGTTCTCAAAAAGAGGAGAAACGACAAAGGGATTCTTTTTAGCGGTGAACGCGCAAACCTGTGTCTTTTTGGGGTTGAATAGGACCAAATTACGTCGACCCCAATCCGAGACTTTGAATAACAAGGTCTCGACTTCAGACACAAGTTTGTTCCGGCACTCGTCGACGTGTTCCCGAGAAATATTCGCACGGCCTGTATATAGGGCATCACCCGTGCTGTCGTCTGCATAGCAATGAATGCTACTAATTTGTAGCATGTCGTTGATATGCAGAAGGAACAGAGTGGGAGATAGCACACAGCCTTGTGGAACACCAGCATTCACGGGTTTGGGGTCCGAGCATGCACCGTCGACAACAACCTTGATGCTCCGATCCGTGAGGAAGCTGGTGACCCAGTTGCACAATCTCTCAGGAACCCCGTAAGATGAAAGCTTTGAAAGAAGCGCTTTATGCCAAACCCTATCAAATGCTTTCGCTACGTCCAGACTAACCGCCAAAGCCTCCCCCTTAGACTCAACTGCTTCTGCCCATCGGTGAGTCAGGTAAACTAGAAGATCACCAGCTGATCGTCCGCGACGGAAACCGTACTGTCGGTCACTGATGAGCTGGTGATCCTCCAGGTACCTCAGGAGCTGGGTGTTGATGAGTGACTCCATTATTTTAGATAACAAGGGGGTGATGGCAATAGGCCTATAGTTGGACGGATCAGAGCGGTCGCCTTTTTCGGTATTGATGCACAAATGCTGTCTTCCAAGATTCCGGGACGACGCCTGAAGAGTAGGAGCGCCGGAAAAGACGCGTGAGAACCGGTGCCAACTCAGGGGCACACATCCTCAGCACAATTGGAGGATTCCGTCCGGCCCACTCGACTTATGAATGTCCAGGAGCGGAGTGCCTTTCGCACTGAGCTCTGCAGAAACTGAATTTCCGGCATGGAGCACTTACACCACGGGATGGTAGGTGGAGAGTTTCCCCGGTCATCAAGAGTCGAGTTGGATGCAAAAGAGAGCCCAAGAGATCGGCTTTCTCTTTTGCAGTGTGGGCCAGCGAATCATCCTCCTTGTGCAGAGATGGGAGAGATGGCTGACAGAAATTCCCCTGGACAGCCTTGGCGAGAGACCAGAATGCGCGGGATCCCGATGGGAGGCGAACTAGTCTCTCGCCAATTCTGCCAATGTGCTTTAACTTTGCCGCAGCGATAACTCTTTTGAAGGACCTGGAGGCAGAGTTGTACTCGTTTTTAAGAGCACTGGTTTTTGCATCCCGAGACGCTGATGCATCGGCCCAGGCCTGGTAGCACTTCCGCTTTTGGCGTGACGCTATTTTGCAGGTGCGACCAAACCAAGGCTGGGATTTACCTCCGACAGGCACTGCAGAGAACGGAATAAAAAGTTCCATTCCTGAAGTACCACATCGGTGACAGAATCTGCAACGACGTTGGGATCATCCAGCGAGAAGCAAACCTGCCCCCATGGGTAGGAAGCAAAGAAAGACCGCATTCCATCCCAATCTGCCGACCTATAGTGCCACACACGGCGGAACCCCGCAGATCGCGTTCGGGATCGGCGCGCGATAGGCACTACACTCCGGATCAGACAGTGGTCCGACGAGCCAAGAGGGGCATCGACTGAGACCAAATATCCGTCCGGGTGTGAGGTCAGCAAAAGGTCCAACAGGGAAGGTGTATGACCTTCCACGTTTGGGATCCGCGTCGGCGAGGTTACCAGTTGTGTCAGGCCATATGCTAATGCAAAGTCGTGAACAGATCTCCCCGCATGATCGGTTATGCGAGAACCGAGCCAATCGGTGTGGTGAGCATTAAAATCGCCGAGAATCACGATCTCTGCGGATAGGATCTGTTGTAGCACGGAATCTGTAGCCATTTGGATGTGGTCGATGAGTCGGTCAGTTACGGTATTACCGCTATGGGACCTGTAAAGGCACGCATAGACGAGCGGATGGTCGTCGCTGTCGATGCGCAGCCAAAGGGTAGATAGGTCCAAACCTTCAAGACTACCGAGGCGTCGAGAACAGATATCATCTCTGACGTATACGCAAACTCCGGCACGGGGCACAAAGGAGTGTTCCAGTTTGTACCCCGGGTAATGGAGATAAGAGGTATCAGCCGGAGACGATATCTGAGTCTCTGTAAGCAAAAGCAAGGCCGGCTTCGCCGTTTCAAGATGGTAATGAACGGCGCTAAGGTTCGAGTGGAGTCCCCTGATATTGCAGAAATCCACGGCGAGCGCGGTAGGGGATGCCATAGTTTCCTTGCTGCGTTTGCCTCAAGTAGGAAAGAAAGAGAGCGGAATATTGCCCCCCCCCAGAATACGCGGGGCAGACTGAGCATCCACGATTAGGTAGCGTAGGAAAGCCTGAACGTGGATGCTCAGTGAGGGATTCTCCAGAACCGTAGGTACTGGTACCCTCCTGGGGTAGCTCAAAATTATATACCGCTACCATATTTGGGGAGGGGGGAGGGGGGAGAGGGCCTCCGGTTACCTCACTCACCGCACGAAACGCAGAAGCACAAGATGCCTCTACTTCACGCCGGTATTCTGCGAGGCCGTGGTACTTATCCGGACGAGCCGGCCCATTCCAGCGACAGCAAAAGCCGCCGCTTGGCTCTACCACGTTAAATGGGCCTTTTAGATGGGCCTGCAATATCTTTATTTTGCCAGCATTTGTTCACTGAACATGAACCGTGTATGTAGGTTTCATCTAAATAAACCACATCTAGCTTATCATCGGCTTCTCGATTCTTTTCCATACGCTCCAAATACTTGAATCTGTGTATCTTTATGTCATGTCGCTCCATCAAAATTGTCCTACTTGATTGGCACTTTACGAATTCGAATCCGATGTCTTTCAAAATAAGTCTGAAGACAAAATAAGATTGTGTTTTTAGATTATATTCAAACTGAAAGAAAATGAAATTCATTTTTGTTACCTTAATGAGTCTCTTCCTCCATTGAAATTGATTTCCTCCCGAAGAATTTGTAGCAATTTCATGACAGTGGGTATTTCTTTTCGTACAGTATAAAACTCAATTATCATGTTTCTGATCAATTCTAAATCAAAACTATCCAAGTTTATTTTTTTTTGCCACCTTTCCTCTTTTTACTGGGCGTACTAAATACGCCTCTGTTAGATCTGCCTTCAGCAACAATTCGTCTTATGGTAGTATTAGAAACCCCTGAAATAAACCAAAGTTTAGTATACATAATATAATACACACGAAAAATGCAATAAACCAAAGTATCAAGACGTGTCATTCCTACTAACCAGTCAACGCTTGCACATGGCTCAATATCGATGATTGTGTTTGTTCTGCACCTTGTTCATCAAGTATTCTTTGATAAACATTGAAAACAATATTTCTTGCTTGCGATTTTCACCACTTTTTAAAGGAAATTTGAAGCCAAACCAAAAACTTCCTCGAAATTTCAGTTGAAAGATGACATTTTTTTTGTTGCCATATGAAAATCGCTATTTTTTAAACTTTTTTTTGCCATCAGATCCTGGTAGACCTATAATTACTTGTTAGATTGATTTATTTACGTATTTTTTGTGACGCGTGGAAAGTGGAAATGATGTATTGTAGAATAAAAAATATTCTAGGCTTTAAATATAATATATTTCATTTTCGTATTTAATATATTTCGTTCTAACGGGTTCTTTATTATTAGTCGTTGTGAACACGACTACATAGTATACTACAGGAGGATACAGGTTAGTTAATCTATGGCACAGATCATCATCCTAACAGTGACAGTGACAGTGCCGCTTCTTAATCTAAGGACGAAGATTAATTTTAATATTATTTTTAATTGTTTCTCTCGCAGGTCCACGCGAGTGTTATAGATTCCAGTGTTCTAAAATGGAAAATATGAATTTATCGTGACAATGTGTCCCTCATTTAATTTCCCAGAAAGATATAAAATATGATTTTTAGTAAAGGTTATTCAGTGATTTCAAGTGCTAATTTCTGGCGACGTAGAATTATATGGTAAAAATCTAATACATTGTTTAACTGTAGTAAATGATATTACGTAACAGATACAGTAATTCAGTTTAAGTCTGATGATTCCATTCTTCTCCAAGTTTTCAGGGTCATTACGTAAATAGAAATGAAGGTGACGGTTTTATTCATTGCCAGTGTCACGTCACGGGTCAACCAAATCGGAATTTTTTCAATTTAAGTAAACCAAGTCGTCGAAGAGAGTATTGTGGAAGGCAGTTAGTTGGGTAAAACAAGTTTTAATCATTTTCTCAAAATAACAATTATTAAATACTTACAGTAAAGAAGAGTATAGTTCTTTAAAAATTACATTAATGAGAACTGGCTATGTTAATACATTTTAAGAGATTTATTATTTATTTAAGGATTACCAACAGAGACTACTATTGTAGTACTATTATACATACACATTGAACATGCTCTATGGTTATTAGATTATTGCAATTGACAATAGTAGCTATAAGAATTCAGATTATAATTCTATGGTTTTTTTCCAAAATTAATAGGCCTAAAAAGCAAAAAAAAATTATTTAGTAAAACTTTAAATTTATATTATTTATAACCATATTTCTCTGCAACTGACTATTATAGTGTTCATAGTATTTCATACATTTCTAAAATTAAACTGACCTGATCCATTATGAGATTTAATTTTAGAAGAAAAGTAATGTCTTAAACTTAATTGTAAGGGACGAAGTAATAGTTTTCAGGATGAGAAAAAAGCAAAGCTATGTATTAAATGTTTTTGACTAAAATACTTGACATAAAGTCCTCTTTTGTATAATAAAGCTTGAAATAACTTAAATTTAATATTTATGGAGATGTTGTTTAAATTGAAAATTTAACGCAACAGTAAAGGATCCTCTTACCTCTTATAGTTTAATAGTAAATACAGTTGTACTATTTTTAGTATTCAAAAAATGGTGTAAGGAAAATCAGGTTAAAAAAATGATGACAGACCCTAGCAGATTAAAGTAATCTTTTTATTTTTGTTATTTATTTTAATGAAGTACGGTTACAGTTAGAAGATACAGTTTTGAATCCTTTACAAAAACAAAATTAGACATAATAAAATCCATAAATAATAGTTTCATTTGTGTAGTGTTCGCATAAATACAAGAAATCATTAAATTTTATTAGATCCTTAGTTACACTTACTTAATAAAAAAATTGTATTGCAGGAGTATTGCATTTGAAGTATTATTTCTAGATTTTTTACCTTGAGCTTTATAGCTTTGAGTAGTTATTGATCAGGCTAAGTTATAACAAGCCATGAGTTATGAAATTGGAGTGACAGACTGGTATATTAAACTACTATATAATTACAAAGCACTTCGAAAGTAAGCTAAAGAGAAAGACCAGGAAGAGAAGGAAAGGAAAAGAATGAAGGTCCATTATATACAATCGAGTTTAAAACTGTGAATATTTGAATTTCTTTACAGAGAAAACTAACATAAGCTTACTATGATAATATCTTTATAATTTGTATGGTGGGCTAATTAAAAAAAAAATGATTGACTACCAGATATTTTGAGTATCATACAAAATAGATCATAAATAGAATAAAAGGACAGATTAAATATTATCTTAGCTTGTTTGTTCTAATTAAAACTAAGTAACTTTAAATCATTTACAGTACAGTGAACAGGATGTGAGCAATTATGCAAATGTATATTATAATGTCATGTATACATTTGCATAATTTCTTGCTTTCAGATTTATAACAAAATATGACTTTGAAATCGTAAGTGCCTTTTGTGATAAAGTAATGTGCAAAATTATGCAAATATTTGTTATATACATTTGCAAAAATTCTTTGTAATGTATTCATAATGAAAAATGCAGAAGAGAGAGGAATTAATGTGTGTAACTCAGTAGACATATCAGACATTTGCGCTCACTTGAAACTACCCAATTAGTATTTTAGCAATTATTAATAAATATTAAACACAGTTAAAATAGTTATATAATAGAAAAATAAGGCTATAATAGAATTTATACAAGAGTGGAATTTTATCTATAAAGTAACAAAATTTATCGTGGAACAAGTGGTGGCTTTTACTGTTGCTTAGCCTTGCAGTCTGCAGAAGAGGCATCTTGTGCATCTTCGTTTTGTTCGTTGATTGAAGTCCCACTTCTCGCCATCATCAAATAACCCTAAAGGCTGGTAACATAATGCAGCTTCAGATTTTGCAGACGTACATAGACATTAGTTATCACTTTCCATCAGGACAACCATTTGTATCTTTACCACTGTTAGCCATTGAAAGAAGGCCAGGTGAATCATGTTTCAAGGCAAAATTTTCATCAGCAAATGTACTCCCTCCATAAATGCTCATTACTCCTGTTCCATCACCCTAAAATAATAGTATTCATTACAATACTTTTATACCAATTAAAATTATTAATAGCTATGCTAAAATTACAAAACTTACATTTACAAAGTCTCCACCTTGTATCATAAAATCTTTTATAACCCTGTGGAATGTAGCACCTTTATACCCTAATGGGACTCCATCCCTTCTGTATTCACCAGTGCAAAATTCTCTAAAATTTTCACTAGTTTTAGGTACAACATCAGCAAATAATTCAAAAATCATTCTCCCAATTTCCTGAAAACATGATTATTTAGATGTAATGATACCTAAATATTTCTTAAAAACAAGGTTTGTTTGAGGTTAGAATTATTAGATAGAATTTTAATATCGATAGAGACACTAGTATCACTACCTAAAACAACAATGATTATTATACTTACTGTGGTCCCAACTGTAACATCAAAGAAAACTACGGGATTATTTGGATTTCTCAGTTGTGACTGAATTTGATTCCAAGTTGGCATTTTGTCGAATTTTTTGCATACAAATATTGGAAGGTTTCTCAACCTTAACGTGTCAAATATGTTATCAATGTAAAGAAGGCTATTCCAAAATCCAATTTGTTTAAAACTGGGAATAAAGTCTGCTACTGTTAAATTTTTTTTGTTGTTGTTATGGGGATAGGGATGTTCTACTTCGATATAAAATAAAACATCGTTGTTGCTATATCTCAAACTCTGAACATCTAGTCTCGCGACAGTTCCAATATGGCCGCTGTGGTTATGGCTACATTTTACGTAATGTTTAAATTAATTTGTACGTGGCTCTAGCCAAGCGGCGGCTTTGCTGCTGCTCGAATGGGCCGGCTCGACCAAGGTAGCACCACGGCCTTGCAGAATATCGGCGTGAGGTAGAGGCATCTTGTGCATCTTCGTTTTGTTCGTTGATTGAAGTCCCACTTCTCGCCATCATCAAATAACCCTAAGGCTGGTAACATAATGCAGCTTCAGATTTTGCAGACGACATAGACATTAGTTATCACTTTCCATCAGGACAACCATTTGTATCTTTACCACTGTTAGCCATTGAAAGAAGGCCAGGTGAATCATGTTTCAAGGCAAAATTTTCATCAGCAAATGTACTCCCTCCATAAATGCTCATTACTCCTGTTCCATCACCCTAAAATAATAGTATTCATTACAATACTTTTATACCAATTAAAATTATTAATAGCTATGCTAAAATTACAAAACTTACATTTACAAAGTCTCCACCTTGTATCATAAAATCTTTTATAACCCTGTGGAATGTAGCACCTTTATACCCTAATGGGACTCCATCCCTTCTGTATTCACCAGTGCAAAATTCTCTAAAATTTTCACTAGTTTTAGGTACAACATCAGCAAATAATTCAAAAATCATTCTCCCAATTTCCTGAAAACATGATTATTTAGATGTAATGATACCTAAATATTTCTTAAAAACAAGGTTTGTTTGAGGTTAGAATTATTAGATAGAATTTTAATATCGATAGAGACACTAGTATCACTACCTAAAACAACAATGCTTATTATACTTACTGTGGTCCCAACTGTAACATCAAAGAAAACTACGGGATTATTTGGATTTCTCAGTTGTGACTGAATTTGATTCCAAGTTGGCATTTTGTCGGATTTTTTGCATACAAATATTGGAAGGTTTCTCAACCTTAACGTGTCAAATATGTTATCAATGTAAAGAAGGCTATTCCAAAATCCAATTTGTTTAAAACTGGGAATAAAGTCTGCTACTGTTAAATTTTTTTTGTTGTTGTTATGGGGATAGGGATGTTCTACTTCGATATAAAATAAAACATCGTTGTTGCTATATCTCAAACTCTGAACATCTAGTCTCGCGACAGTTCCAATATGGCCGCTGTGGTTATGGCTACATTTTACGTAATGTTTAAATTAATTTGTACGTGGCTCTAGCCAAGCGGCGGCTTTGCTGCTGCTCGAATGGGCCGGCTCGACCAAGGTAGCACCACGGCCTTGCAGAATATCGGCGTGAGGTAGAGGCATCTTGTGCATCTTCGTTTTGTTCGTTGATTGAAGTCCCACTTCTCGCCATCATCAAATAACCCTAAGGCTGGTAACATAATGCAGCTTCAGATTTTGCAGACGACATAGACATTAGTTATCACTTTCCATCAGGACAACCATTTGTATCTTTACCACTGTTAGCCATTGAAAGAAGGCCAGGTGAATCATGTTTCAAGGCAAAATTTTCATCAGCAAATGTACTCCCTCCATAAATGCTCATTACTCCTGTTCCATCACCCTAAAATAATAGTATTCATTACAATACTTTTATACCAATTAAAATTATTAATAGCTATGCTAAAATTACAAAACTTACATTTACAAAGTCTCCACCTTGTATCATAAAATCTTTTATAACCCTGTGGAATGTAGCACCTTTATACCCTAATGGGACTCCATCCCTTCTGTATTCACCAGTGCAAAATTCTCTAAAATTTTCACTAGTTTTAGGTACAACATCAGCAAATAATTCAAAAATCATTCTCCCAATTTCCTGAAAACATGATTATTTAGATGTAATGATACCTAAATATTTCTTAAAAACAAGGTTTGTTTGAGGTTAGAATTATTAGATAGAATTTTAATATCGATAGAGACACTAGTATCACTACCTAAAACAACAATGATTATTATACTTACTGTGGTCCCAACTGTAACATCAAAGAAAACTACGGGATTATTTGGATTTCTCAGTTGTGACTGAATTTGATTCAAGTTGGCATTTTGTCGGATTTTTGCATACAAATATTGGAAGGTTTCTCAACCTTAACGTGTCAAATATGTTATCAATGTAAAGAAGGCTATTCCAAAATCCAATTTGTTTAAAACTGGGAATAAAGTCTGCTACTGTTAAATTTTTTTTGTTGTTGTTATGGGGATAGGGATGTTCTACTTCGATATAAAATAAAACATCGTTGTTGCTATATCTCAAACTCTGAACATCTAGTCTCGCGACAGTTCCAATATGGCCGCTGTGGTTATGGCTACATTTTACGTAATGTTTAAATTAATTTGTACGTGGCTCTAGCCAAGCGGCGGCTTTTGCTGCTGCTCGAATGGGCCGGCTCGACCAAGGTAGCACCACGGCCTTGCAGAATATCGGCGTGAGGTAGAGGCATCTTGTGCTTCAGGGTTTCGTTCGATGAGTGAGGTAGACGGAGGCCGGCTCCCCTCATCCCCAACTCACATCCCCCAAATATCCTTAAAGGATATTTGGGGATGTGAGTTGCACCTACAGCACCTCTGGTGTTGCAGATGTACGTGGGCGACGATAATCACTTACCATCAGGTAAGCTGATTGCTCGTTTGCCGCCTTTCCTATATAAAATAATCAATATCAGCCATGTGCGAATTGTCGCGAGATTCTCGTCATGAACAGGACTGCCAGTAGTTTTTTTTTATTTATACCACTGGATCTTTGCAATTATACAAAGTTCAATTTTATCACAAAAACAATAAAAGTTAGAAATAAATTATTCTGAAATGTGTTTCTGTTTAATATTTTTTTACTTTACATTATATTTTTAATATCGTACTTATTAGTTTTGTTATAGCAAAGCTGTTTTAATGACAATCAATTCTGCCAACCAAAGGTAATATTAGTTGAAATTGTGGCAGTAAAAATGAAAACCAAAACAAAGAAAATTAAAAAAAATATATAACACTCGTTATTAACTGTCTACGGTGTCTCGCACAATTAAATGTTAAGAATTTCAAAATTTTCATAAAAACGTGCATTTTTAATCAAAACCAAATTTGATTTTCAATAAAAAATTTAAACAAACATTTCTTAGCTGAGGCATGGCATCTTTTTTATTTCGAGGATAAGATATTCGGTTATACTTGGTAGTTTGAGTTTGTGTAACTTCAAACACTAATCGAGTGTAGTGGCATCTTAAGGACAATATAATTTCCTCTAATCTCGAAGTAATTTATCAGTGGTACTATATAAATTCGCACATTTTTTCTTAACAGCGATGTCTCGAAATAAGTTGTAATAAATACAAACAACCAGTATTAAATCTAAAATGTTGAATGGTCATCTTTGAACTTAAAACCAATATAAACCCAAACATCATTTTAATGGTAACAAACTCTTAGAATACTGAATCGATTTATCGTGAGAATCGGTTACTAGGATTACCGATATGTTTGATTGACATCCCTAGAGGAGATGCAATGTCAAGTGTCACTCAATACTAAAAAGTCAATAGTGAGTCAATAACAAACAGTGAAAGAAAACAGACCTGGCTGCATGGACTAAAGCTCTTAGCCTTTAAGGGATAAATTATAATATCACCATCATAAAAAGTCAATAACAAAACAGTGAAAGAAAACAGACCTGGCTGTATGGACTAAAGTCCTTTGCCTTTCCCATTAGGGATAAATTAATATCATCATCATCAATACTAAAATAAGCCTCTTATTTTGCGATGTGTATCTAGTAGTGACAATTTCGACTTCCAGTATACCATAGAGTAACTCATATTGACTGGTATATACATACATTACTTTATACTCTTTCTATCGTGAGGATTATATTACAATCCTAAAGCAACTTCTTATTAATTCATTAATTCTCTTTGGACAGTACACAGTAAAATATAATTTATTTTAAAAACCTTCAAGAACATATAAGATACATTATGTGCAAATTGACCAAGTTGTAATTAAAGGTTTTGTCAATAAAACCTTATACGTCCTTTGGAACTGGGAACTCAGGGACGTAATAAACTGAACAAAAATTTATAATATAAGCTTATCAACTGAAAATGGAAAGTAATGTTATTGACTACTACAATATTTTGCAGTGTGACAGAAATGCATCTTTAGAAGAACTAAAAAAAAGTTACCAACGCCTTGCTTTGATTTGTCACCCTGACAAAAAAATAAGCAGTAATTGTGAACATTTTCTAAATATTCAGAAAGCATGGTCAGTATTAAGGGATCCGGAGTCACGAAAACAATATGATGCATTGTTATCTTGTGAAGAACATAGAGACCTGCTTTTGTATGATACTATAACTATTTCAGAAATGGATTATGACCGAAGTAACAGACAGTATTTATATCAATGTCGATGCGGTGGGAAATATTCTGTGCCAGTCAGTGAACTTATACCACCCAACATTGTAATTGAGTGTGATGAGTGTTCATTTTCTATACTGATTGATCTTCCCTCTAGGTAGTATATTGTACATAGTTAATGTTTAGTGCAATAGCAGTATGATACAGATACTGCTATTGCCACCACTCACAGATTAATATAATGTTACTGCCATTAGAGTAAACATCAATGTAGTACAACAGTCGTGTGTCTGTAGTTACGAGATAGAGATTTCTAGGAAAATTTTTGCTTTTATGTGAATTTTTGCCACCATCTATGGAATAACCTGTGATTTTAATTTTGAGCTTTGACTCTTTTCATTAAATAGATTTTTATTACCATCTCACTTTGTGAGGTTAGAGTATTAACATATACAGGCGTCCCTCCTATAACATGATTAATTAGTAGTGTGCTATATTGAAACTGTTTTATATGCAACATGGTATACCAATTTGAAATTTTGTTCAAAAGGTGACTTCAAGTTTTTATTAAAAAAAATATTTAACTCAACATTATGGCGAAATACAAAAGTTAAAAATACAACCAAAAATCTATTTAATATTTTTTGATATATTCAATAATTATTATTTTTTAAAATATTTTTAACTTGAAGTCAAGTTACTTTTTCATTTATGTATTATTTGGAACAAATTCATAAAACGCATACTGTCACTTCCAAAATGAAATGAGAGATGTTTCAGTAGCAATAAAGTTTTTTTTTTTTATGAAAAAATAGGCCTGCGTTTGACCTCAATCTTGCCCGATGGAAAGCAAAGATGAGGCCTAGGATGGTACACGCTTGCCTAGATGTCTGTTCACTTTGGCCTTGAAGATATCCAGGTTATAGGCCTCCGGAAAAACCGAAAAAGTTGGGTATATTTCCCTTATTGAACACAATTCAATGAAAAATTAAAATTTCCAATGCTTATTAAATTCTTTGAAATCATGTTATGTTAAAATTGTGTTTCAATTATTTTCAATTCTTGTTTCGTGTAATATCGAAACCTTGTTTTACAAGTAGCCGTGATATACGAGGGATGCCTGTATTCAAAAGTTAATAATCTAAAATTTAAATCAAATATCTCCACAAATAGTGCATTAAATATATGTACATTTAAAAAAAAAATTGTAATAAACCTTTTAAAATAAATTGTCCTACAAAATATTTAATCTTTGTATGTAGTAATATTTTTGTATTTATTTTCATTAAGTGATGCATGTTATTTATTCATGGAATGTGCAATGTTAATTTCAATTATAAGCACTCATAATTGTATAACCTCATATGGCAATCTTCTGCAGTTTATACATTTATTTTAGTTGTTTAAATTAATTTTCACCTAATTTGGAACAATGTGACAGGTGGTGAGCCTGTTGATGTCTTAGTGTTCAGGTCATGGCTCTACTTTACAGTGATATTCTGCGAGTCTTTGGTACCACCAGGCCCATATGAGCAGCAGCAAAAATTGCTGCTTTGCTCTACCATATATCTGAGGGTATAATTATGAAATTTCATGTAGTTGTGATCATTAGTTCACTAATTATTCTAGTCAAAGACAATTGGAATGGCCTTACAATGTTGCAGAAAATCGACCACTACACTCCCTGTGCATGAACATGAACTACTTTCAAAAGAAAAAATTCAAAGAAATATTATCATTATCTACCTTTGGTATCAACTTTACAACAGTGATTTAGTGAATTTAAGAGGTAGACCATAAAAGCAGAATCCTAGTCATCCACTTAGTTTAATTTATGGGAAGTAATTAAATAAAAGCAGCGTATACTGATTGCTGGTGTGTAGTATATTCACGACGAGAGACAGTGAAATCAACCACCTATCTCATAGTCCAGACTTAATTCCTATTTGTTCACAAATTTGAAAAAAGAACTTTGTGGGAAACGATTTTCCGACTATGAACTCAAAGGGAAGACAAAAAGGCAGTGCCGATCGTAGGTAATTTCGTACGAAAGAGCAACTACAATTTATGTGACCCACATACTTTAACTTTTATACCTACTGCCTACTAACGGCCAAAAGTCTAGCACACCACTGCAATAATAACACATTTTTCAGACAAAGAGCAATGTTATTTTTTAAATTATTATTATTATATCATAAAAGGTATTGAAAATTTTATTCTGAGATGTAACGCATTGAGGGTATGGAGGATTACATTGAAAAATAAATTTTTTTAATTGTTTTCGTTTTTGTTTTTCATGCCGGTACCGGGAATACATTGAACGTCCCTTGTTTAATAATTATATCACCCTTCTTCATCTGTGTGTATTAATCCACAACTGGACATGGTTTTCAATGACAATGGTCAACAAATATTGGTATCCCACGCAAGGAAGATTTGCCTATACTTGTTGTTACTTGTTGGGCAGACAGTTTGATGAGTGCACGCACCCTCATATGGGAGGTAAGAAAACTAAAAAAAGTTTAATAATACCATTTATTTTAATGGTTAGGCTAATACATAAATATTTAATATTGACAACGTAAAATTATCATAATCATGGTTAACTTTCTTTAGTCTTTTATACCTAAGATAGATATTTGTACAACAATCTATAGTAGGTAGGTAGAAGATAATTTCGAAGCAATTACCGAGGAAAATAAATTACTAGCTTAATTTAAAAATTTCGAGTGAACTTCAAATATTCATTACAAAGATCTAAGCTATCACATTTGTAAATTATTATTCCGTACAAATTTTGTATTTTTATTATACAAATATTTTATTGGCAAGAAACGAAATCATGATAAAATACATTCTTTCCGTTAATTCTATAGAGAGTGAAGGAATAGAGAGATATTTATAAAGAACAATATAGCCGGAGTAAGAAGTCTAACACAATTTGCCATACTACAACGAATAGCAAACTGTCCTATGTATTACTGTCGCCACCGCGTGCGATGTTCTTGAAACACAGCAGGGTAGCATTGTCACGTTTCATGGGTCAAACCTTTCACATGCACTCATTGAGATTACAACTTTTCCAAGCATTGGTATAAAATATTTGATCACAAATAAAATAGCTTTTCAAAGAATGGCATACACAAATTATTTACACTACTGTGCACATTTTTGTACTTTAAAATAAGATTCACATGAATATGCGATATAAGTCCAATTATACTGTCTAACACACTCTGCAAGCGCTTGTTTTATTGTTGAAAACTCCATTCTGCCTTAACAAAGTCTCACTTTATTTACACATCTGTCCATGAAATTCTTTTTTCTTTTTGTTTGCGTGGCAGCGTTTGAAGGCGTGGGCAAAGGTATTTGCGCGTGCGTTTTCTCATCTGCTTCTAATATGCCTTCGCAGCTACGACACCTGCGCGATGTTTTTTCGTTTTCATTAGAGTCTATGTGGTCTGCGCTTTCTGTCAGCCTTTCAGGAAGACTGTACAATGATTTGACCGGTGACGTTGATTTTGATGTGTTGCAACTACTTGGCAATTGATGGCAGCTTTGAGAAATCATCGGCGAAGCTTTCTCTAAGGATGATTGACGACTTCTTCTCGGTCTGAAAAAACATACGTAATAAGTTAGTTATTTATCAAGATTTATTTATGATTATTATTATATAGTATTTCACCCGCGTTAAATATTGATTATAATTATATTCCTGTTTCATACACATAATATGTATATGAACTAAGGTTATTATTATGACTGCTCCGCTTCTGCGAGACAGCGTGATGTTGTATCGTCTATAACCTTTCTTAATAAACGGTCCAACCTTATTCAAACTCTACAGCTTCACAATATATGTGTTAAGTAGATGAAACTTAGACGAAAATTATTAAGTTTTTACTTTTTTCTAACTTTATAGTGACTCGTATGTAAATAACTACAAAAAAGGTTTTTTGCTTTAGTTATTTTTAAAAATCTAGGAAAAACAAAAAAATATCCTAAAATATCTATGAACACGACAATTATTTAATTGTAATTAAATTCAAGAAAAGAAAAACATCGATTCTCGGTCATCGCCTTTAGTATTTAAGGCAACCTCTGATTGATTTTTCGTCAGCAGTCGGTCGTCAGAGCTTCGTCTGTTAACTAACATGTGATACAGATAAAAGAAAAAGAAGCAACAATCTTTCATAGATAGACGATGAAGATAATTAAAATGGTTTAAACATTTGATTACCTAACAGGCGGCAGTGTGTGCGTGGGCTCTAGTCAATCCGTCTTGTCGCTGCCGCGGCTCTCGCACGACGCCATGCGCTGGTAGTTGGGCGGGCCGCGTCCGATCGTCGCCGTGCCCGGGGCGGACACGTCGCCGCGTGCACGTAGTGGACCTTCTAGACGCGTGCCCAAGTTGGATTTGCCGCGAAGGAAACTGATGAAAAATATTGAACGTTGATCAGTTAACGCACTGCTGGTACTTTCACTTGAAATATTACTTACACTACTACATGGCATGGCATGACTGAAACTTGAGTTCCGGCTAATTAGTGTAATGAGTGTATTAGTAGTCAGAGGTCCGTTTGTTAGCCAGTATGGAGCCGTACAGGTGAGATTGGTATTGGACACACCATTACAATTTATATACAAGACACACCCGCGTACCTGCGCGGTTCTCACCGCCCAGAGATATCGACACGGCCCGGCCGTCCGAGTAGAGCTCCGAACCTCTCTTAGGCAGTTCATAAACTGCTTATCTAACAAAGATAAACAGTAGATGTAAAGAGTACAGCTACAATAAAAACGCGAAATTCGATCCAAAACGTCACTATTACAAATCAATACATTAAAATAGCGATTTTATGCGCTGGACTCGTCAGACTATTATCTTACCCATATGCATACATTAATTTGTTATTAAGTTTTTAGGTGGTATTTAATAGTAAAATGTTACGCAGCGCCATTTGTGGATAATTGTTTAATTCCTCACGTGTAGAACCTTACTGGCATAAGACCGGTACACCATACCTTTCAAGTTTCTCAACGCAGGCGTCTTGATAATCGTGTATCCAGCGCACACCGTTGAAGTGGCATACTGCGCGCATGTCCTCCGGCAGTTCCTCGGGCTCTGGCCACTCGAAGTTGTCGATGATGGGAACGATGTTGCACTTGGCTTGCAACGCGGCCACTATCTCCTGCGGGGTGACAATAATTTGATGATAGTGTTTAATTTGTGTAATGCTTGTTTCGTTTATTAAAATATTGAAATAAAGGATAACAAAAGGATAAGCGTCTTAAGATAATCGATCAACCCATTTCGTATCGTAGGTATCGTGATAGCTGACTAAGGAGTGGAGGCGACAGATGACAGGATAACCACAGACAGCCAGATCTTAAATACTAATATCGGTGAGGAGCGGAAGCGTCTTTACTGCAGCATGTCAACGAGGTAACATCGTAAATTATCTGCCTTTTTTTCTAAATATCTTTCTAAAATTTTCTATTTTTAGATGATTTAAGAAAAAAAAAATAACATCGCTCTTTGAAACACGGTATTTGGTCCCTCGTAACGATGGATTTCAACCCCTTGTTTGTTTAGCTATTTAAATATTTAATCTTAGTTTATTAAGAAAATATTGTATATTCGACTTACCCGATGAACCCAGTCTTTTTGTTCAGTATCGTGCTTACACCTTTCAAGCGCGTTGGGTGTGAGTACCAGAAGGAAATTCTTTGCTTGACGTATACTTTGCAGCAAGTTATTGTCGAACTTCCCCGCTTCTAATCTTTCCACGTCGATGAAAACGGTGAAACCGCGTAACTGTAGATGGACTTTTAATAGACTCGCAAGCTGTGAACCGTTAGATCTCCTATAACTCACGAAAACGTCTAAATTCTTTTCCATGTTCTCTTCTCCTTTGCTTGGTAGTGTGCTTTCGTAAACTGTAAAGAGTAAAAAGTGATAGAAATTAATAATCATCTACTACTCATAATTTATTATAGTTGAAATGCATAAAATACTTTATCTATAGTAGTGTTATTTTGACGAGTAAATAATAATATACATAGTAAAGTTGATGAAAAAAATGTATTGTATGTATTCTTTATTTCGATAATGCTTAATAATGTTCATCTTGTCTAAATCTACTGAAGATTTTCTCACAAACCTGGCAGAGTTTGTAGTTTCGCAATGCCTTCCCACTCGTGATGCTGTTCTCTCACTTCTTTTGTGGGATTATGTTTGGCAAATTCGGATGAGTCATTAGAAGGCTACTAGTGCTTCGTCTGTTAGCCATCAGGTTGTACCACGTGCAGTTGAGGTTGCAGTTTGAGAAATTAGATATAGTAAAGCACTGCTACATTATACAAACACTTCAACCAGGAACGTTCTACGTAAAGGATAATGGCATAATTCAATTGATCCCAATTTGTGAAATTAGGTGTAATTTTATAACATTTCACAAAGACCAAACTTTTTCTGAACGTAATAATTTATTATTTTTGATGACGCTGGATAACCTCTAGAAAATTAGAGCAGCATGTAAAGTGAATACCTTTGAATGACGATCAAGTGGCACAGGGGTTAGACTTCATAACCTATGACTCATGGCAGGCTGGGTTCAAATCCAAGTCAAAGCCAAAATTTACTTAACTTACATGTTGTCCGACCTTTTCGCTGAATTTATCGCGGTTAAATAACCAAAATATAGTCTAAGTCTATATCTAGTAGTCTTGTAGTAGTAGTTGTCAAAATCAAATCGTCAAAATAGTTAAATGATCTAACAATATAAGGCTGATACCAGATAAGTCCTGCATCAAGGATTCTGCATGATAAATCAGGCTTTGAGGATTAATATGTGCCATAACCACAAATGCAATAAACGTTCGGTTTTATGTTACTCTTAAATGGTACGTGTCATTTATTAACCCGTGCATAGGGATAATTATTTTGTTTGACAGTATTTTGTTTACCTGTACCAGCAAAGAAAGCATCTTATTGTGAGTCGACAATTTGTTATTCACTGTTGTTGTTCTTGACTGGTTATAATTGCAATCTCTGATGGTGTTGGTAAAGGTGCTATTATACGTTAAATTATATAGACCAGTAATTAAACGCACTTTATTGTTAAAATATAAGAGATATTTTTATACCACGGTCATTTTACAATAAAAGCAAAGTCAAGAGTCTTGTATATAATCTCTAAGCTGACGGAAGATATCGAAGTGATTAATAGCTGTTCTCACCTCGTATTGCGTTTAAAATCCTTAACCGATGTATGCTATTAACTATGCGACATTCGTTTTCCAATTGCTCGTCGCTTAAACCTCTGATGGATTCTTTGTCTACACCGGCGTTTAACATGGAATATGTATATATTGTGTATTCGGGACCGATACTTTGTAAGAACTCGTTAAGGCTGCCTGTATCGCGGGAACTGTAGTCCGCCATTTTCTTTAATTGTTGAAGTTCTCGCGTGAATCTGGAATTTCAAGTTTTTTTTTTATTTATATTTCTTATTATATCAAAGATGAATTTAGTTACACACAGTTAATGACAGACTTCGTTGAGCTATCAAAATGTAATTATGCTTCAAGTTATACCTTTTTCTTTTGATTCCGTTTTGCAATCCTATGTCTTCTTTGAGATTATCTTCAGATATCTGCAGCAGGAGATCACCATCAACTCTACTATCTTGGAAGTTGTTTGCGTATTCAGCGAAACCTATCTGCTTAACCCATTCTCTTACATCCTCTATTGACCAGAGAGGCACCTGCTGCGATAGTTTATGGGGAACTTCCTCGCCTATGAGCCTTAACGCTTGAGCGGCATATTTCGACGCAACCGCATTCGGGCAACTAGCCACTTTCTTCAACGATTCTATTGCTCCAATCTCCCTGAATATTTCGGTATTTCCTTGCTGTTTCTTAATACCTGCTTCCATACAAAAGTGGAATGCGGCTAGATTCCGGGCTTCCTCCCTTTTTGAACTTAATACAGGGACTAATTTTTGTAGCCAATTTTTGCTTTGCCCATGTGCATGGGCCAAATTAGACTTCGCAAACTCTGAAGGATTGTGCGACGTGACGAATGGTTCTACTAAGTCTAAGGTTCCTGATTTTAGTACCGCTGCTTCAATTTCTTTATTAGCAACCAACACCGCAATGGCTAAACAAGCGTAATATTTAATGTTGTCATCGTTGTGGAAGGCTAATGGGAACAGCCACATGGGAACTTTTCTCTTTATCATGGCCTCTTGGTTTTCAGCACCACCATAAAGTGAAAGATTAGCTAAAGCTGTGGCGCAGTGCCTTAACGTTTCCACATCATTCTTTCTGCATTCAAATAGAACAGCGTCCAATCCTCCCAATTTAATGACGTCACTGCATGTCCCTTCGCTATGTTTAAACAAATGCTCCAAAATACCAGTACGTATTCTTGAATGCTCTACCGAATTCGCGTACTTTGTACACACACAAGCTACATTCACAACTTTTTCTAAACCATTTTCAACAACGTGCGCTCTATTTTCTGTTGTGAGACATTGTTCTAGAAGCTTCGCAGAGGAGAATTGTAATTCTGGATTATTTGATTCTAAGCAATTTTCCATTAGAATGTCTAGACCACCCGATGTTCTTAATGTATTGCATAGTGAATATCCAAGTTCATGACCATATGTCGGAACTGCCCATGCTCTTCTCATCATTTCATTCAATTTATTAAAATGTACTGAGGCATTCTTTATATCAATTTGATTATTTTTTATAGAGTTAATAAATGCATTCATACGCGATGAATACTTCTGTATCGCTAAATCAACATCTTTCTGGTTTGAGTTCGCGTTTAACTTGTCCAAATCTTCAAACGTTAAATTTGTTAGGTCTTCATCGCCGGGTTTGGCCGATCCATTCAAAAGTTGGCTCATCTAAAACAGCAATGTATGATATTAGAAAACAAATTCCCAGTAAATCGCACTTATGTCAGGAGATGAGTATCGTTAACGTAGCTTTATCAGATCGTAACAAATCAACAAAAGCGTAGCGAACGTGGGTGATGTAGGTTCCGTGTTAAAAAAATATAATTTGTAAATGCCATGGAAGATACGGATGAAAATAAAATTGGATATACACAAAATAAAAAAAAAACTTTAAAAACTGAGCTAGTTATAAAGCTATTATTAAATGCGGTTAAGGTATTTAAAAATATTTATGCCAGTATGTGCTTAAGTGATGAGATAGAGTTATTATACATTATTCTTAGGCAAATGGGTCACACTGGCAATTATAGTGTTGTTGTAAGAGTCCGTATTTATCTCGTGCTTGTAGTTTACGTGAACTCACGAAGGCCGCAATTACGTATAAATAACTGTAATTTGTATCTCACTTTCGATGCAATTCAAGAATATTTCTCAAAAGTAGCTCCTTTGGTTCATGATGTATAAAGATAGGAACAACAGTATTTATTTGCTAACTCTCTAATGCACGCTTGACTCACCTGTGACGAAAGTAAAGTTGATTTGGTTGACAAATTTTTGCTAGAAATTGTCATATTTGAATGTGCTACGCTGGAGTGCTCCTTGTGGCTGAACATTCCGCTTGATGTAACAGTTTGCCTGGCCTGTGCTGACGCCATCGCTTTCTTCTCTGCACTGAAAGCTTCAGTCTGCAGTCTTGAACTAGTTGCCGACATGTTATTTGCCTCCTGAGCAGTCACTTCTCCAGCTTTTAACGATCTTTGCTCCTAAAACACAATTTGCAATATTCAAAAATAATGAAGTGCACTTTACACACGTTGTATATGAAATTGACGCATTGTTTTGTTTTTAAATTAGTTTAAGTAGATAATGCTCTTTTCGTAACATCACTTTTGGCGCGGTAATTGTAACAACGTGATTCATTTAGAATATTCGATAGTTACAGGAATAACTATACGCAATTTGGGCCTCTGACGACGCCTAGAAGACATTATCGCACAATCGAACACGTTTCGTAGCGAAAACTGTATAAATACTGAAAATGAAAATACGCGTCGCAGCTGCCGCAGGTCTGGATAGAGGCCAATCGCGCGGAACCCGTTGCCATCACGATTATTTTAACGTTTTTGCGCGGGACGTGAGCGGGTATTACATTTTAGGAAGTTTGTTTGTTTAAATTTTCTGAAAGAAAGCGTATTACCGAAGGGTTTAGGTTGGGAGGGTAACGCGAGAGGACGCGGCGGTGCACGGGCCAAGGAACCGACCCCCCGCCCGACATTCCGCATCTATATTTAAAGCCGGCTATTCGCGTATCAGAGCGCGTGCGCAATACCACTTCCGTGTGTTGCTTGCGCGTAACGGTCAGACACGGACTGAGACAAGCATGGTGTGTTTACGATAAGCTTGAGATAAATGGGTAAGGCCACTGGAATAACATCCTTGTCTGTTCGTGTCCATGGTAATTACTAAGCGCACAGTAAATGACGAAACTGTGAATGCATGTGTAACGCTTAAACCTTAACGTTCTCACCGCTCGAGGGGATCCTCTACGTTTGAGCACTCTGACAGTCCACGCGACTATACGAGCCATGTTTTATAAATGTTCATGTTAAATGTTCCATCTGATCGTCGCAAGGAGCGGTATTATACTGAGCCTTACCCTAACGTCGCCTTGCAGCGTCGTGGAGTATCGATCGCTCTCGCACACGCGAGGTCGCGTCCTTCGGCGCGCCTTTCTGGCTCCTACTTAGTTTTGAAATTATACTTAATTGTTTTTTGGAAAGTAGTTTATAATTTACCTACACTAGGCCCTACCCGTAAAAGTACACGATTTACTGAGGTGTGCCGGACAGTGATGGTGCTTGTTAAAGCAATATTATGATCAATATTAAAGTTATTTTGCTGGTTTTATTGTATTTATTAGGCAACAGAGTTTGAGTTCAAAGTACATTAGTTCAAGGTCGAGATTCATGCTCTAACATACTGCATTCACAGATGAATAAGCACTTCTTTTTAATATTCGGCAGCGACAGTTTTTTACATGTCTAGTCTACAAGAGAATGTGTTGTTACTCACTTGGAGATATGCATCATTTTGCTCCGCAGTTAGTCCCTCGGCTTGTAGAAGCCGATGTGAGGCGCCAGCAGCACTCCGCTCTGCATATTGCACGTCGCCATGTTGTAATCGTCTCATTCTTGCGCTGTTGGCTGCAGACCTCGAAGCACTGTATCCATCGGCGACTACTCTGGTTGAACTTGCTGACGTCACTCGGGCCGCACTATACTTTAACTCGTTAGCGGCACTAGATCCAACGGATACATTATTCCCAGCGAGCAAACAAGATTTGTCGCTAACAGGCGGCGGCGTATCCGATTCTGGAAACGTTACTAAAGGTGCATCGCCGGCGATGTCCCCTATATCACCCATGTCATTATAATCACCCATTTCTTCTAGGTCTCGGATGTCGGGCAGATGCCTTTCATCTTGATCCACTATGTTTTCCATCGAGCTTCTCAGTCTGTAAAAAAATGTTAATGCGCGTGAAACACTAAATCACAAAGTTCGTTTGAAAGAGGATGTGACACTCGTACTCAGTTAAAAGACACAAACTGTTGGACGATACAATATTTGAAACAATCTCGCGGTATCGAACTGTTGCTTTTGTTTGTCGGCATGAAACTGCAAACACACGCGGAGAAGCGGCGGGTGGGAATTGGCGGAGAGCCAGTGCTTCAGGTGAGCCAGCTCGCCTGTTATCTCAAATATCCATTGACAACATGCAAAAAACATTGACACATATGTCACATGTGTTACCCGTTACATAAAACTGAAAAAGACTAATAAGGGTGACTCATTCGTATTACGAACCTTTGTCCGAAGTTTAAAGCGGAACTGCTTAGGTTTTTCATTTCCGAAATGGAGCTCTTAAGTTCTGTAAGATCCGATTTCATGGAGCTGGCTTTCATCTCTGAAGCAGTCATGTGTTGGAGTCGCTGGGATGAGCTCTGCACCCGCTGACTGGTCGCAGCGCTACTTGATGTTGTACTGGAAACCATCTGTTGAAGATTGAATTGTATTATTTATAGTCGTTCCTTTACACTGTTTACAATGATGCCGAGAAGGATAACGGAAGAAATATACAAATGCATTATATTTAATACAGAGCTCTTTGTGCGTAAACAATGTTATTAACCTCTGCTGCGATAACGGTATTTTCTTAGAAGCAAAAATACAGGAACGCTGTCTTTCACAACAGTTTAAAATAAGGTTCAGAGACACCGGGTCTGATAGAGACACGTCGTCGTTCGCAAACGTTATCTAGACGTGGACTGGAGTTCAGTGCCAATGCCAGAGGAGTACGTTTAGACGTCACGCGTTTTGGCGCACTTGCGATTGAAGTAAATAGGGGCGACAAATAGAAAATGTGGAGTACAAAAATAACATCATGGTGAAATAAAAATACATTTTTCAAACATTGTGGAAATACACGTTGGCTCAAACGAAAACATATGTACAAATGCTTAAGTTGCATATATTGCAAAATTTTAATAGCGTTGGGATCGTTGGCGACTTATTTAAAGCGGCAGAGAAAAGGAAAATTATATTATTGAAAATATTTTTTTGAGAAATGAACGGTGGTATAAAAAAATTGACAATATATATTATCGTGGGAAGGTAAAACATTCGTGATTCAGCGAATGTGGGTGGAATTGTGGCGAACTTGGGTTGTAAGCCAATGCAAAAAAATGACCTTAATTAGATTAGTTGATTTTTTTTTACATTTTTGCTATACGAAAAATTATAAAATATAACGATCATCTAAAATATATAAAAAAGTGCCAAATTTGTGATTCAATGAATGCGGGTGGAATTGTGGCGAAATTGGGTTGCAAGCCAATGCAAAATAATGACCTTAATTAGATTAGTAAATTTTTTTTTACTTTTTTGCTATACGAAAAATTATAAAATATAACGATCATCTAAAATATACAAAAAAGTACCAAATTAGCGATTCAACGAATGCGGGCGGTACGTAACACAACGAAAAGTATTGACCTTGAATTTTAAATCTAAATTACCTATGTTTTAACTAATAGGAAAAATCATTAACATTACAATGATCATCTGAAATATATGACATATAAATATTCTATTACATTATCACTTAAATATAAACAGAATAATGTGACATAAACCTCTGTTACATTGTTAACATTAATTACAAGAAAAGTTAGTAATTTTTTTTTCGTTTTTAGAAGGTAATGCCATAAAGTACTGGACCGATTTCGTCAATTCTTTCACTCTTATAAAGTATGTATTATATAAATTATTTACTTTATGAAATGTTTATGTAAGTTAGAGATACGAATAAAGCCGGAGCGTGTTGTTAATAACTTTTCTAATAAACGATGTTTTCCAATATGATGATTTGTCGTATTTATGCGATTACTACACGTTTAATTTTACTTTTAATCCCGTCGTTTTTCACGGAGGGCAGAGGTGTTTGACGTCTTGATGTCATAGTTAACCCAACTTCTACTTTCTAATTATTAATTTTTGATCCGATCTACGCACAGCTCAAAGTATCTCATGGTCGTGCAGTGATATGCTAAGGATATTTTTTAATATCAATAATCCTCTTGCGAATCATCCTTGGAAGGAATCAATGTTTTTTAGTGATGTTCTGTAATAATGTTCTTTAGTGTGTGGTCAGTCAAATCTACGGTAAGGGTTGTGGCGATCTAGAATATGATCACAGACTGCAGCCTGTCCAGAGCATTAACTTTTTACATCAGCTTTCTTCTTTCTTTTTTCTTTGATGCGGTTATTTACTGATTTTTTTTCTTGCTTCTCTACATTTATAATGGCCATCAGTTTCAGGCAATAAGAGACGTTTATTGATTACAAATTAAATAATTATTACAGGAATTAATTAGCAAAGTCAGATTTTGGATTTATTGTATCTAAATTGGAAAGTGGAATCAAGCCACAAATAAATAAAACGTCATAACGGCACGGTGGCGTTTAGCTGCGGCGCTGTGAGTCTCGGGTTCGATTCCCGCACGGGACTCAATGTGCAATTCATGTATGTAAAATAACTTCGCGACACCGGAGAAATTCCTACAGTGGAACGTAAGTTTTAAAAAAAACAATAAAGGTTAAGGATGGCGACAATGTTAATGAAGTAATTAAAGTTAACTTAATTAAAATTTTAATATTTAGTGAATACTATCAAATACTCCATTCTCCATTATTATACATAAATAAGTCACGATAGCCGAGTGGTTATGTTCTAAGATCTGACTCTGAATTACGAAACTCGAGTGCGATAGATCCCTTATGCGGAGGAGTTGTATCGATAAGTTTTTCGAAGCTTATGAACGATTTTTATCGCTGGCGACACTAAGACGTCGACTGGTGTGGCTGTCACGTTGTCCAAAATAAGCTCTGTTAAAAAGTGGATAGAAAAAAAATCATTGTATGCTATATAAGCTGCGTTTCGTTTTCTGTTCAGGTATAAGTAGAACGTAGCATAGCTGTGGTTCCATGACTTTAATATTTAGTTTGTCAGTTCGATTGGAAAATTTCGAAGGGTCTAATAACACAGACCTGGTCCTACGTTACGCCACGCTTCGCTTGGCCGGCTGCCAGACATCGTGGACGCATGCGCCGGCGAGCAGTCGCCATTATTGCAAGCGGTAACGTAAACATATTCATAATATATTTAGTGTTTTAGTTGAAATCAATGATAGTTTTCTTTTTCATTTGATACAAGGAAAAACTGCATATTATTTTTGTATAAGGTATGTAATTTAATAAGAAATTACTATAATTAAATTCAAACAATGATATTTTAATATACACGATCATCACACCTAATCCCATTTACTGGAATATATGAAGTAAAACAAATTGGGAATATTACGCCTATCCGCAAACAGCCGAACAGTTTTCAACAGGATACATTGTTAGGATTCGCTATAGTTGTTTAAATATATATAATAAGGTATAATTAAATTACAATACATAAATACGCATTGAATTTACGGCGCTCACAAAGAACTGAACTTTTGAATGAATTTGTAACGTAACGAAGTCAAATGAAAGATATACACTTGAATATATTCTGAAAAATAAGCGTTTCGGAAAATATTTCGCTTTTTTTAACTTTATAAAAAAATGAATACTTTATAATACTTCTATCATTATTTACGTGTCGTCGTAAGAATCTGCCGCTGCATTTCTTCGCAATCGCTTTCACCATCGACAGATGGCGGAATAATCATCTCGCAAAATACCAGACCAAAAATAAGCAGACCGATTGCGGGCAGGAGGGTGTAAGGTGCGAGGTGTATGGTACTGCGATCGCCAATCCGCATGCCGAGCGTCATTATTCTCCTTATGGGAGAGGGCTAAGTCCTGCACTGGACTATTCAGAGCTTCTGTGTAACGAGTAGATGCGTCTTTTCTGGGCAATATATATAAAAAGGTTTAATAAAGTAGTTATTATTAAAAACAGTTTTAGGAAACCTTATGGCTTAAATTGTTTGCACTTTTAAATCGATATAAAATTATAATGTTTTAATTGAGCTTCCCGGCCCTATAAGATTGGCAGCCAATGAAAAAGTCAAAGTAACTATGGCGAAGTATGTTTATGGCGTGCTAATTCTAATACAAAGGCCCGCTTATACCATTATGTACGGAAAGAATAAAATGTTACGGCCTCGGATTTTACAAACAATAGGTATGCATCAGATATTGTACTTAGTTCAAAGACGCATTCGCTTTATTTTATTTATTTTTCTCGTAAAACGCGCCGGCCGATTTTAAAATAAACTGGCCATTTTATGAACCGGCCGAGGCCGAACCGAAATATCCCGCCATCTATATGTAAACTAGTATTTCCATGGATAATGAGACATTTACATTACCGAAATGTTGTCAACTTTAGAAGTATATAGTGTAGTTGGATTCGTCATTGTTTAGTACGAATCTTGAGTTGAATCAAAATATTTCTCGCAGCAAAATTAAGGTATGTATTTTTATCGCATATAACTTGTATAAAACATTGTATGTGGATCTTTGGAGTAGTCGCATTATAAACAGTTTTAAAAATGTTACACTTTAGGTTAGAGTTTTAAACCGTTATTGTTGAAGTATTTTTTTTATTGGATTAGGGTGACAAACGAGTTACCAGTTCTCCTGATGGTAGTTGGCAAGTGCAGCCCATGGACACCCGTAAACACCTTTAATCAAAGAATTCGTTTTCACCCCTGAGGACTAAGATGAAATGTCTCACAGCCTGTACTTATATTTGCACCCTATACCTTTCAAACCAGGCCACAAAAGTGATTACATTGCTGATTGGCGGTAGAAGTAGGTAAGATGGCGTTACTTACCCCGACGACTCCTAGACAGTGAAGAAATCGCATAGACCGAAGACTGATACCGACTAACCAGCATAGAATATAACATCACACCTAATGCCTAATAACCTATCGTTGATAAGTTGTAACCGAATGAACCAGATTCAGAAGATTAAATTTGAAATTCATGCTTATTTCAATATAGGATAATCATATATTACATTATAAATAAAAGGTGATGAAATAATTTTATCAGTGTAGTAGTCAACTCTTATGTGTTACTCTTGAATAACTCCGACCTCGCTCACCTGGGTAGCAAAGTGTATTGTAGTATACAATTCGCATTATGCAGACAATCATGAGCAGCCTTTTATAAGGAACAGTATAACATCCAGAGTTCAAGATATAAACTTGTCTACTTTATAGAATGAAATAACACTTTGTTTAGGGCTATGGGCAATATTTATGCTGTATATTGAATTAAGAATAACAATTTATATTGAAATAGCCGTTTTCATATGATGTGGGCGCAAACAGACTGTCTGACCAAAATCCTTAAAAACTTGCAATGGCTTCTACTCCATCCCAAACATATACCCCAAAACAAATAAAAAATCAATGTTCAAACTCTATCCTCTTTACTGCTTTATTATATGCAATAAACGTAGATTGATACACATGAAGGTGCTTAAAACGAAGAAAAAACTAAACTTAATTTTCAAATTTCGCATTTATTTGCCGCCGTTGCATTGACATTTACGACAAGAAAAATGATTGATTGATATGTGCTTTACGTCTGTGCATGTTCATAAATAATAATCAATCAAAGGTAGAGATAAAACAGTTTTAGTAACTTTCTTAAATTAATTGAATGTTAAATAACAGCATGGTTATGGTTTACACAACATCATAATCTGTATGATAATCGTATATTAATCTGTTTAGATATTTCTTTATTTTTCAACCAACTACGTCGGACAAGATTTCGGTGACGGTAAAAGTCAAGCGCGCTGTTTCAGTACGTGCTAGCGTACTTGCAGGTTTCCTAATGAAGTTTTTCTTCAGCGCTGAACGCGTGAAGCACTTAATAATTTTCAGAATGCTAGCAATCGAGGTTGATAGAATAAATCGCGGGTTGTATTAAAAAAATTCTGTGACAGTTAAGTAGTTTTTGAGTTGGACCTTAGGGGGGTCAGAAAAGTGGCTCTCTATTAGCAACAGAAATTTATGGTCATTTAGAGTCTATTTATGGCGTAGTTAATTACATACAAATTTTATTTACCTGTTGTGAAGAAGAGCTAGTGACTTGCGTGTTCAGGGTCTGATTCTGACGGGAGACAAGGCTACTTTTCTTCAAATTCTCCATGACGGAGGCCAAGTCTTTGGCGCTGCCGTTGTGCTTAAGGCTGTTGTTTCCATCCAAGTTGAATTCCGGTATCTAGAATATAAAAATAATCATAAACAAATCGGTCGTTATAAAGCTAATCCGACTATAGTAATTAAGAAAAAAAAACCACTTTTCGGTTAACATCATCGTAAATTACAAATATTATATTTAAGCGCTATGTTATTTCAAAATCTAATGACAAAATATGTATTAACATTCCAATGGGTTGTAAAATTAATGGTTCATAAGGAACCTCGATAGACAACAATGAGAAGGTTGTAAGTGTTATCATCAATCAGTCATGATATTGTGTCATTACTTGACTGACTTTGGTTATTGTTTTTATTAAGCAATTAAACAATTAACTGACATCCGACATTGTATTATGCTGCGGTAATTTTCCAAGTCTTTTCTTAAAGTTAATATTGTTTTACTGTTATTAAGGTAATAACGTAAAATTTTAACAAAACGCTTTATAAATCCTTTTTTTCGCGTGAGAAGTAAGGAGGATTATGCCATATTTTTCTACAAATATCAATTTCAACTTCACTTTCACGTGGTGCTTTCTGATAGGTAAATATTGAGGCTCTGACTACCGACGGGTGGCGGAAACTTTCGGCCAACGTTCCTACAGGCGAATGTGTCGAATTTCTTGACTGAGTTTAGGAGAATTGTAGTGCGTGATGTCGTGTAATTGTGTATGAAAATTAAAAATTCGTGCGTTTTTGAGATATTCGTCAAAAAAGCTTTCCTAGAAATTATTTTTCTAATGGACTGAATGAATGGTAAATATGTACGCTTAAATAGGGAGAATGTTTGGCTGTTTGCTGGATCTCTTAAATGGCGCATAGTTTTACACAAGTTACTATGAATTTGTGAAAACAGAACTCGAAAACAATTTACCGTTCAGATGCTATAAACATTAAAAAGAAATGCGGTTATAAGCTCCTAGTAATTTAATTAAGAGCTCTAAAGACTAACTCCTTAAGTTAATTGTACCTTATAACAGCTCACAATGTCTGGTCTGGTTTCATTGAGGCAAGTAATTAATGAGTTATGAACAAAATTATTGAACTGGGCAACGACGTTTTTCGACAAGCGATTTAACGAGTTTTTTTTATAGGTTGGCAAATTGAAAGCAAATATCTCTGGTAACTATTAGCTCAAAACTTAATAAGCTAAAAGAAACCAAAATGAAGTGCAATGCAGTGATAAACCGATCAAGTTTGAATAGTTACAAAAAATCGGCCGCGTAGTATATGGTATTTTCTTTTCCTTTCAAAATGTATATTTCCGATATTGGCTTGATGCATCTGCGTACACAATTCGTGGAAAAGAAAACAATTTGTAATTTTTAGTTTTTTGTTCACGCAAGTATAATAGTCATCTAGTCCTGGCAAAATTAAAAATAAAAAAAAATATTTTTGCCTGGTCGAGTATAAAAGAGGCTAGTCCACTCCATTCATCCATAAGGAAGAACATTTGCTATAATCGGCACGCTCGGCGAGTGGATTGGAGATCGCAGTATCAGAGCCCTCGCACCTTAACCTTTTGCTGTTGCAATAATGTTATATTTATTCCAGCTATTGAATAAACTTTTTGCTTGTTATACATATTTATTTACGTAGTTTACATTTGAGTTTTCAGCGCGTTTGTCGAATTGGTTGGTTCTCCTCTTTCATTCGTTTTGCAGGCCGACGTCTGGCTCTTCTATCGATTGCGTAGATTGTATAATATGGGACGTAGAGAACGAGTCAGTTCCTCTAACTTTTTTTTTAATTTTGCGCTCAGAAGACAGTTTTAACTGGATTATGTCAACGTGATCGAAATCGGTCACGTGGATATCGCAATTTCTTTTATATAGGACATATTCCTCAAGATATTGTAAAATTATTTAAAGCACATCTTTAATGTAATCTCGATGTTTTTCATGTAAAGGAATATACTATCTCATTCTCATCTACATGTGGTGCACGCTACAAAGTGACAAAGAGAGCTCTGATTGTATAAAAGTAAAGTAACAGCCTGTGCAATGGCCTCCTTCTCAAATACTTGAGAGGGTTTTGGAGCGGGGAAATGCCCGCCACGCTGTTCCATTGCGAGGTGGCGGTCTTCGCATATCCTCGAAATAATATTTTTAATTATGCATTCTTCTCGATGTTTTCCTTCGCCGTAGGCCCCGAGGTAAATACAGTACTTAAAATTGCTATTAGCTTATTTAGTGGTGCCGCCACCGGGGATCGAACCCAGGTCACTCGCGCTCTATGAAACAAAAGTCTTCAGATATCGCAGGGGTTTCGGCCTTCCTAGTTTGTCGGCTTTTGTTTGCTTATTATATTATTGTATTGTTTTACTGCGGTACATATTAATTAATGTTTGTTGGATGTATACGTACACTTTACAAATACCTGTGCTGTGAACCAAACCCGTGACCTGCAGTGAATAGCCACATGCTTAGCTACAGCACCACAGAACAGATAAAGTAGGGAACCCCAACGTCCAGCAATACACTTGCTCTTCAGTTTTAACATTATCCATTGAATAAGTAAGTCGTTTTAACTCTATGCACTTGAGCTGCTGAATAGAGATAAAAATATTTAAAATTATTGTGTATTATATTATTAAAAACGCAAATAATTTACAAGCGAGGTTCACGACGCGCGGACAAAAAGAACCCACGGTGTTATTATATAATTATTTCCTAGCGTTTCGACTGCCATAACATCGGATGTCCTTGGCGTAAAAATGAGATTCAGTGTGATTTTCACTTATCATTATAGCGCATCAACATGACATTGCAATTATGGTCTATATCGAATGCATTGCAATGTTTTATTTAGGTACTACAGAGCGTTACCTGAGTGACTAAAGATTGAACCAAAGTCGGCAGTTTAGATAGAATGTCAGATACCAGGACTTGTTCGTCTATGTAGCCTCTAAGTTTGAAGCTAGGTAGGTAGTAGGTAGTATAGTATTAGGTGCTTCTAAATTTAAATCAACAGCCATCATCAAACATGCCACTGTTGGCCAAAGGACTTATCAAATTTAAAAATATATCATCTTATGAAAGAGTCACTCGGTATTTTATTCGCGTTGATTTTTGGGGCAAGAACCCTACATATTTCCCACTGGAAGTTAATAAAGTTACTTTTTACACTAAAAAAGAAACTTTATAAAATTCCTGCAAAGTTTCTTCTTTCCCGTGTAAGTTCCGTCAAAATCGGATTAGTCGTTACGAAGAGTAGTCCACAAAAACTGTTATTTGGAAAAAATGGGTTTATTAGTTTTGGTATCGTGCTAATAAGCATATGAGATTAGTCAAAGGTGTTTATTTCGTAATTATAGACAGACACTTCAGATTTTTCAAATGTAAGATAAGATTAGTTCTTTATATCGTTCATTCGAATTTTAATCACATAATGCTCCATTTCTATTACTACAAATATGAAAAGCAAACGGTTAATAATAGGTTCAAGTATTAAGTTGCCGTTTTAATAGGCCACTTTGAATTAAAATTACCAAGATCAAGATCCGTGATTAAAACTGTTTTAACTGTAACACTAATATAGCATTATGCTGAGTCGGATGGCGTTTTATTGCGGGAACTCAATATTCCATTTTGTTATTATATTATGTTTCATCGTGTTTTCACAAGGTGTGAGTGTGAGCTGTGGCAATGAATACTTTTCTTTCTTTCTTTTTTGCCACAAAACTATAACATTCTAAATTCATACATTTTATGCCATTATATACATTTATTATCTTCAGTTGGACTTTATATTGTTTTTACGTTCAATATTTGAGATGGACATGGATACCTCAAACAATCTAACGCAGCAGGCACGGCTCAATACTGCGTTTGGAGAGGATATGTCTAACAACCGCACCGTGCGTTTTTGGTTTAATCGCTTTATCGAATCGAATTATAAGTAATGGAAGAAGCCGATCCTAATTAAACAACCAAGTAATTAGCCTACACAAACTTTGCAGTGTCCAGATCCTCAGAGTTATATTGCAAATGCATAAATGGTCTTTCTTCGAGATGCAGAAATGCATATATTTAGACATGTGTTGCATCATAAAGGACATGTGTTGCATCAAAAATCATCTCTAATTTTTGCAATATAGAACGGCAATGTCATACTTTAACCCTTAATATTACTTCTAAAATGATACCTTCAAAGTTAACCCTACTTGCACTTTGTTCCTCACAATTCAAGTTTTATTACTATTCTGGGAACACGGCGACTGCTTTGAATTCAGAGCAAGGACAACTTATTGCATTCAGTGAAACCGTTGAATAGGGTCAAAGAAACCATTGGCGGCGTAACGTGATATCTATGCGTGAGTCATCGGAGACTCCAGAAATGCTATCAATCAGCAACACGGCTCACGCGTTCGAGTGTCGAACGCCATGCTGCGCAATACGCATATTGATTCCGCCTACACACGGTGCCTTCAAAACTATTTGGACTCGCAATCAAAACATGCCAATCATCGACATTTACAAGCACTCCATCAATTAGTTTCGATTCAACACAAAGATACCGATTGTGCGTGAACTATCAACATTATCAACTGTTCACGCTTGTTGAACTCTACATTATCATTTAACAATTGTTGATAAAAGTTCAGAGATTTTGGAACGCGCGTCATTGCTTTAAATATCGCCCGTGACATGCGAGTCGTTTACGCAATCGTAACGATAATATGTGCATTAATTGGTGGTGACATGACACGATTACCAATGTTACGGAGATTCCGTTCGAGGATCGCATGACGCGTGGTGACGTGGACACTGTTGATATCGTAATAGCGTCGGTTGGTGCCGCCTCACGAAGCAATCTGAATTAACTAGCTAAATTACCTGTTGTGTTATGGTTCGTGACACTGGTGTCATCAAGGTTGTTTATTATCTGTCACATCATTTAGCGCCAAATTATTTTATTTATTTGGACGTATACCGTTTATTGCAGACACTGAAGATATTGTGATAACGTTAGTTCCTAATTAACCCAGACACTAAAGTATTTAGTAAGTATGTACAAAGAAAATGATACATGCAAAATAAATGTCGATAACAAAGCATTTTACTATTTTAATGTATTCATTTTATTTCAATGCGTCATTTTTATTGAGTCGTACAAAAAATTTTAAAAATTTTAAAGTATAATCAAAATCTCGACTTTATGTAGCGTCGCATACCAGAGGGGTGATTACATAATGATTTCATTGATAAGTCTGTTATCCTGCTCCGAATGATGACTAATACATATCGTAGCAAAAAACTTCCAACTCGGTAATATAACAGGTCAATTGTGACTCTAGCTGTGACTCACGATTCGCAGAAATTTCGTCACTGTTCCAGAGATGTTATTACATAAATTACGTTTCAGTGAACTCACGTCACTCAATAAAAGTGTTTGGGTGCGTCACGGGCTCTGGCCACGTGCTCGGACACGTGGGTATGGGCTCTATGTAGACAGTTGAAATTTGTACCTACCATTTTCAGAACTCCTATAATTAGGGCTATGTTTACGGTAAAGGTTATTAAATTATATTGACATCGACCTGCAGGGAAAAGTACATAAACGAACAGGATAAAAGATGTATTTATATTTTATATTTTGCTCAATGTATTTTTCATAATACTAACCAAAACCGGCAAGTTTTATTTGCCGTGCGATATCCACATAGGAATCTGGCAGTCACTTTCCTGCCGTGGGTGTCGTAAGAGACGACTGAACATTGAAAAACCTCAACGGCTACCGCCTGATGGTGGGATAACCATTTCGAAATATACCAGACCAAAAGTAAGCTGACTGACGACGGACAGCAGCGACTAAAGTACGAGATGCCTGTCGAGTGTAGCGATTATGGCAAATCCACCTTATGGAAGAGGTCTATGTCCTGCAGTGGACTATTTATAGGCAGTAAAGGTTAAGGTAAGAGTTTCATTGATCCCAAATTCTAATAACTATGACTTCGAAGAATAAGCATAACAAGCAGCATATGATACATTACGTAAAATATTTTGCTAATATAATGACAAAACAACATTTTATGTATGTAAACTAATTACAATAGTTTTGCAAGTTAAATTCAAAAGTTTCTCTTTTATAAATGTTCATGTTATAAAATTATTTTTAAAATAACAAATATTATTTTTAAATTTCATACTGAAATGCGTATAGCATATAGAGTACGTATTTGTAAAAATAACAAATCACTATTCCCCTAAAAAAACATTTTTGAAACTGTAGGAACTAATTTCCTACTTGTAACCAACAATGCATTTACATGAGGAAATAGTTGACCAATTTAAAGGAAAATGTTGTTAAAAAAATTTGTTTGTTTTAAATAATTAAAGGTTACACGAATAATAAGGCAATATAGATTCGCTTCGTGCAACGGCCATGCCCGCTTCGTGGTATTGCTTTCACGAATTTTGTTATTCATGCGGCGTTAGATTTGATTAGTGACTTTCCGGACTAAGCTCGAACCTAGAGCTTGATATTTATTGAAGGCAGGTTTGTATCGAAAGGTAATAGGCTATGAAATATTCCAGATTAGTAGTAAATGCACTCACTATTGCATTCGTAACCGTAAGCCGTTATTGACGAAGGTCAGTTTAGCATACACAATGGCTATCGCGATGAGACATTGCCCACTATTTATGATGGGAAGACTGTTAGATTTGTTTTAAAATTTGTAATATAAGAGTTTTGACTTCTGACACAAGCATAATTTCGCATCCTGCTTCTTTTTTAAAAGTCTTTTCTTCGAAAAAAGTCCAATGTCGGATACTGCTGCATCTACCATAGGAAAGATTTTCACCATTCGCCGGCGGATTGACTATTGCAGTACCCAGATATCTGACTATATGCGCTACCGTCCGTCAACTATCTGCATATTTTCAGTTTGGCGTTCTTCAGGATGGGTGATACGCCATCTGTTGTTGTCTGTTGAAGACAATGAAATTTGCCGTGCATTTCCATTAATCCCACGGGATGGGAAAGGATGGCAGATTATTTCTGCCGCTACCACATGCGTCCTTAATAATATATCAATATATATTGATATATTTAAGCAGCTTAAACGCGGAGCGGTGAAACTCAATGGTGTACTACTCCTTCTGGATAATTTCAACCACGGCGACGACTTCCGATTTCTATCGGCAGTAGTCAAATGCATGGAAGATGTTGTAATTCCGTCTCAAAGTGTCGTCTTTACCTTCCCGATGTAACGCATATACGATGAACCTGGAGGAAGGGTTAGTTGCAGTGTCAGAGACACGGGACACAACGCAACACGACCAGACGCGAAAACCAATCATTTGTGTTTTAGCGCAAACTTAAGTTTGGCATCAGCTGGGATTTTAACGCAGGACCCATGTCTCATCAGTCAGGTACGCTGTTGTCAGTGCAGCCATGCTGTCGTCAATAGCAAAGTAGCATATATCTGCTGCATTTTGCATGTCATATGTAACCCGATCTCTATTTACGGGCATCGTTATATTTTATCTTGGTCTTCAAGGACCTTCATCTTCATTTTACTTTGAGATTATAAGCCAAAAATGGCTAATTACCATAAGGTGAACTTTGTACTCTTTTATCATCACGACTTACATTCATACGATAATAATATACTTATAACACACCGACAGCCGCAAACATTCAAAATCGAAACCGAAAAGTATTCATTTATACTTGCGATTGTTGTCACTCGGTGAAACTTGATCTATTCTGGCAATTATTACAATAAGTTTTATTCATTTGAAAGAACTGACCGGTTTCACCTTGTGGCTAGATGCCTAGCTAACGAAAATAATTGCCTAAAAGTATTAATTTGAAATGTAGCAATTGGAGTTGAGAGTCTGCGGCACTGTGATAATGACAAAATATCATCAACCAAAAAGTAAGTCCGGAGTTGGTTCCGCTTAGGGTATTCAAAATCTTTATCCAATACCGATCAACCCTAGTTGCATGCAGAAAATTAATAACATACCCAAATATGCCAAATGTAAAATCAGTCAAAGTCAAATAAAAAAATCGAACCTTTTTATTAAATTTAGGCTTCTTGCAAGCTCTTTTTAAAGTAAAAATCTACACCGGTTCGCAAAACAGGAAGAAAAAACGGGAAGAAACTCTAGACAATTTTTTTTTCAACGCCGTATTGTCATTTATAATTTTTTTTATTTTAACAATATATCAGAAGCCAGGATACCTCCGTGTGCAGAGTTATTGCTATTTTCATAGATCTTTGTCCTCAATGTATTGATAGTAGGCCTTTTTTAACAAAGTTTCTTTAACAGTAATGAGGATCATCACCAGCACAAGTGTGTCGGAACTAGGTATATTTACAATAATGCTATTGATCACCATAGAATCCTTCGCTGAGCTCTTCATATATTTATAAAACTAGCGATTAAAATGTTTTGTTTAATGTTGCTGTGGACCGTGCCCTTTATAATATATAAACCTGTTTGAACCTTGCCGGCAAAATACTTATTGTTGCCAACGTTAGTTACGTGTTACTATCTTTTTCTACTAACTTGTTATATCAAGTAAATTAAAATATTTAGATGTATGAAGTATTCTTTACATTCTTTAAATTTCAAAATTAATTAGCTGGTATAAGAAATCCAATTTTAAAGTAAATCGTCGTAATTAAAATTTTGTTACATAATTATAGACATGTCGTAGAATGCGTTTAATTCTTTTTCACGGCACCTAAGTCTATAATGTAATAGTATAAACATGTTGTTGTTTACTTCCGTAAAAAGAAATATTTGATGAATATTAAATAGAGTAAACAAATATATACAATATTGAAGTCATTTGATATAGACGTTTAAGCGAAAGTGTAAATTACAATCGACATATTGCTTTTTTTATTTGCTTTACATTGATATTTTTCTTGTTGAATAGTTATAATAATAATTTTCTTTGTATCCACTGAGAGTGTAATACCGGCTCTATGGTGCCAGTTTTCGAAGTATAAAAGTCGAAAATAATTGTTTTACCTTTGGCTGTGCCAACTAGGACTTCACCGACCGTAACGTCTGCTGTAAGTCGACGAACATATTGAAATTAGCAAAGCAATTAGTTTGTTGTTATCTTATTGTGCACTGTCAATCACTTATCAATAGTCACTGTTGTGCCGCGGCGTGTATATGTTACTGTGTAGTAGAAAACACGTGCCAGCCTGCCGGCGGCTACGGCGTTACTGCCGCCTGGCCGATCGCAAAATTTAACTGGCGAGTGGCGACCACAATAGCTAATTAGAATGGCGAGTATTTGCGGGGATTTGGGGAGGGAGGGAGCTCCACCCACGGACCTTTGCATCCGCCTCGTGAACTACTCCGACGAGACGCCAATCTTATCACTGATTTCCTACCGAATTGACAAGATCAATATTGGTAATCTCAAGTGGTCTTATTTTTTGTTTCGGCTTCCTCGATCCGTTCAGATAATGCAAGACTTCAAACCACATGCCTGTTATTAAATTTTTTCCGTTTATCAATATGGATTAAAATGTGTTCCTATGACATGAATTTTGTTGTTTGACCTTCATTGTTATATTTTCAATTAAGGGCCGATATCCCAGTTGGTAGAGACCCAGCCTTCCAAGGTGAGAGTAAGAATCCCTCTTGGGGAAAATAATTGCATTATGGATATAAATATTTGTAAGCCATTTAGGGATGTTGATATGTATATATCATTATTTGTGTATGTAGTTATATGTTTATGTATTTTATCACTATCCAGTTACCAGGGTACTGGGAATCCTAATTTGGGACTGGATGACGATGATGAAGTGATTGTTTGATACATATATTTTTGCAGACGACAATACCTAAGCGATGATTAACATTTAGTATCATCATCATCATCATTTCAGCCTATCAGAAGTCCACTGCTGAACATAGGCCTCCCCCAAATTTAGTATCACTTGCAAGTTATTATGACTAGGTGTTTTTACAAAATAGGAACCTATGTCATGGTTACACTTGTTTATGGTGTTAGTTTTGCAACCTACGTATTCAATTAATATTCTTTATTCAAAATATAAAAAAAAAAATTAATCTAATAGAGAGTATATAATTTAAAAGCAAGGATCGTTGTATCTATAAGGAATCAAATTAGGGAAGGGAGAGTCGATGATAAATCTGTCGCTGTGATGAGTCAACGACCTCTCAATGTCAACGAGACACTCTAAGTCTCGAATCCACATTGATAATTAAAGAAATATGAATATTAGATTTCCTTTGAAATACCGATTCCACCTATGATACCTATATGTATTAAGGCACTTAAGCGGTAACTTTATCGCAGAACGTCAATATTGTGGAATGATTAGTTTCGTTGTTATCTTTGATTGCACAATTCCGTCATTGGTTTTAAAAGGAAGTTATTTAATTACATAATATTTATCTAGTCAACATTTGGCCGTCATAACTGGTTAGAATTGATATTCTTTTCATATTTGAAAAAATATCAATTTAAGCGTAATATCATAATTAATGTAATAAATAATTTAATACGATAACATTTAAATTTGATGAAGACGTTAATTGAATTATTCTGACCGATTTCGATCATGGAGTCTACTTCAGTGTACTATTGGCCTTTGTCAACTGCGCAGAATACATTATAGTGCCGCAAGTACACTCGTAAACAGAGTATGGCTACTCGGTTTCTCACACATTATTACCTTCCCGTATCCGACATAACGCTTATGCAGTAAGCACGGCACGGGAAGCTATGTCACAACACAACGCAACCAGATCTAAAAACCAATAATATGTATGTTGTACAAATATTTCCATCTGCTGGGATTCAATCCCAGAACCTATGGCTCCGTAGTCAGGTAGGCTAAACACTAAGCCGCGTCGGTCGTTAAGTCGGAATATAAAGATTTTTAGGTCAATCAATAATAAAAGCAGACTCGCCAAATCGTATCACTCTTGTCTTGGCAGAAATCAGTGAGATATTACGCACGTGAAGTGAAACGAATGGATTAATTCGTCTCACTAGACTGGCAAATTAAATGTTTACTAAATTCACGAGTCGCGTTATTCAGTTACGTTATTGCAAGAATTTTTGTAGCGATGGTTTTACATTAGTTCTTTTTTCTTTTCTTTTTTTATTGTAAAAGGCGCCAAACGATAAAAGCAGTTCGCCTCATGGTAAGTGATTACCGTCGCTCACGTAAACCTGCAACACCAGAGATATTGCAGGTGCGTTGCCGGCCTATAAGGATATTTAGGTGATCCCCTATAGTGGATGGGAGGGAGGAAGAGGAGGGGGGTGGGAAGGGGAGAAGGCCTCCGGTTACCTCACTCACCGAACGAAACGCAGAAGCACAATATGCTTCTACTTCACGCCGGTACTCTGCGAGGCCGTGGTACCATCCCGGACGAGCCGGCCTATTCGAGCAGCAACAGCTTGGCTCTACCACGCTTAGTTCACTAACAATTTAAAGAATATCAATTAAATATACCTATATATTTTGACTGGTTGTAGCAAAGGGTTAAAATATTCTAAATATCTGTTTCTGAAGTGTTGTCTCCCGGTTTGAAGGGTATAGAGAGCTAGTAATTACAGGCCGTGAAGCCAGATTTTTTTTAATTTTAGAAAAAAAAATACTTAAACATTTGTATAATTAAAAAAATATTTTCTAATTTAATTTAACACAACGTACTTAGAGGTTTAGTATAAATAAGACATTCCCTTTAACATTTTTTTGGCCACTACACCAATGATAACTCGTTTGTGATTAATTATGTAACTGAATTGCTCTAACTAGGTATAATAACTTTATGCAAAGTAACATACAGGCGAGTCTCTAATGATTAAAATGGAATTACAAAATTAATAACAGGTATAATTATTACATTAATTTAAAATAGGTAACGGTTTTGTGTAACTAACCAGTGCGTTGAGAAAACGCCTTGCATCTAGTGCACTGAGTCACTGGTTTTCTACACTTGCGTGTATGGCGTAACTTGGGAAATGTATGACTAAGGTATGAGTCGTTTCATTCATAACTGAAGTCCGTTTTCACTGGGATTTGATTAAATATCGAAACTTGTATCGATAACTGATATCATTACCCATTGAATGATAAGAGGCACAAAAATTATCGAGTCTTACATCGTCTATAAAGGAAATGGATAAATAAACAGAAACACTGTTACAGAAATCTCCGCCATGATTAGATCAAAATCTATAATTTTTATTACGATATTATGAAGCAATTTAATTTTTACAAATTTAGTGTTACAACGTATAAGGGATGTTATGCATATAATAATAAAATCTGCCTTGTTCTAATAAATTGCTTTCATACCGTACAATGCAATTATTGAGCAAATAAATGAAAGAAAAACAAAAGATAAAGTCGTTCGAAGACGACTATTAGACGAGATTTCCTTTCTGAACTGCACTACAATAAAACAGGACGGATAGCTCGAAGACGGATGATTCACCATGCATTCACGTGGCTGCTTATCACCGGCACACATACAACACGTTGTTATTGCTGTAGATGTTACCTGCGCGTGCGGCGTTACCACCGTCCGTGACTCACTCACTACATCCTGTTCTACCTTCGCGCCACTTTCACGATTGTTAACGCACACAACGTTTTTTTTTTAATCAACCAGGTCATGGATCGGGCTCAGGTTTACTGTGCCAAATACTTATTTTCAATTGGATATGAAACCACATCGAGTAGACTCTTAAAAGAAACCACACCCAAAACTAAAAGCAAATCTTTCACTGATACTTCCTCCGTAGGAAATAATCATATACAATATGAAAACATTGTAATTTTGAAAGTCACAGAAAAATGCTTAGCCAGCGCGTCTCTTTCAGCGTATGCCTATTTTAAAATAAACAAAGCGTAACATTACTATCAAAACATTGCCATACACTTTAATCGTCATGAGTCCTGGTATGATTCATAGCACAATAGAATTACAATTGTTTTAATATTTTGACCTGAGAAGGGTTAACTCTTTTACTCCTAGTAAAGATGTCAAGAAAAATAAATCGAGATTTCGAGTAATACGTAGCCGTATGTATAGTAATAATTTAATAATGAAATGTGCATTTGTATTGTTTAACTTAGGTATACAAAAAAACAGTTCAGAACAGATACCTACACAAATTTAAGAATGAAATGGTGGTGATTATTTCTAACAGAAGGAACCACTGCAAAAGGTACTAATGTGTCGCATAACAAAAGCATAATGGACCGAGTCTTAACCGGTTATTTGTAAATGAGTCATTGATTAACCGATTATTAATGAAAATAAATTAGTGTTCGATGAAATCATTTCATTACTTAATTTCTTTATTTAGATTTGGTCAGAAACAAGAGTGTATAATAAACGAGATATTTAAAATGTATGTATAATAAATGAGGTTTCAGACGATAACGTGATTCTCCTTTGTTCTACGTCATTAACCGTTGATTCTAACAGTAACAGCTGATGAAGCAAAGCTCCTACGGAATTTTGTTTGTTATCAAGTACAAATATCACGTAACGCTTAAAAATTCCTCGTTTCCTTTAGCCTGTTTACACGGCTTCGGCTCTTCGTTCAACATTAATCCTGCAATACTTTTGTTACAAAGATAACGTATCCAAACTGACAAGTTTAGACTTGAACGTGTCTGTTTAGTGTCTTGCGTTAAGATAATAACGAGCCTTGGTAATTAAGTATCTATATGATTATTCTCTGTAGCTGCTAATGTTAGTACAGTGTTCAAGTTTGAGTTTACAATACCATATAAGTTTTGAGTAAGTTCGTGTCTCACTTGTAAACTTGTAATAGGTACATAGAGCTTGTTTTCCTTATCCGACTGCGGTCAAACTAGGAAAATATTTTAATAACACTAAAAGGATTAAAGAATTTTTACAGTAAGTGTAGTTGTAAAACTCTGTCTGAAAATTAAACACTTAGATAGTTGTTGTTGTTGGTCTATCGACACAAATAGTATATTAGAAACAAAAATTAATTATAATGTGTAAGATATCGTGTCTGCGAAAGTTTTCTCCCCGTGACTCTTTCTTTTGTACCAAATCCGGTGTCGGAGAGGCGATATCTGGGTAGCGGAGGTCTGTTTGACCTCCGCTACGTAAGGGGCCCGAGTGCTAAACTGTAATGCTGTAACGTCGAATATATTCGATAACAAATCTATAAACATATCGAATATTTTTTTTCTTTTATAACTAACTATATCTGGCCATAAATAATGTTACAATGCAAAACAATTGCAGCATAATGGCAGTCTATTGTAATTAAATTAGTGCTAATGCAAAACGTAAAGCGTTGTTTTGTGATGAGCTGGCAAGGCTGTGTGTTCACTGTTTGTTCTGTGACACCGATGCGCTGCCGAAATATGGTGTTGAACATACGTATCTGAACTAGCTCATGATTTCCATTTATCATATTAAAACAAGCTTATATATTAGGAACATCAGCATTAGGTTGATGTAAATTTGTATATATATAAGTATTTTTTTATGTGGTGTTCCGCGAGGCGGTACTCGGTATACTATGCTGAGGATTTGATCAATTGGCGCGGACTGTTAACCTAGTTATAAGTAAAAGAAAAAGATATTAATAAAGTAAACGACCAAATTAGAATTATTTAGTCTAAATACTTAAATATTTTGAAAATTACATGTATATTTTAATATATACAGAGAAAGAGAGAGAGAGAGAGAGAGATTTAAAGATTACTTTTACTCATAAAGACGATAAACAATATCACTTACATCAGTACATTAACACTTTTTTTGATATTCAGAATACTATTCACTAAATATTCAGATGCTCTTGGTTTTTGCATATTTTTTATGCAATTTCGTGAGTATTTTTTTGTATAGGGGCAAAAGAGCAAGCGTCTCACCTGATGGTAAGTGATTATCGTCGCCCACGTACACCTGCGACACCAGAGGGCCTGCAGGTGCGTTGCCGGCTTCTAAGAATATTTGGGAGTTTGGAAGGGATGATGTGGATGGGGGATGTGTTGGTGAGTGGGCCTTCGGTTACCTCACACACCGAACGAAGCGCAGAAGCACGAGGTGCCTCTACTTCACGCCGGTATATTGCAAGGCCATGGTACTACCCCGGTCGAGCCGGCTCATTCGTAAGCAGCATGAGACTGCTTGGCTCTGCCACGTACCAGTATACAATGAGGCCTTGAATATCGCTTTATGGGCAAAAGTTCAACGCATCAGTTGTGTTTTATATATCAAATAAGACTCAATATCTTTATAATTTTGACTTATAATTTTGACTAGAGTCATGGTTGTGAAAATTCGCCTTCTTGACTTCTTAAAATCTCATCGATATTATGGTGAGCAAAAAAAAACTTGATTAACCGTCATGTCTGCAGTATTTAACGAAAAGGTTATTAATTTCGGAAGGAATATCTTTATTTTTTACTTCTCTTTCTTTCAATGTTTTGTGTGTTGTTAAAGCATTGATTTCAATCATATTTACGACTCGCTTACTAATAAAGGTAAGTAAAAGGTGGATAGATATGCTGTTCGCTGAGTCACGTGACGTGATTGTACAGTTCTTAATATTTTTTCCTTATTCCTACGTTTCACAAAGCTCGACCACCAATTGATAGTAAATTTGATGGTGAAAACTTTAAGGTTAAAGCAGTTATGTGGTACTTTGGAGGAGTTCAGTATATAAAAGTAAAGCAACATACTTTTTTAATTTTAGTATATACGTTTTGTATCCTTCCCACGATCATGAACCAATTTATTCAATTTATCTAATTCCAATAACATCTTCATGTTGTCAACCAACCAGTGGTTAAGGATTCTTAAACTTGCTGGTTTGTCTTTCCGGTCTGCTTTTTGAGTTTTACATTGGCCAAGTTTGACAGCTCTTGTATTAGGAATACTTGTTATCTTGTATTACTTATTTAGTCTACCTTGTTTATTTAACCTTGTCCTATCTAAAAGTCTAAACCACCTCAACCTTTCTCATACCTTAATGCTTATTCTCTTCCACTCAATAAAGCTCTCTCATTAGACTACGTAAATTTTATACCAATATAATTCAGATTTATAAAGCCAAAAAGAAGGTCATATTTTTTAATTTTATTAAAAATCTACATTTTTTGCTGGTTATTTAAAAAAAAACACATTTGTATACAGTGTTTTTGAGTTTTTGAAAAGGTAATAATAATAATTCAGTTATGGTTATTTATAGACTTTGCACAAAAGAGTAACGTACCCATCGTGTACTTTTGGAAGTCTTTTCCGGAGCAACCAGGGATTCCTCTGAACGTACCTGAAACAATATAAAAAAATATATTTTATTACAGAAACTGCTATTTTTTCATGTAATATGTGAATATCCTCTTTCACAGTTCTAATTATATCTATTGTGAGTAAGACTGTTTGCGTATTTATTTTTAATAATTGTACTAAAGTTTTTCACAAAAAATTAAATGTTATAGTATAAACATTATTATCAAGACTACTACTTTACAACTAACTAACAGTATATTTCAGGCAAAGATCTTTGCCTGAAATATACCGCAATATATTCTAATATTATCTTTTCTTGTTTAAGAATAATGTCTCAGTTTTAACATTTACTCTGTTACATGGAAGATCTCTCTGTCAGCAATAGTACTGACAGCGTGTGACAGGAATAGTCCTGTAATTAGTTAATAATCTTAGACCCACGTGTTATTAACCAGAGAGATGAAAACCGTTATACGAGTACGAGTATAGCGATATGTTAAGGTTAAGGCAGTTAAAAAGACGTATAATAACAATCAAATGTATGTGTCATAATTATAGTCTTAAAATTATGACAGTAGCTTATCCTGAGGTACCTATGGTATGGATGATTCATCTCAGTGTTTATGAATGGCTTACTCATAGGTCATTGACCTGTGTGATTATAAATAGATAGTTTCTTTGTTTTTAATACTACTGAAGGAGGGATACGTAGAAAGTTTATGAGATAGTATTGTGGTTTACGAGAATGTTGGGGTTTTATTTAGAAAATTTTAAATAAGACGCCGAGTTTTTGGTCTTACTTAGATACATTGAGAAAAAAGATGGATATTGGATACACCACCCATATTAGGCACGATACGATGCCGGGGCGTGGGTTGTTATCCAAACGCATTACCTACATGATTTGTCCTTAAATATGACTGTTAATCGGCGATTTCATCATTTTGTTCTCGGAAATGCATTAATTCTTATTCGTAACAACTACTTTATAGTTCTGTTATTACTTACTTATTTTAATATATTCTTATTACGCATACCTTGTTAACATTAATGATCCATAAGTTATATTATAAAATAGAGTATTTAAATGGCAGTCATAAGTACCTACGCCTTATGTAGTACGGTAATGTAATACCGTATAGGTATAAAATTGCCATGTGGTGTAAGAGTATTTCTGCCCTCCCGTGGGTGTCGTAAAAATTTCGATTTCCGACCCTTCATCACACAAATGACAATATAACACTAATACATAAAAAAAATACCGTGATTTTAATTAATTTTCATCATTTTATGTTTTTGCCCTGCCTTGTTCGTTTTACGGCAAATAGCAAAATTAACATAAACACCTACGCTTTGTTATGTAAATTGTTCTGCGACGAACTGTTCGACATAAAATAATCCTGAATACATTCATGTAATATTACAAAAGCTACAAGTTACTAAACATTAATAATATGATGCCGTTAATGACGTATTTCTTTCCAAGAAACTATTTCTATGAACGATATGAGGAAATAATATACCATTTTTCTTTCATTTACTACCCTAATACTATTCTCACCAATACAAGGCTCTTGCGATTACTATTGTATATTATATGGCTGTCGGAATTTTAATTCAGATCAGATAGATAAATTATTGATCTTAATATTATTTATCGGAAATTAAAAAGTTAAAAAATATATTCAAATATAAAACCATCTCATAATCAACTCTTATACCTAACACTGCATAACAATTTATACGTAATGTTTACTAGTATTTCTATTACATTAGAATCTCTATTCATCCAATTGGGCATCTTTATTGAATTGAAGGAGAGATCTTGATTAATCAAAGTTGTTATTAACGTGATTTGTCATTACGAAGCGACATTATTAATTGAAGTAGCTAAGAATGTGCGGGTCAGACGAGCACGCCTGAGCCGCCGGCGGTCAATAATTTCGATTTAACGTATGAGCAATTTAATTCAGCTTAAGCGTCGCGTGGGCACATTGCATTGCAGCTCATAAGTGCGTTATAAAACTCGTTAAGTGTCGCGACAGTAGGCGGCCGGAAGAGACGACTGCCGAGTGTTAGTGGACTTCCTACTTAGAGTGCTCGGTGTTCGACGGAAACGCTATTTTTGGCGCCCACCGTCGCTTCCTCCGAGGAAAGTCCACTCATGAATACAATCACTGATGGAATCCAGACGCATCGCTTTCCTGTTACGTAGCCTATGAAAGATGAGAAAATTGCTATGTACGTAGATTTCATTGGCTTCCGTCAATAGTCTGTGGGATTTGGGCACGCCAAATTGGGTTGGATATTCCGCCATTATACAACATTTGTTCGTTAGCAGGGTGGATCATATACTACTTGGCATTTGGAGAAAAATCTAGGTACATCCCCCCAATCTCACATTCCAATTCAAAAAATTTCCTTTATAAAAATAAAAATCCGTGCAACTATTAGGATTATTAAACAGTATTTGAATAATATTATAAATCGTAAAAAAATACAATGACTTTTCTTTAATTATATGTTAATAATTTTAGCCTCGATAATCTTATCAAGATAATCTATTGAAGTGCCTACGGATATCTTTTGTTTATTAATCAGTCTTTTTCCAAGTATTGAATCTCGTTCAATTATTGAATTATAATTTAAGTAAAAACAATATTTACGTACGTAATTAATAAAGCAACAACACAAAGTACAGCTTCAACGAACAACAAAATTACCCGGACAAGATAAAATGGGTGTCGCAACCGTAACTATAAATCCAATGATATAATTGCGTTGCTAACCTCGATAAAACGTTTTTCCTATTCCATGAAAATATGCATAATATATCTGTGTTTTACACATACCAAATACGAACAAACGAACCATTTGAATAAAACTACAAACGCTAATTTCATAGGGTTGCAGAACTTCAACACGTGCGTTAATTTAAAAAAGTGGACGAAAAAGGAGCTCAGGAATGTGATAAAAATAAGCGGTCGTAAAATTTTGCTCGACAGGAAGATAGCCTGTACATTCCTTACCACATTCTTCACTCCCATGAGGGTCCCGGTATTCACTACATTGTATCCATCGCGGTGGAACGTCAGGAATGCACCGCTCTTGCGTTGTAAGTCGAATGTCCAGTTAAGTAAAAGGCCCTGCAACCCATCTGAGCAACTACCATTTTTTGGTGATGCGTCTGTGTTGTTGATTAATAAGTGTTTTAATCTCAATTCAAACTACCAACTATATAGTTTTAGATGATCTATTAGGTATACGAGATTATACGACATGTAGTATTTCCACGAAAACGATTCCACGTACTCTTTGAATACAATCAAAACGATTGGCATGTGCAGAGATCATTTTAGGTTTTCATTCCTTGACGTACCTATTGAAAGCGTTTGGAGCAAAAATAGGATGCCATAGTAAGTGGCAGATAAAATTTTTGCATTACGTAACCTACATCTATTGGTCTAAAAACATTTTCCAACGTCAATCTATCTAAATTAACCTCATTGCCATAAAGTGGCGCCGGCGCAGATTGATTATCGCATTACAATCTCTTCATTGCAACAGTGGAGATCTCATTGTAGACTTATGAATGGGATTCCGTCGAATCAATGTACCTACTGTATTGTAAGCACGGTATTACACGAATTGAATATTATGTTATCATGGAATTAAATCTTGTTTACATTAACATAAAGTTCTCTTATAATGACTCTGTAAACAAATGTCTAATCACATGAATTCTAAGCCGTAATTTCCTACCTTAGTAGTTATGTAGAATGATAATTTTCTATCAGAACCAAACTTATCATTTTAACATTGTGTATCAGTGTCAAATTAAGATAAATGGATACAAAGATGACCATAATTTTGTAAGTAAATAAATTTATAAAATTATCCTATAATTTTATTTTTGTATTTTTTAAATGGTCCACAACGCTTTTATAAAGGCGGACAAGTGCCGTCTCTTTTAATTCACATTCAGTGGGCCAAGGCTACGCACAATTGATGCATCTGAACTAAATATATTTAATTGTCAGCATTGATGCACTTTCGTTGACATTATCTGAAATTTAATAATACAATAAATTTGTACATCGAACATATTTATCGTATTCATCCAATAGATAATTTCTTTTATTCTGTTTTGTGTGACCTAAATACTGATCCATTTTAACTTAGGGTCAGTCTTTAAAAGAGTTTATTTAATATCCCTTAGCTTACATATTTTTATATTTTGTTGATTTATGGGTTAACATAAAATATTACGTAAAGGAATGTCTCCTATCTTTATTTAGCATCACCGCTAAAGACCGTGGCCTATATTTAGGAGGTAATAGTTAGTAATTTTTGCCATAAATGGTGTAACTGCACAATTTAATGAGCGTTCATATTATTGTATCGCAGTATAGAGTCAATGCGAACTGTTCCCTTATTAGAGAGTGCGGCGATATCAAAGAAAAAAATAAAGTGCACAAATTTACTTCTAGTTGTTACTACAACAAAGTTTATTTTCACTTATTTTCAGTCGCTCCAGATGTGAGGAGAACTTTACCTTTAACCTGAACGCGTGTTCGTGGAATCTCGTCTTTAAGACGGTAAAGGTTGGTCGAATTTATGTAGACCAGCCACATAAACTACGCATTTGTAGGTCACAGATATTGCATATGGGACCTTGTAAATGTACAATATCGAATGCTCACACAGTTAATATTGGTTGTAGCTTCCACAACAACAGTAAAGGTTAGAAATGTTGAACTCTTATAAATACAAAATATAAATATTTTTTTTCAGAATCTTGCCAAGGTTAAACGTGTGAATATAACTTAAGTAGGTCGATAAAGTGGAGCGACATGTACTGAATCACATAGTGTATTTGCAGGCTAGTCATTATCGCTGATTTCGTGACATAAGTCAATTGTGTAATAATTTTTAGCCTACTCCTTATCGCCAGGCCCAGGCTTGTTAGCATTGAGTCATTATCGCTGTTTCCGACTATTTTAAATGATCTAAGTCTTATCTTTGATCGTAAAACGTCTTTGTGTAAAATGTATACTTCGTTCATTGAAGATTTCTGTCTAATATTTCTTAAGTACATAAAAAAAAAAATTCTATCAAAGTTTTTAATTATTTACATCAAGCATTACCAATGTAGTCGATATCGACTCCCGTGGGTAAATTGTTTAAAGTATTTTGTATCAATAGGATAAAACTAGAGATAGGATTTTTATAGTAATTTGGCTATCACTTCATTTTGGAAAAGGAATTTCTTGCTCAAAATAGTTTGGGAATGATTTACATGTTATATTTTTTTAGTATCTAATGTTCTTGTTTATCGTTATTTTAATTTCGATTTACGTAATGAACAACCTGTCATATATTTTTTTTAATATAATTTACATCATAGTTTAAAATAGATATTGTACATTACAAATAATATAGCAGAAAATAATGTACATATGTATATAAAGAGAAGAAAGTGTGAAAATGAAAAGTTATTGAAATTATAGAGATCGGTTAAAATTGTTGATTTTAAATATTGGTTGGTGCTTTTGCAAAGACCTTATTTAAACAAACAACAAGCAATAAATTTTATTTATCTTTGTTATTCAGTTACCAGACAAGTGTACCGAAGTGGGTAATTATTTTCGTGCCGCGTATGGCGCCTTTTACCATTTTTGTAAGTTGTTTCTATTCTTCGTTTCAACATAGATTTATTAACTTCTTGATATAATTTATCTTTCCATTGCATATGGTTGGTCGTATGTTTGAAATAATCCACGACAGAGTTCGATATAAGTAAATATAAGGTAATCGATTAAAATAATTATATTTCTATTGAATTAATGTAGGTACTACTCGTATCATACGATTTATGAACATTTGCTTTTCGTCATCACAAGTAACATCAGACAACAAGATTTTATCTATACCCAAATATATCATATTGATCATTTTTATCATAGCAATTCAAAATGTCATGCATAATTTATCTTACCTTCTTTGGAAAGAAAATTTTGGGTTTTCCTGTATATGTGGTGTATGAAGCCATGTTATCGACTTTGGCAACAACCATAATTTGGCAAAGAGCACTATCCGTCACGAACAAACACTGGTCGAAACGAGTACTGTGTACAGCAAAGTTCTCTTATTACTTCGAGAAATTTCGGCAATCACTTTGCTGTGGGTGAGAACTGAGAGTAACGTTTAAGATTAAGAGCCCTCAGTGCACAAAGGCCACAAGGAAAGTTTATTAATTTTTTTCATTCGATTTTCGTCGCAATAAACATTTAATCCACAGACGCGACGCGCCCACGTCATCGAAATCGCGCTGTTATTGTCCTGCACACTACTGCTTCTAATGTATAGAAGTATTCACAAAACAAGCATTATATATTGAATTAACTAAAATCACTCATACAAGTTCGCCGATACATTTTAATCTCGACGCGATTGTTTACGAGCAGCGAGACATACACCACACGCAAGTTCTTTTCAAACTGAATTTTAGTACAGTTCAACAGTTGCTTTTATCAATTCAGACTGCCTCCCCCCGCGGTACTTTATCTCTTTTTCTCTACCTAAACAAAGCGCTTGTAAAAAAGAGACGACGCTAGTTGCTCGCGTTTTAAGTTTGTACGTATTGAATGCCACCATATGTGCGGGACGCGTTCCGCACATAGATGATACTATTATACTATCTTCTTGGTAGTAAAGCCTGTTACAGAGCAGGTATCAATGTCACTTATAACGAAGTTGTTAATAAAAAAAATATCAACACATATTTACTCTATTAATAAAAAGTGATTAAATATTTCGATCAACGTTGAATTACAATTAAGTACTTACAAGTGATATTTTTTTTTAATTTTGTGGCTTTGTCTTATTGTGCCTTTGTTAGCTGTTGAATAAAATAATGAAGGAAAACACGTGGAAGGTTTTTAAAGTACGTTACCCACTACCCACATCAGTTATGTTTTATGCAAAGATTCACTGTGGAGGCTTCGAATTGGTTTCCAGAACCTGTACATATGTATCTTACTACACAGTCACATTATTTGCATGTTTATATTGTTTGATAAGACTTTAATTTTATAATGAATGTAGTTCAGTTGATCGGCATTTACTTAAGTAGAATGGAATGTAGAGTTGTAGAGATGTTCAACAGAACAATAGCTATTTATTATCATTATCTGTTTAAATATCGTTCGAAGAAAATGTATCTTCCCTCGTTTAGCGTTAGCGAGATATAATCAGTATGGTTTTCATTTCATAACGATATTATGAAAACTATGATTGCTTTTGCATAATAACATAAAGAGAATATATTGAGTACCTATAAACGATGTACATACATATATATGAAGTATTTATAGTTAACTGATAATTTTCATGCAACTTCTGTCTTTATTGTAGGTATGGTCCCAGAATTAACAGCTTTAAATGCACTTGACCACTCTGCTAACTCAATCAAAGCTACAGAGCTAACGGAACTTCATTTGTTTTCAAGTAATAATATTTTAATTACGTCTATAAACGCACAAAATCTACATTTGAGCTTAGTTATTTTCTTAAATATAGGTAGAGCGAAAGCCTAATGTTCCAAAAACTCAAGTAAACTTGAGAACGTTTATTGCCTTGTCTTACTCCACTGCTAGATATAGGCGTTCCCATGAATGTGCCAACATAAGTTAGCATTACTTCCTGGCACATTTACCCTCGCTCACCACGCAGGTCAGCGAGCGTACTACCGCTACCTTCGCACTACTGACGGTACTCCCCATAAACTGAAGGATTTAAGTTTGGCAAATTAAGATGGTATTTACCCCATCAGTTGGTCTGCAAAGCATAGATTGCAGGCTAGTAGAGCGCAATGTGAAAAAATATCGTTTATTCCAAAAAGAGAGTTATCAGTACAAAACGCGAGAACTTTATATTATATACTTTCAATTCAGTTTTCACCTACTTTCAGAAGTTTTGGTATTTTGGACACTTGTTAAGAACCGATGACAATACAATAACATAATACAATCGATCTGGTCTGATGCTGGAGCTGGGTGGTGGGCAACGGAACTGTTGAATGACTCCTCGTGAACCCATCGAGTTTGAGTTCAATAGATTTGTATTAACGAGTCCTCTTAATTTCACCTGATGAGGGGCAAAGTAAAAAGGTATTAGTTTGTATTTTTAACGTAGGTATTTTTATTTTCTTTACTGTATAGTGTAGTTGTAGCGCAATTAGTAATTATACTTCGTTCAGCAAGCTTTTATCACTATTATGAGCAGTCTCTTAAAGTAAATATGAATTTGCACTCCAATACCGTGTTAAAAATTATGTATTCATAATATTTACTTGTAAAAGTTATTAACCTCTTTTACTTCCGATAGCGTCTATATACAATAGTCTTAGTGGTAACTATGAAATATTACTTTCATAATTCTATATACTCTGGAACTCCAGATGCAGTAACACAGCGTAACAGCAGTATTCGCGGTCCTTTGCATTTATCGGTTTTCCTCACATTTAGATAAGGAACGTTCGACAAAGCCGTTGTAGTTCAGTAGTCAGGGCGCTCGCTTTAGGTTCGATTCTAGGTGCCGACACTTCTAATATTGTTAATAGCAATTTTAAGTGCTGTATTTTACATGTGCTCGGCGATGAAGGAAAACATGGTGAGGAAACCAGCATATCTGAGAAATAATATAAAATATTATTTCGACGACATGTGAGGTCCGTCAACCCCCACTGGACCATCATGGCAGGTCCTTCCCGGCTCCAAAAACTCTCACGGATATTTGGCCTTTGCCCAGCTGTGGGCACTTACAGGCTGTTACTTTATTTTACTTTATTTTACATGCAACCGAGGTTATGTGGAAACTATTGTCAGAAGTATAAACGCATCAAATTTTTTGTAAGAAAAATACCGAATTAGTCAGATGCTGAATTGTTGAAATATGAAGGCATTCGAAACCTTTGTATCTATTGCTTAAAATTTTATAGATGCGTTATAAATATGAAAGGTTTATAAAATTTCCAAAAAAGTTAAGAAAAACTTTGCCTTGCTCGGTTGGCACAATCGTAATAATAAACATAACAGCCGTTATGTGCATTTGTTTCCTTTTGAAACGCAGTTCCTTTGTCTGCGGTGCAGGAGGTAAGGGCAACTTTGAAAAAGGCAAATCAAGTTTACTTTGTTGGCTTATTTAATATAGCCATTATGGTAAAATCGTAACATTGAGTGGTATAAGTAATTTATTTATGAAATTCTTAGTTATAATTAACATTCTTTTTTAAGGCTCATTTCTACATTTCAATCCAGTTCGCAAATCGCACTTAAAAGAAAGAAAAATATTAATCTTTCATGATTTAAACTATATTTTATCGTTCTTTAATTAATATTCTTTGAAAATAATTTCACATTTCTTACATTCAGGCAAAACAATTCTGGTGCAAAGCTGAAAACTTTGTCCATAAATGTAACACCAACATTAATCATAACACTCATTTCGAATTATCACAGAAATCTTCATTAAATTAAATAAAAAAAAACAGAATGATTTTTTGCATAAGTTATTTTCGGCCTAGTAGCCGTCTAGGTAGGAACCACCCTCTTACCTATTGCTGCCACTGATCAGCAGTACAGCCATTATTTTATTTTGTGTACCGGTTTGTAAGTTATACATAGCCAGTATAATTTTACAGGCTGCCGTTTCATCTTAGTCCACAAGGAAGACAATGCCTCCGTAACCTTCGATTAATTGTTTGCAGGTAAGTATGGGCTGCAGTAGAATGTTAGCTCCTCACTCTTCAATTTTAATCGATGTGGCTTTGTAAATTTTATGTTTTTTTTCCAATCACAGTAAATTCTCTCATCATGGGAAAATACCATCACAAAAAATCTATAAATACCAACATATAAATATTTACACTTGTATGGCCACCAGTGGACTATTTAGAATTATTGCTGTTGGTGCTGATGGAGCTACTTCACCTTTTAGAGGCATAAGAAAATCAACAAGAAAATTCACCCTAGACTCTCCAGCATCTAACCGGATATAAATAATAATAATTTATAACATAACGAAAATTCAAATAGACTATATGATGTCATGAATTACCTATAGAACATTCAGGATCCAAAGAAATTAAGCGAATGTGACGCGAGCAGAATCTGTCATTGACAAAATCAGTAGCAGTCGCGACTCTATCGATAGAATTTAACGCGGATACGTTTGTGGGATAAAAGTTTTGTTATCTTATACAATTACTCCCGTGTCTAGACTGAGGTACAGTACAATGGAGGTAGGACTCTTACAGAATACCAGAGAGAGATAAGGTGGGTCCCATATGAAGGAATATGGCAATATAGTAGCTTAGTCTTAAGGAGCGATGACACAGCTACATCTTCATCGAGGACGAATGTGGGTGTATAACGCCTCGGTGACTTAAGGTGCACTGTCTCATCTTTATTAAAATAAAATACATAGACGTATTTCATGATTAAAAGCTTCAAAGAAGCAGTGCTGGTGTTGCCTTGTGGAAATAGAAAGCAGTGACACATCGACGTCGCGTCGCAGCCGGCGTCGGCGGAGCGGCCGTCGGCGCCGGCCTCTGGGGGACTTGATGCATGTATTTTCAGTCCAAACTTTGAGTCAACTCTTCATTTCTACATAATTAACTATATACATTAATCACAGATACTGTAATTTTCATGAACAGATATATTTATTTTTTAGAATTTAGGTGTAAAAGGAAATTGTATTAAACGAAAGAAACTTATGTTTTTTACCATAAAATTGTTTCATTTTCAATTGTTGGATTCGATCCCAGAATCTATGACCTAGCAAAGACGCGGACGCCACTGACAGAAGATCCGCGCGAATCTTAATCATAAAGACGACAAACCTTGAACAAAACAACAATGAAGATTCCGTAAACGTAAACAAGTAACTAACTTTGCAACTTCGTAACCACAAAATTGAAGTTTCAATATAATTTTAATCTCGCAAGGCCCTTGCTTAAATTATTCGTTGAGTATAATTCTTAAATAAACAAACGTAAAAGAACGAACAATTAGCGATTGTGTGTAAGAGTGTGTGTCGTGCATTTCAAGAATTATCCTCGTAAGTAGCGTTACCATCTTCTATGTGTATAACAAACAATGAAGAGGTTAAAGATCATAGTGCATAATTTGTCTTTTCTTTTATCTTTATTTTTTCGTATTATACGTATAAACACCATAAATCTATTTTTTTTTCTAATTTTAAAATACTACGTTCGCTTGTTTAATACCGTTTTTACTTTTCAAAATATAATATGATTCCAACTTTTTTAATTTTCTAATGTTAATCCTGCGCTGCTATAAATGATGTACAATTATGTACGTAGTTTAGAATTAAATCGCAAAGGTGTTAAATGTTATGGCATCCGTTTTTCTTTACTGTGTCTATTTGTTGCACGGTAATTACCATTTATATGCAACAAAAAGCCTTGAAGCCACTGTGGATTATTTGGGTACAGGTGTAAACATAATATACCAGTAATTTGTGTAATTGTGAAGACAAGTTTAAAAACAAAATTTTTAAACTCGTGTGGAATAGACTGCAGTATATTTCTGGCATGTGCCAGTTAGCTCACTTTAATGCGGCTTGAATTTAAATTTATCAATTTCATTATCACCTTCATTATATTATTGTTAAAAGTTAAAATCTGTGCAATAATTAGGCTCTGGAAGCACGCAAACCAATGTACAGTGAACAAGTAGCAATGGAAAGTGAATAAGTTTTAATTTTAACTGCATGATGCAGAATAATAGTTTTTTCTTAAAATATTGTTTTGACAAAGATTTATCATGGAGAGCCTAGAAAATATCCTGAAAAAAAATATCTGTACTCTTGTAGAGTCAGTGCTGTTTAAAAACAAAATAAAAATACCTTAAGCTAATTTCAATTAGACAGTACTTTATACGAAACTCCGTGAACAGATGACATTGATCCTCAGGATGTCAAAAACCTCAGTTCCCCGTGACTATGAGTAAATTAAACGCGAAGAAATGCGTAAAAACAAATAAATAAAAAATCGGTATGTACTCGTATTCTTGTAGTTATGTCAATACAGAGCTATGATTACATAAATACGTAGTAAAATGTACTAATTTTAAAAGGGGACTTCCCCAAAGAAGGCTGCATTATAATTGAATTCTGTTTTTATTATTAAATTAGTTGAGATTATATACTTATAGATTTCCAATACCTTTAGTGTGTTCCTCTGTATTACGTTTTCTATTTCTTAAATGTTTAACAAATCGCAGTTACCTCTTTTAGGTTGATAGAATTTTGATACTAACATGAATTATATATTTTGATTTGTAAATAATTGTAAAATTTAATACCTGAGGCATTATTTTAGTAGAATACCTGTTGCAAAAAGAGTTTCCCTTTATACAGCATGTCACGGTTTTCTTCAGTTTCATATTTCACTTAAATGAAGGGAAAGGCGTTTTGTATTTTGTTTTTACACGTGTCCACTCGCAAATAGTTTATAAACGTCTATATCATGTAATTGTTCACTCAATTCTGTCGCTAAGTAACAAGGAAATAATCCGTGGTAGCGTTTCAACAAAATCAGCGCAAATCATTTGCTCGACCGATATTTTATTACGATTCTGCAATACATTGTTTTCTTTTGTTATGCAATAAAATTAACATCTAAATCACTCTTCTTATTATCTCAAGTATATTTTTTGTTAAATTATTATACTCTTTGTTTTTATATATTTTTTGATCTACAGCGACTTAAAAAAAAAACAAATTATATTTACGTATATTACGTAAATATAGTTTGTATATTTTACGTACGTTTTTACTTGAGTAAGACATCGTTGTCAGTAATAAAAAGGATAATTGTAGTTTATTTTACAATAATTACCGGCTTCTTTCTTAGTGCTTATATGTACATGTGTGTACTCCTTGTTATATTGGAGCCATAGTCTCCATTCGGAGCGCGGTCAATGCACTCAGCAGCACCGAATCCGATTCCCTTTTACGTACGCTTTTCGACACCAATACCGAAATGCAATAACAGCACATTTACGTTGCATACAAACTGCACGTAGACCAACAAATTAAAGTATTTATTTGAACTTTTTTAACTTAAATATATTCTATGAGTTAAATAATTTCTAGATAAACATATTAGGCAAATGGACGTACGACCAACACCAGGTTTAATCATTATAAAATAGTAACAGAATTGAATTGCATTATACTGAATACAGAGTTGTGGTAGTCTATTAGTCAGGGCCCTTGTTTTACCTTCATAGTACGCGAGTGGCCCGGGTTCGATCCGCGGCACTCTTCTAAAAACTGTAAATATCTATTTTAAGTGCTGAATTTACCTCATGCTCGGCGGTGAAGGAACACATCGTGAGGAAATCGCGAGGTATGACTGAAAAATAATAAATAAAAATTTGGAAAATCCAAAAATCCAAAACCTTGTTACGTACCTAACTAAAAGTAAATAATGGCGGGTTTTGTTATTAGATGCAACCATCAGTTTTTGGTTTTTATTTAATTATTAATGAACGTTACCGATTACAATAGTGAATGTAGAAGGCTGTCATAGAATTAAAATACAAAACTAGTAAAAGAAAACAATAAAGTGATTCATTAAGTTTTTCAAGGGATATCTTGCTCACAAATGTACGGACCAACTGACGACCAAGAATTTTTTTTTTCAATAAACGCCGCTTCGCGCTCGCGGTGTGCATAATTATTTCGCGGACGTGTGTAGTCCGCCGACTTTTGGCTTCAATAACTCTCAATAAATTTGTGAGGAGGCCTTTGCCTAGCTGTGGGAAATTACAGGCTGCTTTTATTTTAATAATCCCTTATTTCATTAAAATAAGTACAAACTGCGTAATTATTTAGATCTACGCAGTGACACGCAAGAATAACGCAAAACCAAACGCAAATCGTGTATCGCTGACTACAGGCAATTGGATATTTCGCAGAGACTAAGACGCGTGGGAAGCTAAACTAAAAAGATCAACGTGAGGGGAAATGATCATTATACCTACGTAGGTGGGTATATGGTTTTACAAAATGAGGAACACAATGGAAGGCCTTTGACTTGCGTCACTTATTCGTATTAAATGAAGATACTAGGCTTTTAGTGAAATTATCTATATTATTGCTTTCATATTAAATATAAAAAGAATACATTATATAAAGGATTAAAGGACAATAACACTTCAATGTTGAAATTGACAGACAGTTATTAAAGCCGCCGAAAAGTGAAACTTTGGTAAATAAAAAAATTTGCTTAACTTTTCATTCATCATACAATGCAAATCATTATTTGACAACAAAGGCTGGTTACTTTGTTTAAGCTTATTAGTAAAAATGTTTATTTACATATAAATCTTTTCATAATATTTAGGTTGTCGGTATTTGATTAGAAATACAGATAATTAAGATATCGTGCATTGTATATTATTTTATCGAGAATTCTTATCAGAGTTCTATTATTTTAATTGCTATTGATAATATACAATTTTAATTATGTTTACTATTCATTTTCTTTAAGAAAGCATAAGCGAGCACAGATATACCATTTAGCATTTTTGACGTGGCAGAGCCAAGCAACGGCTTTTGCTGGTACTCGAATGGGCCAGCTCGACCTGATTGGTACCACGGCCTCGCAGAATACCGTCGTGAAGTAGAGGCATGTTGTGCTACTGCGTTTCGTTCGGTGAGTGAGGTAACCGGAGGCCCGCTGCCCTCCCCACCCCTTCCTCATCCTCCCTTCCATCTCCCAAATACCCTTGAAGGACGGCAACGCACCTGCAGATCCCCTGGTGTTGCAGATGTACGTGGGCGACGGTAAATACTTACCATCAGGTGAGCCGCTTGCTCGTTTGCCGCCTTTCCCATAAAAAAAAATAGCGAGAAGGGATCTGCAGCTGCTAAGTTTCACCACCTTACATTGTGGCAAAATACTAAGTTACAACCACACCATCGCGATGGTTGGCAATCCTACACAGCGCGCTATCGGAATTTCTTGACACGCTGACTTTGTGGAATCTTCGATTCTTTAAAATATCGCAATAGTTACTACCACCTTCAAGAAAATCCTTTCTCAAATGCGTTCATTCTCGGCGTCGGTGATCACTTACTACCAGGTTGTTCGTTTGCCGCCTATCTCATAAAAAAAGACTTAACGGTTTCTGCAAATGATAGAACGTGAGGGGTTGCCGGGTCCTACTTCGCCATAAGATTTTGAAGGTTCTGTTCTGTTGGCAGGTTTTTTCGCCGATACCATACGACACCTGGATTTACATAGGCCATTACATAGGTATCTCTCAAGCAGCTTCCCAATTCAACGAAGTACCGGGCGGGATATGAGATGACAGTGGGTGGTCGGTAAAACCTAAATTTTCAAAACTACTCTTCCTTTGTCTAGTTATAATTTCTCTTACAAGCTACACACACATAGATATCCAAAAACAATTATAACTCTTCATCACTTTATCCAATAAGAAGTAGGATCCTAATACGTATGTTAGTTTAGGCATACTCGGATCCCAAGTTATCTGTAAAGCACGTGCCTTTAACGTCAACAAAGAAGGTGTTATATGTCGTCCGGATGGAACTGCTGACATTATATCGTAGGTGGAAGTAGTATTGTGTAAATGTAATATGCAATTGTTGTGACAATACGTGGGATGAAATTAATAGTTCGGACATCGCACTTCGCATCATAAAAATAAATACCTATTAAGTTTTATTGGCACTGGTAATTGCAATATACCTACTTGCACGTAGTAAAGTATTAGCCTGTAAATGTTCCACTCTTGGACAAAGCATTCCTTTAAATATTTGCGGATTTTTAGAGCCGAAAAAAGGCCCATCATGCTGCTCCAGTGCGGGTTGGAGAACTTCACATTTTCGCGAAATAAAGCTTATTATTACTTCTCTGATATGCAGGTTTCCTTAACCAACGAGCTTGTGGATAATTCAGCACTTGAAAACTTACATTGCTATGGACAACTTTAGTGGTGCTGGCACCGGAAATCCAACCGAGATGACTCGCTTACTATTAAGTTAGGCGTGCGCTCTGACCACTAGGTAGCCACGGCTCATTGGCGTATATATTTTAATGAAAACATATTTCATTAGCTAGATTGTGGTAAGTTCGCTAGGAGCCCTCCGTTTCAAACTGTTTACGATAGGTTTTTAAAAGGCAAACAACAATCACTGTACGAAGAAAACCTTGTGCAGGTAAATGACGAGCAACACTTTCAAAAGTTTTGACACCATATTTCTAAATGATTATCCGAAGGTTTCAAGTAATCTTATGAGAATCCAATCTTTACTCCGTGAACTTGTCTGACATTTGGATATAGGTTTGAGTTATATTATATATCACGCCTAGATGACAGTAGACGGCAGAGATTACAGATTTCCATTTGGCACTACTCGGCGCAGCCAAACCAGCATTCGCATTCCACTTTTCGCTTCGCGGGGAGAAGGAACTTCACGGGAGAGGAGCGACGAGCAGATGAGGGTTTAGCGAATGACTGAGAGCGAGAAATCTATCCATCCGATTTACTTTTAAGATTGCTGATCTTAACTGCCAACGAAAAACAATATGATGTGCCCTTCCAATGTTATATGTAACCCATTACTATGTATTTTTAATACGGTACAGTTAGTTACGTTAAATGTAGTTTGATACACTTAAGATAACGTGAGGCGTAACCGGTTAGTTTAATAATAAATAAATATTAGTTGAAACGAGTGCTAAGTAATAATTACTGAGCTCATACAGCCGAGTCCTTAGTTCGGCGAATGGACACGAAATATAATGTTTTTTTGGGTCTAGAATCTATTTATGTAGAATATATTCGTGATTCTTCAGTATCTACTAAATTATGTTCACCAATCTTATTGCATGTGCTTTAAATTAGGCTCGGGATGATAAAGACGTGTGAATGCCTCTCTGTTTGCGCTTATACCTAAGGTATATTAAATAATAACAATATTGTATATCCTTCACAGATAGCAATTTGTAATTAACTGGAAGAGGTACATTAAGCTTTGTTTTACGCTATTTTAAGTAAAAAAAAGTCATGAATTTAAATTCAATTGAAATAAAGACCTCGACATCCACAGGTGCACTTTACAAAATCGCTTGCGTTTGGTGAGCAGTATTAATAACAGCGTACGCTGTTTTATCGCATGTTAATACGTACCCAATTCACAATACAATGAACTGATTTTGATGAAATTGGGTATGGATATACCTTGAACCGTGAGGAAGAACTTGGACTTCCTTTTATCACGGTAAATCCACGGTAGAAATTTTCTACGTGGAAGAAGTCGTGGGCGGAAGTTCGTATAATAACAATTTGATTATTTTATTAATTAAATTATTAATTATAAGCATTGAAAACAGACCGAAACATGTTTTTCATAATCTGATATTTTTTGCTAAAAAAGTTGCAGTTTAATAGATAAATATGGAAAAAGTCTCGAAAATATCATTGTTAATTGACTAAAGGCGAAGGGATTAAAGAAATCGGAATCCCACTATTAATCCTGTTGGAGCCATTAAACGGCTTACCTAAAATGGATGATTTGTCAATCTTTGGTCCGCCATATTTTAAATGATTATTCAGACATCCAAGATTTCTGTCATTACCCTCAGACGACTTTTACGGGACCCGCTGGATCTGGACTGATTCATCTATAACGCTACCGAATATATTATTCGGTATATATATACATCATATTATTCTGCATGGTGAATACCGTATTCAGAGGGATTTTCCTCCATCACTAGAACCTGATGTTTTAATCTTTGCATCGTGTGCAGGCTAAGTTGGCTTTTCAAGAAAAAAAAACCCAAAAATTAAAAGCTTAGTATATAGAAAAATATAATAGTAATAAATAAATAATAAATAATATTATAAGTAATAAATAATATTTATTCTTAAAAAATAAAAACATAAAATGTTTTATAATCATTTGCAATTATTAGTACGTTGTGCTCATTAAATATTATTTGGAATAGGTTTAAATATTATCTATTAAACAATTGAAACAAGCAAAATACTCTCTGCGATTCGAGGGTACTTTGTTTCATCAAGTACGATATCAATTTTCATAATATTTCCCTATGAACGTTGAACAAAAAGAGTAACTAATCAAAACATACAAGTACAATCACAATAGTCCTAACCCAGCTTTATTAGTAAATGCATAGTGGCTAAAGCAAAACATTGAGCTTAGTTTCACGGGACTAATTTAATAATGTTTAACGAATGTTATTGGACTGGATGTACGTGTATACACAAATTATATAATGCCAATAAAATATTTTGTTCATAGTTCTGCATGTTATGTTTGTAAAGTACCAGCGACGACTTGTCTTGAATTTTTTTGCCTATGTGATTTTACAGTTTGTTTCTAGAATCGAGCGAATCCCTGGGTAAATCTCGATAGAGATAAAAATTATACCGTGTATTATTCTTTGACATAATCTGTCTTGTCAAGGCGCGACTAAACGATATATACAACATTTATTATAATAAACCTCTTTCGCCGACACGCGAAAGAGGAGTTGCAAGTAATCTTCCTTTCCTTCTTACAGTTTACGGAAGATGTCCAATCTTAAATGTGTCATGTTTCCACACGGCCCGCGGCATATTATAACTACGAACTATTTTTCATTCTCATCTTTAAAACTTTATTTCATTAAAGTTTTTTACGGGAGGCCTGTTTAAAATTAGCATCGTTTAATTCTGTTTATATATTTTGTATGGTGCACGAGCTCTTTGAACTGGAGCTCAATTTTATTAAATGATCGTGTTACATAAAAATACAATGGTCGAATCAATTTGACATTGGGATTTTAACGCGTATGTAGGCGTTCGGTCTAAGGCTTAAATTGTGCAACTCGATTGTACCAAGTTTCCTATTAGAGGCACAGAGGTCTTGTGTACGTTGAATTCATCGTGAATTTTTAAAATATTAAAATGTAGTTTTTGTGTTTAGAGCTTTCCATAACACCCCAATAGAAGTGTTAAGTTTAAAATTAAAAGGCAAATTCTAATAGTAAAAACAATCTTTTACACTTAGATTATTGATTGGTCTCCGCGCAACTTCTATATAAGTTTTATTCGAGTTAAGTAAATTTAATAACTCACCAATGTTATAAATAGATTAAGAACGTGTAAGTTTGTATAATCAGTTATCACATAAAGTTTTTATTGATCTACATAAATGATAAATAAAGCATAATCCAATTTTCAATTACTCTGTACCGGTACCGTCACGGACTTTGCGCCTGGTAAAATACGCAAATACAAACACAGTTATCTCGGCCAGGCAGGACATCCCAATAGAGTCGGCATAAAGATATTTGTTTAAGTTTAGTGGCGTCCCACGTCAAATTAGAATATTATGACTTTATTGTTGCTCATTCATTGAACACTTCCACCGACTTGACCTCTGATCTCTGGAGCGATATACGACACCGTTGTAATATTATATGCTCGGTTTTACGATCTTTTCAGCTAGGCCGGTATACAGATTTAAGTGGGAAATTAATTTTGAGGTCAAAAATTGTTACTCTGCAGCGAGTTATAGTACGCGATTACGTGTTAGAATTACAGATATATGACGTTGATGTATTTGTGTTTATTGATGTATAAGAGGAGCATAATTTCAGAATCAACGTTTTAGCGACGTAGGTACTTTACGTTCAGTATTCAAACAAGCTGTTTATCATAATGGTTTACACACATAAGGTGTTATAAAGGCGCAGATATTACGAATTTATATTTGACACGAAGCGAAGCCAAACAGGCTTCCATAAACTATTTTTCGCCTCTCCGAGAGATAGAATGTAACGAGTAGCGAGTTTCGTTGTAAGGTTTGTTCCCGGAGATTCTACACACGCCCGCCTTTGCGTTTGATGTTTACGCACTAAGGCTTGCCACGGCCTTGCCACGCTGCACTGGCGTAATGTAATCACACACCTGTCAGGATGGACTTTCCGCCAACAGCTTGTCACTAGAGCCGCGTCTGTTAGTAGCGTGCAATTCTAGTGATATTTTCATTAAGATATTAAGTTGCCAATTTCCCCTAAATGTCATGTACAGAAAGTAACAGTGTTTATTGATGTATTACTCTAGTACTTTGCTTTATTACATAAAAATTAATTTATCAAATTTCAAGAAGGCTTATGCATTAATACGTATGAATGAATGCGTAATGCGTATTGTAACAATTAGGTATAATACACGTCGCTGTTGTAAATGCTTAAGTGAATCATACTATGATTCCTTTATTTCGTAAACTTTTTCCTTAAGAAAGTAAAAACAAATATTACATTCGTAAAAGCAGCACAATGATTTCGACAAGAACCGGAACAAAGTGAAGTGAAGAGGAATGATAAGCAGTACTTGCGATAGAGGTTTATTTATCGCTTAACAATTTCTGATAAGAATACGAGTACAATGCGCCGTCGGTTAATGGACGTTGTCAGAATGTTATTGTAACTTTTCCATGTATCGATAACAATTGTTTTACATAATAGAAATTCTTCACGTGATTATTAAATAAAAGCTTTTAACATAAAAAGAATTTAAAATTTATATTTAAAATACTTATTTGGATTTGACCTTTTTGCATTCCATACACATTTTCAAATTTAAATCCCTGGCTTAGTTAAAGTAATTTTTGAACTGGTTTATACGATTTAAAAAATATTAAAGACCCTCAAAAGGTTTCTAAGTGTTCTGCCAGCCAAGTAAACCGAGTAGGTATACATGGTTTACTTAGAATTCAGTAGTAATTACATAATAGAAAACAAAAGTTCTTCACATTTACTTATTCACAAATTTAAAACTTATTTAAAATGTTATACGCAAAATAATCAATAATATACCTTATTTGGTTGCGTTTCTATTGTTGCGTAGGTATAAATAAGGGCGGAAAATAAAAGTTACTGCGAATATAGTAGGTGAGATACCTATACGTCGTTAACCTTCATATTTAGGTTCGTCAATTATTTAAACAAATCAGTGTTATCATTAAACATTTAGAAGCCACGGTTCTGATTTTTTTAGGAGAGACATACCCCTAGGGAGAGACAGATGATCATGATATAAAATGATTATCTGTTGAGCGGAATGATATTTTTCGGGCATTTCCTTAATCGCTTCTATGACATATCTACTGAATGCGAAGAAATGGTAGATTTTTTTTATTTGTTCCTTTATAATATTAAGGCACTTTACACACCATAACCGTTAAGAGTGAATCATTTCAAGTCTGTATATTTTTCTATGAACTTTATATGAAACAGAATGATGTCACTTTCTTTCATCCGATGACATTAAAATGCAGGTGGTAAGGCTGTGACGGATTCTCCAGCAGGAAAATTTAATTTTAGCTCTGATTTCTATTACCGTTCGCAGGAATTGAATCATTATGAAACACGCTCGTATGATCCTACACAGAAATGATAAGTCATACTTCTATGAGTTGATAAAATTTCAGACTTACCTGAAACAAAGGAGCGGAAATCTTTTGTAAATCTTGAACATAGCGGCGGAATGTTTCACCGCGCTGATTCATTATGCATTATTACTCAATTTTATGGTGAGACGAGCCCATAATACAATATTTACAGTATTAGTAACGGGGACGATAGAGCCAGTGTTGATAACATACGGACCGAAATTGGACATTGGAATGTAAGTCAAATGTAAATATATTGGCAATAGGTTACAACTCACTCTATTATTTAATATGATTTTGATATACTTTCCATAGACTATTTAGACAACCGCAACAATGCTGAGAGCATGAGTCTGCGGAGTTCGGGTTCGGCATTTTCAAATGGTTTTACCGCCATCGGTCTGTCACTAACCCCTCGTTTGTCTTAAGAGCAGGTTGGCGTTTAAAAAAAATTATGCCAAAATATCACTGCGTAAATTGTTTGCATTGGACCATTTGTCATTTTAGTGATATGGGAAATAATACCACATTGAGTTATTTCTTTTCTCTGCTAAATTCAGGCCGCATGTCATTTTACTTTAATAAATATAGATGTAAAATGCCATTTTAATATCTTGCAGTGTCCTCGATCTATTCGTGTCATAGTTGTATACATTTTATATATGGAACGAGTATATTCGATATACTGACAGGACGAACGTGAAAATGTCGTAATAATTAATGGAGGTTGATACTTAATCAAAGTAGGCAGGTCTGTATAGTAAGGTCCTACCGTCCTTACTGCCTGCTTACTATGCATTGTAGCCATACGATGTAAAGAAATGTCTATATCAGGAGTAACAGATTTGTTTTTTAAGATTCAATCTTAAAGAGTTGTTAATATATTTTATAAGCTGATTTATTGGATTTCTTGAATATTTTTTTTCGGGATTATCACTGTATAAATTGTTTATTACGAAGACAGAAGAAGCGATAGAAATATACATACATACAGACAAACGGACATCCATGTAATCCCATAAAATACGCTTTTAGTACGACATCCTACACTGTTTTCTAAAAAAGGTAGACAAAGAAAAAAAAACCTTGAACACGAATAAAAGGAAATTGGGATGTCTTTTCATCATTGTACTTACTGCGTTTAAGTCTTAATACATATTTGTATATAAATGGAAGTAAAAAGGAACGAGTAATTTTCCAATGTTTAAATTACTCCCATTTTAACCATTCTTACTACTGAGTAATTACGCTGCGTACCCTGCTGGCCGAATCACGCCCTGTTGACTCCGTGCGCCTGTAGTATTAAAATAATAGCTCCACGCTAATCTAACCATAAGATGCTACAATGTGTAATAAGAAAATAGATGAAAAATTTGTGATTAAAAAAACAAACTTTTTTAATGATTTATAAAATTGTGCGAAAATAAAACGTACGCGGCATACGCGTTACCACAACGGTCGGTATTGTGGTACTTTGTACTATGACTATGGCTACAGAGAAGGGATCGAGAGGCTTTACCATGGTAAAAGCAAATATAAATATTCTCTGTAACAAAGCCGAAAGTTTCGGATATTTTTAAATTCATCGGAAATTAAATACTTAGGCGACATTAAAATAAGTTTTGAGTTTGAGACGTAAATATCTACATTAAAGTATTCCCAAATCATAGAATAAGTGACAGGACTCGATGTTTTGGTATGCAAAAATAGTGGCAGATATAAAGTTTTTTAAAGTCGACAAGTGCTTTAACTAGTGATATATAAGTACTTGCTTAGTTCAAATTATCGAAGAATTATTAAAGTTTCGAAAGGCTAATTAGAACAGAAACAATGTAATAAATGCTACAATTTCTTTCAAATAAAGTATCAAATTTACTCATAGAAATGAATTGGTTATAATATTATACTTCTTATTCTTCTTAACAATCTACTACTGAACGCGGGCCTCTCCAGAGAGAGGGATTGCCATAAACGCGGGTTGATAATCGGAGTGCTCGAAAACTCGCAACTTATGTGCGGTTGCATGTCAACTGTTTAAATGATGGGATTGTTGAGATGGATATTCCGCCATTTGTTGAGAATTCCACATAATAACTCTATGTCGAATTCTACTACACCGGCGGAATGAGATTAGCAAATTCTCTTACGATGACACGATAGGGCTCTATATTATAATATCACTATTTAAAAAATATTTTTATTTTGGAGCCACTATAGCCGCGTTTAGGAGACCTGTCTCCGAATCAGGAGACTTTCGATCCTCTATGTACAGAGCTTGTACCAATGAGTTTTTCCAAACATGTGTACGATTGTATCGCTATCTTGGACAGACAGCGACAGGCTCACCTATCACGGTGTCCAAATAAGCTCTGACGAAAATTGGATTCAAACTAAAATGTTGACAGGACAGGACCTAAAGAACAGTACTACATAAACAGATAAGAGAGCTTAATTAATTTTATTTATTTTTAAATGAGAATTATCATGCAGGTAGTGCAGCATGAGATCCACTAAATAAATGAATAATTAAAATTCATCAAAACCACCGCAATAACGTTATGTTAACTTCTTGACGTTCAATCACCGAAGACTTATTTATGATTTTGTTTTGTTCTTCGTTAAAACTACGACAAAGGCTGAAGATTCACAATTGATAAATTTATCAACTCACTAAATCTCTGTTTTATTTTCTGCAAACTTGGCTAAAAGCCAGTTTGTGCAAAAGTCGTTTATAGAAATTAAAAAAAAAATGTTTACATCTACTCAAGTTATATATATAAGCTTTCATTAATTCAAAGAGAATATGTCGAGAATATACAGAGGTCTTTTTCTTTCTGGACCGTGACCTAGTGTTACCACAGGATATTGTTATAAATTGTCATTAGGGTAGTAAAATACGGTCCAACTATTAAATCAAAGCAACCGCTTTCCGCGTAGTATTTCCAAAGGACATTATTAGGTCTGTACTAAATTTTCAAGTAATCTAATGGGTATACTGTAAGTGTAACCATTCTGATAAAAAAGAATCACCATCACTATCTATATTGGTTCAGAAATGATAAAGTAATCGCTGAACATACAGAAACATACAAAGAAGGTGGAATTTTATTATTAAAAAAAAACATCTGCAAAAAAATTTTCGCCTCTTTTTTGACACGCAGACATCGTACTTAAATATTTTATCCCATGTCACTCCCATAATATATTTATGTTGGAATCAAGCTGTTCAGACTGCCGACCTTGATACTTAAAAAGCATTACCCACTTTCTGGTGTGAATTAAAAATAAATTCGGTTAAAAACGGCGAATATTTATTTAACACTTCTCGTGACTTTTTTTTAGAGTAAAGGCAATAAACGAGCAACCCGCTCACTTGATGGTAAGTGATTATCGACACCTATGTACATCTACAACACCAAACTAGCTATGAGTGCATTGCCGGCCTTTGAGGATATTCACTCACCGAACGAAACGCAAAAGTACAAGATACTTCTACTTCACGCTGGTATTCTACGAGACCGTGGTGCTATCCCGGTCGAGCCGGCCCATTTTAGTTTACGACTATAACAACAAAGCTTAGCTGGTATGAATTAATATAAATTATGAATTAACAGAGTAAAACCTGAGCTACATCCAGTTAGTGTAATAATAATTACGTATTATAAAGTGATATATTTAAATAAAATAGTAGTTAATAGTTAATGAAAACTTGTACATAAACTTCTTAATGTAAAGATAATAAAAATAATTGCATTGCAGAGTCTATACTCTTACCATACGTCTACTATTAGAACCACTTATTATGATAAACTCTATCAGATAGAGTTACAGTATAATGAAGCGTTATCCGTAATTCCCTTAAAGAGTTTTTCTAGTATACCAGGATAATTAAAAGTTTCGTATTTATTTGTTACGAATTAAAGGTATATAAATGTAGTGCTGAAAGTGATGTATATAATTTGTCATAAGTTGCATGCAGACTGTCAAATAATGTCAAATATTTTTAGTAACCAAAATCAGCCGTAGATAGGAAACTGAAACGGGGAGTGTTACTGTTCAGTAGATGAAGTGTTCATGAAAATTGTTGACATGCTCATTTCTACAACCTGCTGAATTTTTTTTTCTGCACCCTATTGCATCGCTTCTCTGTGTGAATTTGGACGCTTACCATATATTAAAGTTTAAAGTTTGTCCCTGTTCTTTTTATAATTCCGTAAGAAAAAAATAATAAAATGGCACATATTATCTAGTCCGCAGAAAAGAAGAGCTACAAATATGGATAACAACAAATATACACAACTTTCCTTCACTCCATGAACCTTCACCACAACTTCAAACTTATCGACGACCCACATTGTTGATCGTAGTTGATCCCTGTGTCCTGGCTTGGAATCCTATCCGAAGCCATTATTTGTTTTGCACACAAATTGGCTTTTCGTGTCTGGAATGTTGTTGCCTGTGTCTTTGACATTACATCCATATCTTTCTTCAATTTTGTCGCAAGCTTTACATCGAATACAGAAATGCGAAGACGAGTTAGTGTCTCCGAGCGTGTACACTAACATTACCAAAATATAACATGCGCTGATGACAGCTTCCAATGTTGCCGATACAGGTTGAAGCCGTGTCAATAGTAATTGCCCGTAAGTAGAAAAACAGTAGATTTAAAAATAAAGATTTTCACTGATTCCTAATTTAACAAAATAATAATCAACAACGTAAATATATCTTACTTAACGAGAGATCATGATATCAAGATTTACGAATAAAATCTTAATATCCTGGTCCTAACAGGCAGCCGCTCTAGTTATGGCAGCTTGACTGTCAGAAAAATGTCTTTCTTATATGTTAGTTACATATAAAAGATAGCACATGTATACAGCGTTGTATTACCTAACTTGCGGGCCTTCTTCTCGCGAGTCTTTACCGCCGAAACTCTAAAGGCCACCGGGCCAACAGCGTTTCTACAGTGGGGGATTTAGTCGGTCCGGCATCTTCAATGCTGATTACGACATAACACCGGAGACGGCCTAAAAAAAATTCAGAGTTGTATGTCGTCTGAAACTGTATAAGAACAACGACATTCATGCCCTCTGGGCCCAATCGAATGTACAAATTAGCATGAAAGGGTTTTAATTAATTACATGTGCTAACACTGCATTTCTAAACAACACTGCCATGCCGTGTTTGAATTGAGGGTCGTCAGTTACATAATTTCGTATAGAAAGTAAAAGGAAAAGCTATTCTGAGCCAGACAAAAGCCGCTTTTCGTATTTGATGAGAGACTTATAGGTAATATATTTAATTAACATTTTAATAGTATTGATTGCTTTATAATTATGGTTAAGTATTCATGCTAAATCGATTAAAATTATGCTAAACACACACACTCCTTAAGCATCATATGCGATTGTATGGCTAACGTTTAGTACTTTACGTGGGATGTTATGATGAAATCGTTATTTATTACATTTATAGGATAGACTTAGTCTTTATATTATTAATTAAACTGATTTTAAACGGCGAACCTATCCGAAAAATTTAACTAAAAAAGTCGGCTGTTGCAGTAAGATTTAAGTACATTATGCTCATAAGGTACAGTCTAATACAACCGAATACAGTTTGTGAATATTTAGAATTAAACTTTTTAAGTGTGGTAGAGCCAAGCTGCGGCTTTTGCTGCTGCTCGAATGCAACGGCTCGACCGGGCTGTTATCACGCCTCGCAGAATACCGTCGTAAAGTAGAGGCATCTTGTGTGTATCGTTCGGTGAGTGCGGTAGCCGGTGGCCCACTCACTTTCATCTCACTCTCCTCATCCTGCCTCCCGTCTCCCAAATAATCTTAAAGGCCGGTGCAGCACCTCTGGTGTTGCAGATATACGTGGGCGACGGTAATCACTTACCATCAGATAAACCGCTAGCTAGTTTGCCGCCATTCCCATTCCAAAAAAATAACTACATTCATAGAGCGCGTGTGACCCGGGTTCGATGCCCGGTTGCGACACAACTAAAATTGTTAATAGCAATTTTAAGTGCTGAATTTACTACGTGCAAGGCGGTGAAGAAAACATCGTAAGGAAACCTGCCATAACCGTACTGATGGAGCATGATTCGAACAGACTCTAAAAAGCCTTTAGAGAGGAGGCCTTTGCCCCGCAGTGGACATTCACGGGTTACTTTTTAATTAACTACATACCAATATTTACATAAATGTACATAAAATACTTATATAATTACTTTTACATAAAATATTTATGATATTGACAAGCTTTGTTGTATTCTTCTTAAACGTCGTGAACGTGTCATCCCGTATCGCTAAGATAAACGCGTTTAATGGTAATAACTATTATGAATATTAACATTTACCAAGCAATTAAGTTAAGGAACGCACACTCAATGTATCTGTCAGTGTTTCATATATGAGGAGTATGAATGAAGTGCGCGGACGGGCAAATAATTCTTATGTTTATTGTCGCAGTAGGTACGCGCCTCGACGGCGCCTACGTTTGTGCTTTAACAAAGAAAATATTGTTTTCCGTTTACATACAAAGTCCGTTTTATTCTTCAATGATCAAGTTAAACATTATCGATGATATATGGAGCATTCCATAAATTATTGTAATGAATTACAGCGTTAGCTTCTTTGTACCAAGAACCGTCGGCTGTGTAGCAACTGAGTTTATGAGTTTGTAGGGCATTTATTGTTTTAACGTTCCTTGGTTATGTGTTAGCATAGTTATCAATAGACAGTATTATTTGTCGATCGCTGGGTTTAGTTGGGCCATGGATACTGAGTTCGAACTAACCCTAAGCTAATATTTGTATAGCAAACATACATAGTGTTGGATCTGGTAATATTCTGCAGTGCCCTTGTCACAGGGCACTGCAGTATTTTGATTGCAGAGAAAAGCATTGCATGTGACATTTCTTTTAAAGATGTTAGAAATCATCTACGACCTCTCCGATCTATTATTTATGTGTTATATCGGTTACGGGGAAGAAGAGAAGAGTGAGTGCCTCTATGTTTGTTTATAATAATATGGTACCACAAACATATCCGAATATTAACATTATGTCCCTTTTAGGGAATCCTACAAAAAAAAACTCATATAGAATCACATCAACTGGCAATAGGTTAGTCTAAAACTTAAAAAAAATTCATAATATATTTAAAGCTTTACTTGTGTTTCTCATGTAATCTTCAACTAAAGGAGAGTTCTCGGTGACAGAATATTTTGAATTGGTTTGTTTAAAGTTAAACATTTTACACCATGCTAAGTTGAACTCAATTCGTGTATATTCAATAATGTACTGTGTTATACCCATTTTCACTTGCACAATAAAGACAAATGTAACGGCAACTCATTTATTTTGAAATCAATGCAGCCGTTTAGGCTACAGAGCGTGCCAAAGTAATATACGTACATACCGTACATGTATAAATAAATACATACCCACGAAAAACCCTCTTTCTGGAGCAGTCGAGTAAAAAGGCAATAATTCAACGCAAGCCGTTGGATATTTGTGGACCTAATGATCTTTGGGCAGCACAAAGTTGGTTCCAGCTTTTTCAGTTTGGAAAATATTGACGTTAAATATCCAGCTTGTGCTGGTCGCCCTGTTACAGATAAAGTTGATACTATCTATGAAAATAGAGGGACATTGGCATACTAGTAATTACGATATTATCGATGAACTGAGGATTGAGGATAATTGGACAATTTGTTTGTCAATTGACAACTCCACAAACAGTGGCGAAGCCCGGCTTAATAAGAAACAAGGTGATGTGGTATATTGTGGGAGTGGATTTGTATCGTACAATTTGTGCTTTTACCGCCGGGCGAATAATAGATTCCGTCTTCTACTGTCGACAGCTGCAACTGATGCGATAAAGCAATTAATTGAGACAAAATGAGATAAATAGGAAGTGTGTGGTATTTCAACATGATAACACAGACATCTATAGTCACTCAGCAAGAATTAAGAAAGCTTGGCTGGGAAGGGTTGTTTCACCCACCATACAGCCCTGGCCTTGCAACATTAGGTTTACACCCGTTTTGGTCGCTGCAGAACTCTTTGAGTAGCGTTGACTTGCTTGTGAAAACTAATATAAAATTTCTAGAATTATATGGTAGCAGAATGTTGTCTCTCATCCAACTAAACGTCACATACATATTCTAATTAAATGTTATGAAACATAAAAAGAGTATTGCTTTTTTATTTAAAATACGCAGAAAATTTTTACTAGACCTATTCATAAAGCTATTTTCTCAGGTACATTTATTTACTAAACTTTATGAGAATATAGATTAACGCTTAAATTTTTTGATTACAACTTATATTTGCACTCAAGCGCCTGACAAATTGATACATGCAAAATAACATTAATAACATATAATGCTGAGCGAGTTCTGAACGGCGCATTTTTTTAGTCGGTATGAAACGTAAATAGATGTTACAAAACATTGTTTTTTTTTCATTTATGTTAAGAAACATACATTAAAGTACTTTAAAGATATTTATAAATTTTCCTCAGACCATTCATTTTTTTTCAAATACTGTCTTTATAACAACAATTTATAATTTATGTTTATATTTAGCGAGAAAAAATATGTTAATTATGAATAAATTACAGAATGTGAATAATAAATATTAGAATATAACTTATACCTCACTATCTCTCTGATCCTATTATAATGCCCACTCGTTAGTGTGGAGCGGACATGTTACTCTTGTACACACAGGGAAATTAAATAAAAGAGAAATATGATAGCGTCATCTTGTGGCAGACACAATCCCGTGCAGACAGCTTCTATGTAGACATAAGACCGAATGTCGTTCAGAGCAACGACCTACACAATTTTTACTTCCGACCGACATTTGCATGCTAATCAGTAAATTACAAAATGGTCGTACCGAATTACGACCTACTAAAGCTTGGAAAACGGTATAATAGTCCGTCTCTGAATGAATGGCAAAAATAATTTTATGAAACGAATGAATGAAGTTTGTGCTAATACCCGTTTTTGCTTCTACTATTTCAACAGTCTCAGGGGCAGTGACTTCTAAGCTTATACATGAAGTTCTTGTTCTAAGGTCTAAGGCCTTATTTTTTGTTTGTTTAGCTCTCTATAAATTTTCAAGGGAGGTTCGGGTAATTTTTATTTAGATTTACAGTGCGTACCACTGGACTCATCAACCCGTTTGCCCAGCGTCGTTGGTATATATAAGAAAGGTTTCCCCATAACTGCTTTTTCGGAGTGGTCTATGTTCAGCGGTTGCTTTTAATAGGCTTATGAATGAACGAAGAGACAGGCAGTAGACCCGTAATAAAGTTCTTCCCTGATAAAGTTGATTAAAATTGTAATGTGAAGAGCCGAGCTGTGCCGTGGCAGTAGGGCATCCTGAGTTTATTTACTGGCTCTACTAAAATGATCTACTGAATTTTTAGAAATATGAAAGTACAGGGTAAAAATATTTCCACTACAAGTAAAGTTTATTCACCCGTACTAAATCAGCGAGGATCTTCAGAAATAAATGATCTCACCTTTTTGATTGAAAAAGAAAATTCGTATTTTTAAAATACGCGAGCGGAAAACTATTTAAAAGCATACGAATTCTAAAAACACATACATTTGATATTTATTGCTTTATATTGCAGTTTTGATGTTGATTAAACGAACTTGACGCAAAGTAATGTTAACGAAGGCGTCTTATCTTCACTATACATTTATTTCTATTGAATCAGCTTGAGTTGAAACGTTATTGACGGATACTAAACAACCTCAAGGGCTATTATTGGATGTCAAAGGGCACCTACGCTATACCCTCTGTCTGACAAACTCCAACACTGTTTGACCGATCACCATGAAAGGTGATCGGTCAAACAGTGTTGGAGTTTGTCAATATTAAATATAGCATCAGGCATTATATAAAATATATGTAAAATATGTAGATATTGATTTTAGCACGGTTAATACAATCGAAAGCATTGGACCATTATTTTTTTGCTCTGTCTTATTAATTACGAAATCTTACACTGGTTTTTCTTAGTGTAGAAATCGGCCAACAGGAGATCAGATCGGGAAGGAGTCATAAACTTTAGTATTTTCTATACCTTTATTAACACTTAACATGCTATATATGTTCAGCAGTGGACTTCTGATAGGCTGAAATGATGATGATGATGATGATGATGATGATGATGATGATGATGATGATGATGATGATGATGATGATGATGATGATGATGATGATGATGATGATGATGATGATGATGATGATGATGATGATGATGATGATGATGATGATGATGATGATGATGATGATGATGATGATGATGATGATGATGATGATGATGATGATGATGATGATGATGATGATGATGATGATGATGATGATGATGATGATGATGATGATGATGATGATGATGATGATGATGATGATGATGATGATGATGATGATGATGATGATGATGATGATGATGATGATGATGATGATGATGATGATGATGATGATGATGATGATGATGATGATGATGATGATGATGATGATGATGATGATGATGATGATGATGATGATGATGATGATGATGATGATGATGATGATGATGATGATGATGATGATGATGATGATGATGATGATGATGATGATGATGATGATGATGATGATGATGATGATGATGATGATGATGATGATGATGATGATGATGATGATGATGATGATGATGATGATGATGATGATGATGATGATGATGATGATGATGATGATGATGATGATGATGATGATGATGATGATGATGATGATGATGATGATGATGATGATGATGATGATGATGATGATGATGATGATGATGATGATGATGATGATGATGATGATGATGATGATGATGATGATGATGATGATGATGATGATGATGATGATGATGATGATGATGATGATGATGATGATGATGATGATGATGATGATGATGATGATGATGATGATGATGATGATGATGATGATGATGATGATGATGATGATGATGATGATGATGATGATGATGATGATGATGATGATGATGATGATGATGATGATGATGATGATGATGATGATGATGATGATGATGATGATGATGATGATGATGATGATGATGATGATGATGATGATGATGATGATGATGATGATGATGATGATGATGATGATGATGATGATGATGATGATGATGATGATGATGATGATGATGATGATGATGATGATGATGATGATGATGATGATGATGATGATGATGATGATGATGATGATGATGATGATGATGATGATGATGATGATGATGATGATGATGATGATGATGATGATGATGATGATGATGATGATGATGATGATGATGATGATGATGATGATGATGATGATGATGATGATGATGATGATGATGATGATGATGATGATGATGATGATGATGATGATGATGATGATGATGATGATGATGATGATGATGATGATGATGATGATGATGATGATGATGATGATGATGATGATGATGATGATGATGATGATGATGATGATGATGATGATGATGATGATGATGATGATGATGATGATGATGATGATGATGATGATGATGATGATGATGATGATGATGATGATGATGATGATGATGATGATGATGATGATGATGATGATGATGACTCTTGTACACACAGGAAATTAAATAAAGAGAAATATGATAGCGTCATCTTGTGGCAGACACAATCCCGTGCAGACAGCTTCTATGTAGACATAAGACCGAATGTCGTTCAGAGCAACGACCTACACAATTTTTACTTCCGACCGACATTTGCATGCTAATCAGTAAATTACAAAATGGTCGTACCGAATTACGACCTACTAAAGCTTGGAAAACGGTATAATAGTCCGTCTCTGAATGAATGGCAAAATAATTTTATGAAACGAATGAATGAAGTTTGTGCTAATACCCGTTTTTGCTTCTACTATTTCAACAGTCTCAGGGGCAGTGACTTCTAAGCTTATACATGAAGTTCTTGTTCTAAGGTCTAAGGCCTTATTTTTTGTTTGTTTAGCTCTCTATAAATTTTCAAGGGAGGTTCGGGTAATTTTTATTTAGATTTACAGTGCGTACCACTGGACTCATCAACCCGTTTGCCCAGCGTCGTTGGTATATATGAGAAAGGTTTCCCCATATCTGCTTTTTCGGAGAGGTCTATGTTCAGCGGTTGCTTTTAATAGGCTTATGAATGAACGAAGAGACAGGCAGTAGGCCCGTAATAAAGTTCTTCCCTGATAAAGTTGATTAAAATTGTAATGTGAAGAGCCGAGCTGTGCCGTGGCAGTAGGGCATCCTGAGTTTATTTACTGGCTCTACTAAAATGATCTACTGAATTTTTAGAGAAATATGAAAGTACAGGGTAAAAAATATTTCCACTACAAGTAAAGTTTATTCACCCGTACTAAATCAGCGAGGATCTTCAGAAATAAATGATCTCACCCCTTTTTGATTGAAAAAGAAAATTCGTATTTTTAAAATACGCGAGCGGAAAACTATTTAAAAGCATACGAATTCTAAAAACACATACATTTGATATTTATTGCTTTATATTGCAGTTTTGATGTTGATTAAACGAACTTGACGCAAAGTAATGTTAACGAAGGCGTCTTATCTTCACTATACATTTATTTCTATTGAATCAGCTTGAGTTGAAACGTTATTGACGGATACTAAACAACCTCAAGGGCTATTATTGGATGTCAAAGGGCACCTACGCTATACCCTCTGTCTGACAAACTCCAACACTGTTTGACCGATCACCATGAAGGTGATCGGTCAAACAATGTTAGTATCAATAATAAATATAGCATCAGGCATTATATAAAATATATGTAAAATATGTAGATATTGATTTTAGCACGGTTAATACAATCGAAAGCATTGGACCATTATTTTTTGCTCTGTCTTATTAATTACGAAATCTTACACTGGTTTTCTTAGTGTAGAAATCGGCCAACAGGAGATCAGATCAGGAAGGAGTCATAAACTTTAGTATTTTCTATACCTTTATTAACACTTAACATGCTATATATGTTCAGCAGTGGACTTCTGATAGGCTGAAATGATGATGATGATGATGATGATGATGATGATGATGATGATGATGATGATGATGATGATGATGATGATGATGATGATGATGATGATGATGATGATGATGATGATGATGATGATGATGATGATGATGATGATGATGATGATGATGATGATGATGATGATGATGATGATGATGATGATGATGATGATGATGATGATGATGATGATGATGATGATGATGATGATGATGATGATGATGATGATGATGATGATGATGATGATGATGATGATGATGATGATGATGATGATGATGATGATGATGATGATGATGATGATGATGATGATGATGATGATGATGATGATGATGATGATGATGATGATGATGATGATGATGATGATGATGATGATGATGATGATGATGATGATGATGATGATGATGATGATGATGATGATGATGATGATGATGATGATGATGATGATGATGATGATGATGATGATGATGATGATGATGATGATGATGATGATGATGATGATGATGATGATGATGATGATGATGATGATGATGATGATGATGATGATGATGATGATGATGATGATGATGATGATGATGATGATGATGATGATGATGATGATGATGATGATGATGATGATGATGATGATGATGATGATGATGATGATGATGATGATGATGATGATGATGATGATGATGATGATGATGATGATGATGATGATGATGATGATGATGATGATGATGATGATGATGATGATGATGATGATGATGATGATGATGATGATGATGATGATGATGATGATGATGATGATGATGATGATGATGATGATGATGATGATGATGATGATGATGATGATGATGATGATGATGATGATGATGATGATGATGATGATGATGATGATGATGATGATGATGATGATGATGATGATGATGATGATGATGATGATGATGATGATGATGATGATGATGATGATGATGATGATGATGATGATGATGATGATGATGATGATGATGATGATGATGATGATGATGATGATGATGATGATGATGATGATGATGATGATGATGATGATGATGATGATGATGATGATGATGATGATGATGATGATGATGATGATGATGATGATGATGATGATGATGATGATGATGATGATGATGATGATGATGATGATGATGATGATGATGATGATGATGATGATGATGATGATGATGATGATGATGATGATGATGATGATGATGATGATGATGATGATGATGATGATGATGATGATGATGATGATGATGATGATGATGATGATGATGATGATGATGATGATGATGATGATGATGATGATGATGATGATGATGATGATGATGATGATGATGATGATGATGATGATGATGATGATGATGATGATGATGATGATGATGATGATGATGATGATGATGATGATGATGATGATGATGATGATGATGATGATGATGATGATGATGATGATGATGATGATGATGATGATGATGATGATGATGATGATGATGATGATGATGATGATGATGATGATGATGATGATGATGATGATGATGATGATGATGATGATGATGATGATGATGATGATGATGATGATGATGATGATGATGATGATGATGATGATGATGATGATGATGATGATGATGATGATGATGATGATGATGATGATGATGATGATGATGATGATGATGATGATGATGATGATGATGATGATGATGATGATGATGATGATGATGATGATGATGATGATGATGATGATGATGATGATGATGATGATGATGATGATGATGATGATGATGATGATGATGATGATGATGATGATGATGATGATGATGATGATGATGATGATGATGATGATGATGATGATGATGATGATGATGATGATGATGATGATGATGATGATGATGATGATGATGATGATGATGATGATGATGATGATGATGATGATGATGATGATGATGATGATGATGATGATGATGATGATGATGATGATGATGATGATGATGATGATGATGATGATGATGATGATGATGATGATGATGATGATGATGATGATGATGATGATGATGATGATGATGATGATGATGATGATGATGATGATGATGATGATGATGATGATGATGATGATGATGATGATGATGATGATGATGATGATGATGATGATGATGATGATGATGATGATGATGATGATGATGATGATGATTAGGTTTAGTGGGTCATGCATTTTCATTATTCGTTTGCATGTTAATTATATTTAGCTGCAGAATTTCGTCGTGGGCGGTACCACTATCTCGATCTAAACGCTTTGAGTGAAGTTTAATATATCACTGTGCGTCATATGTTATCTGTATTTCAAAAGTTCATACGCTTTTTTAAGAGCATATTTTACAGGAACTGAAAGATGTAATACGATTGGAATATGATCTGTGAACTAGTAGCATTAATGTCTATAACATTCTTACATTAATTTTTAAAGTAATATTAGGATGATAGTACTAACATTACTACTAGTAGTATAAAGAAAGAAATTGTAAAGATTTTGAGTTTTCTTTTTCTTAAAAAGTTTTCATGTTAGAATACGTACGAGGTCACGGACAAATCGACAACTGTGTTGTTGATATTTTCAATTAACGTACTATATTAAACATAATTATGTTTGTATCTGTATACTTAATATCATGATAAATACTATGGTAACTTATAGTTGTAAGCATAAAGAAAAACCAATGACGATTATGGTTTTGATAAGGTCATGGATCTAATAATTATGCATTACAGGGAATACTAATTTTAAACTAGTTGTGTCAATATCAAACAGACTATATCTTAAAAAGTAGCCGCCTGTAAGTGGCCACAGCTGGCTTCTCAAATACCTGAGAGGTTTTTGTAGCCGAGAAGGGCCTGTCACGCCGCTTCTGAGTTTGGCGGGCTTCACATATCCTCGCAATAATATTTTTACTGTTGTGTTCAGCTTTGAAAGCCAGTTATTATTATTAGTAATTACGCGCTGTGTGGCATTCCATCTTAGTCCTCCGTGGTGGCAACGCATCTGTAACTTTCTTCGATTGAAGTTGTTTACAGGTGTTAATAGGCTCCAATTGCCACTTATTACACGACAGTTTAACCGTTTATCACCCCAATCTAAGAAAAAATTTTTTTCTACAATAGATTTTCTAGTGTGACACTTAAAGGAATAACGACAATATCAGACGAGCTGAAATAATTTAATCAAACGTTATTTATAATATTCAGTTGAAAACATTGTATGCATGTTAATTGAGCAAAGCAATGATTGTCGTTTATCAAGTTTGAGCGATATCTCGATGTAACTGCCAAGGATTTTAGATGCTAAACGATATGTAAACCAAACAAACAAGATTTCGTACAGCAAGAAATCTATTATGAAATCTGATATTGACGCATTTGAATTTGAAATTATATTTTCGGAAATTTGTGGTTACTTTCCGTTTTAAATTTCGTGTTTTATTACTGCATGAATACAAGAGTGGAGCACATAAAGTGTCGTCAAGAACAACCAATGTTGAATAAAATGTTAAGATAGAGCACGTACAAGGAGTGAAAATAGAAAATTAAAATATTATAAATGATGCAGATATAATTCACCGTCATTGTTATCACCCTGTAAGCAGTACATAAGTATAGATAGGCCCTTCCTTATTTGATTTACCGTAGTTGTCACGCTTACTCACAGCAACTTAATTGCTGCCGCCTGTGACTGGTTCGGGTTTCTGGTCTTCCCTCTCGTCTTTCTTTCTAAATTTCGGAATAATTTTGAGTTTTATTTTTTTTCGAGTTTGCGGCTTACATGCGCTGTAAATTATTATATTTTCAGGCGAGTCTCCTATTATTGATATACCAAGGCTCTGTTTGTAAAGTTTTTAAATAAACCTTAAATTTGACTTATCTCTCAGACTTTACTGTCTACAAATGCACAACAGATATTTAGTATATTATCGTGTTATTGCAGTTTTTAATGCAAAGTAGCCTTATTCAAATACCTGTCTTTAAATTAAATAGCTTCGATGATTTCTTTAAACCTTGTGAAGGTCGTTAAAGAAGCCTTACACGTTGACATTAAACAGTTAATATGAGACGTATCGAACATTTTGCGCAGCAGTAAATGGTTATACCATTATAAGATTTTATTTTCTACAAGCGAGTTCTTTAGGATCCGTTGCTAGAAATATAGCTATAATTTTTGAAAAGTGAGTTGAGATCACAAGGGAATTGAAATCAATGTTTTAGCAAAGCAACCGACTTCGAGCCCTGTCACTGTTTTCCCACCCTTAGCGTAAAAACATTATCTCAAAAGTTAAATAAGACAGATAAGATATATAAAAATAATCATAGAAATTAGTTTACAATCAGCGAAGATATCGCGTAACGTACATAAAAAACATAAAGACGAATTGATAACCTCCTCCTTTTTTGTGAATCTTTAAAATGGTGTTAGATTGTAAAAAAAAAAGTGAACAAATTAAATTTATATTTCTTACGCCGAAGAATAAATTAATTTCACTTGCCAGTATATCAAAAGAATAATTCGTGTTCATGTATTTGTTATTGTTTAATCTGAAAATAATAATATTTATGCAGAAATAACTTGATAATATTTGAATCAAGTATCAAAATTTTCCGATATTTGTTTACATTTATATTCTTTGATACCTTTTAGTTTTGTACTCACTGTGTTGAATATATGTAAAACTAGCTATTACCAGCTACTTGGTATACGTGGTCTTTGAAGTCTGCTTATAATTTTTTATGAAGTTTGAAAATACACCTTTTTTAAATTGTTTTCCGCTGGGTTTCAAACCCTTCAAACTCAACAGACAGGTTCGTTGACAACAGTGCTACGCAGTCTTTGGAAATTAAGGGGACAGATAAACTTACCACCATATGCATAAAAAAAACAAACAAGTTTCATAGCTTTTATGCGACACGACTCGAAATATTTAATTCGATAATTGGTGTTTTTTTATTCTACTATTTACAAGAATTAGATATCGAATTTGATTGATGCTATAAATTACCTTTATATGTGCCAAAGCTTCAGTGGCAAGATGTGACATTGAGACGCAAAGTATATAAATAGACGTCTCTTTGCTTATTAGAATAGTTCAGTTGCGAAACTTTAATTAAACAATGCATTAGTGAATCGTCCAAGTATACAAAAAAAGGTTCATAAATAGCTTCAGTGAAGCAAATACAAGTGGTAATGAATATTAAGTCGTCGTTTATGACAAAAGGCTATAAGTACCTTATTTTAACGATTTTAAGCCCAAAATTTTGTTCATTGTTTGCTTTAACCGAAGTATTCTTTTAATTTTAAGAATGCGACCTCCAACAATAATACTTCTTACATATACATTCAATTGAAGGGTCTATCTGTGTTTGAAATAACGGTCATTTTCTATTTTCATAATCTTGCATGCTTTTTTGCACGCCAATCCTCCTACCGATTATGATAAGTCCTGCTACTTATGAAAGGGTAGGTACATAATTGGACTGTAAGGAGTATTGCATAATAGAGATGTTAATGAAATATTCGTACTTCGTTTGAATTTACGCTATTTTATATTTTTAACATAAATATTCAATTTGGAATTGTTGCAATAAAGCATGATTCTGCTTTGGTTTGTTTAATGTAGGTTATAGTACGTACTCGTATTTAGGCCAGGAATGATTAATTTTGAAATACGTTTAAGTCAAGTAAATAAATAGACTAGACATTGCGAATTATACCACATCATAATAAATGAAAGACATCAAAAATATTGCCAAAATAAGTAAGCGATGTATTATGGTCATTACATAAGGTTGATAGTGAATAATGATAGTTAATTGTATCTATCCGTTACTTTGATTTTAAAAGTATTAGGTACAGTGTAACACCTAAATGTAACTTATGAAAATGGTTCCTTTACGATAAATTTAAGTGTCTAACAAAGGTGCTACCAGGGGAACAGTATCTCGCGATCACCAATAAAATCTCGTTCTAAGTCGGAATACTCTGAGTTATTTCGGGAAATCAGCTGGATCTGCTCCAAAAGCGCGAAACGCGCGCTTGGTGGACGAAATCAGAAGGCGGTCACTTTCCTCGCTGAGTCAATGACACGTGTGAGTAAGACCCTCCGGTGTTGTTGAGTTCGCATTACGAAAGTTCTAAGTGGAGCCGATTCAGGGAACTTCCTATTTTTAATCAATTCCACTATCCCCTTCTTACAATATCGCGCGGAAACAAACGTGGGATTTGCGAGAATTGTGCCCGAGTAAACGATACTTGGAATTTATTTGTTTGGAGCGAGAGTAACTGGTTGAAACGAGGTTGCCAACTTTGTCTTTCAGGAAATACTGGTCTCGCGAGGTTTCGGAACAGGGTTGGTAAACGATAGTAGATAATGAATTACTAAAACAGAGAATAAATGGGATTTTTTGGGTAATTAAATTAGAGGAGAGGTAAACCGCAGTCCCTGTTTGTATTATTTACTTTAAATTATTATTTAATTGAATAAAAGATTTAGATAATAAATGGCATAGTGACACATGCAATTTAGATAAATATTTCCTTGGCTATTAAAAAATATGTCAATAATGTCAAAAAAAATTAATTTTTTCTTTCAAAATAATTCAAACTCATTTTATGTATAGAATATTATGAAATAAAGTAAATATTCAAAATGTTCCTTTAACAATAGGATAAAATACTCTTCAGTACTCGTACTTATTTGCAAATTTTAAAATTACGTTGTAATCAATAATCGCCAAAACAGTAAAAAGCCCGCTATTACAAAAAGTAACATATTCATTTTAAAGGATAAAAAGATATTTTCTACAGCTGTTCTGCTCTATGAACCTTTTACGCACATTTTGTTTCAGACTTTATTTAAAAATTTAGGTTGTTTAGTATATGTTGTTTTCATCATATTACCTTCTTACAAATTTAATACTTCTTACTCTTCCAATTTAATTACTAGTTTATTACTGTATACAATTTTTTTATATAGTGCCTATTGATTATAGTCACCATAAACACAAACTTACACTCTTTTCTTCACAAAAGTTCATGCTGAAAATGGGTTATTTACATACATTTAAGTTTTACGCCGAGCGGTTGAAATGCAAACCCTGGATGGAAAACTCGTTGGCGTCGAGGAAAAAAAATTAGATCTAACTGGTTTCTCTTCCGTTGAATCTGATGTCAAGAACCAATCCAGGTGCGTAACTAAGAATTTTCAGTACTTTAACTGGTTTTAGGTACAAAAATAACACAAGCTATCATCTTTTATAGTTTCATACAAAGAAATTTACTCTTTAAGGACAGGTTTCATACCGTACATTGTAGCATTGTATGTGTCGTTCAAATCAGTACAACTTAAAACTAACAATAAAAACAATTAAACTATTTATGGAACAGTGACAAGTATAAAATACTCAACAATTTTTATCGTTTGATTTTACTGTTTCTGTTGTGAAAGCAATTATTTATGCGTATAAAAAATCACGCATGTATTGCGTGACATAAAGAAATGTTTTCATCGTTCGACTATAGCGACGCTAAATAAGGCCAGAGTATATTTAAATAAGTCACGCCATTGCACCACATCTCATAGTTATCGGTAATACTAAGTACGGTTTCCCATGCTATGTAGAGGCTTTCAACAAGTTCTAAATACAAATCTCCATAAATGTAGAGATTGATTGTTGGAGATTTGTATGTTAAAACTTTAAGAACGTTTTAAGGTGCAAGTACTAGCAATGAGGCACATATTCTACGTATAATGTCCAATTAGCACAACTCGGCGTTGCCGAATGAGCTGCCGCGACCCACTTCTCGTCACTCCGGGAGATAGAACGTGTGATAGGAGGATGAATGAAATTTAATGAATTCTATTACAAAATATTACGCAGTAAATAATTAGGATTACACTTGCGCTGATTACCGGCACTACTATCACTTCTAATTATAAATTAGAGTTGCTTTGCCTATTGGCACTTTTCTTCTAAACAATCTAAACCACTGAATGGATTATATAGGGTTTTCATTACTGACTTACATCTCAGATCAGAAATAGGGCTATAAGAAATGTAAAAAGTAATTATATAAAAATATGTTAAAATCTTAATCGATGCAGGGATGAGTTGCTTGTTGTATGTAAATAATAACGTGGAATTACTATCTTTAATAACGTCGAAATGTTTAAAATATGTTCTTAGTAGTGTAAAATTTTTCATAACGCCACTTGTTATCAACATAAAACAGCATCCTTGACAGTAAATCAATTCACATTAGATCATCACGGAAAACTTGTCCAATGACTTTGAATATGCTGTGTGCTTAATGGAAACTCGACGATGAGCAGTATCTTGTAATCATTAATTATTAAATACGACTTATGTTTGGATTATCTATTATTTATCTCAATTAATCCTAAATAATAGTAAAGTAAAAGTAATGAGAAGTAGCAGTATTTAAATATCCCTAGTTATATCTATATGATATATATCGGTACCTGATTGTATTTATATATGTAATAACCCTGCTGGGAAATACTTGTGAGGGTTTCAGAGCAGGTGACCGTTCATCGCGCTGCTCCAGTGGTGGTTGGTGGACACGTCCTTGAAATATTTCTTATTATTTCTTCTCATGTCCTAAGAATACAATTTGTTTCAAAACGTCAAGACATCGAAAAAAGAAAAAATAACCGAAAAGCACTATTAATTTAGATTTAAATAGAAAATGCTGAACGGTTTTATATGCGCATAATAATCTTCTTCTTATTTCGTTTCAAGTCTCTGACCATTGACTATACAACTGTAATTTGTAAATAAACATATGTTACATTGACGTTGCATGAAACTGTAAAATACGTGGTAAGATACCGTTCCAAAGTCGTTATCGGGAGTAGCAAAATATTTATGTAGAGCAGAGCGGCTTCAGTGTGGCGGACGGATTCGTTTCGCTACAATAAAGAGATTAGGTCGTTACGCATAGCGGTCACATTTTTGTTCCTGTTTTGTTTTGAGGAAAATGTCGCGATTAAAATAAACCGGAGTTTCTGTACCTGCCCGAAGAATCGTTCCCTCGCTACGGCCATGCTCTCGACTCGCGGTGCATTGGTCTCAGTGCTGCTTGTGTTATCTTGTTGTGGCACGTCCTGTATTTCTGATCCATTAGGAGGCACACTCGTATCAGGCGCTTGCGCCAGCGCTGTGGTCGGCGCGGCTCGCTCCGAAGCTTCCTCCGCCACGATTACCACTTTATGCACACCTCCGTCTTTCTTATCACCACCCAATCCGTTTGTTTTTTCACTTGATCCCTTTGATCCCTTCTTCTTATTTTTGGCCTTGCTCTTTGCCTTCTTAGGTAGTTTGCCTTCCTTAAAACGGTCGTTGGCGCAGCACTGCACATTACCCATGTCGAGGTGCGAGCATGTCGCGGTTTCTTGGTCGGCGGGAGTCGGCTCGGTCGGTCGGTCGTTCGAGGCGCGTCGGCGTCGGCGCCGGCTCGCGGAATGAGCGTTTCGTGCGAGTCCCCGGCGTCGCGGCGCCCACCCGTCCCGGTATTTTCGACGCAAACTTAGGAATCGCGCTGACCACCGATTACGCGGATGCCGTCCGCGAAGGATCTCACCCGAAAGCCGGGCCGCGTGCCGACCGCGCTGGCGTCATCGCGCCTCCCCCGGGCCCCGCGCGCCGCAAGGTCAAGGCGCACTCATTGTTTCCTCTGCTGGACGGACGAGTACCGCTCCGCTCAGATGATCTGTCACTGGACGAGCGCAACAAAATCGCAACAAAACCGAAGCAGTACTGCGACGCCGTGGTCTCAGCTGCTATCGATCACGCGATGTTTACGACTAGCTGCCAAGGAAACGACCGCGTAACCAACGGCAACGCGATATTTAGAACTACAATTAAATCGTAAATACGTTATTGCTAATGTAAATTGTCGCATGCTGCAACTATTTGTATTGGCGCGTCGCAAACTGCTTGTGTACTGTTATCGCGCACGCCGCTGCTCGGACGGTGATAGCGAGTGCACGTTAGTGCGACAAATACAATACAGCACGAGTAAAAACCACACTTACCTTAATGGAATGTTAAGGTATGTTGACATTATAAATCACAAAAATGATATTTAAATCAGTTATGACACTGAATAATGTACTTAAGACATTTTATAAATGGCTACACCTAGAAGTCAATACTTTGTATTTCAAAATATAATAAGTATTTACTATACGAGTATTAGACTCAAGTATCCATATCAGCATTTAAACAGTCCAATGATGGGCATAAGGTTTTCTCATTTGCCGATTTGCAGGCGGGTTGGTGATCGGAGTAGTTTAGATAATTTGGTTTTGGTTCTGGTATATTTGTGATGATTATTCCGCCATAATTCAAAGGCAATTAAGTGTTTTGGCAGTTGCAAATTACTTAGTTAACTACACCAATGAGTGGGGTGGCAGAATATTACCTATTGTACTTGCTTAAGTACGCATTGTGTATGATATATATATATATATATATATATATATATAAATCAAAAAATATGTATAAGAATAACAACACTGTAAAAGAAATTAAATAATAAAAATGTTGTAAAAAAAAGTATATTAGCTGTGACTTTGGAAAAAGAGAAGTGTTATTTGAAAGACGATGTGACTACAATTGTGAAACCACTGCTTCGGTGGTTAGGACACGTAAACAAAATTGATGAGGAAAGAATTACGCGACAAATTTATACCACAGAAGTGAGCGGTTGAGTTGGCAAGGAGCGGATAGATTATCGACCAGATGTATTGAAGATGAGCCAAATTAAAGGTATAACTGAGGAAGGTGTAGATGAAGATGTATGGAAAACCGTAATGTCCGCCTATCTCTCTAAACAGCATTTTTTATAACTAAGTAGCTCACCAATCGTTGACATAGCGTTTATTAGATGATGTGTACACCTGAATTTAAGTCTGGTCATGATATTTGAATAGAAGAACCGGTTCAGTACTTACCTAATTTACAAACATCATTTGTTTGAATAGACTTCCTAAAACTCTGTCCCGAGTTTTCTTTTTTAAATATATTTTAAGAAAATACGCAGCTTTATCATTATCATTCGTGTCATCATAGTAAAAATGATATTTGTTTTTCTAATTTATTACATTTTTCGTTTACTGATTAATTTTATAAACGATCCATAAGGTTTTTCATGTGTCCCGTAAACAAAAATCAACAAATAAATACTTTAACATTTGGGTTAATATAAGTTGTTGAAATGTTATGTACGGAATTAAATACTTTGAAAAACATCGGCCGAGTTAGCAGTACACTCACGTTTCAAGGGCAAACGACAACGTCTAAAACAATGTCACTGTTGGCTATAATTACATGTACACTAATGTCGATTTAGAGAGCCACTTCGAAGTGTAAACTACAATATTTAGTATATTGACGTTTACGTAATAATAGTTGTTTTGTAGTCATAATCCGTACGTCCTACAGCTCGAACTTTAACCGGTTAAAACCAATTTTGATTTTTGCAACCGTGCTACCGAAGCAAAGTGACGAAACCTGTCGCTCGCTTCACTCATTTCACGCCTGACAGAAGAGTGTATAGGCATAGTGATAAGAAAGTAAATATATGTCGAGGATACGTCACGCACGTCAGTTTCTTCAATCGTTCGGATATAACTTAAGATATAGCTAGTAGTATTATATGATATGAATATTTTAGTCAAAGCTGCTTTTACCTGCGAGAAAGTTCTGTCTGACATACCTATACGTAGATTTGATAGAAAACGTTATGGATAGAAAAAGTCGCTAACTAAATCAGACATAGTCAATGATGCTGTACGTTGAAACCGAATTTCTGAGTAAGCAAGGTTAAAAAAAAAGTCATCGATTTTCTTACTATTTTTACTTAGGATTTATATATGTGTTTTCAAATGAGCCATGGTAGCCTAGTGGTCAGGGTGCTCGCCATAATATCATAGTACGCTAGTGTTCTGTATTGAATCCCTGGTGCCGGCATCTTATAAGTGCTGATTTTAAAATGTGCTCGGCGGTAAAAGAGGACATCTTAAGGTCCGTGTTAGAGCAATATTAGAAAAAATATTATTTATGTTATTTCAAGGACATGTAATGTCCGCCAACCCACACTTAAGTGGCGTGGCGGACTCTACCTGGCTCCAAAACTATCTCAAATATAAGAAAAGGCTAAAGGCTTTCTTAACTTTTTTTTTAACAAACAAGGGTTGGTATACTTATTGGTACGAGCTCCCCACATACGGGGTCAAACTCAAGTCTCCTGATTGATCTGGCAGACTGGCAGATCCCCTAACTACTCGGCTATCGTGGCTAATTTACGAAAACATTGTTATGTAAGCTAAAATATAAAATAAAAACATAGCCTTATGATAGTGATGTATTAAAATAGTCTATTCTGTTTTGAAATATTAAATAAAGAAATATAACAAAGATAAAAATATCGCATTAAAAACAGATTCCCTGTTAATTTCGATGTTATTGCATCGCAGACGATTGCGGTCACAATCCGATGTTGTAATGTCGGATGAGACGGAGCCACGCTTGCGCTGGTGTAACTGGGACAACGTCGGAAGAGCTTTTAACGTTCTTTCGTGTCGTCGCCTTTCACACCGTAACGTAATAACAACTTATAATCCCATGAATATTCCAGCGCAGGGCACGGCCATAATGACAGGGCATGAAGCGTAGCTGATATATAGGAGTGCATACGTTACTGTATGTAATTACTATGTTCGATCAGCTATGGAATCAATATTATAATTGACATTTATAAATACCTATATCTAATAAAACTTTTAAATTTCAAATATCGGTTAAGAATAACCAGACCAGACCTTTATTTATTAGACAAACAATAATAAAGAATGGTGAAATATGATAATTTGTAATAAATCATCGCCTAGCGCCGTAGCTCAAGGGCTGGGCGTTCGCTTTAAGTTTCATAGTACGCGAAATAAGTGTAAAGGATTCCCTTATTGACTGTTTCTTCAAATGTTAACCTCAGCTGCACGTGGAGCATCTTGCTGAATGAAGAAAGAGTCTCTGACGATCGACTGATGGGGGAAAATCCATCAGAACATACCAAACCTAAATACGATAGGGTAATGATACTCGTGGGTGGCAGCATCATTGGTGCGAGGGTACCGGCGCTGCGCACACCAACCAGCCCGCTCAGAGTGGTGATCGTGATGAGTACTGGCAAATCTTCCATGCACAACATGCTTGCTTTTGATGGTGCTTTCATGGAAAAGCCAGTGTTAAACAATATATTTTTAAAGGCTGATGGAGTAAAGTAAGTAAGAACGTTCGATTCGTGGTTCCGGTACTATCACTAAAGTTTTTAATTAGAATTTTAATGAAATGAATGAATGAATGAATTGACCACGTGCACGTTGCGTTTCAGAAATAAGAAAAAGTGTAGTTGATGAAACGTGCAATACTTGCAAGGAGGCTTTTACCCAACCGTGTGAAATTTAAAAGCTAATACTTTTTACATAATTTCACATATACATATATATGCAATAATTAATCAGTAAAATTAAATTAAATTTAAATAGTCAGTATTATAATATTTCGTTACTGTTAGGTGTGTGGGTAGGACATACCTAAAGCGGTATCTAAATTAGGGCATTAAACAATACCGGTCACCAGTTTACACACTGTTTACGTTTTGTGAAGCATCCAAAGGACTCGGAGAGTTTTTAAAAACCGTATTCTGTTACTTGATGTCGTTGTTATTTTAATTTCCAACCGTCGTTTCATTCCATATTCTTATTTTTAAAGATAAACTGTGCCCGCGACTCCATCCGCGTGAATGTCGGAGAATGATAATATGTCGCTCAGATAAAGTGTGCCTCTCCCACAATTTCAAATTCAAAAAGAAATGGGAGAATCATCTTACCAGAAGCCTTGCTCTGATACATTATGAATGGTAGATTGTTACAAAGCTTCTTTTATACAACTCTGGTGCTGCATGCAGAAGCTCAGGTGATTCTCGGAATATGTCTAACCAGACTTTACCTCCTGAGCAACACATTTCAGGAGACACCTTTTTTCCATTTTAGGGTTAATTTCGACAATAAGCACACATTTCGGTTATTTCATCGACATGGGCATAATAAATTATATTTCTTTTAATCTTATTCAGCCAAGCAAGTTCATAACGCACATTCGAATTGAAACCCAAGAAAGTATATTTAATCAGGAATAAAATTTAGTTTTCCTGCTAAGTTTCATCAAAGTCGGTTCAGTTATAGTCGTAATTAAGCAACAGACATCCAAACACCTAAACAGACTTCTACGTTAAAATATTAGGAAAATTAATGTGACGTCATATGAATAAAATTTACGTGGACGATGTTACGGGCACAGTAATTTTTTAAATAATTAGAAACTTAAAGCGGTAGTGGTGATGGGAATAAAAATATTGTAAAAAATATTTCACCTGAATTGTCGTGGTAAGAGGAAATAACTTTTTCACGAAAAATCTGTTTGTTTTATAAATTTACCGATTCATAAAACATAATACATTTCGGTTACTGAAGTTAGAGCTTTCTTTCTCTTAAATAATGTTATTTTGTATGCTTAAATTAGAGGTTCCTTTATGTAGTTTTGTTTAAACAAATTTTAATTATATTAACGAACAATCCGTTTTTCTTTAACTGTTTGATCATATATAAAAATTTTAAACCCCTACTAAAATTAAAATATATGCTTGAATGGCTGAATTATACATAAAGCTCTAAGAGAACCCATTTTATGAATAAATACCTCGTCTGGAAATTGTCGGTGTGGATTTGTTTAACTACAATTTCGTCAAAATTGTTTTAAATTACGTGTGGGACGGAGACTTGATTGCGAAGAAAGCTGTGAAATGTGTTGAATTAGGCCCATAAAGACCACTACGTGAATGCTTATATAGTATCAGGGAGGCATTATGTCTAGTCTCAAAATATCTCGTATAAATCCTAGTATCGTTCTCTGGTGGAAAACATGGTATCTGTAAAAATAACGACACCAATAGTATCTTAGTGTATCTGATGAAATTGTTTGCTATAAAAATCTGATGATTTCCTAAATAAATAATCAGAGACAATCTTTTATTATATTCCTAAATACAATTGGCCGCTTTATATTCATAAACATGAGTATTACAAAAAAAACCAAAGGTGAATTAAATACTAAATATATGGATATTACAAAAAATATTATTAGATTTATGGGAAAGGCGGCAGACGAGCAAGCGGTTCATCTGATGGTAAGTGATTACCGTCGCCCACGTACATCTGCAACACCAAGGATGCTTCAGGTGCGTTGCCGGTCTTTAAGGATATTTGGCAGATGGGAGGGTGAGTGAGGAGCAGGGGAGGGGCAGTGGGCCTCCGGTTACCTCACTCACCGATCGAAACGGGGAAGCACAAAATGCCTCTGCCTCACGCCGGTATTCCGCGAGGCCGTGGTGCCAACCCGGTCGAGCCGGGTTGGCACCGCTAGGCTCTACCACGCTTAAAAATACATGAATCTTCGTGATAAGTTTTGATGTAGAGTTTGTAAGAAAAAGTTAGTAGCAAGTCACTATCGCCGGGCTGCTGAAATATCCGAGTGCATTAACGATTATGAAAATCACATAGTGTTTAAGGAATTTTCATTTGTTTTTATTACTTATTCGGTCTAAATACCTTTACGATATCAGGAAGCCTCATATATCGATGAACTATTAAGAAAGTCAGTCAAGAAATTTCCCTTAAAATATTAAGTAGATATTTTTAAGTAGATAAAAAGAACCGCAAATGACATGTAATCTTTAGGGACCTATACTTTGTGTCTAAATATTAAAACAATCCTAAATGAAAAACAAGAAAATCCTAAATTTTACGCATTATCTAATTTTTAGGGGAAACGACATTTTTAAGAATTTGCTTATATATGGAGAAAAAGGAGAATATACACCCTCGTGAAAAACGGTTTTATCAGGTACCAAGTTCAGCTTTTAATTTAATAAGTATATGGCATTGTGTAAAATTATATAAGAATTCAATTGTAAATCCTTTGTCACCAAACGCCAACCTCACCTGCAGAATACCAGTACAAGAATTGCACCACTTCTATTTTAACACGCATTGTCGAAGGAAGAAGACGAAAAGTATATGCGCAATGACATTGGCATTATGTGTGCTTTATTAACGATCGCGAGGCTTTTTGCGTTTTTGACTACTGAGTCATGGGTCCTGGGTTCACATCCCAGCTGAAGCCAATTATTATTTAAAACACAAATGATTGGTTTTCGGGTTTTGTTCTTTTGTTTGTCACTGCATCTGACCTTTCCTCCGATTTTATTGCATTAGCGTTACATAGTATTTGGAAAGATAAAGAGGAGTATGTGTGTGTAGGTGAGTACACTTACGGTACTATAATATCTTCTGTATAGTTGACAACGTTTTTGCCGTAGTTGTGTGTGGAGAATTAGAAGAACGGCGATGGTTTTGACAACTGGGTGGTTGTCTTGAAGTTGTGATAAAATACTTTTTATCAAGAATTTTACAATGCTTATAATAACTTTATGCGTTGAATGTTGCCAGTATTGGCAACCACTGGAAAAGTTCGAGTTAGTGCACGTGTATGAATGGGCTTTCAAACTGTCTTTACTGTCATTTTCTAACCTTAATGGTAGATATCTCATATGAAAAATAGGGCATTTTACTGTAATTAACTGTAACCTTATTGAAAAAACTGTGTAGAAATAAAGAAAACTAAATTAGACGTACCGTGTCGCTGTCACTTTCCTCGGTAGCCATTATAATTTCTCCTTCTAGATGTTGTTCAGCATTGTCTAACTGTCGGTCCAATTCCTGTACTTCTGCTTCAAGTCGAGGTGAACTTTGCAATTCTTCAATCCCAAGTGAAGAATGTTCCGATTCCAAATTCAAAGATTGATGTCCTGGCATATTCAATATTAATGGTTGAAAATTTAGATGATTGGTTACTGAAAGAAATTATTGAGTTTGATTAGTAATTTGGATATCCCGTATCCCATTTGAGACAAAACATTTGTTGTAAATCAATCAAACATTAGGTACATCTAACTAGCAGCATCTAAAGCAGTCTCTGCAGATCAAGACTGTCTGGGATCTGCGAGACTGCGATCAAAACACTTGCTGTGCGATCAAACCGGTGGCGGGCAGAGACAGACTGATATGCTAGTAAGTGAAATTATAACTATTTGGTAAACATTTTCGCATAAATAGCATTATCTTAAGTTTCTTTTAGAGGTTAAATTTAATCTGTACATTTCAAAACCCTCATCTTGTTTGTATAAACTAATTTGCATAATAATTACATTACCAGCTAGCCTCGGAATGTACTTGCAGTTGTAGATTAGAATTCGTAGGGATATCGGTTTGTTGCTCGATGTAGTCTTACCTTTGTTTTCGTCTCTTTGTTGCTTCCGTTTTGCTAGTCGGCTGCATTGAATTTTTTGAATAGTACGCGGTGATATAGGTTTCATGGAGATTCTCTGGATTCCACTACCCGGAAGGAGTGCGGTAACTACCTTTTTAGGTTCATTTATTTCAGGATTTTTTGTATAAGCACCGATGGTAATATCATCTGGTTCTGCATCTATATCGATAAAGCTCTCTTCAAAAAGTTCGTAGTTTTCTATATCGGAGTCTAATTCACTTTTAGAACACTCTGTTTTAGATTTACACAATGAATCCGAATTTCTTCTGTAGCAAACATGTTTAGGATCGGGAGATGAGAAACTTCGTATGACGTTCCTTTTGTTTTCTACCTCTTCTGGTGGTGCAGGCGATGAATAGCTTCTCGGTAACTGACTTTTGATGTTTTGCATTTTACGCTGCTGATGTTGCTGAATTCTAGTTGAAATTAGACTTCTGCCTCGATTGGAACTTGAGGTGAGATGTGGTTCTTTGCGACGCATGGCTTAGTTACTTGCTAGATTTTACGTGCGTATCTCTATGGATACGGCAACTGACTGCAAGTAGGAATTGTAACATGTTAAATTACTGTACAATATGCGTGTGCATTTCTACCAGATCGTTTTTCTATATCAGATGACAAGGCCGGGTGTAGCAAACTGAAATGTGATATGATAAGCAACAGTGAGCATGACCAACTTTATGATATATTCTCAGCATGTTTGTGTACAACAAACTTTTATTGAATTTTGTACGGTACCTGATATTACAAATATGATTGTAATTGAACTCACTATGGAAACTTTTGATTTGCCTAAACTGTTACGAATTGAAGTCGAATAAAGTATTTATTGTAAAGTGAAGATGTTATAAGTTTTATCACTAAGTAAAATGATCAGATTTAAATTAAACTTTTTTTTTCGGAACGATTTTGAAAGGGACACGTGATCGGTTGTACACACAAATGAGTAGTAAAGTTATAATGTAGCTTTTACGTTACGATATGTGGAGGAGGCGTAGGTTAAGGCGTTCCGTAGGCGAACAACTTTCGCTTTTATGGAGCCTTGTTAAATAATCGAAGACATTAAAAAAAATCAACAACGAATTTAACTACTACAGCTGACCAGTTACAGCTTGTGCAACACTTTATTTACCACAAATTATGAGGTTTTAACAAAAATTACTTTCTCGTTCTAACCGATGTTATATTTTTAAGTTATACGGGCACATCAATACAATACGGGAACTATCTCCTAGGAGTAATTTTCATTGTTGAAATTGGGCGGTAATTTAATTCGTGTGCAAAATGGAGAAAATCGTTCAATCGATTTGCACACGCAATCGCGGCGCTACCGTCTGTAACGACGGAGACTCGCTACTGGCGGCCTACAACCGCCGCTACTGAAAAAAACAAAAAAAAAACTATTCCTTATTTAGTTGAGATTCTAAAACTTTTGTTTGGAGCAATAAGTTAACTTTAACGCATACCTTAAAATTCGAAAAAGGTGGCCGCGCGTTGGGTTCCTCGAATGTTTACAGACACACGAAAGAAAGCGAAGAGTTGACATTTTATAACAAAATTTGACAATCAATGATGAAGACCCAGAATATTTTCAAGTACGTTGTTGAAACGTGACTTCACCGTTTTTTGTTTATGTTGTCATCCCCGAGGACAAAGATGGAATGCCTCACAGCCCGTAATTATACTGGCCCTCTGTAAATTTCAAACCGGAACACGGCAGTTATAACAGCCGTGTACCGTGAGGCGGCAGAAATGGGGAAAAGTGGGGGCCTACCCAGATAACTCCTAGATAGAGAAGAGGCGGGTGGTAGCTAGTGATGTGATAATGATTTTCGTAGAATCTAATCTATATCACACGCATATACAAATCTTAAAGTAAAAAGCAATGTAGCAGCCTGTAAACGCTCGTTGGGCAAAGATCAACTACTTGAGAGTTTTTGCAGCCGGGAATAGTCCGCCACGCTGCTCGTTTGTGGGTTGACTTCATATCTCGAAATAATTTTTTTTTTTCTCTGTAATGCAGTATTCCTAGCATTCTTCATTTATATCCGAGCCCGTGGTTATTTAAAGATTCATCATTTCAAATAGTTATTAACAATTTCAGTGGTACCGCATTAGAGGTCGATCTTAAGTCACTCGCGTAATATGAAATTTAATCGAGCTTTATACACATTCATATATATGTAAGTTATTTTACACATATATATATACGTATATATATATAATATGAACTAATTTATAACTTATAATTAAATCATTGCAATGTCCACCAGCGATTTTAAGGGGAATATTTTTCCTTAAATGCCAACCTCATCTGCATCTGGTGCACCGCTAGCTGACAAACGCGGCTTTGACGATCGAATGGCGGTCAATTTATCGAATTTGCCGAATCTCACCGACACAAGTACCTTTTTTGGAGAGGCCTATGTTCAGCAGTGGACTTATATAGGCTGATGAAGAACAAGAATATTAATTAATTAAGGACTTTCTACATTCAGTTTTTTTTGGTAAATAATTTCTGATTTTTAAGTACGATTGCATTTTTGTTAAGATAAACAATGACGAAAATGTTAAAAAATATATCGCGTATCTATTAATTTTGGAAAAGGTTGTTTCAAATAGATGCAGATTCTCACATTAACACATCATAGGGCATAATTCTGTAGAGTTTTGCAAAGTAGACTAATCTTTTGCCGCATCACTCAACTGTCTTATCCTTCTTATAACTTAAATTGCAGAACTTATTTACTATTACTTATATAGAAACTAATTTATCAACATCTGCTCTTTACTGACACTAGGAATGAATAGAGATTCCGAGAAATGCGGACGAACCTTCGAAATCTAGTATTATTGTTATTTTGAACATTAAGTAGTTACATCATTCCGGAACGACTGTAAACTGACCGTGTAAACTAGAAAGATTATGTTTTTCACAAAGTGTTCTTTCAGTAAGTTATTCTTCTTTAACTTTAAATAGCAATGAGGTATTAGCAGTAAATAGAACTATCTCAAATTTTTTGTACTTTACACGGAAGATCATTTATCTCATTCATATATCATAGTTATGTATATAGGTGTGTGAACTTAATAACCCTTTGCTAAATAATATTGCTCACGATTTCTTTGTCTTAACTGCCATCTTTCGTTTAAATTCTGCACTGTCTCTACTTTTTTAAGAATTTATATTAAATTTGTTAGATTATCTTATAGTAAGTTCATAATTATGTCGCTAGATGGAGTTAAATAAAACTGAGCAATAGGAGAATCAAGATTTTACTAGATAACGTCAGATTACAATTTTTATATAATTTTTGATCTTCTTTTCCTTCTTCTTTATCAGTCCGCGTAAGTCCTCTGATTTTGGATTAAGAAGACGGATTTGGGTTGGGCATAGTTGGATGGGTTTTGATTCTCGTCTGTTGATCATCAGGGAGCACCGCGTGCAGAAAATGTAGATCTTCAGAGAAAAAGCTGGTATTTCCCCTGACATCATATCTATTTTTGTACTGCTTATGATATTTATGAGAGATAGTCAAATATAATTGTGTTGCTATGGTATCCACAAATATATTGTTCTACAAAGTTCTTTGTTTTATTTATTTACCAGCGAAACGAAAAACAGAAGCCCGCAACTTCATATGGGTGATCTTTGAAATTGTAATATTTGTATTCACTTCTTAGAAATTACTGTACTTAATATAAAATTACAATGGGTAATTTGGTAGAGAATTGAGTATTTAGGACCGGGGAGTGAACAATAAAGAAAACACTAAAATTAAATTAATTTCGTTAAAACTGTAACGGAGTAAAGCCTATGACATACATTATTTAAAATTATATTGAATTAGTTGTCCTTCCCCCCACGCCCCACCACGGCCGCAGTAGTGGTGTTATTTACTATCATTGCCCGCCTCATAATTCGCATGCCCAAGGTCACTGTCAAATTACGTGGCGGTCAACAAATGATAAAAATGCCTTTTAAATACTGATGACTTCGGAGCCCGGTAGCTAATCAGGCGCTGAAATTAGGTACTATGATCACGTCTGCACCAGTAAGCAAGTGAAAATGCCAAAGGTACTTGGGAGATGCCCATGTCTTCTTCGTCACCCTGCTGATAGCCTCTCCCGAGCATTTGCCATAATCGCACGCTTGGCATGCAAATTGACAATCGCAGTACCCGGCAATGGGTACCCCCATTTTGCCGAAAAAAATATTTTCACCTCTCATAGATGGCGGAATGGTCAGTAGCATCTAGGGCGTCTATAACTTTTCGCTATTTAGACAATATCGTATAATGAATTTTAACCGAGGCCTCAGTGTATCAGTGATAAAAGCGATGAAAATTGTGTGCTATGTCAAAAAATTCTTGGAAATTTACATTTAGAAATTACAGAGATGTCCTTATATAATTTATGAATCAACAAAGTGAAAAAGAAGTAGAAAACGTTGCTAAATTTACATACTTAATAGTCGATGTAATTTATTCAGAATACTTAACAGTAACTACTGTTAATACTGTTACAAGATCGCCATGTAAATAATCCTAATTAACATGTATAATGTTATTAATAGTATTAAAACAGAAAACGTCACTAAATTTAAATATTTAATAGTCGGTGTCAGGTATTCGTAATAACATATAACTGTATAAAGATCGTTATTTCAATAAACCTCCGTGGTACATAAAATGTTTTTTTTTGTAAGTAATATTGATATAATTTTGAAACACGTTGTTATCATTCTTTCTTATACCCGCTTCTATTTCCGCATCTACTGATTAGATCTCCTACTTCGTCACGATCCTCAGCGTGTGTAAATGCTGGACACACTGCATAAGTCTCTGCCAAAGAAAGATTTTCCGTAATATAATCATATAAATCCTTTGACGCTGCTTATTGATTGCAATGATACTGGTTTCGCAAAAACTGAACAGTATATTATTACGTAATCCCATTTAACATTGTCTTAAAATACCATGACGCTAATTATCATTGTCTTTAAACTAGTGACGTGAAATGTCATTCCATTGACCTATGTCAAAAAGGCTACAAATAATTACAGTCATAAGTATTAGCATATTTTACGTTGTAATATATTACGCATAATATTTGAATTATATTCTCAAATGTTAGTAATTTAACTCTAGATATCGTATGGTTTATTTCTAAAAAAATCTAAAAGGTAAGTTACATTTCTTAAGCCAGCAAGAGGAGCTTTAAAACTAGCAACTTATAATATCCCACTTGTGGCAAAAAGTCTCCTCTTCTCCGGTTCAGGAGCTTTGTCAATCTGATCAAGTGAGGGTTTGCAGACTCCACATGTCCTCGATTTTATTATATTTTCTCACGTAAGAGTACGGAAGGTAGCGTTGTGTATGTGCGAGAAATTTTACACTGAATAAAATTCATTTTTATTCGTTGATTAATATTCAATAATCTACAAAATGAGCTGAAGATGACAGCATGTGAAAGTTGTTAATGAATTATGTTACGAGATTTTCAAAGTGTGACAAAATTTATGGAATGGTTTTTGAGATCATTCTCACCTGATAGTCAGCTGTATTGAAGACAGTGGGCCATATCAAAAATGTTCAACTACAAATCATTATATACTTTATGAACTTTATGCAGTTTATTTTTCATACTTTTGAAATAATAAGTAAATATGAGTATAAATATGAGTCTGACGGTTGCAGTCACATTGGCAAAAATACTACCAGCCGTTCGTTTACATAAACTATTAGACATTTTACTTCATAATCCCAAAAGTAATAAACCACCGAAAAATAATAAATGAAAAAAAAAAATTATTTTAGTTTGTTTTAATGAAAATTTAACACCGATAGTATGACACTTGTTTCTATCTGCGGTAAAAATGTGACGTAATTGTTTTTTTTTTACAAATTCTCTTAAAAAATTATTTATTACGCGAATGGGTTGGCAGAATCACAGTTAATATATCATTAAATAGAATATTATAACATGAAATATAACTAAAAATCTGTGCTCTGGCTCCGAGACCGGTAGTTCACTTGAACATTATTTTATACTTAAACATTTTAAATATGGTTCATATGATTGACGATCCACTCTCTTTAAAATAAAAAATCATGCCATAAATTTAGGCACTGTATGAAAATACACGTAGCAGTATTTTATTTCAAAAACTTTTACATGCTCCTCCCCTTTAGCTCCCCGCTACTGCAGTAGCTGACGCTCAGATCTCTTCTGTATTAGGTGAACATTTTCAGTCGGTGTAAAATGACTCGTTCAAATGTGGCGCTACATCCCGGACTTGGTTCGGTTCTTGCGTTTGCGACTGCTTCTTTAGTTGCTTACTACGCCATTCTACCCAAATATTCTCAGGGGTGGCACCTGCAGTACTGTAAAGAGTTAGGATGGTAGTAATATTGCAAAATTAGAAAATAAAAATATTTTGTTTATATTTTATTATCACGTTTAAACACTTCATAATATAATAAAATTCGGACACCGTGTAGTATAATGATCACCGTATCTGCCTGCTGAGTCATGAATGTTGGGTTTAAATCCCACCCGGAGTCAAGTAGTTTTGGACCTGAAATAGTGTATAGTGTAAATGTTAGATATTCTGGCACAGTGACGTATTGTCACCAAAAAAACCAAAACTCGAATTTGCTTCACTAATACTAGCTTTAATTTGAATTTGAGCCTAGAACACAATTCTATTATTATTACACGGATACTCTACTGCAACGCCACGTCATCACGTGGCATTAAATAAAAATTCAAATTAATATTAAATGGTTTAAGTTTCGTTGACAACCCTGTACCCTAAGCACGCAAACCTCTTTCGTTAACCACTCGAGTGACTTAGACAAGATTCACGATAGTCAGTCAGTCGGCGTTAGCCTTGCTGCTTGCCCAACTTTCTTGTTTCATTGTGTTTGTTGTAACTGATTACGGCGTGGTAAGTTTATTTTATTTTATATTACCTACTAAGGAAAAAGGTAATGTCTTATGGATAAAAGAAGAAATATTGTTGCGGAAATACTATTTTTGCTATTATTATTACATATATGTCTAGAAAAACTATAGTGGACCAGCAATAAGCAGTAGTGTATTTAAGTAGAGATTAAAAATAATAGTAATATTGACTAAACTATACACATCCTCCTGGGCACACAGATACTTCTAATTATATGATAAAGAAGTAAACCTCTGGTTTATGTATTTAAATTAATTATTGATTGAATTTTATAATCTTAGGTATTTTGATAAATATTTTTAATTGAAATATTATGTACGATATTCATATTCTTAGACAAATATTGTAAAACTAAAAACAAAATTATCATACTTTACATGCTGCATGCATTACAATACTTATTATTCCGATGTACCTAAGACCTAAATGATACTTAGGTAATAATCGTGTTGCTACTTTTTGCGTTTGTCAGTTTAAGAACTGGTTACACACCTAATATTAAATATAGTAACGATATCATATAACTGCGATGATTCTGGTTGAGAAATACGTTGTAAAATATTTATCTTTTAAAGTTGCTGCTATACTGCCGTAATCCTTTGTGAAAGCGCAAACGAAATCTGACATGTCATGATGGAAGATTTACCCATACTTACCACACTGGGTAGGCGAGTTGATAAAGCAGAATGCAGGTACCTGTGAGGGTAGTCTCTAGTGTGAACTAGAGATGTGCTACCCATCGCATGTCTGGGATTTGGTTTAAGTAGATTCGGATGAATTTTGTGCCCTTAGTTTGCCGCCAAGTCTGTATGATGTTGAGTCTCGTCCGTTAGTCTGTACGGTGCACCGTGTCTGTTTGATGACCCTAAATACCTGATAGTAAATAATCTTTTCAGATTTATTTTCTTATTAATTGGAAGATTTCATTGTTAATAAGAACCTAGCAGATAAGAACTGTGGTGCACCATTCATTATTTTCTTTTAACATTGCTTTCTTATTTATATTTATTTTAATTTAGATTCAAAAAGTCTTGAGATGGCTTATGGTAGAAGAAAGAAATTCCTCATAAATACATAATACATATATTTTTCAAAGTCACCTGTTAGGTAGGACTTTCTTGGAAAGCGCGAGCGCAACTTGGATGGATTTCATAGAACATTTTCGTAACTGGGGGCGCTAATGACACTGCTTCCCGACACCAGTTCATAGAACTTGGGTTTGTGTTAGTGTTGTTTTGCACAACCAGTGCCTCGTCAGTCAGCCTGCTGTCTGCCTGGGTACACCATGTTCAAGCGAGGTTAGCATTTATAGAAAAAGTTAAAGTGCTCCTCTATCTTGCTCAGTTAAGTGTAAGAAAATATTTAAAACATTTCCTCGTTTAATGGTGTAACAATAAATAAAATTTCATACGAAGGTCTGGCGACCTAATCTGATGCTGGAAAATCTATCCAACTATGCTAAACCCAAATTCCACAGACTAGTGATGGGGAACATCATCTCTGTTGCGAGAATAGCGGTACTGCGCTCGCATATCCGGCTGTCCAGCGTGGTGAATATGGGTAAATCTTCCATGTATGGTTTGCCACCTTTTGTTGGTACATACAAGTGCGAATGCGCATCTTAGAGGCCTATGTAAATCAGTGGACTTATACAGTCTAATAAAGAATGTGAAAGAAGATGTATAATATATATTCGTATATACAAACATATAAACCAAGGTAATCAGCTGACTGCTACTTGGTAGATGGTTGTTGTGTAGTAAAAATTACGTAATTTAATAGTTTCATGCAGATTCGTGTAGTGTTAAAATCCATTGTAGAATATGAGTAATGATTTACAACAGAGAGAGTGAACTTGCGAAGTCATTTTTATTACACTACGACGATATTATTTCGTGCAAAGGTAGGATGCTGGGTAGCACAAGTTACGCAATGTTTGAAATAATAAAAGATCCGGTTGACGCCAAACGCAACTTTCTCTGAGGCCGTTGAGCGTAGTTTCTTTCGCTGGTATAACGAAAATGTTAATTATGGTCTCAATGATAGACATTGGACGGTGACACAATCAAAAAGTAAGTAAGTCATCTTTTGGGAACTCTTACACAAAAAATCCACTGCAAGTCTCAGACCTCGCGTAATTTTTTTTTTTAAATAACTTTGTGCTTACTTTGGGTATCTATTGTGTCGATGTCTTTTACAGACATAAATTGGAAAAATCCTCAGACACCTCCCGTGCGGGAGCAGATTACGCTAGCCACCGCGCCATTAAAGCCTATTCGATTGGAAAGTGAAAGCTCTCTTATTTAAACTTTTCTCTTATTTGTCTGCTTTTTCTATCCATACATTGATAAAATTAAATGTTTACAATGAAAACTAAAAACAAGTCTGATACGATTTCTAAAGTATTAAAATAGTAATTAAAAGTAGTAAAAGTAGTAATTTAATTTAAAAGTGCCAGTTTTAAACACAGACTATATAAAAAAAATTGTAAAATTTATAAAAATTTTTATTCTTTGCTCTACTAATAGGAGGATTTGCCATAATCGCCACGCTTGGTTGGTGAGAGTAATTCCAGACATCTTGCACCTGAGATGCTTTTGCCTGGGAACAGATACTTAACTCCGGAGTTAGCAAGATAGAAAATTATGGAGGGATACATATTTTACGGAATAATTTTAGTAATAATTTTCGATTAAAATAATACGAAAGCATTGGCGCGCAAGTATTACTCACACTGGCCGGCTTGCATGACATAATTATTCCTACATGATTGGTGACATAAAAATAGCATAAAACAGAACAAAAATATTTTTTCGAATGAATTTTTAGTCTTTTATAGTAAGAAAATGTTAGCAGTTGGCATATTTACTAACTAAATGCATGCTCCGCTTGGCATGTCACAACTATTTTACGTAACCATGTTACGGAATTACCTACCTAATTCGGTAGGTAAGTGGCATGCGTTTATGATGACGTTCGTACACGCAGATGCCGGGGTTCGCTTCCCGGTGTCGGCACTTGTTAATAGCAATCAAACAAATTCGCGGCGAACGCAACAAACGCATTGTCATTATATATTATCTTTGCGCTCGTTGAAGATGGATCAAAAATGTTTTATATGTTCCTCCCCATATCCCGATATAGTACCCGACAATAGATTGAGCTAATGCAAGGCAGACCATGCGCATGAGATCAAAATCGGCGACATGTCTTAAATTTTGAAAAGCACAAGTCTTCTAATTCGAGTTGTCAAAAGGTCTATGGGACGCCAGCTTAGTTTTTCATCTAGCAGCACTCATATATATTTCACAGTAGGTGATTGGAAAACAATTACCTATGGAGAAGTTACAAGAATGGACTTTGACGTCTGTGATTTTTGTTTAGTTTTAGCTAAAGCTTGGAGAGTGCTATAATAGAGTCTATTATAAGTTTTGACATTGACCAGTATTTATTGTATTGATTGGCGATGACAGATGGTCAGATGAGTAGATCCTCTGCAGAGGCTTTCTGTGTGTTGAAGTCAATAACGGACTTAACTGCATTCCATGTTGCTTTACTGCTTTTTGCAGATTAATTTGATTTATATAATATGGTATATAGAACGAATAGTACATACAAAAGACAATGATTACTGTGAAGGTCTGCTTTATTTTCTCTGTTCTTTTCGTATGTAAACGTTTCCTAAAGATGTCCAACGATATTTAAAACCGTGTTCTTTCGCAAAATTACGAGCCATGAAAAATAAATGTTGATTTTATGGAGTCAGACCTTCGCAACTATATATATATTCATTTCGCTGTCCCATTAATTTTTAAATGTGTAGCTTATTATGGTTGCTTTTATTGTTGGATTGCCTTCTTGATAATTTTCTCTTTGATGATGGTACTAGTAAAATCAACTTCAATGGTTGATGTGCTTCCCTTTTTATTTAACATACTTGATTTCGTGCCCTTGGATGTTCGTCTTAAGAATGCCGGCTGTTAGGGTAACAAATTTTCGTAAGTCTTCCTTGCTTTCGCCTTCTGTTTTCGAAATATTCCTTATTTTTATTTTGGTTGAGTGTATCAACTTTCTAGGCCAATTGATGAATGTAGCTGCGGTCAGTTTTTTGCTCCGATTTTAACTTATCCATTTTAACTTTTACTTCATCATATTGCTTGGAGATAAAAGTCATAGAAGCTTTTATTTCTAAATTCTGTGCAATAATTTCACTTAACGTCTGATTTTTCTGACGATGCAGTTAAAATGACTCGAATATCATCTATACACAGCGAGGCTTCATTTTCGCGTTTTCTTTTGAAAGGAGCTGTTGTAAATTTTCAAGTTCGATAGTTGTTAATTTGGGTGTTGACCCAGATTGGGACTGTGCATTAATAATAGATCCAACTTACTTAGAAGCACTGTCTCGAGTTCTCTTAAGTCGAATTTCAATATAATGTGTTCTAGTACCCGCTAATCGCTATCCTTATGAATTGTGGCAAGCGGTGACGGCATTTTGATCAATGACGTAGCAAGTAGCGTAGTGACGCAGTTAAATATGTTAGTGTTGTCTCATTTGTTAATGTTCCTTTCTTGTCATCGCGCCTCATGTGACTTGCTTCTGTATTTATGTCAGCCTAGTACTTCAAGCACTTAGTTTCAAAATTTTTGGCACAATATACAAAAAGTTAGCAACAAACTACAACTGTTACAGGTCCACAAACACGTCTAAACGCTTTCGCGGTCCGGGGAGAAGGGGAACAGTATATTTGTATAGTAAATTAAGTCAGGTAGTGATGCGGGAAGTCGAAAGATGCAGGTGGCTCAAAACCGAGCTTTATGGCAATCTTTGGGGGAGGCCTATGTTCAGCTGTGGACTTGTGATAGGCTGAAATGATGATGAAAGTCAAGTATATTTTTGACGGGTAAGTGGTGCATAGTTGAGTTTTGCACGGGACAGAAATTTGTATGCCTCGGCTTTAGTTTTCTACGATACAGGAGAAATCCCTACAGCGGGTTTAACGTTTATCATTTAACTAAAGATCAAATTAATACGTTGATATGTTTTCTTAAATTATATAGGCGGTATCGGCCTGGATGAGGCGGTAAACTTCAGTTAGTTTGTATGTGTGTGGTTGCGGTAAAAATCACTTAGAAATGTCCGTATTATTTAAAGATGGCGTATTAATATCAAAAATAATGTAGCTGCAAAAAACTGCGATCACCATTTCGTCTGTCGAAAGTGATAGCCACTATGGAGATAGATTTTTCTTTGTCACTTGAGAGAAGCACATATATTAACATGACAGTGCACTGCTTTTTCTTCTTCTTTATAAGTCTGTGTAAGTTCACTGATTCGACGGAGACCAAGCCTGCCAAGTATACCATATATATAACTCCTTAAAGTACTATGAAATTAAAATTGTTGAAATAAATATAATTTGAAATGTCCACATTTTAATCATAAATAATTACATTTGAAGGTATAGAATTAACGCCTCGTGTCTTATTGGTAAACTCAGATATATAGTTTACTGAAATGATGATGAAAGTCAAGTATATTTTTGACGGGTAAGTGGTGCATAGTTGAGTTTTGCACGGGACAGAAATTTGTATGCCTCGGCTTTAGTTTTCTACGATACAGGAGAAATCCCTACAGCGGGTTTAACGTTTATCATTTAACTAAAGATCAAATTAATACGTTGATATGTTTTCTTAAATTATATAGGCGGTATCGGCCTGGATGAGGCGGTAAACTTCAGTTAGTTTGTATGTGTGTGGTTGCGGTAAAAATCACTTAGAAATGTCCGTATTATTTAAAGATGGCGTATTAATATCAAAAATAATGTAGCTGCAAAAAACTGCGATCACCATTTCGTCTGTCGAAAGTGATAGCCACTATGGAGATAGATTTTTCTTTGTCACTTGAGAGAAGCACATATATTAACATGACAGTGCACTGCTTTTTCTTCTTCTTTATAAGTCTGTGTAAGTTCACTGATTCGACGGAGACCAAGCCTGCCAAGTATACCATATATATAACTCCTTAAAGTACTATGAAATTAAAATTGTTGAAATAAATATAATTTGAAATGTCCACATTTTAATCATAAATAATTACATTTGAAGGTATAGAATTAACGCCTCGTGTCTTATTGGTAAACTCAGATATATAGTTTACTGAAATGATGATGTAAAACTAATTCATAGATACTGTCCATTAGGACAGTTACCTCAAGCGGCAGTAGGCGTGTGTGATTGCATGTTGCGTTGGATATGGTCGAACATGTAGGTTTTGCGTGAGTCTCTACCCTATTTTCTGTAACATGTATAAGTACAAACATGTTGTGCAAAACAAGTCAAACATTTTTCATGTTTAGATAGTGTGTAATTATGTTAATTTAACTTGTGTGTTCAACAGTGATGATTTTGATTACGGCCAACGACCAAGGGTAATAATTAATCGGTAACAAAAATTGATTGTTTTTGAACTTGAATGATTTATAAAAAACACCGTGTATCTGACCATTTCATTGTCCTTGATACATATTCGTCATATGTATCGTAAACATAGTAAAGTGCGTGCTTCTAAACTAACGGAAACTAAACACTTACGGAACATCACATCGACATCGTTGCCTTGGTTGTAATTACCACTGGAGCATCGATAAGTTTTTAGAAATTTGATAATAAAGCCAGAAAAATATCCGATTACTCTCATGCGCCAATCTCCCTGTAACGTCTTTAGCAATCGCTAGTCAAGATTGTTTTAGTCAGTAAAATAATGATTTTTCACTTTTATCTTGATCCCATGATCATCATCAATAATGTGTGTGTTCATATTCAGTGTGCAACCTTTCACGGTAGTTGATTCTTTTCTTATATATTCACCACATGACAAATTAAACTATTTATTTACAATCATTGCTTTAGTTTTTTTTAAATATTCTTTTTGAAACCGTCAAGTGTTTTTTTTGAAAGCCAAGAAATACTCTTTATTGGTATTTGCTTAGACATTGAAGTCATCTTTTCATGGTCAGCATTGTAATTGGCTGTAATTAAAAAGATTGCCAATACTAGATTTTAATAATGCAATTGTTGCAAATTTTATGCTTTTATCCTTGATTGTTTATTATACTTCTGTGTTATTAATCACCTGTATACATTATTTGTAACAATGCCAATAAATACTGAGGTTTGTTCTACAGTAACTCATGAGTTAGAAGGCATTTAGAGGTAGGCACAACACTGTTGCGCAGTATTAAAAGTTATCTTTAGCTATTAAGCGAGAACTCATTAGAATGAATTTACGGACATTTCTGTTTCGTAAATCCGTTAAGCTAAAACTAATTAATCAGTCATTCTATGGTAGGCCATTGTAGTTGTTGAATAAAAAAGGATGCAAGCGCCTTATTCTGCTGATTGACAAACAAGTTTCTGGCGACCGATTGCGGACAATCCATCCGAGGATACTGAACCATTCCACAGACTAGTAATAGGGAGCGAAAACGTGCGGAATACCGGCACTGTGCTCGTCTACCTAGGCCAATACATTCTTCAAAGGTGTAATGACCTAGGTTTAGCTAGTCCGTAAGACTGGCTATTAAAGTAAAAGAAGGAAAAAGATCATCAATCTTTCTTTAGGGAAAATCCTAAACAAAAGTAACTCTCAAAAGCGTTCGAAATACATTTGCTACGATAGCTTGTAGAAATGATAATGACTCTACTAGACTCATTGCCCTTAATTCGCTTTATATCAACGTTCTTGGTATTTAAGGAACTATGTAATATGACGATGATATTATGCTGGCGGTCTCTCGATTTTATTTCCTAGCTAAATTAATATGTAATTTTCATATGATCATTTATTATTTCATAAACACACATTCGGCCATTCATGATCATCATCTGACCTTAAAAGCCTTAGTAAACAACACACGTTCAGGCCGTGATGAGGTGGTAGATTCTACTACGCCGCTACAATCCATCGATAATTATATAAGTTACTTAGAATAAAAAAACACGTTTCACCTTCGTTTGTTTGTGAAAATATCTCTCCTCCTATTCTGCTTACGAATTACGCAACTTCAGGTTTTGCTTTGGATTTGATGTTACATCACTTAAACAAACATTTCGATCGTAATAATTTCTCAAAATCTATAACGGACTTCTGCAATTAATGACTTATAACGGACAAAATAAATCAGGTCAGATTAATATAACAGTTTTTTTAAAAGAATACCAGAAATGTATTTAATAATATTTCTAATATTCCTGTTAACCACTCCAAATAAGCATAAAAGCTTGCATTTGGATCAGTGTTGCATAGCTCTATGTGGTAGAGCCAAGCAGTGCCTTTGCTACTGCTCGAATGAGTGGGCTTGACCGGAATAGTACCACGGCCTCGCAGAATACCGGCTTGAACCACAGGCAACTTGTGCTTCTGCATTTCGTTCGTTGAGTTAGGTAACCGAAGGCCCACTTCCTCTCCTCATCCTCCTTCTAAACCCCCAAAAATCCTTAAAGGCCGCAACGCACCTGCAACTCTTCCGGTGTCGCAGATGTACGTGAGCGACGATAATCACTTACCATGAGGTGAGCCGCTTGCTCGTTTGCGTCCTTTCCCGTAAAAAAAAATACCCGTCGTGCACAAACCCGCAACTTCATGTTTCACAGACCGAACTCTTAACCATTAGGCCATTGGCGTTTATTAACTTCTGAGTCCTCTGCTGGACATTACCTTTTCATGAGAGTGTCAATAAAATATTAATTATCTTATTTATTGTTAAAAATGATGTATTATTTGTTTTGTAAATCGCTGTTGGATTGCCTATTAAATCAAATAATCATATAAACAAAAGCTGGCATGCATGGAAGATTAGTACATACATAAATTGCCCATGGACAAACACCTATACCCGAAACATTTTTTTGTAGTATTTGTAACCCATACAAATACGTGTCCCGTCCTGGAATCGAACCCCCGACCCGCAGCACCGCAGCTAAACACTTAAAAACGTGGTAAAAAACTTTATAAAATAATGTCTAATCTTTTCCTCAGGTAGAGCATCATGCAATCAGAAGTGAACGAGTGGTACAGAGGCCGCAATGTACTCGTAACCGGCGCGTTAGGTCTCATGGGAAAAGTACTCATAGAGAAGATTTTGTACAGCGTACCCGATATACAATGCGTGTACGCATTGGTGCGTACTAAGCGTGGCAAATCGCCGGAGTCACGCATAGAAGATATGTGGAAATTGCCGGTGAGTTAACTTATGATTGGGCAACTATATATTTCTTTTATACATATTCATGTCAAGTCTGATACATTGCGAATTATTTTTTTTCGATAATGCAACGGATTATTAGTTTGAAATTATCTTCTAAAATTAAGTTAATCAAATCTACATCTTTTAAGAAATGTAATATATGTAATATCCTTTAGATTGAGAAAAGAAAGCTACCAAAACTAAACAGCTTTGTAATATTTTGTCCCAGCTTTTCTCCAGAATAAGGGAAGAGAAACCGCATGTAATGAAGAAACTGGTCCCCGTGTTGGGTGACATCATGTACGACAATCTTGGAATAGAGGATAAACTACTGACACAGATATATGATGAGGTATGTACATACTCGTAGTTCTAAAGTGTTATTATGATATGACCCCTTTAATGTACCCCAAATTAATGTAATTTAAATATTAAGTAATGTGTAATAATTTCATTCCGTAGCTAAGATTTGCTTTATTATTTTTCCTTTTTATGTACTATGCCTGATACGTCTATTAATTACTCGAGGCTGGTACCATTAGTGTGACTCTGTTAAGTAATGTGAGGTTAAGAGAGGAGAAAGCTGTTAGATGCGTAACGGCGATCAGAAGTAGGCCTCAGAAGGAAAATATTTTATTTCTGCTTAAATAATTGATTATAACCCATTTCATATAACTTTATGAAAATGCATATTTATATGAAAAACTTAGAGACGAATAGTCGATTTCGAATTGTTAGCTTTATTTTATTTCTGCCATTTTCATATAAAACTTACATACCCTTTTTATATATTTAAAATACATTTACATTCCATGTAAACCGTAATGAAGCATTTCATTTCATTACAATGCGTAGTTTTATGGTATAAATATGGTATTTAATTAATGAGTTTTTTTTCATCACAAATTATCTTAAGTAACAGACCTAAGACAATTAAGATAAGGTCTAATAAAACAACCATAGTTCTAGATAATATAAGTCTCTTATATCAGTATCCATGTTATAAGTTATGTTCGAAACAATATGTTCCAAATTTTGTCTGCACACCATCGCCATCTAGTAGACCCGCGTAGAACTTAAAAACTTCTCGTACAATTTAGTCAGGTCATCAATCTATGATGAGGGAGTTGCTAATTATTGCGTACTTTTCTGTTTCAAAATTATATTAAAGCTATGTTTTGTATAATATTACTATAGTTATTCATGATTTATTATGATTCTTATAATAGTATCGTTGTAAACAACTTTCAGGCAACCATTAGACAAAAAGTAAAATACATGATAGTAAAATTGCTTCAACGAGTTGCTCTGTCATTACGCAGGAAGTGTTAATTAATCTTATTACCAATAGTAAAAAACCTAGTATTAGGTTTTATATACCTTTAGGTAGGTTTTTTACTAATACAGTCGGAACTTTCGAAAATTCCGAAACCGCAACTGTGTGGCATGCGGTTTGCGCGCCTCACCTAATACGTAAATACATATAGATTGTTCAGTGCAACCAATAATTTGTCCATTTCTGATTTAACTGAGTCATTGATTGTCGATACGCGTTGCAATCAATACTCAGTAGGCTCAATGCATTAGTATTTGCGCTTAAACTAGCGACGTGGATAAGTTCAGATAGCAATTGGTTAACATTATCTACATCTACTCTTTAACAGGCCGTAGTCGTCTTGGTAGGTACAACACTCTTGCCCCCAAACAGCAGTGCAATAACCGTTGTCTTACTTTTTGAAAATTAAAAAAAGTAAGACAACAAAATAAAGTAACAGCCTGTAAGTGTCCATTGCTGGGCAAAGGCCTCCTTCTCAAATACTAGTATCAGAGAGGGTTTAGGAACCGGGAAGGGCCCGCCACGCTGCTCCAGTGCGGGTTGGCGAGCTTCACATATCGTCGAAATAATATTTTTATTATTTCTCATGTTTTCCTTTACCGTTTTGAAAAGTATGAAGAGGTAATTGTTAGTTATGTCGGGTAGTATAATCACGTGCTGAGGCATTCCATCTTAGAGCTTTGGGATGACAATGCATCTGTTACCTTGTTCGTTTGAAGTTGTTTGGAGGTGTCCACGGGCTGCAGTAGCCAATTACCAGCAGGTGGACTATTAGCTCGTGTTTCTCCACAATCCGATAAAAAATCGAAAGTTGATCTTCTTCTGCTAATTAGTTAGAACGCAATGGTTGGAGTTAGTGAAAAGGTCTTATTATTATTGTATTAATGTATGTAGGTATATATTACACGTATTTTAAATACGTAGTTGAGCCATGCGGCGGATTTTGCTGCGGCTTGAATGGGCCGGCTCGACCATATTGGTACCACAGCCTCAGAGAATACCGGCGTGAAGTAGAAGCATCTTGTGCTTCTGCGTTTCGTTCGGTGAGTGAGGTAACCGGAGGCCCATTCCCCCTCCTCATCCTCCTCCCAACTCCCAAATACCTTTAAAGGCCGGCAACGCACCTCTGCATATCTTCTGGTGTTGCAGATGTACGTGGGCGACAGTAATTACTTACTATCAGGTGAACCGCTTGCTCGTTTGCCGCCTTTCCCATAAAGTATAACGAATTTCAGGTGTCGGTGGTTTTTCATTTCGCGGCCAGCCTCCGACTCGAGGCACCGTTAAAGGAGGGACTTGAGATGAATACAAAGGGCACTATGCGTGTGCTGGATGTCGCCAAAAGAATAAAGAACCTTGTGTCCTTTGTACACCTTTCTACAGCATTTTGTTACCCAGACTACGGGAGATTGCCCGAAAAGGTAAACAACCTCTTTTTTCGGAACCTACTTTGAATCCAAAAACTATTACTGTTATTTTTATAGAAGGAAAATCAATTGATTCCGTAATCATTAGTTAACTTCGTAGATATAATTCGAAGAATATGCATAGGTTATGATGAAAGAATTGGCAACGGTTTTCACTTTTTATCAACGTTTACCTAATATTGCGCTATGAAAATGCACTCGAAATTTTATAAATATTTATGTCTTAGATTGGGTGTATTTTAATTGTAAATTAATGTATTGTAGACCTGAATATTTAATTAGAATTAGAAATTAATTATTCAGGGCGACAATAAATTTATTATTTCGTTATATTTTTGCATTATACCTGACTGAATATGGTCAGTAAAACAATAACCCTTCGCGTTTGCGTTAAGACTTACGACGTCAGAAAGGTTAAATTTTAATGCATAGCTAGTATGACAGCTAGTAGAAAAACGAAAGTGTTTATTGTTTTGTTTCATATCAAAAATTGTTAAAAATAAATCGAATATTTCTAAACAGTGGTAATAATATTTTGTAAAGCAGTTAACTGCTTTATGGTGTTGTTGTACGCTTAGTTGGATAATGATGGTGCGAAGAAAAAGGTACCCGCCATTTCACGTTATTGTAGCCGTGTTATACGTTGTAGGGCCAGCTCGACCGGGTAGGTACCACGGCCTCGCAGAATACCGGCGTGAAGTAGAGGCATTTTGTGCTTCTGCGTTTCGTTCGGTGAGTGAGGTAACCGGAGGCCCATCCCATCTCCCGAATACCCTTAAAGGGCGGCAACGCACCTGCAGCACCTCTGGTGTTGCAGATGTACGTGGGCGACGAAACCAATTGCCATCGGGTGAACCTGTTGCTCGTTTGCCTTTCCCTTAAAAAAAACCTTCAGACGATGTCTCCTCCTACCAGGTTTTTCCACTCTTTTCGTTCCGTGAGGAAATACGCTAACTATTGCTGTCACTGTAGGCAGACCAGTATTATCAGGCTCTATATTAAGTGCAGGAGGCCCGCAAGTATAAAGAGCCACAACACCGTCTGCTGCTGTGCTCTGACAGCTTTTTTTTTTTTTATGAAAAAATAGGCTTGCGTTTGACCTCAATCTTGCCCGATGGAAAGCGAAGATGAGGCCTAGGATGGTACACGCTTGCCTAGATGTCTGTTCACTTTGGCCTTGAAGATATCCAGGTTATAGGCCTCCGGAAAAACCGACCTCGGCAGAGAGTTCCACTCCTTAGCCGTCCGCACAAAGAAAGAAGAGGCAAACCGCCTCGTGCGTAATGGAGGAATGTCTACAACATAAGGGTGGAACTTCTCGCCGCGTCTAGTCGTTCGGTGATGAAAAGGGGAAGAGGGTATTAGGTTATGCAAAACCTCCGCACACTCTCCGAAATGAATTCGATATAAAACCGAGAGGCAGGCCACTCGTCTACGGTGTTCGAGGCTTTGAAGTTTTGCCTCTACTAGTGAGTCACTGCCTATGATCCTCTTCGCTCGGCGCTCCAACGAGTCCAAAGCATCAAGCTGATGTTTAGCCGAACCATCCCAGAGGTGGGAACAGTATTCCATGCAAGAGCGGACTTGAGCTTTGTATAGATTTAAGAGCTGCTCCGATGTGAAGTACCGTCTCACCCCCCGAGAGGATACTAAGTTTTTTGGCAGCAGTGTTTGCTATGGACTCGATGTAACGACCGAAATTTAGGTTAGAAGAGAGATCTAGACCTAAGAGCGCAAGACGGTCATTTACCGGAACGGAGACATTCCGGAAAGTCGGAGTCAGTTGGAATGGACTCCGTTTCGCCGAAAAAAGACAAGCCTGTGTTTTAGAGGGGTTAAACTCGACCAAATTGGCATCACCCCATTGGGAAACAGCCTCCAAAGTCGAGTTCACCCCCTCAATCATCGATTCTCTGAAAGACTGGACTTTTGCCCCAGACTTCGCATCGGACAAGTATCTCCCCGAGACTGTGCTGTTAACGAAATATAAAAATAATACTCTCAATAACGAGAGGGGTTAAAAAGGTACGAGACTTCGGCTTGGGTTACCGTCGATAGGGGTAACGGTTTAAGTATCGTGGGGATATGTGGGAGCACACCTGTTACCAAAGACCGTAACCGGTTATATCCAGATCAGCATTAAGTGTAAATAGAATAAAACCCTACAGAAAAGAGATATGCTGTTGACTGGCAGTAGCTATTTACAGTATTGGCAGAGGAAAGAACGGAAAGCGCCATCTTGAGATGATATTTACTTGTCGAAGACTGCCAATTATTAATGTCTTAGATCTCCTTACGTAGTAAAAAACTAAGCCTCTTTCTTGATTTAATAGGTAATCATTTGATTTAGATTCTACTTTTAGATTTGATGAAAGATGCAATAGAGACCAGTTTTTCGACAAATGTTTCAAGTCTTTATAAATAAATAAAAAAAAAAGTAGTCGCAATTCATTGGTGTTGTGCACGTTTACTACCTTTAGTTATAACAGTGCCTTTGAAGCCAAAGGTTACGGGTTTGAATTCATCTGGGGACCATCTAATTGTATGATGTATGTATATACCTTAGTCATGGAAGTTTATTTTTTCATTGTGTATGATTATTATGGGTTGGTATGGGTAAGAGAAAATATTTTTTTTTCCAAATTGTAACCTGCTGAGCGAACGAGGCTTTGGCGACAAAATCCAGGCGGAAAATTCATTCGAATTTGCCGAATCCGAACCAACCAGTGCTGGGTAGCAGCATTCCTAGTGAGTATGGGCAAACCTTCCAAGAAATATGTCGACTTTAGCTGGCGTTTTCTTGTACAGGTGTTTGCTCAGCTGTGGGCTAAAAAGGAAGATTTAGTATATTCTATAGTACACGTTAATATCTGATAATGTTTAATTATAATGTATTACAGTATAAATATACTAGTGATTATTTTCACTTAGTGAAACTTCATCAATATGACAATTATTACATATGTCTTTACATTTATTAATATCTTCTGAAGATGCCGTAAGGTGAAACCCCTACCCTTTATTTTTTGAGAAAATCATTTAATTAAACATGATTGTACAATAATTTTCTTCGGATAATAATTTTGAGATCCGAATACTGTTGATGTTTTATGCACCGATGAAATATTTTATACTTAGGTTTTGGATCCACCAGCAAGTCACCAAGATATTTTGCATGCCGCGAGTTGGCTCACCGACGAACAGGTGAAACTCCTGACGCCGTCCTTACTTCAGAAACATGCTAATTCCTATACATATTCAAAGAGGCTGGCGGAATCGCTTGTAAAGGATCATTATCCAGAGCTTCCTGTATCTGTTGTACGTCCTAGTATTGGCAAGTGACAGTATTTTGTAAAATCTATTATTTTCTATTCTGTTAATATAAAACCGTAAAGTTTGAATTTTAGAAACGCGCTACTCCCAGAAACTATCAGGCCGATATCATATGATAGCCTGTTTATTGGGCAAAGTTAATAGTTATATAATAGTATATAACAATACGCTACGACCCTTAGGAGTGGAGCAGTAACTGTAAACCATGGTCATGTACACACCATGGGTATGAAACAGGCATGTATAATCCAAATTGAACGTGGGTGATACTCCGGGCACAGCTAGTAATTAATAATAATACAGTTAACTGATTATTTCATCCTGCAGCGGACTGTTTACAGCCTGTCAGTCCACTACAGAATGTAGGCCTCGCCCACGGGGACGATTTGCTGTAATCGTCACGTTTGGCAAGCCGATAGACGATCGTAGTACCAGATACTCTGCATATTTTCGGTCATATTAGGAGTTAAAGTATGAAATTGCCGTTATATAAAGAAAAATTCGTACACCATTATTCCTAAAAAAAAAAATTAAATGTTTATTTAAGTACACATTTCTGCCATCTCTGGGAAAATTTATTCATGGTTTTGCAATACAATTCTGGGCTCTACAAAGTCATTTTGTACAGCTTCCAGTGATCAAAAGTTTCCTTGCACGAATTTTCTAAATAGCTCATAAAAGGTAATCGGTTGGGGCTAGGTCTGGGGAGTACGGAGAATGATGTATGGTTTCTAACTGCATGTTTTGTAATGTTAAAACTAGGTCTGTTGAGCAGTGGTGGTCTTGTGTTATCATGGAGAAATAATGGCGAAGATCGATTAACAAACATCCCTTAATTTCTGTATCTACTCTTCCACAAAAAGTCAACCTTCAGCGCGTGCTCCTCCTTTTACCTTAGTGTAAAAGTGTGTGTTTCCACGATAAAATACAGACTCCATTGATATTGCAAGCCTCGTCGGAACTCGTATTCCAAATTAGTCTAATTTTTGAACTTTAAAATGTTTAATTAAAATACTGAATGTAGAAACAATAGAAAGACAAACAATTGAATGCCATAAAATTTTTAAATTAAGAATGTTATAATTTTTGTGTCAAAAAGTTTTAACACGAATGTTGGACTGGACACGCAGGACTTATTTTTAATTCTAAGCGGCCAGTCCATTGAAACGGCAACTTCATACTTTAACCGCTACTATTATCTGTAACTTTACCATAAAATTTATTCTAGCTGGTTACGAAATTTTATTTTAAAACATTTCGTGTTACAGTAACTCCTTCCTATACGGAGCCAATAGATGGCTGGGTGGACAATTTGAACGGTCCTGTTGGCCTTATGGTAGGCGCCGGAAAGGGAGTTATTCGCTCTATGCATTGTATTGGACACTATCACGCTGAGGTGATACCGGTGGATATAGCAATAAACGCTATAATCGTTATTCCTTTCTACCTCAATTCTAATCCTGAAAGGTATGTATGCAATTTCTATTTCGCTCTTATGGTGTGACAAAGTATGTCACACCATATTATAAACCACTGACACTTAAATGAAGCTTTTCTTAAAAAAAATATCAATACTACTACTGTTTTAATATCAATACTAAGATACAATAAGTATATTTTATCATCGTATTTTTAATCCATAAAACCATGGATCCAAAATTTTGGACTATGTTTTTAATATCAAGGAACGTAAATTAATGTTATTATCTAACTTCGGGATAGGATGATGAATGCTCGTTTTCTTGATTTCTACGTAATAAGTATAACGCTAGCAGCGTCCTGTATTTGTGGTGCGTGCACTGAATACTCCTAAATGTGTGACTATGATGATGATAATTACTGTTATTTATACGAATTTTATTTTTTTTGTTTCCAGAAGTCCAGAAATCCCTGTCTTTAACTTAACATCAGGTGATGACAGGGATACCACTTGGAAGGAGGTGCTTGACGTGGGGAAAGTATCCGTTCGCAAATATCCTTTCGAAGGTCCCCTTTGGTACCCCGATGGCAACATACGTCACAACAAATTTATTCATAATATCTGCGTCTTTTTCTTTCACATTATTCCTGCTTACTTTATCGACTTCTTAATGCTCATTTTTGGACAAAAAAGATTGTAAGTATTTATATGAAAATAAATCTCTATTTAAAATCCTATTGAAAATAACATATCTAAATTATATTGAATAAATTTGACTTTGGTTTCGAGAAAATTTAAAATATTATTCTAATTTACAACATTATTTTGAAAAAGTATTCATAAAATTAAATTTGTACCAATGCAATTTAAAGTCTAACTCATAACGTGTAGTAAAGAAATAGATTTTTTTTGTTATGATTAGAGATCTAATAGAGATACGATTGCGAATCCGTTGAGGGATAAAGAAAATGCTACTGTACATTATTTTACACTTCATTGTCTATTCATCATTTTAACCCACTTCTAAAAGTAACAGGTTGTTAATTGGGCAGAATGGTTATGTACTCTTATATTCTTAATTATTCGGGCATTAATGAACTTATTTGGATTACTTTTTCCATTTGAAAGGATATTAACACACATTCACGAAAGAGTGACATTTACGTTTAGTTATTGTATGGTAATGGTATAGTTCTGGAGATACTGCATAGTCGGTTTCTTTATTAAATTATTAATAGGTCGGGAAAAATGTTTTATTCGTATTTTATATACTAATGCAAGATATTTTTTATGATAGTTTATTTGCATTTGATTACAATACATAACTACCATTTTGATCGATAATTTGTTGCCATTCTGTAGGTAGTGATAGCCATATCTGTAGAAATTTAGAGAATTCTGATCAAAAAACTACGACAAAAAGTTTTACAGTACTCGCTTGATGTTAATCCAACACTATGGGTACTTAATGAATTCTGAAGAGACCGAAACAGGATTTTCTCTATTCCTTGCTTGAGTCTGACAGCTCTTGGAAGTTGATATTGCAATCGATGGTTTTTCCCGGCGATAAAAGCTCATAATGAACGATGCCATTTCAATATCACCATACAGCATCACCTTATTGGGAGTTAACCCGGGTTTTGCTATAGTCTGTGGAGTGGGTGACTGCCCTTGTACCATAATCTTTTTCACACGTTCATGTAGTAGTAATTTGCTTTTCATCACCGGGTGATCAATCTTTTTAAAAACGGTTCGGTTACATTATTTTTCAATAGAGAATCGCAAATGAGTACACTATTTATTAGGTTTCTTTCAGTGAGCGCGTGTGGCACCTAAATATCGACCTTTTTTATATATCCAGACTTTTTAAATGGGTCAAAACTATTCTTTTGTCAACCCTTAGCTCTTCTGCTATGCCGTAACTACTAATATGCCGATTTTGCTCCACTTTTTCAAAAAAAGGCAACAACTATATACGTAACCGGCCGATTAGAGCGATCTTCATCTTTGACATCGAAATTCGCGGACTGAAAACGCTTGAACCAACTTTGTGCTACTCTTACTGGTACTACGTTAAGTCCATAAACGTTAAAAAAAATTATCATGCCTTGTGTCACATTTACTTTTTTGTAAATAAAACTTCAAAATCTTCTGAATTATCATTTTTTTTCAATTTACAGTAATTTTCGATTTATAGTAGAGTCGTTATTTATCGAATATATTCAATACACTCTGTCGGACAAAAAACAAAAAAAAAATGGCCCGAAACCGTTTTTACTTTTTATTCTTCTGTTTTAAAAATGTAATCTTTTTGATGGCATCAAAACCAGCCAGTCACAAACAGTACAACCAAAGAGATTACGCTACAACTTTTTACTTAAAAAATACGAAAAACTTTTTCCCCCACCTAATATTTATTTAATATTTATGTCAGTTAAGACAGTGGTAATGAATACATGATTCCTTCGGTATTCTTTATGGCAAGTGGTCCGAATAACCTACAATGATTATCGACGACACAAACATGAATTAAAAATCTATGTAAAATAATTCTTGATTGTATGTTTAGGGCGTTGTCTATGGGCCATTGATATGTATAACGCCACAGTCATGTCATGGGACTGTGGTATCTCGTGTCAACCTTATATGCATAAAAAAATGATATCCTATGTAACCTTGCTTTACAGTATGGTTCGAATTCAGAATCGTATATCAGTCGGTCTGGAGGTGTTACAATATTTCACGACACGCGAGTGGTGGTTCGACACGCATAATTTTAAGACTCTGGCGACAATCCTAAAGCCAACGGACTTCAAAACGTTCCCCATGGACTTAAAAATTATCGAAGTAGAGCCATACATAGAAAAATGCATGATAGGGGCGAAATTATACTGTCTAAAGGAAAAACTTGAGAACCTTCCTAAAGCTAGATTGCAGAACAACATGTGAGTATCATCATTTCTCCTAGAATATAGTCGGTAAACTTAAACATTTAACTTCGGGACTGTATCCATGCTATACAGAGTTTATTATATCCGACTAAGGCATTCAAAAACAAATTCTGTTTTTTTAAATATCTTTCGTAGTGCCTTGAGGTGCACTATGAATGTTTGTAGTAAACAGCTCTCTACGTCCTTTATGTCTAAAGAGTCATCTGTGCGAGGTATTTACTATGTTTGCTTTCAGGATTCTTTAATATAGGTCTATCATTATTTTCTTCATTACCTTCACAATATTTGGAAAAATAGTAAGTTTACACAAAAACCTAAAACAAAAGATATTATTTTTACTGATATTAATAAAGACCTTAAGGGAGCGTTAAATTAACATTTGGATACATGTAATTTTTTAGTAGCTTCATAATAGCTCCATTTTAGTTATTTATGGTGGGTGTCCTTTGTTGCCACCATTTCGTGTAGAAAGTAAAGTAAAGTTTAAGTAGTAGCCTATAAATGTTCAACTTGTAGGCAAAGTTGAAGTTTGTGAGGGTTTTGAACTAACTTCATGTATTTTAATAATTTTAATCATGCTGTTCTTACACCTTTGTTTTTACTTTCATTTCAGACTATTCGTAGTTGATACATTGGTGTCTGCGTTCGTCTTCTATCTGCTGCCGTTGTACATTCTAGTTTTATATTTCGAGCCCTTCAGAATGCTGTTGTCGTATGGGGGGCAGTTTGTGCGATACCTTCCACTTGTGGGTAAAGTGGTATTCCCGGATGAGTGAAAAAGGCAAGAAATTTTTAACTTAAAAGTTCTACGAGACTTAATATGTCTAAGCTGAAATGCTGTAACGGTGGAGATTAAAACCATTATAATATTCATGTTTTATAAGCTTCATGGATTATAAAAATATACTTTAAGGGATGTAAATAAAATTCTTATTATGCAAACGTTAGCCTTAATTTCGTCGTTCCTAAAGTGTTTGTATTCAAATTAAAACAAAATATGATCGTCTAGACAGTCGATCATATTGAAATAAGCAAATTAGTTTACGAAAACACATTAAAAGTTTCAATTTCCTTAATAGACTTAAAACCTTCTTTCTTTTAAAGCAACCTCTGAACAGTGAACTGGCTGTTATCATCACGCTGGGCGGGTGGGTTGGCCAGTACCAGATACCTCGCATCTTAGTCAACTTTAAAGATTTAAAATTTTATGGCCTTTACGTTAGTTAACTTTTAAGTTAGGTACGCGACCCTACTCGACACACTTCCAACCTTGATCACGGTGCTGATGAGAGACCTGTGGACGATAAACCCGACACCTCCTTGGGACAGATGGTCACCCTCCCAGTAGTAAAACAAGTTACCGGATTTTATGATTATCGAGTCCTCCCCCTGTCTTCGGACTTCAGACAACCCTATAATACTCCAGTGCAACTTGCTTACTTCTTCTTCCAGTTATAGTATATTCTTGTCGGCCCTCAATGTGAGCGCGTTATAAGTTGCCAGGTCCAGTCGTTTAGGTTGGCAGCTAGAATCCAGCCGGCGATTCTTCGCACCCCCGCCTCGCCGTTACAATGGCTGCCACCATAGCCAGGACTAGCGAGGGCGCCGGGGACTGAGGGCCATTGCTTTTTCTACCTCTCATCATGGGGGGGATTTGCCATACTTGCCACGCTTTGCGAGCGGGTTGGCATCGGCAGTTTTTTTTATGTTCTAATCCAGGTAGATGCTGCTGCTGCTAATATAAAATTTTCCCTCCGTCGACTTTTACAACACCCACGGTCAGACAGGGTAAGCGCTATTCTTTACTTTCGACAGCCACATGGATCCTGTACGGACGAGTACTTATACCTGCGACAAATTGTCCGACTAGGTCAATCGACGAATTCAACTCGGCTGAGCTGCGTTCGGGAAACTACGTCATATCTTCTCGTCGAGTATACCTCAAAACCTCAAGAGCAAAGTATACATACAGTGCGTGCTACCAGTGATGACTTACGGAATTGAGACTAAGTCCTTCACTGCAAGCCGTATGAGGAAGCACAAAGTTGCTCTTCGCGCTATGGAAAAGGCTATGCTCGGTGTTTCTCTGCTCTGTAGAGTCTGCAACGATATGATATCCGCAGCAGAACTAGGATAACCAGCGTAGCCATAAGGATCAGCAATCTGTGGCAGGCCACATAGCTCGCAGAACTGACAACCGTTGGGAAAAAAAGGTTCTCCAGTGGCAGCCACGTACAGGCAAACGCAATGTGGGACGACCCCCCACAAGAAAGAGTGACCTGCGCAGTGCTGCGGGAAGTGATGGATGGATGTGATGATGGTGGCTCAGGACCGAGCTTTATGGCAATCTCTGGGAGAGGCCTATGTTCAGCAGTGGACTTGTGATAGGCTTATTTGGCCTTATTTATTATTAAAAGTGATGTATAATTCGCCGTTGGTTTGCCTAATAAATAAAACTTAAACTTAAACGTTTTTATTAAATCACAGACTCTACTGCTTTTATTACACCAATTCACAAAAGTGGCATCAAAATAATATTATAAACAATAAACCAAATTCCAAACTATGTATACTATAAATATTATACTAAAATGGTGTGTAGCATTTATAATAATTTTTAATTTTTCAAGCTATGTATCACTGTATGTTTCCCTAATAAATAAAAAATAAATAAAATAAAATAAAAAAAAATATTTACAGATCATAAAGAAGCTTGCGATCATATAAATCAGCATCACACTTTGCTATTACGTTTATATATATACAATTATATATTATATATAATATTATATATATACTATTATATTATAAATACTATTTGCTAGAAGCTCTTCCATGCCGGTATCCAAGCAAATTTATACAGATGGTTTACATCTTACATTGAGAACCGAATGATTATATATCATCATGAAATTATAAACCCTGTGACGTACCACAGAGCTGTTTATTAGAACCATTGCTTTTTAAAATTTTTATGGTTTTATATTTTAACATTATTAACGATTACAATTTATCAATTAATCTCCGGGATGACATCTACCCCAAAACGCCCATCAAATGTCGTTTGAACTTCTATTATTATTATTATTATTAGAAACTTGCTAAATATAATTTTCTAACTAATTTACATATTGGTACCACATATAACTAACAATTATTTAAGAAAATCATTACCATATTGCTATAGCATAACACTAATCAGTACAACAGGGATATAAAAATTATTTTATTTTATTTCAACAAATGACGAAAAAGATAATTTAAAAACAATTTTGTGAAACCTCAGAATTAGTGTTTGAAGTTTTAAGTTAAGTTAAGAAAAGTTTTCACTTCGACGGTGTGGTGTGACCAGCTCACACAATTTTTATTATACAAGTATATTATCTGTGAATCACAGTGTTAAAAACTTAACAGAAAGCATGGAAGCTTTCTGTAAAGTTTTTCGTTATACGTATCATTACAATTACACATACTACCCAGCTCCTATAAAAGATAACGAGATGACATACTCTCTCATATTTATTATAACGGCTCGACCCTTAAGTAACACTGAAGTCAAAGTCTCATCCAAATCAGTCTTCAGGAATTTGCGTGTTGTATGCAAAAACAAATTATTGCGTAAATGTTAAATGTTTTGCAATCGGTATCGATAGTATAGTATACCCCATTAAAATTACAAAATAATATTTAATATATAGAAATAGTCCACGAGTTTTACTATAGTATATGTAGATAACTTCAAATACATTATTCATAATAATTTTATTTGTTGCAATAAGAAGCAGAATAATAATTGTTATTAGTATACAAGGGTTGTAACTTAAACAACAAACAATAATTAAATTTGAAACTAAGAAACATTGTAAGCAAATAATCAGAAGAACATTTTCAAATGATTTCCTACGCCCTTAACCGAGATTGGTAGAAATCTTTGCAATCCCTTGTGAAACTAATAATATAACGTATGGCGTGCACTATTTTTAACCATATCTTTCATCTAGAATTGCTCGTAACTTATTTTCATTCTCGCAAATAAAGTAGCATTTGGAATCGCAAGGTATGTCGTTTAGTGAACCATCGTAGAACATGGAGCCACATTGTTCAACACCGCCTCCATCGGGTTGATTTTCAGCCCACTTACTGTATCCGCTGTCGTTTAATGACGTACCTGAATTATAAAATAATATTGTAGTTACTTAAATATGAGTAAGAATTAAAAGTTAAATAAAGTAGCAGCGTCTAACAATTTCTGAAAGGGTTTTAAAGGCCGGAAAGGACCGTCATTCTGCACCAATGCTTATCGCCGACGAGCACGTTATACAAAATTAACAAATTTGTGGATCCAAATCTTAAATTTTTTTAGATACGGTCTTAGCTCCGAAACTACAACGCTTCTACTGTGTTAATGTACATAGTTAACAACGTCATACCAAACCACTCGGAAAATTTTCCAAAACAGAGAAATTTTAAAATTGGCTTCTTTCGCGTCAAATTATTCACATTACAAATTTAAACGTCATGCCACACTTTTTTACTATCCTCGAAGTAATAACATTTTTTTATTATTTCTCAGACATGGACAGCACGTGGTAAATACAACACTTAAAAAGGCTATTAAAAATTTCAGTGGAGCCGGTACTGGGGATCGAACCCATGAACTAAAGTGCGGGCCCTGACCACTAGGCTAACATGGCTCTGTGGGGGTAACCTTTCAAGAATTCTAGTTTTTGTTAATTAATTCACTATAATACGTTGATGTATGAATAATGAAATGTTTGCCAGAGGGTTTTATTGCTGTAATCAGCAAGAGACCGAACATGGGCTTCCCCGGGTAGTCGGGTTATTGCAATAACTAAGAAGTTTCTAAGTCATCGTTTTCACCAATCGGTCACCCTCATTACAGTTCCGAATTGGAAGCAAAAATATCGATAAAAGAGCTATCTGATGCAGATAAGAATATATGCGACAGGTTTTAGTTATGCGCATGACACTTTGAACGGAAGCCGATGGAGTGTTTTAAAAATATACTATGTAAGTATGTTTTTGACTGCCTTGGATTTTTACTTATGAAGATTTCGTGTATTCGAACGGGCTCCGTACGGAGCCTCGTCGCCGTATTTGCTCTCGATGGAATAAAGAGGGAGGCAAATTTGATAGGTTTTTGATATGCCAATCCTATCTGCTTCATTAGTAAATGCAAAATAGCTGTACCAACATTAAGTAATTGTTTTACCTAGTATCGTATTCCAGCCTTTATTTTGTTGGTTATTAAATCCCAGTGCAATGGAATTACACATACTGAGTGTTCTGTTGGTTTTAAGTGCTTTTTTTGTTAACTGTACCAAATACTTTGCTTCTCTATCGCTGTTGATCACAGCTAAGTTTGATTGCTCTATGTCACACGTTAAGACAGCTTCCTTCCAGTTAAGAGGGATTGGATAAAATTTGTAACATCGTCCTAACTCGTCATTGTAATCGTATTCTGGAAAAAGGAGACAATATTGAATTAATTCTTCAAAAGTTAGCTTTAATATCGTTCATGTAGATGATTTTAATATATATACTATAATTTATTCCTATAGTATATTATATTTATCGAGGACAAAATATTAAGCTTACAGTCTTGTTTTCTAATAATGGATGCTATCAAATTTTTGAGATTGATGGGTAGTAATGATTAACGTTAATGTAAAAATATTACATATATTTAATTGTAAAATTTCTTATATCGCAATTTTGATTTTATAAAATTTATCATACGCTGATAAAACATCAAAAATCTTACCCAAATCAGGAAGGTTACACAAAAAATTCCATTTTATAGAACTAAGAGGTTTTTTGCATATGAATGGAAATGTCTCGTTACACTTATAATCTTTGAGCAAACCATCAGTCGTTAAAACCAAACAGTCTTCGTCACCACTGAAATTATTTGGTTCACCAGGTGCCCATTCGTTGAATAGATTATTTATTGAAGTACCTGTAATAAAAGAAAAAAAAATGATATTACTGAATAATATTAAAGCATCTAATGAGGTGTGTATAGACAATACAAAGAGATTTGATTCTTGGAGAAATTATAATTTAAGCAATTGTTTTTGCTTTGTAGTTACAATAAAAATTATATATGTACAAGGAAATTATACTATGGAGTTAAAATTTATTTGTATTTTTGTAATTGCCATTTGGCGCATATAAATTTATAAGAACACATTCATTATAATAAACTTTTTTCGTCACCAGTACAGTTTTATTTACTGACCACTTTCTGTATAATACATATATTAATAAATATAAAAATGTATTCCGTGTGGCTGTCGGAAGTAAAGAATAGCGTCAACCCTGTCTGACCATGGGTGTCGTAAAAGGCGACTAATGGTAAAAAGCGTCTAACATCTGTACGGTACTACCGTGTGGTGGCGCTATTAGAGGATCTGCCATCCCATCTCGTCCCGTGGGTGTCGTAAAAGTCGACAGAGGAAAAAAAATATATTAGGATCTCCTAATGCAGCAGCATCTTCCTGCATTAGAACAAAAGAAAAACTGCGATTGCCAACCCGCTCGCAAGGCGTGGCAACTAAGGCAAACCCCCCATGATGAGAGATAGAAAAAAGCAATGGCCCCCAGTCCCCGGCGGCCTCGCTAGTCCTGGCTATGGTGGCAGCCATGGTAACGGCGAGGCGGAGGTGCGAAGAATCACCGGCTGGATTCTAGCTGCCAACCTAAATGACTGGACCTGGCAACATATAACGCGCGCACATTGACGGCCGACGAAAAGATACTAGAACTGGAAGAAGAAGTAACCAAGTTGCACTGGAGTATTAAAGGGTTGTCTGAAGTCCGAAGACAGGGGGAGGACTCGATAATCCTAAAATCCGGTAACTTGTTTTACTTCCGGTAGGGTGACCATCAGTCCCATCGTTTATGGTTCATCGTCCACAGGTCTCTCATCAACAACGTGATCGAGATCGGAAGTGTGTCGATTAGGGTCGCGTGCTCATACTCGAAATAACCTAAAGGTCCCTGAAGGTCATATTGGTATACGCACCAACCTCAACACGCCCTGATGATGAAGTGGAGGCAATGTATGAGGATATTTCGAGAGCCATGCATTATTATTACGGTATTGATGGGAGACTTTAACGCAAAACTAGGTACGGAAAAAGGCGATATGCTGATAGTGGGCAACTTTGGAGTAGGGCAACGGAACCCAAGAGGGCAACAGCTGGCTGACTTCATGGAAAAGGAGGGATTATTTATGATGAACTCCTATTTCCAGAAGCGGCATCATGTTGACCAAGCGTCAGCTGTTCAGTGATCACTAGGGTGAAACCGGCAGTGATCACCGAATGGTAAGAGGGAACCTTAACATTAGGCTCCAGCGGTCTCGTCTGATGTAGTCTACGCTCCGCCCACCACGTGCCCTTATCCAAAACCCCGAGAGCTTTCAGCTCCAATTGCATGATGGGTTTCAGTGCCTGGAAGATTGCGTTACAGTGGACGATAAGAATAGCTGTCCATGCGGTAGGAGCTTTGCTGAACCCGCCGCACGAACAAGCCCCAAAAGCTCTTCGATCACACTCTTAAGCTCATGAAAGCCAGGCGTGACGATGAAGCTGCAATTTACAATGGATGCGTCAGCATATCGGCAACTGAATAGACAGATCTCCAAATGTATGAGGCAAAATATACGCAAATTTAATATAGCCTGTATTGAAAATGCGATTCAGCGGAACAAAGGCTCCAAAGTCTTCGCCAGAGATCTGTCTATCGAAAAGAGCCAACTGACCAAGTTGAAGACTGAAAGCGGCGCAGTTATTTCCGCTGGAGCCGAGATTTTGAGTGAGATCGAGAGGTTTTACGGACAGGTGTACACAACGTTTTTTAGCGTGGTAGAGCCAAGCGGCGGCTTTAGCTGCTGCTCGAATGTGCCGGCTCGAACGGATTGGTACCATGGCCTTGCAGAATACCGGCGTGAAGTAGAGGCATCTTGTGCTTCTGTGTTTCGTTCGGTGAGTGAGGTTACCGGAGGCCCACACCCTCCCCCTATTCCTCTCCTCTTCTCTCCCATCTCCCAAATATCCTTAAAGTCTGGCAACGCACCTGCAGTATCTATGGTGTTGCAGATGTATGTGGGCGACGGTAATCACTTACCATAAGGTGAACCGCTTGCTCGTTTGCCATCTTTTCCATAAAAAAAAAACGTCGTTGAAACCACACACTGATGTGAGTAACGACCCTAGAGCCAAACTTGTTCGACATATATTCCGATAACATCCCGGTCAGTCTGAGCGAGATTAGGATGGCTGCGGGTGGAAAACCGATCCATGTTGTGCTTCGCCGAAAGCGTGGAGTAGAAGTTGTCCTATTCTGCAAGAAAGGGGATAACTAGATTTTGAAGAATCATAGACCGATATCGTTTCTAAGCCGCGTCTACGTGCTGTTTTCGAGAGTCATCTCAAATCGTCTAGTAAACAGACTTGACGACTTCCAGCCTCCCGAAGAAGCCGAAGTCCGAAAAGGCTATAGTACCATATACCAAAAACATACTCTCTGCCAGATTGTACAAAACACCGAGGAGTACAAATTACCATTATGTCTGGTGTATGTGGACTATGAGAATGCCTTCGATTCAGTCGAAACTTGGACGGTGCTCCAGTCTCTCCAGCGGTGCCAGATAGACTCTCGGTATATCAAAGTGCTGAGGTGTTTGTACAATGAGGCTACAATGTCTATCCGAGCACGAAACCAATCCAACTGCAGAAAGTGTAAGACAGGGTGATGTCATATCCCCGAAATTCTCCACCGCTGCATTGGAAGATGTTTTCAAGCAGCTGAACTGGAAAAGATATGGTATCAACATCAATGGCGAATACATCACTAAGTCGCCGTAAGGATCAGCAAGCTGAAGTGGAAATAGGCCGGCCACATAGCTCGCAGAACTGACAACCGTTGGGGAAAAAAGGTTCTTGAGTGGCAGCCACGTACAGGCAAACGCAGTGTAGGAGGACCCCCCACAAGAGGGAGTGACGACCTGCGCAGTGTTGCTGGAAGTCGATGGATGCAGGTGGCTCAGGACCGAGGTTCGTGGCAATCTTAATACATATATTACGTAACAGTTGATTTACCACATTCAATTTGTTCTTTTGACTCAAGAATGCGCTAACAGTTAACTAGGTTAATGTTCTACAGATTTATTATATATATATATATGTGTATGATCATAATACAAGGATATTTGCAAAACACTCACCATCAACAGTTGTAAACACTTCTTTAGCGAGGAAGGCAGAAATACCTATGTAGACAAAAGGAAAACGCTGTGTTCGGTTCCAATAACTAACAACGGTATCAACTTCGTACTGATCTTCAGGATAGAAAAGTGATGCACCCTCCATTTCACATCTCTCTTTTGCTTTCTCCCAGGTTCTGTTTAGCGTATGAATTTTATAAAAACTTCGCATGTTGGCCAAGTACGTATAGTCATCACGGAAAAAATCACTTTTAGGTTGGGCTAAAAAGTTGTTTTTAAATTAATAATAAATTTTCTGTTCATTACTTATCACATACAACTTATACAACATAAAAACAAAAACTTTTATTACTTACAGGCTATTTGTAAAATGAGAAAACAATAATTAAAAAAAAAAAATTTTACGTATGCCATATTTCGTAGCAACACTAGAAACTATACTAAAGCAACACAATACTACCGAAAACCCTCCTTAACGAATACGTATAAACTTCATATTCACAAATATTCCAGTAACCGGATAATTATTACACACACTGGCATTTACAATAAGTCAGGGGTTGCCTAACTGTGCATCGCTTAACTTGAGGGCCTTTTGCTCGTGAGTCTCTACCGCTGAAGCTGAAGGCCAATGGGCCAACAGCATATCTACCGTGGGGATTTTAGTCGGTCCACCCACTTCAATGCTGATCCCGATATAACCAGTCACCGGAGTCGATTACGGGTAGGTTCGAGCACCTTTTCTCCACGTTAAACTAAAAGAAAAATGTGCATCGCAAATCGGTGAGTTTCGAAATGAAACGCGCAGAAAATTAATATTAAGATATTCTTGGAATGTAAGTAGACTTTGCGGTTTCTTTTACCATTTGCTAGGACGTACTAATGAGAAACGAGATCTGCTGCAGTAGCAGTAAAATTTTATCGCAAAATTCACAAATAAATTCAGAATGAGAGTAGCAATTTGAAAACTTCAACTCCTATTTGAGAAGCTATGTTCAGACAAGCAAGCTCATCCTTCTATTGTTTGTCATCTTCCTAATGTTTGTAGTTGTAATTATTTATTTCTTTAAACATTAAGATAATAATTAAGAAATTCTTTGGAATAATAAGTTAATTTTATATCTGCTAGAGCTAAATACTTCTTTTCAGAATGATGTCGCAAAAATATTACGACCTGTAAAGGTAATCTTGGTAAAAAGAAAAGATTGGGAACCCCTGCCCGTATACGTATTAACTAGTCGATGATATCATGTTATGACATATGCATACGTACAATATTTTAAGATATCGAACTTTGCTCTTTTTAGTTGAAATTGACAATGAACTGTACTGGTTATTTGTTAATTGTCAAACAGTTAATAATAATATTAATAAAGAAGTTAATAATAAGTAAAACCAATATTCACTATCCTTTAAGTTCGTTGTCGAAATTTTTTTTTACTACTAATAAATAAAAGTATTTATGTGCATCGGATAATTGATTTTGGAAACATAAATTCGTGCCTTTTATGATAATATTCGCATAAATTATATTGAAATTCATTTTCATTCAATAATTTGTATTGAATAAGGCTATTCTTCCAGTAGTTTTTTGGGTCACCTTTATATTACAATATTCACGAATACTGTATCTCGCATATGTTTAGTTGTTACGCTAATATGTATCTGAACATTATTCTTATTCTATTCCATGCTTATTTATTGTGTTACATAATAAATGTTTCCAGTAAACTTTCTGCTTTTAATTTGAAATCCGTAATCCATGAATTTTCTTTTATTTTGAAGTAATAGTTGAAGTGACAGATTTTACATTAAGTTTATTTTTTACTTTATGCTTTATTTTGGTTTAATTTGTTCCGTGTGTAGTCTCTCTATGCTTTGCCAATATTATAATTTTTTTTTATGTGATAAGGGTGATTAATGATTTATTTATTTTTGCCCAGATGGCGCCATAGCTGTGTTCGTGACTTCTTCAAAGACAATTCTATACATTATCTACACTAATATTATAAAGAAGAAAGATTTGTATGTTTGTAACGAATAAACTCAAAAACTATGGACCGATGTCAAAAATTCTTTCACCATTAGAATGCCACATTATTCCTGAGTAACTAACAGAAGCTGTATTTGTTACTAGAAAAAATTAGGGATCCCTACTAAAACTTCAGTAATTCGAAAAGTAATCAACAGGTATTGAAACAGTCTTAAATACGAAATTATATATTTGGATAAGGATTAATATAAAGGTATGGATAAATAGTAATTTAAAAAAAACTACTTATGTCCTGCATAAAGATACATATATTCTACGTTTATCCCAAAATGTTAAAAATATAAATGTCCAGCTGTACGCGTAAGCGGCATGGGCCACTAGTTATGTTATAAGGTTGAAAATCTGTTTCACGTAATTGACTGATTTTTTTAAGTGATTCGATCTTTAGTTACTTTATTCTTGCACAGATGGCGCTATAATTATGTACTTCATCAATGACGATATTATCCGTACATAGTAACATCAATTCACACTTAATATTATAAATGTTTAGGTGTTTGGATGTTTTTTGCTCAGTTATGACAACAACCGGTAGGATTTTGATAGGTAGACCGAAATATGCTTTTAATCTCCGAAAATATCTTACCTTAAGAAACAACTTCACGCGAGCAGAGCCGCGGCCGGACACTCATATTTAATATATAACTTATACGAAAATAATTGTTACGAGCTACAGGTTGCGAGATTGGAGTAAAAGGCCGGTATTTTAAACTTTTATTTATTTGACCTCTTACAACGGGTTCTTCCTGACGCACTATCTCTTGTACGTGATCTTTCACGGGTCTTTTTGACAATAACCATTCCTATGCCTTTTCTTGCCTTGGAAACTTTCCCTTCACTTCTAGTCTTTTTCCTCCTTTCCTCCTTTTCTACTTTTCTTCCCTTTTGTCTACCTTTTCTTCGTAATCTTCTTCTTCCACTTACTTCAGAACTCAACACCAAACTAAACTTAGCGCGCTCCAGTACTCTTTAAATAGTCCCGAATTTCTATTGTGGTTTTTTTTGATTTTTCTAGATTATTTCAGAAACGAAATCTCATTTTTATTGAAGAAAATAGGCAATTTCAATCAGTGTACAGCCACCCTTGTTTACCTATCAAAGAGTTTCGTTAAAAACGACTGGTAATTAATAAAATATTTCTTTTGACTTGTCATTCGAATACGAAATAGTTGACAAGACGTTGTCGGACATTCGTTACAATATTAACAAATACGGAGTTAAGCGCAGAATTCATTTTAAAGCCAACAAAGGCACGAACTCGTTTTTACCTTTCCCTATTCAATTTAAAACGAAACACGGGAAGTAACATCTCATAACCTTACCCGAATGTCTTACCAGCTAAGACATTCGGGTCAGTAAAGTTTTGTAAAAAAAAAATCGAATCGATTGTTAAGGCACTTTAATTTAAATTAACTGTTACACCATGATCAATTTTGGTTTACTCTACCACCGATACTAGTATAGAGCTCATTATGCATATATTTGAGGCCAGTGAGAAAAATCACTTGATGCCTTGGGTATCTTTTATGACTAAATAAACGACTGTAACACGTAGTTGCAACACGCGACGAGGAGAATAATGCAATGCCAAAATAGTTCATTGGTTTAACGTTAATAATTTGCAATTCTATTCTAATTCTAAAAGGCAATAAAACTAAATGTATAAAATTTACTTCACCTTCACATTGTTAAACATTTAGATACCACAATTACTTCTAAATGACGCGTAGTTAGGTTTGTGGATACCCCTTTTCTTGGAATACATATATTGGAATACTCTAGAAGCAAAGATGCAATGGCCCCCATATATCCAAACATGTTAGCAAACTTTCTTTCGCCTGTTTCTTCTCCATCAGTGGAACCTCATTACGAAACGGAGGTATATTTAAAAAAAAATACGTTTGACTCGAAATTTGTGTTTCTCATTGATGAATAAATTATTTTATTTGAACTTACACAAATATTGTTTTCGGTTAAGATTTGAACCTAGAACTGAACAACATTCAGTAATAATTTTAGGAACCCAGAATAATAAATACAAATAGTTCCTTTTTAATCAATTCAAGGTGCTTAAAGCTAATACTTCACATAATCATCTTATTAAGCAGTAAAATAATAAGTAACTTGAGTAACTAAATGCTTAATAATAATATCCGCTTCGATAACCAACTATAGAAATTACTATCGTCTAATATTATATGTGGTAGATCCAAGCGGCAGCATTTGTTGCTGCTTGGATTATATGATTTGATAAGGGAATGGGCCAGCTCGACCAGGGTAGTACCACAACCTCGCAGAATACCGACAGGAAGTAGAGCCATCTTGTAGTCTAATTAGACAAGGTAATCTACTTTATTCTGAGAGTTGATAATGGCCAAGTTAGCTTGTTGAGGGTCGCGAAAGCTTTAAGCACCTTGAATTGGTTATAAAGAAACTATTTGTATTTATTATTCTGCGTTCTTAAATTTATTACGTTGTAAGTTGTTGGCTTCCGCCGCTTCTCTGCAATTCAAAGGACGCAAGTGGAATTTATAGCGTTTTCCTAAACTGTATATTAACCTTAAACGTTATATTGATAATCTTAAAAGGCAACGATATTTTCTATAAATATTTGATATGTATGCATGTTAACATTGTGATATTTATGATAGGCATTAAGCGTGCCTTCTGTATAAAGTAATGGCAATAAAAATAAAATAAATAAATATTTTGTGCTTTGACAATTATTATCACCATAACATTCCATTCACAAAAGCAGCTGCAGCAACAACATAGCAGTAGACCATGTACAGTATCATAATTAATATAAATCGTCCGCTTTCTGCCACAGATGGAACGCCAACTAAAAGCATCATAGCACCACACCAACATGCGCCATTAATATTGGTAATTGCAATGTTAAGTCCTGAATATAAGGAAAGGAAAATTCACTAGGAAAACGATTAAATAAAATATTAATTATTCTAAAATACCAATATTTTATCTGAACGTGATTCACCTTTCTGCAAGACGTGTGTAATTAATGTGGAAATTTCATCAGAACATAATATCAATCCATAATCCCACATATTACTGACGAGGATCTGTACCGGATAATAATAAAGATTAAATTTATAAATTCACGATGATTTAAATTTTAATTGTAGCCTTTAATAAGATTTGGATTCCTTTTTCTCTAAATTATTTTTTAGATTCGCAAAATAGGTCTGATTCGTAGAAATTCTTGTTATATGTATTAACTACAGCTGTTTTTACCATAGGCAGTTTAATAATGCATACAGTCAAAAAGTTAAGTTTTAATATAGCTAAGTTAGAAGTTGATAAAAATACAATTTTAAAATGCTTATAGCAAAATAGGGACCGCTCTCAGCTTATTTATATTTTTCCGGGTACGCGACGGAACAGGAGAGAAATTAATAACATGTTTTGCTCTTTAATATCATCAGCGTTATCCTCCGATAGTCCACACACATTATCATCTTTAATTCCGACGTCGTTGTGTTATTATTGATGACCGCTTTACCTTGTAAATGGTAACCAACATTATTTTTATTTTATTCGCAATACAATAATTTTCATTATTCATCAAGAAATGAATAAGCAGGTTTATCGAAACTTTCTCTCAGACATCCCAAGAAGTTAAAAAAAAACAAAACTTTAGCGCCAGCTCAGTGACCTCGAAATAATAGGATAAAGATGAAAGGCGAGAGAGAGGGAGGGAGGGAGACACAGACAGAGACAGAAAGTAAATTAAAGAGACTGATAATGTTTTTCAAACAATTTTTGAACGAATCTAAAGATTGAGTTCGTTTAATGAACATAGGTAAAGTCTTCCATAGCTTAGCTCCGAGACTTTCAAAAGGTGCAGGAGTGCTCGTGTATGATTTGATAAGGGAAAGGTTTTCGCTGAACCGAATGATTTTTCTTCATGAAATAAGTTTCGGTCACATTAGTAATTGTTATTCTTATTTACTAATTATTAATTATATAAATATTCGTCTTCCACATTCGAAAACTGTAACTTTAGTCTTGTCAACTTTATGATAAGAATAATTATACACGGTTGCGGTTTCCAGGCGTGGTTTGTCACAAATTGCCTTATTTAGTTTGAAGTAGTCCAATTACTTTGGTAGTGTAGAGTTCCAATGGTATTTTCTGGGAAATGAATGATATAGAGTTTTTGTTAAACTATACGCCAGCAAAGCCAACAACGAGCCAGCAGCAGCTCGCCAATTGTCACGATCGATCTCCTAGAATAGCGAAAAATGGATTGCGAAACCCTTTCGGTATCGTTGACAGGCGTGTTAACTTTAGATTGTGGTCATACATTGCCATATACTGTGTAAAAGTGCAATAAATTATTGGGAAAGAACAAGTAAAATGAAAAACATATAATCAAATCAAATGTTTTAGGGAAAACGTTAATATGTTGGGGAGGGCTATATAAGTATAACGACAAATCAGTGACTATTAGAATTTTTGTCTGCCTTTGTGTGTTCGCGTTTCATGCAAAATCTAATCAAAATGGCTCAAAGTCAGCGCTATGCGATACTTTATTATTTTGGTATACTGGTATCACTAAATATTTAAAAAGCTGACATATATTCGGATATTTCCGAGTGACCGTCATAATTAGCAAATTGCTTCCGTATTAACTCAAAATCTTGAAATTTGATATTAAGGTCTACCACGACGACAAAAACCTCGCCGGGTAAGTAGGTACATCTGTGCAAAGTACAGAGTAGTTATTCGTCGACAGTTTTTTTTTTTAATTTAAAGCTGGGGAAAGGTGTTCGCACCTATCCGTCACCGTCTCCGGTGACTGGTTATGTCGCCATTGAAGATGCCGGACCGACTAAAACTCCCACGGTAGATCTGCTGTTGGCCCAGTGGCCTTTGCAGCTTCTGCGATAGAGACTCGCGTGCAGGAGGCCTGCAAGTTAATCGTCGACAGTTGGAGCTCCTCCTCTATTAAATGGAAATTTGACACCGCCACTTATGTTAATGCACAAAACACACAAAGATGACCGCGTAGTTATAGGTTAGCTTACTTTTCTTCACACACATATATTGGTTTTCGGGTCTGCTTCTGTTGTGTGCAGTGTCTCTAATACTATATCGCGCCCTTCCTATGATCCTGTCTCAGCTATTACATCGGATACAAGAAGGTAAAGACGAGTGAGTGCCTGAGTTATTATGTATGCGGATATTTTTATGATCTTCGACCGAGGAATTTTTGGTGTATCTATATCGGTCGATAGTATGACACACAAACACACGAGTAATTCCTAGATTTTGAAGCATTTTCAAAATTACTAACGTCTCCCCATACCCATTAAGTGCAAAGCAACAACTGCAATTCCGTTTTTTTTTTAACGCCCCATTACGTGATGTAATTTAACAATCGCTGTGAAAGATAACATGTGAAATGACGGCAAATCGAACAAAGTACTTTCTTTCTTTTCTCGGGTTCGATGCCCTGTATGGCAACATACTTAAATATCTGGCAGTGACATAGTCATATAATAATTTACCAATAATTCTGAACGAGCTTATCTTAAATAAGTATATCAACAGAAGACCGATAGTCAACGTCTACTGAAAATTTGTTGGCCTGTTGCATCTAAAACGAAAATCGACGATTTCCGGTCTACAATTTAATTTTCCAATTACTGTTGCATAATACAAGCACTTGCGGTATAATACAATATCAATATTATACACTAAAACTCAAAATATACAGAAATAATAAAATTTTATTCAAGGTTCAACCATCACTTGTCAAGTTCGCGCCAAAAGTGCCGAACGAAGTTTCTTACGTAATAACTCATTCCAAATTCCAAAAAAACTTTTTAACATTATTTATGGCTAGACTGATAGTGCAGTTGACAACTGCCGATAGTATTCAAAAGTTGTCGGAACAATCGACCTAAGATGGCATCATTTACAAAGACGTTAATTGCCATTAATCGAGTCGAAGTAATTGGATCGACGGCCCTCATAAAAACCCATGATGTAATTTTGAAATTAATTCTGGCAGTTACACGGGTTTTAAGGAAGATTATAGGGATATATACTTAACAATTTACATAATAGTTAAATTAAGAGAAAGAACTCGGTTTACTTCTTTATGGCATCGAATTTATGTTTAATATACATTTTTAAAAAACTTCTTTCAACTTTAGCAGTACTTAAGTAGTCCACTATGGGGCTGTTATCGTAATGGTCAAGAAAAAATATTTTTGATACACACTTAGTGGCAGATTCTGTTACGAAACTTTGTTTTTGATTCTAAAGTGCCACAACTCGGGTTTGGAATCCCATTGATTTTTATATTTGGGTCACTAAAATTATATTGATTAAACTCCAGAAGCGAAGCCGCGGGCGTATAATTATAATATAAACATTAATGGCACGCACCCATGAACGGTTCGTTGCAGTCTTCATTCCAGGTCAGTAATACAAGTGACTTTTTGCAAATAAATGGTAATTTTTTTGTGCATTGTACTTCATTCGGAAAACCAGGTCGGTACAGTCTCACGCAGTTTTCTTCGTCTCTTGCGTTCTTTGGTTCATAAATACAAACATAGGTCGCTTTTAAAAATGTATATTATAAAAATAATAAAATAAATATTATAAATAAATAATTAAAATATAACGGACAGTTAATCAAGTCACTCAATTCCTAAATAGGATTCCCTATATCTTCTTTATCACTGGGTAGATTACTTAGGTAAATGTACTTCTTGCTGAGGCAAATGTACGAGTAGATGAATATTATAATCATGGATATTAATGTCTATATAAGTGTGAATAATAATAATCTTTATTGACATAAGAATTTAGAACACAAAATATGAATTACCTGACATCCGTGCTGTATTACAGATGTCAGTGTCTTCTCCCAAGTTAATTAACAATAATAATTTCTTAAGACAAAATCGGGACCTGGCTCACGAGGTAACCGACATGTGGGGTGGTATGCCGACCGAAATTATTCCGATCGTCGTCTCTGCGAATGGGTTAATCCCAGTCAGCCTCTCGGAACATCTGAGGCGGCTGGGACTCCGTGACGGACCGCTCTGAGCTCAAATGCAGAAGGCAGTGCTACTCGATACCACTCGCATTGTCCACCGGTTTCTTTCCCTTTCTCCCTAACACTCGGCCGTCTGGTCTCCCCTGCTGGGGGCTTCCATCTGGTTGGGTTTTAATTATCTATTTAATTTTATTATATATATAATTTATTAAATATTATTTATATTATGGTATTTATTTATACAACCCAACCAGATGAGTAAATATAGAAATACCCCAAAATAATAATTTCTTATAACAACAGCTAAAGTAGTATATTAGTACAGAATAACAAAAAAAAATATAAAGTAACTTAATGAATGCTTTGAATATATATATATATATTTATATACTGAAATCGTCTATGTATGTGTAAGTGTTTGTGTGTGTGTGTAATGAACGAACAACTACTTTGTGACTAACAAGTTCTTATTTATGAACATTAATTTATTTATTGTACAGTTTATTGTGTTAGTTATTGAACAGGATAAATCAGCTCACTGGCTTAAGTCCTCTGATTGGTCACAGCCTAATTTAAGAAGCCATGTTCTCATTTTACTTTTAAAATTATGAACTGTAAGTGAATATATATTGAGTCGCTGATTTATTTTATTGTATAAACATAACCCGATACAGTACCCAATAATAGATTGAGCTATTGCACAGTAGACCATGCGCATTAGATCAAAATCGGCTCTCTTAAATTTTGAAAAGCCCATACAAGTCTTCTAAGTCGAGTTGTCAAAAGGTCTATGTGTGGACGCCAGCTTAGTTTTTCATCTAACAGAACTCCCAAATACTTCACAGTAGGTGATTTGGAGATTGAAAAACAAGTACAATGTGTACCCAGTGAGAAGTTACTCGAATGAACTTTGATGTCTATCAATTTTTGTTTAGTTTTAGCCAAAGAAAATTGAGTATTTGTTGTTTTTGAGAGGTTAAGCGTAAGAAGATTCGTCTGAAGCCAGCAAATAACTTTGTGAAGTCCCATTTCAGCAGCAAGTCGAACTTCATCCCAAGTCATCTGCATGTGTAAATATTCAACCATTTGTAAATGTTTGTTGACACAAATCATGCTTGCCAATTTTAACACGATCGCACAAGAAATCCTAAAAGATTAAAAGAGCATTACCGCGGATACCAATACGTTCTAGCTTTTGCACAAATATGGGAATAGATACAGTGTCAAAAGCTTTAGCTAGATCAAGGAATACGCCTAAGCATTTCCGTTTTGCATCTATATTTGTCGTTAAATAGTCACTAACAGCATATTCAGTATTCTTCAATTTAAAAATAATTCATATTTTTCATACAAACGTTTACCACATTTCGGGATTCGGGCCATTTACCTTCAATGTTGAAAGTAATAAACTCATTGTATGTTTAATAATGGTATTGCATTTGAATTGTTATAAAATCGGATTATTCATTTCGGAGATTTTGTTAATAAAGTTTATATAGCCGAGCCGAGAAGCCGAGAGGTATAAACGTTCTTTGGGGATAAAGTTGCACATCTGCTTTATCACAGACATCTTTATTAACAAACGTTAAAACTATGTTTTAGTTTTAACGTTTAAATGTGTAAAAATTATGTTAGAATAATGATTTATACTCGCGCCCCAATTCCAAACGCTGATAAATTTAGTATATATTTTTATTGGATTGACATGATTGATCAGAAATCTGTATATTGTTGACTAGCATACCTGAGAAGTATAAGAAAATTATTTCGTGAAAATGTTGAGTTGGACTTTACACATGCACTGGAGCGTTCTTTTACTCTAATATCTTTTACAGAATAAATCACATAAATAATAATAACTCTAAAATATCGAAGTTACATATTCCATAAAATATATACATATATATAATGCTATAGTCTTAAAGACCGACTTTGCAAATCTGGACGAAATATAATCAACCCAATGAACGGCTGAGTCTCTTTCCTATAGTTAAAGACCACATCAGCTTCATGTTGGCCTTGAGGGTAGAAAAGAGAGGCGTCTTCAAATTCACATCTTCTTTTTGCGTCGTCCCATGTCCTGTCTAATGTATGTATCGTGTAGAAACTCCGTGTGTCTTCGATATATTAATAATCATCTCTAAACGTTTTACTTTGCGGATGTCCGTCTGAAAAATTAAGCCATTATTATTCTAAAGATTTGTAAACTTTTAAAAATGACTAATGGTTACGTGTAAGCAGAATGTATTATACATATTTAATATTTTTGTAGCGGACGCAACTCGCAAGAGAGTGATCGCCTGTGACTAGTTTATCTAAATAAGAATCGTGCCTTTTACTCCATATACTTAAGCAAATTAAGAGGACAATCTATTGAATTATACCAACTTATAATTATATCTACTGAATTAACTATAAATACTTCTTTATTTATGTTGTGATTGAAATGATATGTGATCTTAGAAGTTAATATTGCTTTGTCGGTCAAGTTTTTTAAAGTTTCCAAATTATGACAAAATAAATTTTGCTGCATTTATTAGTGCATTTACTGCGCAACACGTAAGGAAATTATCTACAATAATATCTAAAGTCGCTAATTCTATAATAATTTTTTCTGATTGCCGTTGATTATCTCCGAATGTTTATTGAATCAATATTCTTATATATCAATATTGGTATATATTGTTTTGAAATCTTTATATAGAAAAAAAAACGCTTTGTAAAAATTATGCACAGTATTACTTTATTTCAGCATGTGCATATACTGCTGAGTGTTTTCTTTTCTCTTACATTTCACTGTTGGTAGTTAGTAGGATTAGTAACTACAGTCTTCAGCTACAGATTTTAGGATCAGTTATTCTTTAGACAATCTCTGTGTGTAAATAAATATACTTTGTAACCTGTGTTACCCTATTACAAAATTGCAAGGTAATTAATTGGCCTTAGCATCTGATAAATACTGTCAAAGAGCCGGAATCACTGCTCACAGCAGCAGAAACATTGGGAATAGCTGTTAAGACACAGTTATTATCATCAACAGCCTATCATCAGTTTACTGCTGGACAAGGGGCCAACCCAAGATAATTGTTCCGTATTATTCATGCTTGCACTTTAGATACTTGTAGCAATTTTAACACCAGGAGTAAGTTCCAAAACTTGTAAATGGGCCCTAAAGCTTGGCCTCAGACATGCACTCTTTGATGTATTGGCGACAGTGTAAAGTGGCTTCCGCCGAAGGAATATTTTCTGTTTGTTTTACTTTGTAAACAGATATTCTATGCATTCATTAAAGTAGTGCAGGGGCTTGATCTACAATATTAAATCTTAGAGTTATTCTTATATATTGACGCCTTTTACAATTTAGACAATTTAAACTTGTTATATACGTACCGGTATTATGATAGGCTCCTGAATGTAACCATCTGAATAGGCGCTCACGACTGTTACCACAAACGTAAGCACGGATTATGGAATTCCGTTCGGCATTACTCGGTGTAGTCAAAACTATATTTCACTTTTCCGAAAGATACGGGTTTGTAGCCGGAGATTAGTCGCTTCTTATGACACCCACAGGAAGAATGAGGGTGGCAGATTCTTATTCTGCTACCACACGACAATCTCGGTAAATTGTCTACTTCTGCCAATACTACGCATAATTTTTTTGTGTTTTAATTGTAAAGGATTCAGCCTTGACGCATTCATTCCACCCGTTGATTCCATTCGCCTGTTCATTGGTAACTTGATTCTCTTCTCGATTAAAAACTTAAGTGCGCATCGTCCGCAACAAGTTATTATGAATTAATTGCGTTAAATAGTATTGTTGCACGCATCATGAGTAGTTTTACACACGTTACGATGTTGATTACTTTTAATAAACAGGTTGTCCGTCTTTGACAAACAGGCGTTAGAAGTTCGCAAAGATATTATACATTGGAAACTTATCGAAATCACTATCACATATACATATGAATGTATACTTTTTCAGGTTCATCGTCTAACTGTTGGGAAGATGTTTAGCATAAAATTACCCATTTGATGTGGAAGTGGAAACGTCTTATAAATATGATTCCTGTCTTTATTGGTTAGCGGAATTTCAATTACCAAAATCAGTGCTGTATCAGTCTGGCTCTGACCTTTAATAATTTGGAGCTACGCTATGATGATAGCTTCCATTTGTAATTGTAGGAATGTAAGAATATGAATAGTAAATTACTTATGATTTGTAATAGTATCCAAGAGTGTATCTCGATACTTTTTAGATTTGTAAGAATGTTATTAGCTATAGTGTTTGTAACCTCTGCTCTGATTATATCATTCTTTAGGCCGTCAACCGTTTCTTAATTGTTAATGTGCTGGTTATATGGTTTTTTGAATTTTGTATTATTTTTCAATAGTTGTTTTCTGCATTTATAACCGATGTCTGGTTTATCCAAAGTTGTAATAAATATTTTTATTATTTGTTAGTACTGTTCCATAAAACGCTCGTCTAGAGCTCCGCATGACGAAGAACAATGATGTCTCAATGTATCAGACACCATTAAAAAGGAATCGTCGCGGGCCCCTCGATGTATTGAAATACTCACTAAGTAACATGCGGCCGTAGAACTTTATTTCCATGTATTCGTGACATGGTTGAAGTAAAGTTACGTTGCAGTGACTACTGTTTTCAGTCTTTACACTAATCTTATTTATATAATTTATATATTCTATAAATGATTTTGTCCCATGCCAACATCATTTATAGAATATATACAACTTAATGTCGTAGTAAACTTTTAGCTTCCATTGATCTTGTATAAGACGCATATAGCCTAGTTTGTCAAAAAATGTGCTTATTTTCCATAAGTTTTGTTATATTATAACTAAACATAAAGGAATAAGGTAAAGATAGACATAACTGGATGATATACAAGGATTATTTAGAAGTCCTTGGTTTACTTTCTTATAATAAAGTTACGCTAGTTTCGATTTGCTGATTTGTTGTTTATTTTAAGACCTCTTCTATAGTTCAACAACTAGCCATACAAAAAAAAAATGCCATATCAAGTCGCATATTCATCACTGATTTATTAAAGTCGTCAGTAATAAAGTCCTCTACTTACACGGTGGTATTCAAACAACACTCTCCAGTTTACATAGATTTGCATGGTCACTCAATGGTAGGAATCGTGTACGTCCTTTGATTCATAAATGTGAGAAAGGCTACAGGTATCAGGGAGGTGTTGCATCACAACTCATAGCGGATTTACCCAAGTATCCTGTTACGCCTAATAGACTGTTAGATAGCCAAATCTGCGGCGTTGATATTGTAGGACCCATACCTATGAAAATTGCTCGAGTGTGGAAACTCAGCATTACTAAAGGTCATTTTTGTATTTTTGTGTACATATGTACCAAAACTATACAAATATATAATAGTAATTTGTCGGCCATTTACTGCATTGCAAGACGACGCTGATGATGTATCTGACCTCTGAACATTTTTTAATAGGTGAAAGTTTTTCATCATTTCCTGAAGGTGATTCGTCTAATATTACTTATCAGTTTATAAACAATTGTGTAAAATTGCGACAGCAATTTTGGACAGGTGGAAAAATTATTATCCTAACAATTTAAAGAAAAACTTTAATTTATTAACTAATTCTGTATTTGTGAATAAAGAGGACTATGGTGGTCCTCTGTCGTGGTTCCATCAAACAGATGTTCTGCTAGTACAAGAGACTTTGCTCACGTCTAGCATTCGAGACCCCAAGATAGCTAACTATCGCATAGTTACGAATGACCGCCCCACTCGCGGGGGCGGTACATTAATCTACTATAAAACTTCTCTTCACTGTGTGTCGATATAAGTACCTCCCCTAGATAACATAGGGGAATCAGCCTGCAGTATCGCTATGACCGGCCATCAGCCCATCACAGTGATTTCTGCATATCTCTCTCCGCGCAAAAAGATAGTAAAGGGCGACATCGAGGCACTGCTAAAATTGAGCGTCTCGGTGATCATTGCAGGAGATTTAAATAGCAAGCACTCCGCTTGGAACTCTAACATAGAAAATGGTAACGGACGCGCCCTCCTTACCCATAGCCTAAACCTCAATATAGATATTATAGGTCCCTTAGAAGCGACTAGGATACCTATGCAGGGTAATCACACCCCAGACATTTTAGACATTGCGCTACTAAAGAACGTAACTTTACCGTTGCATTCTATAGAAGTGCACCACGAACTCCATTCTGACCATCGTCCGGTCATCATGTTGCTAGGACAGCCTCACGCTGAAGTCACTAGGACTAAAATCGTTACGGACTGGCGTAAGCTCGAGAAGCATCTCGAGTCTACGAACTCTCCGGAGCTAGCCCACATCCCCGATGAAATAGATAGCAAAGAAACGGCCTTAGCAGCCGTAGATCATCTTACCTCTCACATTAAAGCATCCTCAAGGCAGATCAGAATAGCGAACGATCGCCGTTTCGAGCTGCCGGAGGAACTCAGACGACTACTGAGAGAGAAAATGCCGCCACTAGAGCGTTCGACCGACGCAGGATAACAGAGTCAGATTGCGCAACCTCCAAAGAGAGGTCAAAGAGCGCATGGCTGATCTCAGGAGGCAAAGATGGGACCACCTGATGGAAGACATCTCGCCATCTCACACCGGTTACTGGCGGCTGGCGAGGTGCCTAAAATCCGAAACGGTTGCGTCGATGCCTCCTCTGATCAGCTCCAATGGTCAGACAGCATTCGATGACAGGGAAAAGGCTGAATGCTTAGCCGACAGCCTAGAGCTTCAGTGCTCACCGAGCTCTCAGCCGACCGACCCAGTCCACCTTCAGAAGGTGGATGATGAAGTCAGGAGAAAAACCACGCTGCCACCGACCGGTGATCCACTGCCGCCAAGCTCAATAAAAGAGGTCAAGGAAATTATCCGCGACCTTAGACTCCGTAAGGCTCCAGGAGCCAACGGCATTTCAAACCAAATAATAAAAGCTCTTCCTAGCCCGCTACTATACTTAATAGTAGCGATATTCAACGCCCTCCTTGCCAGCTGCTCCTTCCCGGACGCCTGGAAGGAGGCCCACGTTATAGGAATTCCCGAAATAGGAAAACCTACAAACCTAGCTTCCAGCTATCGCCCTATCAGTCTCCTCAGCTCTCTGGGGAAAATCTATGAACGCATAGTTCTCAATCGAATTAAGGACAATATTTAGTCTTTAAATCTACTTCCAAACGAGCAGTTTGGCTTTCGAGCCAAACACTCTTGTGTCCAGCAAGTCCACCGCTTCACGAAGCACGTACTCGAGCGCTTTCAAGAAAACCCGAAAAATCGGGTAGGAGCTCTATTCTTCGATGTCGCGAAGGCATTCGACAAAATTCACAACGGCTTGCTATACAAGCTGTACACTCTAGAAATGCCAGACAGGCTTGTGCACATCATTCAAGCCTACTTGTCAAATCGCACTTTTCGCTATCGAGTCGAGGGGACCCTCTCGGACAGCAGGCCCATAAGGGCCGGCGTTCCGCAGGGCTCGGTTCTCTCGCCTACCCTCTACACGCTCTACACGAGCGACATCCCAAAAACCAATAAAGTCGAAACGGCTCTTTTCGCCGACGACACCACCCTATACGCCTCCGATACTAACGTATCGCGGGTTCACATTCGCCTCCAGGCCGCAGCCAACGCACTTAGCGATTGGTTTAGGACATGGAGAATCGATGTCAACCCGGAAAAAAGCAAGGCAGTCCTGTTCGCAAAATACCCCGTTTCCAAACGCAAGGTATCAAGCAAATTCCCTTCGATATCACTATTCGGCAAACCCGTACCATGGGTGTCGGAAGTGAAATATCTAGGTGTCACCCTAGACAACAGACTTAGCTTCACTAAGCACATCCGAAACGTAAGAAATAAGGCGGCCTTTGTGTCCGGTCGCCTATATTACCTTACGAACAAAATCAACAAAATGTCACTAAGACATAAATTACTACTATACAAAACTTGCATACGACCTATAATGTCTTACGCGTAGTGTTTGCCCACGTCCCGAAACAGCGACTGAAACCACTCCAAGTGATTCAGAACCGCTTCATGCGCCGAGCAACCGGCGCACCTTACTACATGCGGAATGCAGACCTGCACCGCGACTTAAATCTGCCCACTCTGGCGGCCCTCTTTAAAGAAATATCCACAAGATATTTCGCAATGTTGAAGGATCACCCTAATCCGTTAGTAGCAGCGCTAGGAAATTACACTCCTGCGCTTAACGACCCGCCTGACAAGAGGCGCCCCAAGAACGTCCTCATCGACGAGGACGACCTTATCACAAGACACAACAATGCGTTCGCGGACACAACACCCGTTCACATTATCCCACAGACTACACAGACAGCTCACATGTCTCACACACACCGCGCTGTTCCCCGTCGAACGTGCGGTCACAGATTCACGCCATACACGAGGATTACTCGTGTGCAAAGGCGTTCTTAACATCAAAGTTTTGCCCAAATTCGATTGCAACCCAAGCCGAGGTTTTACCTCCCTAAGAGGGGCCCTTGGGTTGTCGTCTTTCTTTCGTTAACAGGGGTCCGAGCGCGACACAGCATCAGCAGCGTCGTCGGTCCTTTTTTGTTTATTTAACTTGCGGGCCTCCTGCTCGCGAGTCTTACCGATGTAGCTGTAAAGGCCACTGGGCCAACAGCAGATCTACCGTGGGGGTTTTAGTCGGTCCGGCATCTTCAATGCTGATCCCGACATAACCAGTCACCGGAGACGGTGACGGGTAGGTGCGAGCACCTTTCCCCCACGTTAAACTAAAAAAAAAAAAAATCTGTCTGTGTGTTTTTAGGTCGTGTAATTTTTCGGTAACGATGATAATGTACACGTAAGAGAGGTTAATGTAAAAACAAAAATGGGATGTTATAAGGCTATAACAAGATATCACCGATACCTGTTAATTAAAGGTTAAAATAATTCACAATCTCGATAAAGTACCATTATGTCTATATAAAAAAGCTATCTCATATCTAAATAAAGTTACAGAAATTACTATGACAGAGTTACCTTATTTTTGTATAGTTAGTTACCTTTATTTAATTATATTTTGTTTAGTATTTTGTTATAACCCAATAAGGAAGTTATAATTTTTTTGTATTTAAAAGTCAAATGTTTTATTTTGTTTAAAGGTCAAAAAAGCTACCACGATTGTCAAGTATATTAATATAATTTTATATTAAGTCATCCAGTAGTTTCTCAAGTATTCTTATATGTAGATTTGTGTGACACAAAAGCAACGTGTAAAGTTAAGTAGATATCTAGTAGATATCTCCGCATTTATCTATTATATTATCGCTTAAATGCAAAAAGTAGATGTGAACAATAAAGTACTATATTTTTAAAGCAAAAAAATTCACACATGAAAAGCGTAACAATAGCCAAATATTTATCACTCTATCTTTTTTTTCTGTATCTGTAAAAAAACATTTCTGTACGTATTTACAATTCTTAAAATCAGTATTTTTTTAACGGCCTCATGGCGAGCAGGACGGAAGCGTGTTTTAAAATTCACGGTGGTCACAGATACAATCATAAATAATACAAATGTGTTTACATATGTTATTCTCATACATTTACATCAGTAAAATACTAATCCTCGCCAAATCTTTCACTGAACACAGCTACAAGATGATTCTCTTTTTCACATATGAAGAAACATTTTAGTGCATCGCAGCTGATGTCGTTTAAATGCCCATTATAAAACATGGAGCCACATCTTTCCTTTTCACCGCCGTCTGGTTGATTGTTCCCCCACACCGCATAGCCACCATCCTCTAACGTTTCACCTGCATCACAATTAATAGTGGTATAAATTAGAAAAGTATAAATCAATATAAATGATATTTGATTTTGGTTTGCCTTAAATTATTGCCACAAAATTATATTGCTAAATAAACAATTTATTTTTCTACTCTTTTTCTTCCTCGTGAAATGGTCTAAATTATGGTTAAAATCACACTGATATATAAGCAAATGATTTAAAAGCGAACAAACGCGGATTGCGTCTTTAATAAATAACAAAAAACAATCGATCAGCGACTACCAGAAGCTTCGCCTAATATTTTGTTTCAGGAGAACTCTTAATTGATATAAAAAGTATCCTACATCATATTCCATTGTCTACGTTCCCGCCAAATTTCGATTACATATCCGTTATTTCAATTTAAGTAAGATAAATTATGTCACTTCATAGTCTATAGCACTTCGGGAATCAAAAGCAATTATTAAAAAAAAAATCCATGAAAATTCATTGAATTCGCTTTTAATTTAAATCCGTTAAAATATAAAATACATAAAAATATATTAGAATAGATTTACATAAAATTTTGTATTATTAGGTAAAAATATTAAAAAGCAATAATTTATTTCACTAAAACATAAATTTTAAAAATTATAAAGAAAAACCTGTCCTTCGGCTACTGACGTGATATTTGCAGAGAGTATAACATATACGGAGTATAGATAATACTTAGAACAAAAGACCAAACGAACATAACAGTGGACACAACTTATAATAAATAAGTAAACCGAAATATACATCGCAGATGGATTAAGACCAGCAGCGTCAGAGATTGCGAGGCTTCTTATACTGCGATAGCCAACCTGCTTGCTAAGCTTGACGTGTATGGTAAATAGTCCCATTAGAAATGGTATTTTCAGCAGGGGCTGTAAACACGCTGATGAACAACAAGGAGAAAATTGTAAATACGAATATATCTTAATAGCATTTTTAGACAACATTAATGAGAAAAGTACTCCAACAACGGCATCTGAGAACAATTTCAGAACAAGATCTCTGGACATCTATACCGATTTCTTACTATCTGTGTCATTTGAATTATATCTTCATCCTTTTTTATTTGAATGTGTATCATTAGAACTAACAACTACTTGTTCAATAACTGTTGTTGTTATTGTACCATTTGGTAGCAGTGTAAGAATCTGCTACTCCATTTCTTTCCTTGGATGTCCCAACAGCCGACTAAGTAAAAAGCCATGAAACTGATCACGGACACCGAGAGCAAACTTCGGCGATGAGGCTTGGCGCTCTCCATGTTCTACTTCTCAGAGAGTCTACGCCGAGTCGTGCCAAATAGAATTTCATAATCTCTCTCTACCTTTAAAGGTGACAGGCGCTTGTTTGTTTTTTGTTCCCATGAATTCAGACTGAGAGAGAGAGAGAAATTGTTAGAGCTTTAGAAATTTATTTTATTCCTATCAAGAAAGATTTCTGAGCTTATTATGCTTATATGTTTTACTTCTGGTTGGTATTATTTATTCCTGTGCTATTACTAAACCTTCGCCGTCTGTCTGTCCGTCCGTTCGTCAGTTCGCACGTCCGTCCGTCTGTCTGTCCTACCTTTAAAGGGTTGTTTCGTTTAAACCGTAATAGGCAGCCGATTTTCACAGACATGTTATTATGACGGATATTCTAACAAATAATAATGAAAGCAAATAGTTAAAATTTAAAGGGATCGTTGTTTTTGCCCTATTGTAAAAATAGCAATACATGCAATGGTGTGATTATAGTACAAATTCTAACTAAAGTAAAACAACGAACAATAAAAACCGGCCAAATGAGAATCGGGCTCGCGCTAAGGAGCTGATTGAAAGAAAACACAATTTTTTACTAAATATAACACCCTCATATACCCTCTATTTCCAAAAAATTATGATAATTAGAACGAGTGCGAACTACGTTTTTATCAAATGTCAGTATAGTTGCATCCATTTTGCATACAGGGTTTTACTTCAAATAACTAATTTAAAATCACTAGTTCGGTGAATTAAATTACCTGCAGATGTTCTCCAACCATCTTCAGCAGTGTCGTAGCTAAACCCTAAATGTATAGCTCCGCGTAAGTACGACCCCTGTACCTTGTCCTTAGGTGCATTTTCAGTTATGTTTACAAGATAATCTGCTTCTCGTTCGGTGTTAATAATGGCTAAGTAAGCTTGTTCAGCGTCGCAAGCTTCGGTTGCATCACGCCAGCTCAAAGGATTTAAATGGAATTTATAACATCTGCTCAAATCTTCGTTATATTTATAATCTGAAAATATTAATGATTATTGTTTAATTTTAAATACTTATTTTTTAGACTTTGAAGAGAAGAAACTAACAATTTCATATTCATATTTTCTTCAAAATTTTATTTACAGAATCAGCATATCAATTATATTTACAATAATTAGACTCAGATAATGAAATTATCATAAAGCCGTATTCGTGAGATGGTACGATTTCTTTATATGAAAAAATAATTAGTCTTCTTTTGCATATTTCGTTGCAATTGGAAAATCAATTATTAAAAGAAAGTAATAAGCATCAAGTTAAATAATAATAACTATGCTTCAAGAACTGAAGTAACAAGTTGATATCACTAAACAAGTCTTAAAAACTAAAATCCGACTACGGAGAAGCACAAATTCAAGTTAATCCTACGATAAGAAGTGAGTTATAATGACATCGCATAGCTTAGGAGCCACACGGGAACAGATGAACATACTAACCTACACACATACATAAATAAACTGCTAAAATCATAAATTTACGCGTATATGTGTAAAAATAGTATTACAAGTCTTACACACTTATCTCCAGTCGGTTAAAGCGGTAACCTTTTAGATAACTCGCACTATCATCTTTACGTCGGCCATTATGTTTTGTAAACCTTATTAACTATTTACAAAGGAAGAACTTCGTTCTTATTCGCGCTTTCTTCTGTAATTTTTTTTATAGGACTAGGGGAAAATGAGCCGACGTAGTACCGACGCCCACATGCAGATGCGTTGCCGGCCTTTAAGGATATTCGAGAAGGGAGGAAGAACAAGAGAGGGGAAGAGGAGTGGGCTCCCGGTTACCTCACTCACCGAACGAAACACAGAAGCACGAGATCCACAAGATACGCCAGTCGAGCCGGCCCATTCAAACAGCAGCAAAATTTATAATATCACCGTTGGCAAGAAAATTGGTATATTTTTCGCTATCTCATGCCGTATATATCCGTAACGAAGTGAAAAGGAAATGCCAAAAAAAAAACTGCACCTTTCCAAAAACTGTAGCTTAGGGTACTCTCTTTAAATTACGGGGCCAACCCGGTGTCGATGTCATTAAAATTGGTAACATCAATTCGAAATGCTGTTTACCACTTGTTCGGCGGAGAAGGAAAACATCGTGAGAAAACCTGCACGTTCAAAAGGTCATATTAAACCGACATGAGAACTCCGCCAACGTACACTGCAGCAATGTAGCGAAAACTTTTTTGCTCCAAAACACTAAAAAATGAGAGGAGGATTTTATGCAATCACAATCAATAATGTTTGACACGCGATTAATATTCATTCAATGCATTTTGAACAAATTTTCTTTTGTATGTAAACAACATTTTAAAATCGGTAATTGCCGTTTGTAACCCAGCGTAGCCAAACGGGCTTCCGCAAACCTATTTTTCGCCTTAACGGGAGATAGAAAATTATGGGTTTTCTTCCGGAGATTGACATGAGATTTCCTAGGGGTTTCCCTAAGTCGTCTCCTACAACACACACGGGAATAAAAGCGATGGACTTGCGTCGCTACCACACCGTAAATACCAATTTCCTGTACCTCCAATTAAATTTGAAATCGCAGGATTTTTAATCTGCTTTTAAATATGTAGGCAATCGTTACATGTCGCTTGCCCTACTTCTAATTCTACAGGTGACATTCTCTCAAAAGTTTCGGATGTTTTGCGAGCAAATTTTGATACGCGATAACATATTAATTACTGAGTAAAATCTTTCTCGGACTCATCTATAATAAAACTAGTTACTTATTTTTGCAGCCTTTGGAATAAACAAACCACTAATATAACAAGTTGGTTGCTAACCAGAGGAATAATGCGGACAAATGTTTTTTTAAGAAATTAAACGTGACCAATAAGCGCGAAACAATTAAGAAAAAGTTGAAACTGGCTTCGACGGCTTGTTTAATCTTTAATGTCATTATCATATTTCATATTTGTAGTTATTTCAGATCGAAACTATCTACTCCTAGATTTCGGTGTCTTCCTAGTTAGAAGATTTGCAATTAAAACAAAAATAATTTATGCTTATTTATTCAAGAATAAATATGAACAGTACGCACCCAAGTATGGAGAGTTGCAGCCCTGGTTCCATTTTAGTGATACCAAAGTTTTTTTGCATATGAAAGGGAATATTTTGGAGCACTTTTCATCGTTAAGCGTACCGTCTTGTCGCAGAATAACACAGTCTTCTTCGCCATTACTGTCATTTGGTTCACCTTGTCCCCACTTGTTGTAAATGTCTCTTATTGATACTCCTAAAATATTAGGTTAATACGTTGTAAGTGATTATCTATATGTGAATATAATACCACAAAATTTCCATAATCTTGTAAATACAAAACTGCGCGATTTAAATATTGTTTAACGGGCGGAATCGGTACTCTACCGTATATACCTTTCCTTATAAGTTGAAATAGCGACTATTAATTTTATTTCTTCGTTATCAAGAAATTTAATCTTAATTTGAAAATCTGTGTTATATACATATATTCACTTTGTATTTTCAAAAACATTTTCGTATTCGCACGATTTGACAGCTTCCAACACAAAATTAGTATTTTAAACCGGAAATGCTAAATAATTGAATATTTATGACGCAATGTTAGAGTAAGTATCAACCAATAACCACATCTTCCGTGACTATATATGTGAGTTATTATCTTATCAAATATACTATTATTGAGACGCTTCCTTACAGCAGTTTTATACAAATTATATTAAAAAAATGTCTTGTAACTTAGTGAGTTTCCCTGAAACCCTAGTTTATAACTATTTTTACCTTTATTTACAAAAACACGAGGAGTGTTTCACATCATTTTTTTATTTTGGATGACTCAAATTTTTCAATCACCAGCCACTCCTTTCGTTAATTATTAAGTTTTCCGAAACAGGTTTGTGTCTTCACACTTTTGAACTAGAATACCGCATCTTAGTTATTCATTGTCACACTTAATCATTGGTAAAGTAGTTAAGGTATATCCTTATGAACTAAAATAACTAAGTGACTTATTATGACATGCCAATAATGTAAATTTACTTACCGTCTACAGTTTTGAATACGCCTTTTGCAAGTTTGGACGAAATACCAACAAACACCCAAGCGTATGCCGACTGAGTCTCTTTCAAGTAGCGTAGGACCACATTAGCCTCATTCTCATCTTCGGGATAGAATAAGGAGGCTCCTTCCATAGAGCATTTCCTCTTTGCGTTGTCCCACGACTTCTGTAGTGTATGTATTTTGTAAAAACTCCGCGTGTCCTCGAAATACTTGTAGTCGTCTCTAAAAAAATTTATTTGCGGTTTTCCATCTAAAACATTATTATTATTTAAAGACAACTTTACCAATTGATGAATATATCACGCGAATAAGATTCATTCACGTTTACGAACAATTATTACTTACGTGTGAAATGATAGACAGTTTGTAATAAGAACAGAATGTATATAAATTTTGCACGACACATATTAATTAGGTAGCGTATTGTATGCAGCGGAAAGCGTCTGTCCGCTGCAAACTGAGTCAACTTAATGAGAATAAGGCAGATTCACAAACAACGTACTCCACAGCACAAACAAGATTAACAGGAAAATACTACTCGGAGGCTTTTGCATTTGAAGGATCAATTATAAGATATATATTATAATAAAATATTTCTCAACGTTTTACGTTTTAGGTAAAACCAAACACATTTCAATATCATGGCATATATTAAAAATAGTATCTCGCAATCAGTAGAAGTAATCTTGAATGTTTATGATTAAATTTGTGTGTAAATATATCGAAAATATATTAATAATGACAATAAGAACTGTACAAATATTGAAAAGAAGTTTCAAACTGTCGACAGTTTTATGATACGAGAAGATGAAGACTAGTGAATGTGTTTTTATTGATTCGTGAAGTCAACAGTAATAATAATAATACAGTGTATGGAATAGCACCGGGTAAATCCCCTCCATGGCTTTGCTGGCACATCCATAGAGAGCGTATTTTCGTAATTTTCTTTAACCCTTTTGCATAAATGAAGCTGAATTTCGTTGATACGGCGATTAATATCCTCCTTAAGGGTGTGGGATGATCGTGGGCTTGTTGGCATACATCAACATCTTAGACTTCAAATAACCAACAAAAAAGTCTAACGGCATTAAGTCACATGGTCGGCGCGGACAATTCTGATCACTAAAACGGGAAATTACACAACCAGGAAATGACTTATGCAGTAATTGAATTGTTTCTCGGGCTGTAAGGAATGTGATACCGTCTTGTTGGAACCAAATGTCGTCCTTATCCATATATTGCATTTAGGCACAAAAACATTTAAGAAGATAGCATTTTAAAAGAAGAATAGTCCGATGGAGGCATCCAACCCAAAAATCCGCACTAAGCAGTTTACATGTAGTGCATGCATTTGTTTTTCAACAAGCAAGCAACACTCAAGCATTTTCTAAATCCCGACAATTTTGTCGATTGATGAAATCATCAAGATGAAAATGAGAGCCAAGTGATGGCTTTTGCCTCTGTTTGAAAGGCAAATCTTAGAGGCATTCGCCTGCAAAACTGCTATGACGGGCCATCAGCCCATCACAGTGATATCTGTATATCTCCCTCTGCACAAAAATATTAAAAGGTGACATCAAGGCACTGCTAAAAATTAGCGACTCGGTAATAATTGCAGGAGATCTAAAGAGCAAACACTCTGCTTGGAACTCCGGTATAGAAAACGGTAACGGACGCGCCTTCCTGACCCTTAGTTTAAACCTAGATATTGATGTAATAGATCCCCTAGAACTTACTAGGATACCTATGCAGGGGAACCGAACCCCACACATTTTTCATATTGCACTTCTAAAGAACGTAACTTTACCTTTGGGCTTTATAGAAGTGGACCACGAATTCTAGTCTGACGATCGTCCGGTCATCATGTGGCTAGGATAGCTCCACGCAGAGGTCACTAGGACCAAATCCGTGACGTACCTGAGAAATATCTCGAGTGTACGAACTCTTCTGATTTAGCACACATACCGCATGTAATAGATAACAAAGAAACGGCCTTAGCAGCCGTTGATCATCTCGCCTCTCACCTGCCTTTAGGCAGCTGTCGGAGAATCCTTAAAGCAGGTCATAATAGCGAAGGATCGCCGGAAGAACTCAGATGCCTGCTGAGAGAAAAAAATGTTCAAGCTTTGCTTCACTAAGCACATCAGAAATGTAAGGAATAAAGCGGCCTTTATATCCGGTCGCCTGTATTACCTTACGAATAAAAGCATCAAAATGTCACTTAGACATTAAATGTTATTATGCAAAACTGCGTAGTATTTTCCCACGTCCCGAAACAGCGACTGAAACCACTCCAAGTGCTTCAGAATCGCTTCATGCGCCGGGCACCCGGTGCACCGTATTAAATATGGACTTCAGATTTGCACCGCGATTTAAATCTCCACTCTCTGGCGGCATTCTTTAAAGAAATAAGATATTTCAATATGTTAAAGGATTATCCTAATCCTTTAGTGTCGGCGTTGGCAAATTACACGCGCGAAATGACCTACCTGACATAAGGCGTCCAAAGAATGTCATCATCGACGAAGATGACATCAGCACCCTTCATAACAATGCGTTTGTAGTCACAACACCGACACATTTACACTCACAACCTACAGACAGCTCACATGTCGCACACAGGTCTTTCATACCGGGTCGTTCACCGTCGAACGCGTGGTCACCGATTCACGCACTACACAAGATTTACTCGTGTGCAAGGGCGGTTTTTAATATTAGATCCAAGTCCCCTTTACTTTGCAACCCGAGGCGAGATTTTACCTTCTTAAGAGGGGCACTTGGCTTGTCGTCAGCCTCCCCCCCCCCCCCCCACGCCTAGTTTTAGTCGGAAGTCCTTCTTTCATTAACAGGGGTCTGAGGGCGGCAGCAGGCAGCAGCATCGTTGCACTTTATTTCTTACCTAACTTGCGGGTTTTAGTCGGTTCGGCCTTTCGGGCCCCTCTGTCGGTCCGGTACTGCCGGTACTGCCTTCAGTGACTGGTAGGTGACGAGCACCTTTCCCGCATGTGATTTAAAAAAAAAGGTAGTCAACCTAACTTGTGGGCCTTCTACCGCTGAAGCTGTCAAGGGGACCGGACCAACAGCATATCTACCGTTTGGACCGACTAAGTCCAACACTAAATGGGGATCCCAACATAACCAGTCACTGCCTATATGGACTGGTGGGTGTTAGCACCTTTCACCCACGCACCTTTCAACAAAAAAAATTTGTAGTAAAGTATAATAAATAAAGTAATATTAAATAAACTTGCCCAGCAGATATTTGAATAATTTTGAACAAGCCGCGTTCAGTACACCCTGTGATGAGTGATGACCAAGCCCTCAAGCATCTCCATCGATTAAAGCTTCTCGCAAACGGGTTCTGATTATGCACGCCCTATTATGTTAACTCCATTGCATAGACGAGGAGTAAAAACGTATGCAATAGCTTATTAAGTTTCGGTCAACTATTATAAATAAAGATTGCTATGTAGCCCCTGCGTGTGTGAATATGTGGAAGTGAACCCAAGGGAGCTATTGGACAATGTGCGTGCAAGTAAAAATGTTTATCTCAAACTGAATCGATTTTCCCTCATAAAGAGAAATACTTTACGATAGATTTTTGTAATTCAGTTTGCATCGTTGTTTATATGTACCTAGTGTTTTGTAGTGTATAATAAATATTATGTATAATTTAAAAAAAATATATATATTTTTATATTTTCAATCAAGGTTAGAAACTATTTCGTTCGCTATTCATTTTTGATTTAATTATAATATGTTAAAAGCATGTTAGATCTAGACCTGTATATAAATGAAGAACATGGAAGTGCAGGGCGTTTACAGCAAACATATCTTGCGTACTGCGATGGCTGTATGCGAAGTACATCGCGCAAATAACACGGGTCATGAAGTATAAAGTCATCTGAGGCTTTTCTTAAGTTTTTACTATTTTATTGTATCATCGCCGGGGAAGATCGCACCGCTACTGTTAGAGCTACCGCGTCGTTCTACGAATTATGCAGGTGACAATTTAAATGCAACCTCCCACTCCCACACATCCTTGGCCTACATTTTCGAGTTAGGAACGCAATTCCGCTGGTCCTTAGAAATTAAACTGAACTACCGGGGCCTGTGCTATTCTATTGTATTTATACATTGATAGCCCCCACCAGGACACCACATAATTATTAATATTATAAATAGGTAAAATTTATTTCGGGTAATCTAATTTCGGGTAATCTCTGGAACTACTGAACCGATTCTAAAAATTAATCGAAAGATTTATTAACACTATCCCTGAGTAATATACGCTTTTATTTATATCGATAACAATAACTTTCCAGTTCAAAAACTCAATATTTGTAAATGAAGAAAAAGCGTTCGTGTGCGCTTATAGTTGTAGTACTATGCGTTATAAAAAAGCAAGACATCATAAATAGTTCCAGTTCATAGTTGTTAACCCTGAACATAAAAAAAATCACTTAATATGCGTTCCGTTATATGGGTTGGTCCAGATAATAATAATAATTACAGATTGAATCAGACATTGCATCGTCTATCTTGGAGTCATAAACCTTTCTTGATATCAATCAATTAATTGACTTAACCACGGTAGCCTGGTGGTTAGGGTATCTGCCTCTGAATCAACGGTCCAACTGTTTTTCAGGGGGCTAATGAGCAAGCGGCTCACCTGGGGATAGTGATTACCGACTCCCACGAACACCCGCTTCAGCAGAGGAGCATTGCCGGTGTTTAAGGAGTGAATAGGCTAATTTCTTGAAGCTCCCCAGGTCGTAACTGTTCGGAAAAACCACTAGCGACAGCTGATTCCATAAGGTCGAAGTGCCTGGCAGAAAATTCCGTGAGAATTACATTGTGGTGGATTGCCAACTATCTAGTTTGTGTCGGTGAAAGTTCAGTGTGTGAACTTAGTGGCTGGTATTGTTCCGAACAGTTCCGCAGAACATACCCGATGACGATAGAGAGTTTTTCCTGTCATCAAGAGTCGAGTTGGATGAAAAAAGAGAGCTTAAAAGATTGGCAGAAGGAGCAAATAAAGATCGCATTCCATTCCAATTTGTGCAACACACGGCGGAAGCATACAAATCGCGTTCCAATCGGCAATGTGCGGGACAGCGTAAGCATCCACACTCAGGTAGTGACGGGAACCCTGAGCTTGGACGCTCATAGAGGGATTCTCTTGCACTGTCGGTACTGGTACCATTCTGGGGTAGATATTGCTTTAATTCCGCTACCATATTTGAGGAGGAGGAAGAGCCCGCGTTTACCTCACTCACCGGACAAAACGCAGAAGCACAAGATATCTCTATATCTATCCGATCGCTTTCGAATTCCATCATCATAATGTCATACATAGACGAAAGCTTTCAAAAATCATGATGTCACACATAGAAGAAAGCATTCACAAATCTGGCACCCATTTCCTGACAATTTTTCTTGTATTAAAGGACTAAGACATGATCTTGTTCATTTTAATCGAACACCAACCCGTTGGCACACTCTGTTGAGTTCTTTGAATATAGTGTGAGGTTCTCTTGAGATTCTGCTATAAGGGTTATAATATCGGTATGATCGATGTAAATTATGTATACGGCATTGATGTTGGTACCGCGCCGATACCGGATTGTTAATAATAATAATTTTTTTTAAGGCGTAGGTAAGTGAGGACCCCACTGCCCACCGGCGTATCAGTTTAAGTGACAAAGCTGTTGCGTTGGCGCAAGCAGTCAGCACCGTGCCAAGAGGTGTTAGCACCGTGCCTAGCAATAAAATAGCAAAAAAAATAGGGTGCGCAGGCCAGTCTGTGCATATGGCCTCGCTAATTAAAACGGTGCCGGGTCCGGACGTCACCCGTTACTAGTCGGCCACTAATGGTGACGGACAATAAAAGAGCGCATATAGGGCCTCTTCTTGGAGGCCGCCAGGGTGCTTCTTCAGGGTGGAGCTGGCGCTGGACGCGGCAGCATGCGGACCACCAGCCGAACGCGAGGTGCTGAACGACCACCTAGCAGCAACTCGCATCCATCATCCCCATCAGCTGGCTTGGTGTCGGCAGGGCCCTCTAGGACCCAGAAATTGGCATCCCCCTCTGGTGGATTACGCCGCATGCGCTGGACAATTGATATGAATCAGAACGCATTGCGGGCGTATTTTAGGGCGAAGGAGGGCGAAACTGTAGGATATGCGTACCGGGCTGAGATGCATCGCTTCTTCGCTGAGGTTGAGCCATCCATTACCGCCACTGAGCAAAACCTGGAGGAAGGAGTTCGTTACATCATGCGCTCCGAAATATTTAATGATGCCAAACTCGAACGACTATGACGTGAGACTATTCCCGCGTCGTGTGAGAACACCGTGGCTGGAGGTGTAGCCCCACAAGGTGCGTATCCTACGGATCAACATGCAGATGTGGTTGCGGGCTAAAACCTCCCTGTTTCGGTGGATTCATAAGATGATGGAATGGCCGCCCAGGAAACGGAGCAGATGAGGAGCTTGTTAGAGGAGGCGATTCTGAAAATCCGCGAAACGCCGCTCAGTCGCAGACGCTCGCAGTTACGACCACAACTTCCCCGCATACCCTTAAGCAAGCGAAAGCGGGCTGTCGTGAGAGCTCTAAATCCAATTCTGGCAACCTATTTGGAAGCTAGCCGGGACCTTTGCGATACAGACACAATTCTCTTTGGCGCTGCATTGGCAATATGCCGTATTGTTGGTGCCAAACTTCCCACGACTGGACGTGCTAATAAGCAAAGTAGCATTATCCCAGCGTGGAGGAAAACAATTGAGGACCGTATCGCAAGGGCAAGGGCGCTCATTGACAGGCTGATAAGCTTCAGGTCGGGCAATAATAGGCCGAGAATTGTGCGCACCGTCAGGCTGGGTCTAAAGCTGACGGAGCGCATAGACGACCTGAAGCAAAAATCGGTGCTTGAGGGAAGCGGATTCGGCGATATAGCGAGAAGTCGGCGCGGTTCAACCAGAATCGCTTCTTTCAGAGTGATCAGAAGACTCTCTATAAGTCGTTGGAGCGACCACGAACTTGCGGAACGGGCCAAGGACCGAATCTGGCCGACACTGTCGCCTTTTGGCGTAGCCTGTGGTCAGAGTTCTTAAACCACAGCGAGGGCCCTTGGACAGAGGTCTTGGCGAGTCATTGTGCAAATATTACACCCATGGACCCCGTCGTCATAACAACAGACGACGTGGTTGAGGCGGTCCGTGAGCGAACTGGAAAATTTCGGTACTCGACGGACTGCATCACTACTGGCTAAAGGGGTTCGTGGAGTGCCACACTGTGCTCGCCCGGCAGTTCCAAGAGGCGCTCGACCAGAAGTCGCTTCCGAGTCTCTTGACTACTGGAGTCACTCATTTAGTTCCTAAAGACCAGGTTACCGCAGACTCGAGTAAATACCGCCCCATTACGTGTCTAACCTGTATATAGACACTGACATACTGAGCGCGAAAATCACTCGACATCTTAACTTAAATCGAGTCATGTCGCGCGCTTCGAATGGATGTCGGGGCAGTGGTCGTGACCAAGGAACTACTCCTCATCGACGTGGTCATTGGCAAGATGGTTAAACCCCACCGTCGGAACTTCTCTCCCGCCTGGATTGACTATAGAAAGGCATTCGACTCGGTGCCTCATACATGGCTGAAGAGGGTCCTCGAGCTGTATAAGGTTGACTGTGCAGTAAGAGACTTCCTCGGGCAGTGTATGGGGTAATGGACCACGATCCTTTGTCATCTAGGCCAGCGGATGACGGCTGCGGAAAACCGGATAACCGGATAATGATACCGTAAAGCAAAAATATGTTTTACAGAGAATAGTTTATTAATTTTTTTGAACACGTCCGAACAAAAACTAGTGCCTTGGTCCATTATTATAATTTATGGAATGACAAAAAATGTTTGGTATGCAATAAAATCCTCGGATGAAAAGATTAGCTGCTTCCGCTGCGGGTTAAGTTATAAACGGAAATCCTTGCGAATATTTTGTAAGATCGTCTTGTAAGGTCAAAATAAATTTGTAATTATATTCGTCAGTCAGGCCGACGATGTCTAGGAATACTTTTTTGTTCAACCTTGTAACGGTTGATGTGATAACCATGTTGTTACTAGTACAGGTTCAGGGATTCATAACGGAAATAGCCAACAAAACACATAAGTTAAATACCAATGTACAAATCTTCTCAATAAGCAATTTCGCATGTACTGCACTTCATTACATGTTGCTTCCTCAAAATCTCGAAACAGAATGTCCACCAAAAATTCCCTCGATCTCAAAATGACCTTTGAGTGTACATACAAACGAATGATTCATGAACGATGAGTGAACGATTGTATAATTTAGGCTTTCCAGTCGAAAGCTGAGAATCATAGGAGCGCGACCAATCTGACGGAAAGGCTTATTGATTTGGTAGGATTTACAATTTCGAAATCTTGTCAAAATGATTTTGATAATCTGAAATGTTGAATTCTTTCTTCGGAACACCAACATCGCATCATGATATGTAATCGTAAGAGGTTAAATACTTGATGAATTAGATTTGGGAAATGCAACGAAAATTCAGGAAAAGCATTTCTAAATAGTATTTATTTTTCAACGTAATCATCTTCTAACCTAGCTTTCAATACGTTACACATTGAGGAACGTATTGAAATCTGCTAAATTACCATGGGAAAAAGCTGGAGCTCGAAAAGGCCTCGTCATATACGATAAACTTTATACCAAGCACGTGCTTTTTCAAATTGGACTGAGAATTGATTTCCTAAGAAATTCTTGTGTAATTCTTCAAAATCATAATTTGATGGAAAATGTTTCAAACTGAAATATTTAATAACCGCACGAACTTCAATTTACTCAATTTTGAATACCAATATACTTCGCGCCAAATGTCAACAACGAAAAAAATTTTAAAATTTTTAGCTAGTTAATTTTTATAAGACATTGCATCATAGTGATGAGCGCGGAGAAATAGGTGACAATATATGCTTGTCATTTGGTTGACTGAAACGCAAATAACTCGTAGACGACATTGTGAAAGTTAAGACATTCGGGAGTGAAATTTGACGCTTCTATATTATTATCTCGGAGATATACGGTACAGAGTGTAATAAATTATAATAATAAATCGATTGAAGACGGATGTACAATTTATTTACATTTAGCTTTGAGTGACTAATTATATTCTAGTATAACTGTGCTGTAGGAGGTTGAACCTTGTTGCGTGATCTTTAGATATTTTCCATGTTTTGGAACTAGTAGGACTATCCAAAGTAGAATCTTCAAAATTATAATAGATTTTTCAGTTTTGTGTGTGATTTCGTAATCAAATTGAAGAGTTTGTTAGCAAGAGTCCCCAGCGGACTAACAGAAGACAGCAATTGTAAAAACTTGTGATCAGTTACAACTGTGAACTTCTGGCCATATAGAGATGGTCTGAGGCCGGTCGTGGTAACTTCGCGGTCGAACGATGAGATGAGTGGACTGTAGTTGACGATGAAGACCGCGCGCGTCCATATGCAAATTTCGCAATCTTTATTTTATTTTTTGTGATGGTCTTAGACGATCGAACTATCGAACGAGCGCCGCGACAGTTTGCTATCTTGCCAGATAGGCGTGTGCGGGATATAAATAGATATAGGAAGTAGTGCAACATAAATACTAAAAATACAACGCAAAAAAATTCGTAAATAATAGTTTCATTACAAATAAGAAATAGTGCGACAGCCAACTGAACTACATTAACAAAGTGTTCACATATAACTTGTCATTGCCATTGTCTTGACTTGTATTTTATTTAGAAAATTTTTTTTTGAATCGACTTTTAAACGATTTTCTAAAATAATTCTTTCTTTGCCTTCTGGGTTAGTGACTGGGCACTTAATGAGCATTTCGCAACGAAGCGGAATTGTACGAAACGGCTCGGTCGTTTTTATATCGAAATATAAATTAGGATTTTCTTGTAAGATTACCTTTGAATTAGCATAGTGTCTTGACGCATTATTTTTTGTGAAAAGTTCGATCCTAGTTTGCCATCATATCACAGATTTAGACAGTTTACAAAGTGGAAATAGAAAGTTAGGAAATTAGAATCAGCGAATAGTAACGAAAATTTAAACATGACTTGAGTTTCCGCGATGGTATCGACGTTTGCCCTTGAACTTTATTATATGTTTTCGTTATTATATTTGAGCTCCGGGAGTTGCCAAATGCTCGATTTTTTTATAAGAAAAATCTAATGTGCAGAATCGATTAAAAGGCTAATTGGTTTTTTCGTATGAGACGTTATAACTTCGATAAATGGAAGACCAGCATTTCTATTTTAAGATACTTCGAATACGTAAAGTCAATTACAGGTTCGTATAAAAAAAATTGCATAGTTCAGGGTTAGTATCTATGATTTAAAGAATTAGGAAACAAAAATACAGGAGGGTTGTGACCTTATTGATATTTAGTAAAAGATTTATTACTTCTAGTGAATATATAATTTTTTTTTATGGTAAAGGGGCTCACGTGATGGTATGTGATTACCGACGCCCAAGTTCGTATGTAACACCAGAGGAGTTGTAGGTGCGTTGCCGGCCTTGAGCGGGGATGGGGGCGGGGTGAGTCGGCCTCCTGTTACCTCACTCACCGAATAAAACGTCGAACGTCGACCCACAAGATGCCTCAAATTCACAACTGTATTCTGCGAGGTCTTGGCGAGCACGGGAGGCGAATGGTGGTCCCAGACGAACACGGGCTAAGATATGCACTTCACCGCTCGTTCATACAAACTTTCATCCCATTTTGTACATCCTTAAGGATTTTCATCAGCCTATTAAAATCCTGCCGAACATAGAGAAGAGAAAGCGCAAGGGTATGTTTTCGAATATGCTCCACGCGTACGAAGACGCGAGTAACACAGTAACACGTACACAGTGTGTTGAGTGTTTTTTCTATTTATGGAGATAATTAATTATGTAATAAGATATTTAACGCCATGTGGTAACGGTAGCAATATCTGGCAGCAAAACCGGCGACGAAGCACTGGTCTCTCATGTCATCCAAGATATTAAATATTTCCATTTGCACGACTCATTGTAGCCAAATGGGATTTCGGTAGCGGCGAACCGCTAACTTTACTTCCGGATTTTCAAGGCTTTTCCTTTGCCACGCCTTTTACGACAACCACGGGAAGAAAGGGATTGGTAGATTATTACGCCGGTGCCAAACGCCATATTGAAAAAATATATTTAATAACTAGGATTTCAAACCCACAGCATCTTATGAATACGACGCAGTTTTTTACTTGTGACGTATAGATGTGTTCTAAATAAGTTCATTTATTTTATTATCTTTGCACGTGTGAGTAGAAGCCATTATTGATAATGAATAAACATCTCTTGAGATACATTACAAGTCAAAGGTTACATTAATATCAAAATTATAAACATTGAATAACAATAATAAATGTTTAAGTTAACGACCGCCTGCTCCGTGATTAATGTACCTGACCGTTGGTCCTGGGTGCGAAGAGCCTTTTACTTTAGGTGTTACTATTTTACTTTTTTAAATTAATTGGCCTTTTCATTGTAATATTTGTGTAATTATTATACTCGAAGTTTTTAATATTCGTTCGTGTATACTCAAAAAATATATCCTGGGTATAAACATAGTAAAGAGAATAAAATTAACCATATTATTTTCTCTTTTGGTTTATTGGTATTTATCTATTTCTTGTCTTGATTCCAATATGACGGCCTGTTAGCCTACTCAGTAGTGAGTAGTGATCCTGCCTTCGAAGCTGAAGGTTGCGGGTTCGAACCCCACTATGGGCAATCATCTCTTGTATGACGAATATGAATGTTTTAACCGTGTAATGAATGTTTGTTTACATAATAGTAATAATGATTATTTCTCTGTGTAGGTATATATGTATAAATATTATGCCCATCAGTTACCCAGTCAAAAGAAATCCCAGTTTGAAATTTGCTGCTTTTGCAGCTGGGCGTGCTTCTGTGTTTCCTTAACCGAACGTAACGTCCGCGATCGTGTGCGCCGCCGCTGCCATCAGCGTGTCTCGTCACGGCCCCACAGACAGTCGCTTCGCACCGCGACCCTTGCCGAATCGCGTCCCCCGCCGCACCGCATCCCCCGCCGGACCGCATCCCCCGCCGCATCACGTCTCCCGCTACATCACGTCCCACGCCGCACCGCCGTTGGCTGTGACCAAGCCCTTAGAATCAATTCCCTCTGAAAGAGCAGCGACCTGATGAGCAGTTTCGGCGAGGTAGCCGATGGTTGTGCAGAATAGCTAAACTATTAAATAAAAGTAAGTTAAATGTTTACCGCTATACTACAACGTGTCTGTCGCTATATTATTATGATCTTAGTATCTTTAAAAGACAATTTCTCTACAATGGGATTTGACCCTTAATGTCTCGGGTCAGAAGCGTGACAGCTAGCCAATCTCCTCGCCGACTTTGCTCACGGATAATATTATTCGCCTCATTCGAAAATGACTGGAAGAAACGGAGTTGCTGATTCTTACGCCGCTACTATACAGTATAACAAATGTAAGAAATATATTATTAACAAAACTAGAATTTTTCGACTGTGACTTTTAATATTTTTTCCTTTTTTAAACGTTACCTACCACTAGGTATGTCTCCTTTATTGCGAAGACTGTTTACATACATAAATTGTACATGGACAAACGAGACCCGGAAAATTTATTTGTATATATACCATACAAATATTTGTCCCGCGCGGGAATCTAACCTGCGACCCGCAGTCTTAGTTACCGTCAAGCCATCTTATAGTGTTTACTTGATAATTTTCTTCACAATAATATTGTGCAGTCACTGCGATATTGACATCACGGGTCCTACTCAGCCAAAGACATTATTTGTGTTTAACACAAAAATGATCGGTTCGAATCTAATTTGCATTGAGTTACGTTACGTCCTTTACACTGTACTGCTCACTTTCTCTTCAATCTCATCACAAAGGCGTAACATTCGATACTGAGAGTTGAACACAGTGTGCTCAGTGTGTGGCATGGCCATTGTCGATCGATCAGGAGGAAATTATCATCGTCACAAAACAGAAATTGTCATTATAATTATATCTACGTAAAAACAATCACCTACCTACATTAGAGCGAGATAGAAATAAAAGACAAAATTATTTTATATCGAGGTGTAAGTTTATTCGCATAACAATGTTTCATACAAATTTCCTCGTTTTGTACATACCTTTTCATGGTTTGTTTTGTAGTTATTATCTTTTATAAAAGTTGACTCTCTAAAATTTTAACATATCGTCATGTCTGTTCCCTATATCTAATTCGCTTCACCACAGCGTTAAAATCATATAATAAAGGATTCACTAAGGCAAAAGTATTAGGAGGAAATAATTATTACTGCGGACAGATATATTAACGAGAATAATATACAAATAAAATGTGTTTCCATGAACACGGAATGGGCCCTTATCGCGTAATGTCAGCCTTCGTTTATCGTTCTACGTGGCACTGAGGTCCGCGGGTGCGGCTCGCCGGGCCGAGGTCCGGGTTCCGAACCCATGGGGAGCTTTGGTCCTACCGGCCGGCTAGCTGCACAATTTTTCTAATGGACATTGCACAAATCGCACTGGTATCGGTGAACTGGCCACGAGCCCGCCAGTCACGCAAAAATTCGTTACTAAATAACAACTAAATCACTTTAAAATCAATTCAAAATGTACATTATTCATCTTATTCAATTAAACAAATTCTAATCTGCTACAAAAAATTAGCAAATTTAAATACAAAGATCACCTAGTCCGTCTATGTAAAAATTAATCACTTAAGTATTAGCGAAACACAACAGTGAGTGGATGCTGCATCGCAACCCACTTGTGATATAGGTTATTATGCCTTTCATTGTACATTCAACGAATGAATAGCGAAAGATATTGCGTTGACACATTAAAACTAAAAAAAAAATGACTGTACATTTTATATGTAAATATTTGTACATATTGCACTCTGAAGTAACAAAGAAATTATTAAGAAAAAATCTGTCGAAACGAAGAATATATACGCAGAACAAAAAATATCTCAGTAAATACAAAGTTAATGAAATCTTTTTGTAATCACAATATTCGTAGCTCGTATATTAGTCTAAGTCCCTATGGCTTACAAAGCTTACAAAAGATAAATACAGAGGTCATTTACAAAAAATATACTTCTACCCAAATAATATAAAAATAACAACAGCCATCTGTACTTTCTTAGATGAATAAAATTAAACATATGTCAAACATATGACAATAAAATCTAAAGGTACCTATATACAAATTTTTAATGGACACAGCGGACCCTCCCGAAGTCCACAGATTAGTTATCAGACTGGACGTGCCACGTTTGGTCACTACAGTACTCGTTCCCCTTTGTAAATGAAACATCTGCGAAATAGCATTGATGAAGGACAACCGGCTGCGAATTCGAACCCTGGCTCGCTTGACGTCCATCCGTCCCATGCCTTTCCAGATCTGCCTTGCTCCGATCATGCGTATCTCAGTAAGCGACATAAACTTATCATCGTACTAATGTTATCAGCTAAGACACAAATTATAGTAGGTTATCTCATTACTTATTACGTTTCTCGTGAGAGATTATTACATTAAATCCTTAATAAATTACAATTTCGAAATTGAATAATATGCATCAAACGCGACCGGCTGTGCACCGACGGAGCCCGTAAACTACGAAGCTATACGTAATGAACACCTACGCGTCGAATGATGTATAACAATTTACTTATCGAATGGCAGTTATAATTGTCACAAAACTGGAGATGCGCGACGTAAGTGCGAACAGTCCGCGACGGGCAGCTTACGTTCGCGTCTCAGTTATAAGGCATCGTAACATAGCGTAAACATATTCATGACGTTACACGACACACATCCACAATTCACAATTGAAACGTTACGTGGGAAACCCTCTAATGACTCGGACACACCAGATCGCACCATGAAATTACGTTTACAATGGCAGTGTGATTGTTAATACGCCCCCTTTAACAGCGGAGAACTAAGACACTCCAGTGACATTTGTGCATCGTTATATACTTTAGAATCGCCTACTGCTAGAAAAAAATAATTGTAAAATTCGAAAAAGATGTACCACCTTAAGCGATCTAGCGCTCGGTCCGCGGTGCAAGCCCGATCGTCTCACGCTGTACTTTATACGTATATTAAGAAATGCATTTCCAAAAAACCTCAGACACACAGATTATGTAAATTTACACCGCACTTAATGGCATGTAAAGAAGACATTCAACACCCACCAAACATACACTTAAGTTACTAAACGTTTTAAATATACGAATGGTGTCGGCGAGCATCTCTGTATGCACTTACGATGAGTTGTATAAAGTTGGATGAGCGTGAATCGAGTCGTTATTCTACCGTACGTATCGATTTGACAGACATTGAAGGCTTAGAGACGGACACTGTACAACGATTATCAAAGTGAAAATGTCGGAACGTGTTATAAAAACAACAAAAATGCCCAGCAACGAATGGAAAACATATAACGTATTGTTTCAACAACGCTTACGGATAATTGAGATCGATTAATTGTAGGATCTATGTACTAATATATTTCCATTCTCAACAATGTAGGTACACTGTACAGGTAACGCGGAATAAGGCATTTGTTATGGTTCCCATCGCTCACGGGCAGTTTATGCGTTGTTTAACAATATATTAATTCTTCGATAAGATGTCTATCTTCCAGTTTGACTTATATTATTTGTACGGAGACAGATGCGGTTGCTGGATTGAGATGTCGATTTGCGTGCATGTATCCTATCAAACTATTACATTTAGTACTTACTATTCCAATATTGTTCCCATAGAGTAAGCTCGGCCAAATAGCGTAAGATTTAATACATTAAAAGAAACAATATCCTATTCAGGTAAAGAGCTGCCGTTATTTTTTTAAATTAAAAGTATATATAGGTAAAGGAAATGTAGACTCTAATTAATATAGATTAAAATAAATAAATAGAAGTTTTGGATTAATTTATGGGCTCTACATTCCTTACCTCAAACCTACATAACAGCTGCCTGATCACATGCACGCAAAACGATGTTAAAGTAAGTAGAAATCGTGTAACATTAAGTAATGGTGTAACAACACTTCGGTATAACTGGGACTGAACCACATCTGCCTACGGCATACTTAGATTTATTACAATACGTGTAGGCTATTTCGTTATATTTAATTTATCTTTTTTAAGCTTACGGTGATACTTATTGTAAATTGCACAGACTGGTACACATCGTTTTGGCTTCTCAACAACTAACTCAACATTTAATACAAGAAAATCCGGCAAAATTTCATACCAAATCACTTGGTACGTTAATTACTGTAGAGTACATAACCTTCTAATATAACATTGACTTAGTGCAGTGTGGAACACCTTGAAAAAATTGCGTTATACTTAGGTATTTTAACTATGATAAAAGTACTTCAAACTGGCAGACGAGATGCTTATAATGCTTAAATAAAGCAAACGATGACGTTAGGGTTTTTTTTTATTGTAATAAGACACACTTATCTCAGCCTACGTAAGATATTTCAACATGTTATAAATGTAATCACAGCAATAATAAATTATAAATTATTCGACAAGTCTAGGGACACGGACACAGGACATTGGAACTGGAGTCGGAACCAAAATCGACAGGACACGATAACACGTCTGACATAAACTATATATAAACAAACACAGTCGTAAATCATTGAAACGTCCGCCGACCGTTGTCTCCAGCTTTGCGGGACGTTATCTTAACGACTTTCGCAATATATAATATATATACATGTATAGATTAATCGAAAGGGTTATTCAACGCTATTAATTTTGGTAAATAAACATAACTATAACTTTTTCATCCAATAGAAACATCTTTTCATATATTACTTTTTTAATCTTTATAACTCTCGTAATGTACGTTTGTGTTATTTAGGAGGTGTACTTATTGAAGTCTTATTATAATAGTCGTATCCGAGTGACCAACTAAGTATCCAGTCGTAAACGAAATAAACGTGGAGGGCGACACGCGTCGGCCGAAACGAAAGACGGTCGTTTCGGGCGACGTTGGGGCCATTAAAACGATCAACACTAAATATATTCTCCAAACGTTCAACAGCACATATATTCACTAATCTCTCGCACATCATCGTCGGTCACCGAATACGCGCAAATCGAGTACTCGCACGCGGTCAATTTGCACGGTCCTTATTATAAATAATAGTCTCATCACGTCCGACTTCAGTGTCCGAGCACTTCACTAAAACTAGCCAGTCTATGAGCGTTCTCTCCTCAGTGGCGCGGTCGTAGCCTACAGCAATGGGAGAATCACGAAACCTCGCACGCCGCTGTGTCGTCGCGGTTCCGTTGCGGTCCCGTTGCGGTTCCGCTGCTTTGTATCTGAGATGTTCGGCAGCCTTACCATAAGTTCGCGTATTGCTTACTATAGTCCAAATTTAGTTGCAACAACAAAGTTTTAAAATAAAAACCGATCTGTTATTATTACTAGTTAGCTTGAAGCATGGTTTTCGAATCCTACTATAGTAAGTATACTTTCATTCGAAATTTCATTTCACTGCTCATCCCAAATCGAGCCTTTTAAAACGTTTATAACGTATCTTCAAACTCGAACTCGATTTTCGAATTCGGATAACGCATGGTAAGGGCCGTAGCTTCGTGCGGCTTCGGCAATTTTCGTGTTTCTCCGTAGACTTAGAGGCCGCGGGGCGTGGCTCGAGCGCGCGGGCGCTAGAGCTCCGCTGGGTTGTCCACGGTGGGCAGCGGCTGCGTCGACGACACATCCACCACGTCCCATATCTCCTCGAGGAATGGCGGCAGCTTTCTGTTCTTCAGCTTCAGGGAAATGCACATGTTAGAGTTTTGCATTCCCAGCGTGCGCAACTCCGACAATACGGAGAGGATCTTGCCGAAGATGACCGCGCAGCGAGGTGACGCGCTGTGCTGATTCACTATGTACATCCTCAGTGTGTTCAGGTAGTATCTCTGTATCTCCTCCACTAGCTTCGGTTGTTCGAGACCCGGCCGATCTGTAATTTTATATGTTATGAGGTGTTTTAGATGTAAAATAACTGACACTTCATTAGTAATTTGCGTAGACACAATTTTTACCAATAACGCAGTAGTACAAAAACAAATTAAAGCTGCTTGCGCTCGCCTCACTTCAAACCACTAATGAGGACCAGTTTTATAAACCTAAACTTCGTTTATCACCACACATACGGTAAGAACTTGGTCGTGGATCATACTATAACTAGCATATAACAGCAGTGTAGGTCATTCAGATAGCGAAATGTAAATCCATTTTTATTTTAAAAATATTTGTTCCACATACAAAATTAAAGTAAAGATTTCAAATGTGCAAACAAAGATGACTGATTTTTATCGCACTTCCATTGCAATAGAGCTTAAGTTACAATGATGAATAAGCACCTGAGAATATGACGACGGCGGTCAGCAGCGCATAGTGCACGTTGTCGAGCGACATGGTATAGATACAGCGGCAGAAGTGCAGTAGGTCCTCGATAACGTACGCCATGCCGGCCTTGCGGTAGTTGTCGCGGGTGTACGCCTTGCTGTTGGCGAACAACACGCTGTCGGTCTCTGGGTCGTAGCGCCGCGCCACTCGGAGCATCATCACCTCGCTCGAGCATGCCTGCAGTTGTCATGTACATTCATTATAATATTAACGAACTAGAGAAGACAGATTCTTTTAAAAAAAATGTGAAAATTTTATCAGATAGTACGCCGAATCCTACATAAATTCTAATGTTTAGAGATGTGAGACAAGAATATTGTCTTCATAGACCCTGAACAGATATGATTACAGTAAACAATATGATTACAATAAAGTAAACGGTTCATTTTTGATTTTCAATATAGAATCATTCACGGATCATCAGATAAAACCGAATTTAATAGTCTAAATTGTTGAGTCTTCGTTCAGTAGTATTGCACCTCCACCGTTTTGTTAGCTTAGGGTATTTAAATCTGCAACGTTCGTCGGTGAACGCAATAATCATGTTCGAATGTTTAAAATCGAAGTTTTAGTCACCGATAGACGGCGTAAGAAGCATTAATCGCGTTGATTCAAACAAAAAAGGACCGTTAACCAGCGAATGGCTCAAGTACTGATAGGTGATCAACGAGGCCCACGAATATCCACAACACCAGGGCAATTGCAGATGTACTTTAAAAAAACTCTTTTCTAGAAAGGTCCCTAAGTCGTATCTGTTCAGAATTACCGCTGGCGAGAGCTGGTGGCACGTTAAAAAGTACCGTAAAACCGCATGAGGAGGGTTTGCTAACTATCTAGATGATGTTGATGAAATTTTGATTTCTGACGCACTTAGCGGCTGGAATTATTCCAAACAGTTCCTCGGAACAATCCCCGTTATATTATACGGTAAAATATGATGCATAAAGTGCAACGTTTCTTGGCTTCAAGTCAGTCACAAAGACCTTAGTCGCCTGGATACGGTTAAATGGAGGAATAAGAGGCACAATCATGCAAATTGCAATCGTTGTACCGGCATGAAATGCTGTCCCGCTCTTCTTAAGACACCAAACTTTTAAGAGGCCAAATTAGCCTTTCCCTCCTGATGGTAGGCTCCTTGTCTTCTCTTTTTAAAAAAAGGTGACCACGAAACCTGAACGCCAACACCAAGGATTACGATACTGGCTTCGGCACCTTACCAGGGTTCCTTTTTGCGCATGTACCGTCACATGCGCAAACTTGTATATTTTTGGGGTTAAACTGGAATAAGTGGCCAAAAATTTTAGAGAATCATCAGCGAACGTTTAATAACATTTTGCAATTTTGGAGATTAGCTTATATCATTGATATACAGAAAAAATAGAGACAGCACACAGCCTTGTGGAACACCTGCATTCTCTGATTTTGAATGCGAGCAATACAGGGTAAACTTCAGCCGTGAGGCTCGGGGTCGCGAGAAAGCCGGTGTAAGTAAGAAATGATGCGTTACCCAGTCTTTGTTACATGTATCCTAAAAATAAAAAAATTAAAGGTTGGTGTTTCGTATGAAAAATGTAGGTAATCTTTGTCATACCTTTGCCTATCGTTATGCTTATTATTAAGATGAACGCAATAACATCGAAAACGCTGTAACGCAAACAATAATAAATCTTTCATATTTAACCAAAACCCCGTTCCCAATAATTGAATGTGTTATGCTGCTACGTTACACCGGTATTCTGCGCGAGCGTGACGCTCCGGGAAGTCTGACGACAGTCCGTCTAACAGACTGTTTCTATTAACCCGCCGCGAAGGGTTATATTAGACAAGTCTCACTACTCAAACTTTCTGCAATCGATCTTTATTACTTTTACTACAAGAATTATGATTTGTATTATATCGACGATCACACGGTCAGTGGGACTCCCACTGAGTCTCCGATGCATGTAGGCTCAATTGCTGTTGTCGAAATGCCTTTGGGTGATATTGGGGCTCTACCATATACAAAACAATGAAACACGTCATAAAAAAAGTGTTTTTAAACAAATATTGTAATTACCTTTAAAAGTGTTATTTGATCAGGTTGAGAGATCTTAGCAAAACCCGGCAGGCCCTTAGCGAACTCTACAATAAGCTGCACTGTGAGAATAGTCATTTCGGTTATCTGACGGAAGGGTAGGTCGGACTCCTCCTCTTCCTCGTCAGCTTGCTGCCACGTCTGAAAAAAACAAATTACTTTGTATAAGTAATTGCAGTAAAGTGAAAATTGGGAAGTAGCAGCCAAAAGCCTGTCTCCATATTTGAAAAGGTCTTGGAGCCGGAAAGGTTTGTCTATGCTGCTAAAGGGCTGGTTGGCTGACTTCAGATGTATTTAATTTTAGTGGAGACAGCACAAAACCCAGATCAACCGCATAAAGCGAGCCTCCTGAGACCTCTGAGCTACATATTTCAGATAATTAAAAGTTTTTTTAATAAATCCTATGAAAACGAATGTCATGTTCTGTTTTAACGACAACACCTTTACTTCCCCAGCAATAACATGTTGATTTATTCAGGGATAAGTGATAAATTTTAATCTTCCACGAACATATTACAGTGGCCCGGGAGATTAAAATTTACAAACCTTAAGCGCTGAATATTTTTAAAATAATGCTACTTTTCCTTTTGAAAACTAAATCTTTAAAGCTGTGTATAAGCGCAGTCCGAACATAACGATTTGGTTTACGAGTATTTGTAGTGATTTTATTGTTGAATATATCATATAGTACAAAGTTCAATATTCTATTAGTCACTGATCGTTTTTATTTTTTCCATTCATTTTAATGATTGGATTCAGTCAATTTAGTGAGGATATATTCTTTGTTATAAAATTCAATGTAAATTGGAAACACACCTACGGACATTTTGGTTTCTGTACCAATAATAATAATAAATAAATCAGTCTACAGCGTGGCTTAGTGATTAGCGTGTATATTTACGTTTCAGGATTCATTAATAGTCACTAAAAGTAGCAGCCTGTAAGTGCCCACTGCTGGGCACAGGCCTCCTTCTCCAATATCTGAGAGGGTGTAGGAGCCGGTAGTGGCCCGCCACGCTGCTCCATTGCGGTTTAACGGGCTTATAATAGTCACTATTGTACAAGATTTGATTCACCTGTGTGACCCGTTTGAGGTCCTCTTCCGACGGTTGCTCGTAGCCGTCCTGGTACCAAACGAGCCTCGCGATGAGAAACTGCTGGTTGGTGGTCAGCGGCGGTATGTTCTTCAGCCTGTTCTGCTCGAGCAACTTGTCCGGGAGGAACCGCGGGACCAAATCATGCTGCAAACATTCCAGCTTCACGTAGGAAACATGCGTTGCGTTAATACTTTGCTTGGCAAAAAATAGTGGTTGGGACGTAAATAAGCAAATGTATTCAACGTTCATGTTTTCAAGGTAGAGTCAGGGAGTATTTAAGGGATGTGACATAAGGATTTTTAATGGATATTTAAAGTCCTATCATATAGAGCTCTATTTGTTGTTTAACAAATCAATGCCCATATTATAATCATTAAGTTAAGCTCGAATGCTAGTAGATGCACGTATTGAGTATTTATTGCTAAGTTTATGCTTCAATACACCACACCTCGATCGCGAGTGCGTCGTGTCCTCTCGTTTTAATTTGTCTATCATTGATAAAACTTAGTACATCTATTCAAATAGGTGGTTTTCATGTTAAAAAAGTCTAGTAAGGTGTTTAAATAATTTTTTTTTCATATATTTATTGTTTAAAATAGTAACTATTATGTACTACCTAAGTGTAGAAAAAGCGATTATAATATTAAAAAGACTGAAGTAAATTAAAATTAATCAATTAAGCTATCTTACTAAAAGTTTCCACTTATAGAACAACATATATGCAATTATGAAGAAAATTAAAACAATTTTATTCAATTTAGGTATGTTTAAAGCTCTTATGAAGTTCAAAATCTACAAGTTTGAAAAGAGGACCTCGGAGAAGAACCGGTATCGAGAGGATCGAGATGTGCATTTTTAAATTTTACAAATTTATATATATTCTTACATTACATAGATTTATTAAATATTTAATAAATAAAAGTGGATATCTTCTGTAATAGTTTGTAAATAGTCCACAGCTGCGCATACGCCTCTCCTAGAAGGATCTAATAATCGCCACGCTTGGTCGGCGTATTGACGATCACAGTACCAAACGCATAGAAACTGCTGCCCGTCACCGATTTGCGGATATTGGTTCTAGTGCTTCTCGAAATGTTTATTCCGCCATCGGTAGGCATACGATGTAGATGTACCAGGCATTTGCTCAGACAAACTACGACACCCATGGGATGATGGACTGTCAGATTTTCTTATACCGCTGCCAAACGGCTGACTATATAACAGTATTAAATAATTCACTTACAATCCTGGCGGCCTCTGGGGGAGGTGGGTCGCACTGCATGATTGGCGGCATGTGGTCGTCGACTGTCGTTGTGCTGACTGGCAGTTTGTCCTTCTCCCTTTGTGCTTTTTTCTCCTTCCGCTTCATCGCGCACTGGGTTTCCGGTACAACGCATTCCGGCCTCATGCCAACTGCCAAACACTTTTTAAGCCTGCACTCCTGACATTTCCGACGCATATACATGTCCATCTCACACGCGTGTCCGAATTTACAAATGTATACTGCATTTTTGGTCACACTCCGCCTGAAGAAGCCTGAAATCAGTACAAACCAGATATTAATATTAAAAATGATATGCTGCGTATTGGGCTATCTATCTAATTAATATTCTTATGGAAAATGTACAAAAAATTAAAACGCAGACTCATTCCAAGGGACCAATGAAGGTTAGCTGAAAGGCATGGGTCAATGACTGCATTTGTGATAATGTATGATACGTGAGGTTGATAACAAAAATCGTTATACTTCATTACACTATGTAGTCCTCCAACCCGCAAGGGCCTGCTCCAGTCAGCGGGGAACGGAAGAAGAAAGAGGCTTTTGCGCAGCTATAGTACATTTAAAGGCTGTAGTAAAATAGCTTTACTTTACTTTATTTCTTACTTAATGTGGGGTATTAAAAAAAACGAAGTCAACGTTACACTCGGGACACATTTCAATACAAGAATCGTGGTATTAACGAGTTACAGAACGACAAAGAACACACGAACTTACGATTAAGTTTGCGAATGTAAATGTTTTGTTCAGGTTGACATTGAAGGTTGTGAGTGATGGCCGATAGGCGTCGGTGAGTAAAACGAGGAGTAGACGGGCAGTAGACGGCTATTGTGACGTCTCGTCGCGACTGCACGAGTACAATATGCACGCGCCACTCACAATCTCGCCGGGGACAATGCGCCAATTCAACGCTAAATTGGCAGCCGTGGCCATATGTACCAAATGGTTAGGGCCTCTTACTTCTGTATTTATAATCCTTTGTAGGGTGTAATACTCCGACTAGAAACCTTCACAAAATCGTCTAGTCTATCCGTCAGGTACAACGTTACGGGGTCTAAATAACCACAGAATCTATTATGCTTTGTACGCTACGAGCTGAGCCGTTTTTTTTTTGTAGGTTTAGGTGAAATACGACTACATTTTGTTGCAATCCATAATTTTGTTCAAATCTGTTGAATATCCACCATAGGTCGATAAAATTGTTACATTATGACATATTTTAAGGTAACTTTCTTAGGTTATTCAAAAATCGCATTATTTTACATATAAATACAGGTAAGTACTGTCTTAGAATTTTAATTTTAATTGTTTTCAACTCGGTTGCAGCCTTGCAACTTAATCCATCGAAATAGGCATGTAAATGCAATACACCGAATGAGTCTTATACGTTTCGAAGACACGTACGTGATGTTGTAGACTTTACGAAATACATTGAATGCTTGCTTCGGAACTTGATGTATTGAATCTCTAATGTAATATATCATTTAAGTCTATAATTTAGAAAATTGTTACGAAATATAAATCAGTGTCCATTACGTAAATCTAACGTAAACCGCGTGCGGGAAGGTTACCTTTACATCCTTCACACGTGAGCGCGTTGTAGTGATATCCGGAGGCTCTGTCGCCGCATACGAGACACAGTTCCTCCTGTTGCCGGGGCGCGGGGCCCTTTTTCTGCCTCCGCGCCTCCCCATCTGTACTGCAGCCGTTCACACTCGACGCCGGCGACAATTCCTCACGACCTGAAACAAATAATATAACAAATTAGTTACAGTATAAATTGTAACTGTAGCCTAAAATGTAAACGGTATAATACAATAGATAATCTTCGTTATTGTGTAAATGTTAATATTGTCGGTATCTTTCAGTTGATGTAGTTAGATTATATCATCACCTAGTTAGGTGGTGTGTTTTACACCTTTATTTTGAGTAGCAATTGTACGAATTGATCTTGAACTTTTAGAATTATAGCAAATATATATTATAGTATTTTATATATCTTTGCTATAATTTTTGCCTAAGATCATTTTTACTCGATTTTGTAAACAATATATTCTTTCATCATTCAGGACTAGTATTGGGGCAATCGAGCTTTGCTCGTGGTTTTTTTAATTTGCCGTGGCAATGTGTCCGCGGGAAAAGTTGCTCATATTCATTCCCAATAATAGTGCCATCTGTTATTGAGAAGTTTTTATCTATTTTAATAATTGTTTTAAGTTTGGTTGTGTTATAGTTTCTACATAATCTAAATACATTTCATCCAAATAATAAGAGCCGTTTCTCAGTAACAAATTATATATACATATTTATATACAAGAATCGCTCTTTCAATTTTTAAGGTGAATATTAACTTTATCATAAACGCGCAGAAAACACTCAAGAGTCCAGTGGCCCAAAGGCGCCGCGTGTCAAAAACATCTAAAATCAGACGCTATAAAATTTGCATACATTTGATGAACCATTAGCCGAGGCGGTGGCCGCGTGGAGATCGTTTTTATTTTCCATTTTTACAACCGAGACGACGCCGCCATCCTCGAAGAGATGTTGTGGTAACGGAAAACGGGTAAGTATTTTTCGGCATCTACGTGGTCGTTTCCTGCCCAAACAAAAGGTGGAAAGAGCGACCGTCCGCATACTAATTACCTCTGGCACAGTTTTGTATGCCGTACGTACACGGGTGTGGGGGTATGGGATGCGCGATGGAAATTTAATAGGCACACGTCAATCACGCAGTCGGAACTCCTTAAAAAGTAAGAATAGGTAGTGCAAGAGTATTAATATTTAAGCACGTGACACCTCTTTCGATGTGCGTTCAGTGTAACACGAGCAGTTTTCATACTATTATGTATTCATACACAAAATGCGACGGCAACTGTAAGTTGGGACAACATATTAAACATAACGCAGTTCGTGATGATTTTTATCCACAGCAAATGTACTGTTAATAATGTTAAGCTAGGTCGGATATTCGTTCTTTGTAAAGATTTATAAGCATTCACCTATATGGGTAGGCGGAAATTCGGATTTTCATTTGGCATGATTTGGTATGTAAACCGGCCTTGCTTAACTTTATGATAATGTAATGATGATATGATTCAAAGCCCTCGTGAGGCGATTCCTACTCACACTTGAAGGTTATTTTTGCAGAACTTATGAGACCTATTTATGGCATTTTGAGATCTGATATATTTGTAAAAATTATAATTATTATTCTAAAGAGTTCTGTTACCGAACCGTTTATCAACATTATAGCAGTATTTTTTACATCGGCGTAGTCGGATAAAAAACAACCTATTTGTTGGGGTCATAAACTACCTCCACATAACTAATTTCATGTAACCAAGGGTAAGTATGAAGTATTTTTACACCGAGGCATGGCATGGCATGGCATTTTTACATATTCTGTACAATTTCAGAAACGCAGCGTATACAAATTTTGTCAAGAACACTGTCTCTGAAATGTTAAGAAATAAGAATCGTATCTGCCTGTTAAAAATATTGACAGATCTGCCTACCCCATGAGGCATTAAATGCGTACGTGTGTAATGTACGTTTAAATGTTTGTGTATATAATATGTTGATACGATGCGGGTCGGTGGCCGTCTAGTATATGTTGCGCAACTGGCCGATTTAAGAACTGCTAAAAAACTAGTTCCACGTGAGACCGGGCCGGCGTGGTGTCGGAGGCCATGTTACTCGCGAATGCATCATAAACGGTCTCGCCTTTCACGTAAATAGAAACCTGTCCTTGCAAACCCGTATATGCTCTAAAGCTTGAATAGTCAAACTTTGATTGCGAAAATCGTATTTGCAGCTATGATAGCACATCTGTAATGCTCAAAACTTTATTTGAATTGTATATTTTGAAAAGCCGATATAATAAGTTTTATAATAAGTTAGAATTATGCGCTGAAAATGCGACAACACAAAACTTGATGTACTTCGACATTTATATAATAAGCCCAGTAAAAGTAAAGATAATATGTAATAATCAATCAGGCAATGTTACCCTAGCGACCTTGTTTACCCTCAGAATTGGCAAGCGCCGATATCGTGTCCATGCTGTCGCCTGCAGCCTGTAAATTACGCCTCGTCAGAGCGGTGGCTATTTAGATGATAAAAATGCCTCAATAAAGAGGTCAAGTGCGCTATTTTATCCCGACTTTATTTATGGCAACACATACATCAAAGTAGTTTTAAACAAAATAGCCACCAATGTAACTTCATTGAAAACAGAGCAGTGAACTGGGTGACCTCGATGGTTGCTGCTGCAAGCATATATTTATTATTATATAATTAATTAACACGCTCTGCATTTTAATTGAGCATATTATGCTATCGTGTTTCAACCTAGTGTCCATATTGTTGATATTTGTGTCATGCATTTGTATGTAAGTATTTCTGTAATTAACGAGCATACCAAAATTGTTGTAATATATGTGTCTTTCTACATAAACGTATAGATTTTATTTAATCGAAGTATTTACCCCCATTATCTATACATTTCTGCCATCTCGAGGGAAGATCATTTATGTCTTTGCGATCCGGATCTGGAGTCTACAAAATATACAAATGAATTTTGTACAGTTTCCTGAGAACATTTTTGGTTTTAACAAAAACAATTGGGGCTAGGTCTGTCTCATACGTAGGATGCCGTATAGTTACTAACTGCAGGTCTTGTAATGTAAAACGGTTTGTCGAGCAGTGTCTGAGGTTTTGTGTTATCATGGAGCAATAATGACTAAGATCGATGTTCGAAGTTCTTCGAATTACAACATGAAGTGATCACCAACAATTACCGTTTTTTTTCTATGGGTAAGTTTTGCTTTAGGGTATTGTTCTGGTATTTGGGTTCAGCCAATGCGTTTTTCGCTTGCGATTATGGTAGAAAGGTAATTTTTCGTAACACGTCACAATTCTGTCCAAAATCCCTTAATTACTGTACCTTCTCAATTATGCAAATCAAGACAAGCTTCAACGCGTGCCCCTCTATGTACATCTGTTAATCATCATAATCAATCATGAGGCAAGCATTTCTCGAGTTTTTTAATTTTACCAATTTGGTCAAATCAAAACGCTAATTTCTTCGTTGATTTGATAAGGATCGGCGTCCTCCATTACTTTTAATTTATTGTTATTTACTTTAGTGTCTTGTCTGCCTCGTGGTTCATTCTTCAAGTTCAAGTTTCCACTAAGAAAGCGGTTAAATCAAAAACGTGTGTTCTTTAGTCGTATCCTCTACAAACGCAGCATTGCGCGCTGTCTCCGTTAGAACCATGTCGGCGTTCGCATTCGAAAATTACTCATGTTTTTTTGAGGTCTCCATATTTAACTTAAATATTGAATGTAAAAACAATTGAGAATCAAACAATTTACTTAATTTAGAATGTTTGCGTAATAAAAATTTAATCACGAATCTTGAACCATGCGGATTTAATTATAATTCAAAGTTGGCACTCCATTAAAACTTCATACCGTAACTCATGTTATTACTTAATAATTTGAAAAACTATTACCGTTTTGATAAAAAATCTTAATTTTAATTATCTTAGATGATTTCATAAAAACTATGTAGTAATAATAGTTAAAATCTCATGAACCGCAGCTTTTGCTCGTGTGATCGTAAGAATATATTGTAACTAGCAACTGCCCACGGCTTTGCCTGCGCGCATAGATAAAAAGTGCCTTATTACATGACATAAACTAAACAACATCTTTACAAAATTTAATTTAAGATTTAAAGTTCTGTGCTTTAGGCGTGATTAAGTAATAAATGTCCTAACATATACACTAAGGCGCGAGCCGACGGCGATAATGGCGAATCCTCCAGTCCAGTGGTGGACTAGGTATTAAATTGGTATTAACATGTTGAAGAAGCTTCTTTATAATTTTTATTTTATTTATAATATTAACTTTAATGCAATAACTTATATAAAAAAAAAACATTTGTGTATTGTGGTTAACGAGTAGATCGACCACGCGGTGAAAGTGTCCAGGATGGTTCAAACTGGTCCGGCTCCGTAGACTTGCGGCTGCGTTGGTACTCGGTTTGATAAAGACGCGGAATTTGATACGCGCTTTGCCTATTATGTTCCGTGGTCAATCGTGGGAATGTACGAAGAGGAAACGAGTTTTTGATTTTCATTGCCATTAATAGGCATTGCTTTAAACGTTAGAAAGCACGGCTTTTAATGCAAAACAATATGCCTAATTTTGTACCTACACAAAAACAATTATTAGCATACTTTTTATATGCATGTATTAATCGAGATAAATGGTAAGTACTCAGAAAACTTAGTGTATAATATGCCAGTATTTTTTTTATTCTTGCAATTTTTAGTCGCTGGCGTTCAAACCTCATTGTTACTAAGTAATATTTGTAGCTTCTATAATTAGTAGCCGATGATTGAATCCATGCTCATGAAAAAGAAAGCCAATCAAAAGTTGAATGCACGAATGACCGAGTCAGTGTGTTATGTTATTACGTCTCAGCTGTTCGATGTACTGCGCGCGCGCATAGGAAGGTCTAGTTCGTGTAGCTTCGTGCGCATTCGGTCGTTTTCGTTGATTAGAGCGAAAGGTTCCGCTAGCGCTCGAGAACGACAAGTGGGGCGCGAGCGACGACCGGGGGCAGCGTGCGGCCTTGACTCTTACAACCCCCCCTCCTCCATTTCCGCGCTCCCCGCCACGTTCACCGCGCAACCACATTATTTATGATAGCATCAGAGCTTGGAGCAACCTCGCGATTCTCTACTAACTAATAATAACTCGTTTTTCCTCTCACGCGATTCAAATTTAACGCTTCTTTAGTCTTGCAATGTCTTTTGAAAATAACAACGTCTGGTCATTGGTACACCTAAGACGGATGGTTTAAGTTTCAATTTCTTATCGACTAAAGTTTCGAATTTCGCCGTGCACAGAACATTAAAAAATTTCGGAATGTGGAGTTCATGGAAAACAACTGCGCGTTTGAGAAGTATATTTCAACATTAACGAATAAATTGTTTTTCCTATAAGATAATATAATAAAGTTTGTTTTACATTTTCGTTGCCTGATACACAAGTTTTTTATTTTTTTTTTATTCTTAAGATATTTTTTAAGTAACTTTTAATTTTGAAAACAAGATTGCAATGCAAATCAAAACGGATACCTATCACACGATTTTTCTTTCCGTAACTTTTTAAGGAGTCCGAGTGAAGACGCTACATGCGTTACGTACATAAACTTAATCGTTAAATGTTAGATTATGGAATAAAATTAAATACCGAACACGGCAACGAGGACTGCTGGTAATGCTGAAAACAATACGAAAACTTTCACCATGACCCGGGTACGGGTGACGAAACTATTTCGCAGGCGGACCGCGTAGCTCACCGCTAGCTAGTGAAAGTTGCCTAAAGTTAGGTATTGCACAATACTCGGCACTACATACCACGTAATTCAAATTCGGCTGTGGCGAAAGTAGCCGTAACCCTCGACACGCTTCAAAGCCTATTAAACAGGCTTCAAATTGAAGTACTAAAGCGACAATGCCAGATCCTGACCCAACATTAACAAAAAAGGTAAATAAATCTAAAATAATGGAAAGAATAATTTACTCTTTAATAAAAATAGTCATTTGTAAAACTTGTGGGCAAGAAATTATTGAAAAAAATAATTTTAATTTCACGACTGAACGGACTGATCCGTCACTTTCTATGCGTAAACACTGCTTATTGTAGTCTTAGGAGCTAACTTCCACGTCCACTCTTATGGATGGTAACCTAAGCCGAGGTATCGTACCTCCTTATGAGGGGCCCTTGCCTTTGGGTTGCCGGAGCCCGCTCTAGTTGTCGGAAATCCTTCGTTAACAGGGGTCAGAGCATAGCACAGCAGCAGCCAGCGTTGTTGCTCCTCAAATTTTCTTTCACTCACGAGCCTCTAGCTCGCGAGTCTTACCGACGAAGCTGTAAAGGCCTCCGGGCCAACTGCAACGTGAATGGTTTTTAGTCGATATGTTTCTCCTTCCGAGATCCGAGTCCGACATAACCCATTTGGTGGCCTCACGGCCAGCAACGGGGTATGGGTAAAGCATTTTCCATCCACGGGGAAAAAAAACCTCCACGTGGCATTCCCATAATACACTGTAATTGTAATTATCTGAGATCAGAGCTATTTGAAATTATAAGATTAATGTAATTACAGTGTCAGGAGTTTGAAAAGAATCACAAGTTTATCTCTTCTGTTTAGGACATCTGTCTAAACGATTTTTTTATAGGATTGGTTTTATAGATATTCTGAAAATGTCCCTTAAAGCAACCGCGTATTTTAAACTTTAGTACCTACTTGGCCTTAAAGCTTGACTGTAAAAAAAGTGTGAAAATTATCATACGATAAATATAAAACACCCGAGCGTTTGCCTCCAACTTCCCATTTTATCCTATTCTATTGCATAATCTAAACCTCTGCCAAATGCTTGTCCCTTAAAATAACCGCGTATTTTAAACTTTAGTACCTACTTGGCCTTAAAGCTTGACTGTGAAAAAAAATATAAAATTATCATACGATAAATATACAATATACGAGCGTGCCGCAACTTCCCATTTTATCCTATTCTATTGCATAATCTACATCTCTGCCAAATTTCGTTATATCCTTTCAGTTCTTTTAATCTGATTGAATGACAAACATACAAACATTCCCATTTGTATATCGTTCAATTACGTTACCATTGCTAAGTATTTCAGCAATGGTAACGTAATTCAGCAACTTTTTAAAAAAGTTCAACCATAATTCATTAGGTTCAAGTTAAATCCGTCCAAAGATACATTAGTTTCATATATTATATTAGTGTAGATAAACATGAGATAATTTTTGTGTATCATGGAGTTAATGTTGTTACTAGGCTTATGTGCTAGTGTAAAAGTAAAACTGATTGATTTTAATGTAATATAGAGGTTGTAACGAAACTTTTTACACAGTATCCGATTCCAAACATGATCCATCTTAGAGATTAAAAATCGAACGGAATCTGGATCTTAGCGATAATATGTTATAATTGCCAATTGCGAAAACAGCGATGCAGTAAAAAAGCAACACGTGATCGACGCATCGCTTGGGCGGAGATCGTCTCTGAATATTACTTTCTACGATACTTTCTAGCAAGAGATGTGGGCCGAAGTCGACGCAACTGGAGCGATCGGTTTCACCACGCGCCGGGAAAATTGGATTGAAATAGAAATCGCACTCGGTGAAAATCAGCTTTTCGCGTCACACGCAGTGCGAAAACTGCGGTGACGAGATATTCTCAATCGCGTATATTTTGTGTGTCGCATGAATAATATCCCTTGAGAGATGTTGAACCGATGCGCGCGTCGCACGTGCAAGTGTTTGTATATCTTCCGACAACATATCTTCCGGTGCTCATCCGGCGGAGTGAACACATGCCCGAATTCAGACAATGTAACACAGAATGTTTAGAAAAACTAATACTGCATGATTAGATTGTTCACTTCGAAGAAGACAGTATGCTCGTAACTCGCATATGGCATGAAAGTAAATGTAGAATGACGATAGCTAGTATTCTGTTAGCACAGCGGCATGCTTGCCGGGTTTCGTCACTCGAGACGTAAATTAGAAAGTGGTCATCGGTTATCACGTACGCGGCACTCACATGTAATGTACATAGTTGTACGCAATGAACACACCGCAATCCCTAACAGACTGTTCGGTATATAGACTGAATGCCGGATTACGTTCCCGCCTTCTCTGTTCCTCATGTCATGCTAAATAGTTTGAAGGTGTTTTTGTCTCTGTCTACTGCCCAATTTAGTGCGGAGGCCTGCGCACCCACGCTCCGGCGCGCCTTTTCGTGTAAACATGGGAATAGGTTAGTAAATAGAGAAGGGAGGGAGTTATAATTAGAATTAACGCCGCATCGTTTCCTCACCAAAATTAAACTCACAAGATATTTTACAACCAGCTGTTGTATTGCTCAAATGTGCGTTAATATTTCCTTAAAAAACTCAATTTTAGCGTCTTACATTTTATAGAATAGAGTGTCACTCAGTTGGCATTATAAATATTATAAAACTATCTCTCTCTCTGTCCGTCGCGGATGCATTGCAAAAATTAATTAATACAATAAATAAACTAACACTACTGAAAACTCAGCTATGTTGTTCATGTGTGACAGCTCGACGTCATGACCTCGGCCCGGTTGTAATGCTATCACTATCAATGCCCTCGTCCTGCAAATCGCAACCTAGTAGCCAACGCGAAACACTAACGTAAAATTTTTATGACTCGATTCAAAATTTTAACAGACGCACGTGTGTAATACGTTTGACCAGCTTTCCCTTTCCTTGTTATTTTGCAGAAACGTAATATAAAATTAAATTTAAATTTTCATTTATGCTAAGAATCATCGTTAATATGATGCCCAAGTCCACCCGGGTCACATAAGGCCTTGCCACAAAGTACGATCCAGCGATAGTTTCATCCCTCGACTTCCGGCAACACTATGCAGGCTGGCGGCACTTCACCGTGCTTCAGCTTGCGGATCCTAAAGGCTAAGTCGGTTACCCTATTTTTGCTGCGGATATTATTGTCGCAGATTCAATCGCGCGCAACAAAGCATTTGCAATAGCCCGCCGTGCAACTTAGAGCTTTCTCATACAGTATGGAAGGAAGACCGAACCATGTCTCAGTTACAAATGAAGAATTGTTTTGATAAACTATTCATTTCTATATTTGCCACGTGCTCAACGGTGAAGGAAAACATCGTGAGGAAACCTGCATGTCTGAGAAATTATAAAAAAAAATATATATATTAGGTCGTGGATATGTGAAGCCCGCCAATCCGCCGCACTGGAGCAGCATGGCGGGTCCTTCCCGGCTCCTAAACCCTCTCTGATATTAGTATTTGAGAAGGAGGCCTTTGCCCAGCAATGGGCACTTACAGGCTGTTACTTTACTTTACTTTATTAATTTATTACCCAACAAATCATCTGGAAGTGTTTTGAATTTTTAGTGCTTTTTGGTTAACTTTTAGCGAAATATGCAACGGTCAAAGTAGGCCAAGGTACAAATATGACGTCAGCAAATGTCGGTCGTCCGCCGATTGACACAAAGGGCTAATTAACCGCGCAATACCAACTGGGTCAACGACTCTTTGTTCTTCAACTTTACAAATTATTTCATAACTAATCATGACAGTAGATCTATACGGGTACAACCTCACTTTGTTAAAATCACACTTAATTATTATTACACTTAAATATTACAATTCATTATTTAGGAAACATTATCGAACGCTCGTGGTTATCTAACCATGTTGTTAAAATTAAATTCGTGAAGAACGTATCTCACACTTCGGATCAATGACATCCAAACTACATATACCAAATTTAATTGTGTATACATGGAAGTGGAATCATTTGACCGTAACATTTCGTTTTTGGGTCATTAACATCATATTTACAGGAAAATTGTTTTTAACAAGGAAAAAACAATGCCAACTGCAAATAGGTCGAGTTTCAGTCTTACTGTGAGATTAAGGCTGAAATAACAACTGCCGAGTGAAGTAAAAAATTAAGTAACGTAATGTTTGTCCATCAGACGTGGCGAACAAATGTTTGTTTGCAAAAGTTAAAATGACGCTGCATTCGATGTGCTGAGATATGAATTTCAGTAAAATATTAAAAGTATAATAAATAGTTCAATAAATATCAACAACTGTTGATTTGCTTACGAAAACATTATTATTACAGATGGGGATCGCACCACGCGAACTGTGTGACATACAGGGCCAAAATTAATTGATATTCCAATTAAGTAACGGTTCCAAAAGTCAAATCACAGCGATGTTTTATAGTTTAATGTGCCATGCCATCCGGGAACGGCGAAGGTCGTTGACCGTGTATCAGTTGAGATAAGCTCACTGACTACGAAACGTTATCGGGCGAGAAAGAACGCCTTTGTTTTCGACTAATTTGACGACAAACAACCGGTGATTAGATTAATAAAATTACATTTGAGATTTTTGAATCACTTTACTGCATACATTAACTACGCATAGTGTTGTAATGAGTATCAGGTCTTTTTCTTTTAAAGTTAATTTTAGCGCAACAATGATCGTCAATTGTACGTTCTCTTTGATCTCAAATCCAAAGATAAGAGAAGCACGATTTGCAATTCGATTTTCCTCAAAACGAATTTAAAAGCGCTACTTGTTAGTGTCAAATATTGAAAATACACGGCATGTTGCATGTTTACAATACTTTTTAACATGTACCTAAGTGCTTGCAAGTTTTAAGTCATAAGTACAAATAATACAGTGAAGCGGTCACACCGGCAGGGCCTCTTTGCCGCGTGACCAGATCTCGGTAACGAGCAAAAACTCTAAAACGACATCCGACCGAGCGTCGGTGAAAAAACGACAGTCATTGCCGACTCGCACCAACACGACGGCAAAACGACTAGTTACTGGCTAGATGCATTTTATTTTATTCGAGAACAATTGCAAACTGGATTTAAAAAAAACTACGTATAGACAAGGGCCCAATGAGACGTGTGTGGTGAGAATTCTGTTACGTAAATGGTGATATACAAAATGTACGAGTATGTATGAGAGAGAACATTGCAGTGAGGTATGTTTACGTAAAAAGGAGACGATGCGACAGAAATAATCGGCCGTGGTGGCGCATCCCGCAAACTGTGTCATGGGCTCGGCCCACGCACGGCGGAAGGTCGTCCGCACTCTACTCTCCGACGGTAAACTTCATTCAGTAACTTCAAAATTAATGAACTAAATAAATGAACCTAGGACACCAAGATTGGACTTGTTGTATAAGAAATAATATTCATAACACGTAATATGTTTTATCGTACATAAAGGTAAGTATAGTGTTTTGCGACGAAAACTGATATAAATAATTAGTTAAAGATTGGAAGTGCGTTGCCCTCATTAGCTTCTGATTAATAATAATGAATTATAATAACAGAATAATTGTCCTCTTAAGGTTAAGATATCAAGGATGAGATTTACAAGAATTTTTTTCCTTCGCTTACTCAACTCAAAGACAGAACGAAGGTGGCAATTTTTCTAAAAATATTACAAAATTTGCCACCTTAGTATTACTACTAAAATTTTAGTTTTGGAAAAAATATCACACCTTCTTCTAACGAAATTCTTAGGTCTAGTATATTCAAAACGTATAGCACAGGCGCGCGGGCAGAACTCGCTTTTGACTAGTGTTTAACCTATAATAAATAGCAATAAATTTACAAAACACCACCACTTTTATTTCCTTGGCTATAGCGTGTTATCTACAGCAGGCCAGTAATTGGCATATATTAGAATTATTGTAGGAGCAAATAGCACAAATACCGTTTTCAACAATAGAAATATGGATTTTACATGCCTTTTTGCAGCCTACACGAATTCCAGTGAAAGGCTTGCGCAAATAAGCACCCGATGGTAACGGATAACACATAATCGGCCCTGTCAGCTTGATAGATGGGCCGGCGGTGACGAAGCATACAAGACATACAAAGCCTCCCCCCGTCCCACCAATATCCTACCCCATAAATTGTCCTATTCCATATTCTAACAAAGTAGTAGAATCGTAACAAAAAAGAGCTTCTCCATAAAACTTCTTTTATTAATTACATTTGATATATTAGTAATTAGAGTCGTTTTGTTTAATTATAGTTTTGATACAATGATTGGGAACTCATATTCGCCGAGGTATCCACTGCAAACTTAATAAGCTGCTTCATTTTATTTTTCCCATTCAGTGCTACAGCAATAGACGTGAGGGGCTTGTAGCTAAACCTGCTAATTTGTTTCACGAACGCGTTTAAATGAGCAGTGGCGCATACTCGTAAATATTGTACAGTTACGCAATAAAACTTAAAGTTATCCGGTAGACTACAGCACAATTTGAAATTCAGACACTATATGTTAAAGAAAAATAGCAGACACAAAACAAGTAACAAAAGGCTAAAAGTACTGTTGTCCAGAAATACCGTTGAATAATTTTGAAACTATTAAATCATTATGGTTGAACATTTAGGAAGCGTATTATAAATGTTGAGGTTGTGTTACAATATTCAAAATGAAATCGGATGAAAATGTATGTTAATATAGACTGCTCGTGGATTGATTGTGTAAACTCGGTATTTTTATGTATATGTAAAGCGAAAAGGTGTGCAACGATCGTAAATCACTCATTCAGCCTCCCTAGAGTGGTGATCAGGGTAAATCGTCCAAAGCTGAGAACACTGTTCCCAGCTTAATTTTGATCTAGATATGCAAGTCAAGGAAGACCTCATTTTGGATATTATATGCCACAAATTTATAATTAAAATAGATAAGACTACTCGATTATTTAACAAGGTTATTCCATTTCTCTCTCTTTTGAAGGTGAAGGTTATTTGACAGGTCTCTATCGTATAGCAAAATAAAATTATCATTAAATTAATAACTTTTATCCTATGAATTGATAACGAAACAGTCTGGTTTTGTTGTATAATAAAACGAACGGGAAATGCTTATAAAGACATGATCATTTAATATTTTTATTGGCATATTCCATTGTATAAACTTCAAATTAATTAAAAATTAATACAAAGACAATAATAAATTAATAACCGTCATTTTGCCTTGGAACTGAGCGTGGGCCGGGGAGGTAGTCATCGAATCGAAGGTGAATGACGAAGTGTCCACATCAATGCCTAAGACTTATTTAAGCGTGGGAATCACGGAAGAACTAAATAGTTATCTATATCTAACTTGAAACATGTATTCGTACTGACAGACAAATTTATTCAACTAGTTGTTGCGAACGCCCGCAAATGCATAATGCAACACAGCATGACCTCGCAAACTGCAAAAAAACTGCAAGTAAAACTTTTTAAATTACTTAAGAATAATTAAAATTTGAACATTACTTTGATGATACTTTCCGAGTGGCTTAAGAATATTAGTGTGAGGAACGTGCGCGATTGAAAGTATAAATTAACTTTTGCATGTCGTTGAAGCAAATTCATTGTTGGCGCATTTGCAATCGTTCTCGGGCAATGATAGTCGGCGCAGTTAGCGAGAGCAAGAGCATTCCCCGGAGCCGGGTTGACCGGTTCCAGGCGCAGGCTGTTTATGGACGGACCAGATATAAATAGATATGCTGCCAACATCCATCTTCACTGTGTTTTAGTTTTTTAACTGACTCGACGCAGAAAATACAATAGTGTACAGGTTTTAAATCAACTACATGAGATACTTTTGCTAAAACGAAATTATTCAATACTTGAATCGAAATGCTTTGAGTCCTTATAATGAACAATGTGTAAACATTTTTTTATGATTTACGTACATATTCATGTATTATCGAAATAAGAACATTGAAATCATATGTACAGAACAATGATAGTCTTACAGAGGCACGTATTGACGAAACCATAAAGTAATCTAATCAATGCAACTGGTATTCAGATACGGAGTGACAGATTGCAACGGAACAGACAGCACAATGAAGCGAGCTACGTTTAAAACAGATCGGTATCTCTAGATATTGTTAGTGCTACTCGCGTGTGAGTTGTTCATTGCCAAGAGGAGTTAGAAATGTATGCGATAACGTCGCCAACTAGTTTAATACTGTCAGTTCTCAACGAACCGTTCACTTTCACCGCTTGTTACCTTCTCTCCGCCTTTATGAATGCCCTGAATTAACGACGCTGTATCGGTAACCCAATGCTTTCGTCAACGTGCGATCCGAAGGCATGGTGTTGCATAAGCAGCCACGTGGAGTCAAGTGCATTGACCTCGGGGAATGTGACGTTGATATCGTTTTACTATCGAAATATCCAGATAAAGACACTGACTGATAAAATTCGGCACATTATATACCAGTGCATCGGTAATGAATTACCAAACTTTTTTTCTGGTTAATATTGCTCAATGGCTTCTTTAATTCACTTCTTCGCAGAAGTCACCCACTTACCGGTTTGCAATTGTTGCATAAACGACCTCGTGATGTCGAAGCGGGTCATTGTCGCGTTCGAACGCGCCGATCGCTCAACAGGTACGTTGCTAGCCAGTTGCAGGTTAGATAAGTAGTAAAGATCGAACCCCAGTCTCCTTGGAGTGTCTGTGACCCCGATGTAAATAACCTGAGGTGCTAGTACTGTAAACAACTAACGCCGTCTGCGTCAATCGCCTGCACGCGGTTTCGCCTAGCATTTGAATTGTTCCTATTATACAACTCTATCGTAGAGCTTGTACTTATTAGTGTTTATTAAAGAATAATTGAGAGAAGATGAGTGAATTTTATTTGTAACTAGTTTTGCCATAAAACGATAAAGCAAAAACAAATTAGATCTAAGGATTTAAGGTTAATAGTCTCTGCAAATGTCGAGTGCTTCGGTAAATTTTAAGTTGTAGACGTTCATGAAGTTAACTATTGTCTCACAGAATCACCACAGAATTATTCTTTACATAAAAATGTATTTGGTGAATTCTACTTCAGACAGTTATTAGCCATTAAACAAATACCGAATTAGATTAACAGACGTATATGTGTCAAATATTTTTTGTGTCTAAGCTATACCAATTCGTTTAAATCGCTCACGAATTATTAACAAATAAATCAAAATTAGGTATGGAACAATTCTAAAGTGTGGAACAAATTATCTAACAAAGTTCAAATTCGTTTACATCGAAGACAAAACAGATTAAACGAGATATTTATTAAACTAAATAAACGAGAACAAAACGTGATCGTGAAAGGTATTGCAAAATATCTTTAGGTACAAATTGTTGGATAGCGTGCTTGCGAAACAAAGAAATCTATTATATATTTTGTACCTATTGGGATTTTTAATCCTCTATTACGGAGATTGAGAGATATAAGTACCTAGTTCGATTTTCATTGTGTATCATCAAATTATAATCTTATAGTGTATTCAACGTACCTACAAAGAATAAAAACCAAACCAAGTTAAGAAATTACTTAATGAAAACCGGACACGCACTGAGGGTCCCGTGCAAGCACACAATATTGTGTTTCTTTTATTGCGTTCTGAATCCTTAGTGCGAGCCCGTTTCACACTTGGCCGGTATTTATAATTTGTTGTTTTACTTTAGATAATCACACCAAGTTTGATGCTTGCATGTATTACCGTTTTTAAGATAACCCAAAAACAAAAAAAAAACAAAAAACTTGTTTATTGTATGGGGAACCCTTAATTTTTAGAGTAAGTTTTTTTTATTATTTGTTAGGATATCCACCATAATAACACATATTCTGTAAAATTTAAACCGGCTACCTATTCCGGTTCATAACAGGAGGCTTATTAACAGGCCGTGTAAACTAACTCTTAAAAACCTCCAACAATCGGTCACTTAATAGAAAAACAAAAGACTAAAACATTTAAAGCGTAACGTATGATATTAAGTATGTAAAATCAGCATGCAGTAACTACACGTAGGTACCTAGGTAGTATATATGTATTTATAATCAACAAAGTAAGGTGACCTATATGATAAGATTACTTCAACGGCACAACTGCACACATAGCATGCAGGTTTGTGTCAATGTGTGAATTCGTGGCGGGCTCGCGTACAATGACATTGTCGACCTTGACTACTGCCTCGTATATCAAGCAGCACTTATAAACATACGCACACAGACGCTCCGCCAGCAGGAATGTATTCGTCACATATATATTTAAAGCTGGCAAATAGGTATTACTCTTCTGAATTTAGATGTACCTATACCTATGCATACATCGCCGCGTTCCTACGAATATAAATATACGCGGGCGTTGTTCTGACATGATAGTGTGCTCCTGCGATTTTAGGCCCATCTCCGACTGGTCCGATATAGAGCAGTTCAACACACGATAAGGTGAATGCCAACGCGCTAGGCAGCGATGCACAACGATCAAGGCCGCAAACGAACAGAATTATCACTACTGAGGTTTGATTGCATACTTGAAAATGAATTGAGCACTGCAGTTTGTATTGCAATTCGCAGTATACATTCATATATTATTTACCAATACAATATTTAAATATAAAATTGTACCTTAGAAAAAAAATATTATATTTAAAAACCACTTGTTTAAATTTCACGGTCTTACATATTTCGTTTTTGATCAGTCAGGATTCATTTTTAACACCGATGGCATTGTGCTGCACTAAATTATCGATTACAGCAGTAAAGTATTAAAACAAGATGGATAGCGCTTAATTTGTTATAATAGATTATAGTCATCCAACAGTAAAAAACGATTTGATCTCACAATAAAATTTTCCTATTACTCAAATAGACACTATGGAATAAACTAAATAGCTTTTAATAAGTTCGTATTATTTAACTAATAAAATTCAAAGAAAACATAGTTATTTTGGCCAAAGACATGACACCATTTCACAGCACTTCATTAATTTTGATAAAACGTTTCTTTTCATCTTTCAAAAATATTCGCTAATAGAGGACGGCATAGGATTCTTAAAAATTACGCTTTTGCCAAATAACTCTTACATGTTGTATATCTGACGTATTTTAAAAGAAATTATGTTCACAAATGTAATAAAAAATAATTTAAAATCAAAAACAAAGTACATATACAACCGAGCTTCAGAACCTAACTACACGTTACTTAAAATTTTGGCAGCCCTGATCGGATTTTTTTTAAATTCAAGTTTTAGCATATTTCCATTGGTTTTAGACACGACTCATATACGTACAGGTTTTAATTAATTAAAGGCAAACTATGTGTAATATTTATGGTTAAATTTAAGATTATTTGACTTTTTTTAGATTGTGGTAAAAAACGAGCTAACAGTTGACCTGGTGGTATATGGTTACTGCATCCCATAGGCTCCTGCAAACACCCCCAATTGAATAAGGGTACAGATGCGTTGTCACTCCTGAGGACTAATATAGAACAAAAGACGTAATTATACTGGCTCCATATACCTTACTAACTGGAACACTCCTGTTTGGTACCTACCCAGACGACACTCATGCAGAGAAGGAACCCAACGGCTAGTAAATTAGCTTGTAGCAACGAAAATCGTATCATACCTACTATAAATACAAATTATTTGGACTATTTGTCTTAAGAATTCACATAACACCATGGCCTCCACAGCCTTTTGAAATATGATTGTAATAAAAATATATCTAAGATTTTTGTGTGCAATTTGTGCAAATTTCGATCAGAGCATATAATACCAGCGGTTGCTCGCGGCTTCGCCCGCGTGGTCCTGAGTATTGTCGCCAAGAGAACTCTTGATTGCGATAAAAAGTATCGTATTTGTACAATCGTTTTCTCTATGTGCCAACCTCACCTGCACATAGTGCACCCTGCTAGCCAACAATTGAGGCTGTGGCGACTGACCAAATCCAGAATAGTAATGGGGAACAGCATCACTAGTGCGAGGATACCGGCACTACGCTCACCAACCCGATTGCCCAAGCTGGTGAATAGAGAAAAACCTTACAAGAAATATGTGCTGGCTTTTGATGACGCTTATTTGGAGAGGCCTATGTTCAGCTTGCTTTGTTTAGGCAACCTAATACAAGTTCTATCAGCTCAGCCTATCATCATCAAAGAACGTTAACAAAAAAAATGGCACCATTAGTTAAATCATGAGCACTCAAGCGATAATGAGTATTTTATGCAGCATTCTCATAAATTACCAGCATAATGGAATTATTTCGCAGAATAATGCGCTGACAGGTGCATCATACCACTTCGTTGTTAAAAGAATTTTGCTTATAAACTGGTTACAAACTTTAATATACACCTAAGCAACCTGGCGAAAACAATTACTATCGTATAACTGTGGGAATAAACTTAGCTGTACTCGTAATCGTTTCGGCCGTTGTACTTGCGTAAAGGTCACCGTAGCAACTTTTATTAAGCTTCAGTTTAAATAGTTTTACTTGAGAGTCTATTTTTCAAGTTACTAGAGAGTATTTGGTTTAATAATGTTTACTTTATTAAGCTTTATAAGAGAAACTGTAAGTAATTTTCTGTGAACCGTAAAAAAAAAAAGAACACGTCGCAACTATCATTCTTATCCTTTATTTAAGTATTACCTAAGCTAAGTATAAAATAAAATCATACACTGCTGGATTATTTTGTACGATTGTCTTAATCGCCGTGCTTGCCTGGAGAATTGAAAATTTCAAAACGGGCTACCGGTCACTTAGACCCTATTGCCCAACAAAACAGTATGTTGTTATATTTCGAAATGAAATTTTACTCTTCTGTTACGGTGTAAGACGGAGTGATCTTGATCTTACCTATCATCACACTGTAAACCGGTACGCTCTTGCAAATAACTCACTTGTTTTATGTCACGAAGTTTAGAAACAATATAACATAATATATATTAGGAACTATATAACTAATATTCAAAATCTCGAGACGTAACGATGACAGTAAAGACATATTTTCCACCATGTTCGATTCAATTTTAGAATGAATATGCTCACATACAATTGACAGAACAATTCACATAGCACTATCTCACATCGTTGTAATGCACGTCAACCCATAATTTACATAGTGTGGGCAGAGTTCGATGATGGCACAATAAAGCGTCTCGGGACAAGCGTGTGGAGGTGGCATAACAACCTTTGCGGTACAAGTCCTAGGACATTGTTAAGATAAATCTTGTTTCAAGTCACGTATTAAGTTTTACATTACGTATATTTCCTCGTTGTTCGGTGTTTTGAATTTAACATCTTTGATATACTTGCCTATGATCTAAATTGAAATAAAAATAACCCATTCCTTAAATTGCATGACAAAAAATATAGAATTTTAAATTAACAAATAATTTCCAGATTATACAACTATAACATAAACAGTTTTTCATAAAAAGAACAAACTTTTGTCTAAAATTATGTGCAAGCTGTCGTGTACTAATAATGCAAAAAGATTAACTTGGAGAATAATAAGGGTGCAATGTCCTTAAATTTCATTAAGTGACTGCATCACCTTCAAAGTCTACTAAAGAATGTTCTTAAACTTCACGTAAACTATTTTTAATTCGATATCATTGGATATGAGTTTACGTGAAGGAAAGCTATTGAGCTTACAGACTTACTTACTCTTAAATGCAGGCAATTCACGTTACTAAATAAATGCCAACCTTCCAACACATAATAAGATCATCGTCCGTTAATGTCGTTTAGAGCGGACAACTTCGAAGTTGGCGGTGCCTATTTTAAACAGTCACATCATATACAAAGACTTTGACAACAATGCTTTTTAAGAAGAGATATTAGCGATTCCGTTATTGCACAAATGATTTAGATGCTCAAACGAGATCCAGCGCGCGTACGCTTTAAGATTAACTATCTCAAAAAGATACTTGACGAGATAAATAAAATAATTACGCATTATAAAAACAAGTCCAATAAAGCAGTCATTATTTAGCACGATTCTTTTAATACAACAAATCTGTTCGATCTTTTCAATTGCCCAGGCACGCGGCGCTTAAAAAAAACGTTATAATTTTTAGGGCTCGCGTTAGATGTAATTCTTTAGTATATTTCTATATATAGGAATTCTCGCAATGTCATGTCAGTCATGGGAGTAAAATTTGGGCACACGTAAACATACTGCAGCTGTATATCTCTAAAAATCAGAAATTTTGTCTTTAAGATGTAGAGATGAACTTTTATAAACACACGCTCTTGTTTTTGGTGACGTTAATGCAAGCGTTTAGCCGTTTAATATTTTCAATTACAAATTAACCAGAAGAAACAATGTCATTCGTTGAAGGGAATACGTCATTCACGAGACACTTTCAAGAGTATTTCTTTTTAAGTATAGTCAATAGATTAAAGAATATTAATGAAAAAATATTTCCTCTATTAGATATTCATTGTTGATGGAAAACGACAAGGCGCGTAATGGAAAATAATTATGACACTCGTGACCGTGATATTAAAACATGTATCGTGGGGCATGTAAGTTATTACATGTAACGTATGATAAGTGGCTCTTGTAATAAAAAGCTGTGATATTGGAAGTTGCAAGATATTTTCACTTGCACCCAGATAAAGTTATCGAACATGCTGAAATTCAAGAATGAATTGCGTATTAGATAAATGTTTTTTTATTTTGATTTAAAAATTCGAATGCCCACCGAATAAATTCTAAAGCGAATAGACAGTATACAGCAATGGACACCAACCGCGGTGTTGGTTGAAATTGAGACTTGATTTATATCAAGGCACCATCTCGGCGTTCGCGGCGGACTCGAGCGGAGATAATGGAGGTAACGAGCGACGCGATGGCAGCGCGGGCGCGGCGGAGCGAGACGCTCGCCCGACCGCATATCCGCCGCGATACCTCTTTCCTAGACTCGCTTTACACTAAGAGTTAAGAAAAACCATGGGACAATAGAATACTTAGCTGTTTCATGGACACTCTGAATCAACTATGGGGATAAAATATATCAGGATTATGTTCCGTTGTTTTCTTTTTATTCATGTTTCAGTATTTTGTTGTTTCAATACTACTACAAAAGGGGTTATGATACTATGCTAAAGCTATATACTACTGCTTTCAAAGGTTTATTTTTTAACTTTCAGAAGGACGAAAAGAGGAATGAGGAAGCCTCTGGGATATGCTGAGTCGTGGTAAGTGTAGATCTTTGTAACAGGTATTTGTTTAATTGAATCAACAAAAGTTGAAGAGTATGATTCGTAAGTTATAAATAAGCTGTTTATGTAAGAGACTTAAACAACGACAGAGTTATACAACAAACTTAAATAAAATATTAAAACATGTGACGTGCTTGGTTACGTTTGTCTTGTGTTATTGGATACTACATAGTAATTTCAGGCATCAACAAGTACCTAGTAGCAGTAAGAAAAGAGTGGCGATGGGCTAACACCCGCGTCACATCATTAATCTGTAAAATCACACTCTGTTATTTTTTAATACGGTTTCATTTATTCTAGACATGGTTACCAATAAACGAAACCATATCATGGATTTAGAAAATAACACGGTATGAGTTTATCGAGGAATAGGTTATTCCTCAGAAAAACACACGTAATGAAGTTATCACACAGAATTGTTATGAAACATTATTATGCCACAGCGGATAAGGCCTCTATCAAGTTTCAATAAAGTATAGAAATAAACAGTTTTTGGGGTGCCTACTAATAATTCCTATCCATTGCAATTTTTATACCTTTTTATACCTCGGCCTATCCCGTGAAGGATTACAAGTGTTATTAAGATTACAGCAGTAAGCAAAAAAATTCATGTGTTGCATATTATTAATAATAATGTAATATATAGTCGTAGTTAGACAGCCATACAAATAGTCGTATACTCGTAGACACCTTCGTAACTACTTCAAGCAAAGTAAATAACTATTGAATCGTGATAGAGTAATGAGACACGGTCGGCTCTGTACTCGAGTGTCAACCTGTGCCAACGAACCCCAGAGGTTAACAATAACAAATTCCGAGATTTGAATTTCGTTTACAAGTTATCTCATTACAAGTTGAAACGTTTGTTCATAAACTTTGATGAAGTTATTATTTCACTGTAACCATTTTAGTTCGAGACTTGAATTTTGAAAGAAAATCTTACACTGTGTTTCAAAATTCTTCTACTTCACATTCAAGTAATACGCAAATAGTTGTAATCTTGATTTAAAAATTGTAAAGGAGTGAATAAAAATAATTAATCAATCAATTACTAATTCATTGCGCTGGGTCAAAATACGTTGTCTGACTTTTACATTTTACGTACGCGTGAGTTTAGAAACTGCAGGGGTCAGACCGACTATTAGATTATCCAAAGGGTTGGCAAATCTAAGCGCTGGTAATAATGAAAATAATTGAACCCTTCCCAATGGGTCCTAAGCGACAGCTGCTAAATGCTGTTTGGTCTGCATTCAGTAAAGTTATTTTAATACGTTATAGGATAACACTACTAGCCGTTATACGTTACGTTATAGAATAAATTCTGATATAAAAAATGTATGTTTAAATTTTATTTCTAAATGTAGTATAACCTATTTTCCATAAATAATGCGTAATTTATTACCTTCACTGTTTTATGAGTCCTATACAAACACTAATTCGTCCCTGGGTTATTACAATTAATTTGGATTAATAACGTATCAACAAAACAACATTCGGTACGATTTGGACGATATTCGCTAGCGAGAAAAGTATGTTAATCCTTACATTATGATCTCAACATGAATAAATTGTACCTACTACAAAGTGACATCGATTCATTTCGATCACGACACAGTAATATTTGAAAACAACAACATCGTACGACCATATCAAATGTAACTGAAACTGTTGAGCTGATTTATTACTCCTTATATAACGTATTATTATTTTATTTAAAACAGATGAAGTCATAAGCTATCTTCTCTACACTGACTCGGAGGGGTCAGAGACCTCTTTGATTAAGGAATCATCAATCATGATCGTACCTACTCGGGAGGATATCACGTTTTACACGATTGGAAGACAACTTTACACATACAAACATATAATCAATATTTATTTAATAAGAACACCCATATTTTGTTTGATCCGGCGCATACATAAAACTCTAAATATCACCATATATTTTTAATACGATATCTATGAGATATTGAAAGTGGGTACTACTACGCAACTTTTATAATAGGTATTAGATTTTAAGCGTAAGTCTCATAAGACCTACCTAGTCTGTGGCAGACCTATCTATTGTAATCGTGCTAGTTTTTTCTTCGAGTTTTTAATTCAATTCGTAGGTAGGTATAAACATACATATGTTAAAAAATAAATATACCTATTTTAAATCAATGGTAGATCTTGTCATCGGTATGGCGTGGCGTTAACGAAAAATAGTAGGTTAGGTAGGTATTTAATTTTCGAAATTCAAATCACACGCAAATCAATTTCGAGCGAGTCAGTCATATTCAAGCTACCTTCAATGAGGTCCGTAACCCTAACGGCCCTGCAATGCGACAATTGATGGTTATGCAAAGCTAGAAACAAATTATAATTTCCGGCTGAGTGAACAAAAAAAAGTACAAAGCCGGTAACTAGTGCGAGTACGCGGTGCCTCGCTTTGCTACTATTTATAATGCGAGGTGTCAAAAAACCAATGCGACCTTGGCGCCCCCGCGCGTCCGATGTTACGTTCACCTCTACTCAGGTGGGGCCCGTGGGGCTCTATAATACGCCATATAGATATCTCGACAAATTTTTGCGACGAGATTACATCTTTTTAGATGATGGCGATCTATGCTCTCAATAGGTTACGTGAGAACTTTACGCATCTGAAAATTTACAAATACGTTTGTAGGTGTTATTTAAAGAAGTAACGATGTCGAAACATAAAACTGTTGAAAATTTCGATGTTGTACAAGAAATAATTATGTCCCTTAAGATTAGTGCAAGTGCTATCTAGGTGTATTAGTTATACAGCATCCGCTTCAAGGTAGGATAGAAATTCTTACACAATTTTTCTTGTTTTTCTTCTTAGTACGTATAATATCTAATAATAACAATAACCCGCATATTCTGTTACGTGCTTTAAACTCATGTAAGTTATCTGTGATACTTTTAATTCCCCGACGCTTATAGTAAATTTTATTGACGCATTAGCCGGTCGTGATGCGGGCCACTATTAAAATAAGGATTATATTCATGTTACGTTAGAAAACAATTTTAATCCGAGTTAAGTGAGTACTTCCTCTGCCAACGAAAATAAAAGTTGCCAACTAAAGAAGTTTTTACTTCAAATAAAATTTTATACGCGACAAATATAAGTTTTTGTTATTGTAGTATCTAAGTAAAGTCCAATTAAGTACTTCAGTCATCGCAAATTTTAAACAAAAGCGCAGTAATCATTCTTTATCAGTTTATTTAAATCGTAAATATCCATATCTATAAATATTTAAATATCGTAGTAAATACAATCTATTAAATCAAACACCATAAGGATGGTAGATGAGTTAGAAAATAACATTCGTGTAAGGTCAAACTAGAAAAAAAATTATTCAGACTAACAAAAAGAAACTTTTTTGTGCCCAAAAGGTAAAAGGACGAATAAAATTATGTAACAGCCTGCAATTGTCCTACCACTGGGAAAAGATCTCTCCTCAATATTTTTGAGCAAAGAAGGGTCCACTACGAAGCACCAGTGCGGGTTAGTGGACTTAGCACGTCCTCTTAATATATATAGGTTTGATAAACGTGGTAAATTGAGCACATAAAATTGCTTTTCATAATTTTAGTGGTGCTGGTAACGGAGATATAACCCATGTCACTCGCGTACTAAGAAATTAAAGCGAGCGCTCTGATACCAGGATACCGCGGCTCAAATAAGCGGCAAATCTATTATGTAAAGACAGGCAGGCCTTTCTTTTAAATTTCTATATTCGCTCACTTCCAAGTTGTTAATATTAAGACTTGTTGGTAAATGCAACGTTTATTACTTTATTACATAAACATGTTGCAATCACCAGCCTCAAGATCACAGAAATGGTGGTCTATTAACCTAAAATCGAAAAAATTCAAATGACTTCGTAGCTCAATTAAAAAACTTATAGCGGAACCGACTTGAGAAGGCCAGTATCGGGACAAAAGTTTGATAGTTAAGACCAACAAAATTATTTAAACTTAAACCAAAGTTAAATCTCTAAATTGACAGTTAAATTAGTCCTTAATAAAGTGGAAAGTACAATAATGTATGTTTTATTCACATACATTATCTAATTAATTTAATGAAAGCATATACGCCGCGCGTAAAAAGCTTTAATTGTTAAGATTTAGTCTGCTAGAAAGCCATACCTAGAGAAAAGTAGATACTCGTAGCCGTAATGAAACAATAAGTCAATTACTGTGTGTAGAACGTAAATTCAGCGCTTCGCCGCACTGAAGGAAAGTTTTGATCAAAGAGGTGCTGTTTTATATCATAATTCATTCTGTATGATTTCATTTATCTTCATTTTATGTCATAATAATTTTGCGAATGTGGGATGCAAGGGAGAATGTGCAATCTCTTTCTTCAAACGCCAACATACTGCACTTGGCGACTCTGGCGACCGAGTGAAATCGGAAAAACCGTTCAAATTAGCTGAACCCCAAGCCCACAGACTATTAAGGGCAACAGCAACACGAGTGCCAGGGTATCGGCAATACATAACCCGTCTGCTCATTATGGTGAGTATGGGCAAATCCTTCAAAAATAGATTTCCGTCTTGCTGGTACATTCTAGGAGAGAACTATGTTCAACGGTGGGCTTAATATAATTAATTGTAATTTAAGTAGTACCATATTTTAATCCAATATTAAAATCGAACGTAGGCGGTAGAGGATTGCAGTTAGAAAAAAAAAAACTTCAAAAAAGACAACAATAAGGTTCTTGGTATTTGTATGGCCTAAAGATAATTGTCCCGGGTCTTGGTGTTTGTGCTTGTGCAATTTGTGTGAATTATCACATTTACGATACAGGGCAAATCCTAGATTTTTAATGACACATTAAATATAATGCTTTATAATATAATAACAGGCTGAGATAGAATAAAAATAGAATAGAAATCGAAAAGGAATTCAATGTAATGATGTAGATATTAAAAACACCTTTACTTTTTCTAAAGATAACGTGTTTTGTCTAAAAGAAAAAGACGCTCGCAATATTAAAGTCGCCCGGTGTCGGCAGCGGTAGTCTGCAGAAAATTAACTTTAAATAAGAAGGCGAGACTGTTCATAACTAAAAATTACATGCAATTTATGCCATTCTGTAACTTTGCTAAACGCTCTAAGAATTAATCTTATTGTCATAAGAATAGATAATAAAAAAATATATTCACGTTTTTATTCTGTCAAAATTCTCGCTAGCTTAGTTAAACAGAATTAAAACTAGCATCCGGTGTGGGAGTTATTCAAAAATTTCAGAACTTTTTGAAAATATTTTCTCGGTGTCCACTTACAAAGGAGATAATTTTATAATAATTATTTAATGGTTGGTTGGAAAACTTAAAATCGCTCTAATTTAGCTTGAATTCTCTTTTTCGGTCATTTTCTCTACTTACCTTTTACACTTAAGTATGTGTCCTGTTATGCGTATGAAGTTTCATTAAAATCGGTCTTGGACTTGAAAGTTTGTAAATGCACTTAAGGGAAACACTCGGTGGCTATATCAAGTTTACAAGCTTGTAAATATACGTTTTAGTATTTTATTATCAATGCCAATACAGACAATGTTTACTTCGATAGCAAAACAGTTGCAAGACTTTTACTCTAACAATCCAAAAAACAAACAAATCCAACGCGAGATACGCTCGCCCTGAGAGTGTCCACTGGTCAAAATTGCCGTAAAGCGATATTTTCCACGGGCGGCTTGTACGTGAACTCTCACCATAATGAGCAGACCGCCGGCCTCGCACACACCGCCGGGCTTTGTAGTAATTTACCATTCGAACCGCGGTTGTATGAAGCTTTGTCTCTGTGGGGTATTTATTCACGTATTACTAGATCGGTGAAGGGCTACACTCTCGCATAATACTTGCGTAAAATAACAGCATAATGCTATTTTACGCAGTGTAATACTGAATGAATCATACCGTATTTCGTTTTTACCATAACCACATAACACAATCACTGTGATTGATCACATAACACAATCACACACGGAGATCCATTTACTGGTAATGCATTCCATTTCACTCCTCTGGGGTGACGACTAATCTAACATTCGATTCTCAAACCTTTCTGGTGGCATAACTTAGAAACAATTTAAATTCTTTTGTTGAGTCATGTCACAACTTATCTAAATCAAGGATATCTATCCTCTTCTGCCTACTATGGGCTGTAGCGACCACCTTATGGATTGTGTGCTCGTTGGTTAACCATATTATAATTTAAAAGAAAAAAGGTGTTCTAATATAATGTTTAAATATCACCTAGTTTGGTTTTCAAACTACAAGTAGGTATATCACTTAAGTCGTCCCGACAAGGGGTTTGCGACACTCGAACTGTATGTAGTCAATTAAAAAAAAAACAGGCAAGACTGAAAATTAGATCATTCGCATTAATATCGCAGCATCGTATACTTCGATACATATATCATGCGTATGGCTTGTCTGTCGATGCGATATACCATCAGAAGTGGTATTTAAACCGGTCGGACAGGCGGGCCGGTCTCTTCGTCGAAACTGTTGCATCCAGCAGTCTTAAAATTGTTTATGCCGTATTACTTTACATGGTGCAGTGATAACCTTAAATGGAAAGAAAACGATTCTTAGCGTTCGCTTTTTAAGTTACTTTTGATATTAGCTTATGGTTACCGATGAGGACGAATTTAGACCTTATTATTACGTGCCTAAAGTCCTTTAACTAAGCTCGCAGTGTATTTTTCGTAATGAATAATAAACCTTATCTAATCAGTTGCAATAATTAAAACTCTACTTTGCGTGTCTCTTAGAACCGGATCGGATTTTTAAGGGCAATAAATATACGAATTCCAGTCCCAATGACCGCAATAATTTACCAAACGTATTTGTAAAGTTTTTGAAACCGTGGGTACAATTCAAGATTATATTAACATTCATTAATTTACGTCCAAGCAATACAAATAAGCGTAACTTGCGATATCATGTTTCAGTGATAAAAAAATATGAGAATATTGCTCTATTTAGAAAAGTACTTGTATGTACTGTACTTTAATATCAAATTATAAAAAGTAAAATTTATTTCTTGTTATCCATACCCTACAAAAAATATTTACGTTCACGTTCATCAATAATACTGTTTTCGTGTTTATAAATACCCACAAAAAAGGTATTAACGCTGCGAAAAGGCCGCAAAAGTATCTATTTCTTCGCTAATTTGTTGTGATATCAAATTCTCTTTTCATGATAAAAATAGATCACATCTTTGCCGTTGCTATTCAACGATTGTTGGTTAATAGGAGGGAGCGGCCCTCCAGCCCCTCTCGTTACGCCTTCCATCGCTCTCCCTCAACGTCGGATGATAGATTAAGTATTGTGCTATTCTGGCAACACGTACGTCACGATAAGTGTTTGGAAGTCTTCGTGGCCATAAGGATTATTCTGATAATGTTGGCTGTCATATATATTGTGATAAGACCTATCGTACATCTACGATAGAAAGACACAATGAAATATTACAAATAAGTAGATGTTTAATATGCATGCGTTTGTAAGTAAAATTAAGTAAATGTACCTAGTATGGCCATAAGTTCTGTAAGACATGAAAATGCAAATCTTTTTTTAAAAAAACCGTAATAATAATAAAACTCAGGTCTGATGGTTTCCGTCTGGTTGAGTTATATTGTATTTATTTCATTTAACTTTAAGTATTTTATTAATAATATATTTTGAGATAGCTTATTAATTTTATAGTATTTTATGTACGTTATTATATTTATATATACCACCCAACCATACGTGTACATATTTATCAAAGTCTTTAATTAATTTAAAACAATTTTAATTTATATTGGTCGCTTTTGGTTTTGATACAGGCATTGAATCTCTGCCCACGAATCGATGGATTTACCCCCTATCTTTATAGGGAATTTAGCCACTGACAGTAGTTTTAAAGATTTCTTGAGACTCAATGTCCGGAACGAGACACGATCTGGACTGTACGAGGGTCACTTTTCAACTCTTGTGAAGTTCCGAACGTTGTTCTCGAGCCAGGTTTGAGTTGTCTTGTGCAGTCTTGCTGGATAGTTCACAATACATTTTATAAAGAATCACTCAGAGATTTCACTACACGATCTATAGTTTATTGTCTTGATAAACTTCGACAGAAGTCCTAGTAAATTTTTCAAAAAAAATTAGCATCATGACTCCTTGATAGGACACCCCCGACCAAACCACGATTGATGCAGGTTGAACTTTTACAAGTCGCGAGTCTTATTTAGAGCTGTGAGCACACACTGTGTCATTTTGCTTGTAGTAGTGCTCGTCAATCGTAAAAATAGTTTCATCTGTAAAGAGCAAGCCTTTTGATCGATTACTCTCTTAAGGTACAGGGACTGATTTATAGCATGTTCTTCATGCATGCATGAGCTTCAGCTCTTGTCTAATAATTCACGAAAGGTCATAGCGGGAAGCTTTAGTTCACGCTATAATTTTTTTTGTTTCCCTAAAGGGTTTTGCCGAATTCTGACTTTCAGTGCACTGACACTGACTGCAATGTTCGCAGGCTGTCTGTCTAGATTTAAGAATTGTTGGTATACCTGTCGATAATGCGACACAAACAAGCAGTTGATGCCTAATTTTTGAAATGTCATAAAAATTACTGACAGCACTTTGTGTGCTTTACTCATCTCTGTAATTCTGTTTTCTTTGACGACTCACACCATAACGTAATTTAATAATCAAGATCAATAATAATATGTGTCATGTCGGCAAATCGATTGAAGCTTCTTACTTTATAATCGCATTCCATTTTTTAATACAGAAGAAAAGGGCTATTAACATTGTAACATTATTAATGGCCACACAAGTTAACTAAAAACAAAATAATATATTAGAATCAACCTGAATTGCCGCAAACATGCAAATTTTGGACTATAGTGTTATCGAAAACAAATTAAAATTAACCGCATTAGATTCAAGTACCAAGTTTTCGCATGGCAAGTTCAAGTAAATTTTCCACCGTCACCTTGAACGTGTACGGGCGTGATAATAATTACTTATTCGATGGTGATCCTCCCACAGTATGTTACTAGGTAGGTACCTGTTCATTTAGCGGACACTAATCAAACATAGGCTAGGGAGTTGTTTACGTTTAGGTGGGGCAATGGGCTAGCTATCTGATATATGCTTGTAAAGTAGAAGCGCAAGCAAACTCATTTAATGAATGATGAACGTACAAAAGTGTCGTTTATAAAATAAACATTAAATACATATTAAGATTATATTGACAGGAAATGCATCGATCGATCGATAGTCTAGAAATATATAAAACTTCGGATTTCCACTTTCCTTTGTTGTTACCGCGTTTTGTATATAGGTAAATATAGGTACAATTAAATTTAAATTTTGACGCCGACTGTACCCATCTGACGTATTTGAATCCGTCAGTCGCCCACAGACAATCTGTCATTCCTATGACACTAACACTAACAAACACTCACGAAATACACAGTGTGCAGTTCGTGTCGTGGCAATATCCAAAAAAGAAATAATATGTGGTAATGCATTTTGCGAGGAAAATCATTCGAACATTGCATTAACACAGCGTGTAACGCAATGCGATGTTCGAAAGTCAAGTCTCATGAATCGAAACACATCGTTGATATAAATAAAATAAATAATAATTGAAGAAAAATTTCTAGATTATATTTTTAGAATTGTAGCGGTGAATTTACCTACTCTTGTAATTTAAATATAGGCGAAAGTGTAATCAAAGTAAAGCAAGTAGGAACAATGTCCCACATCCCGCTTGTGTAAAATTATTATTCGCATTAACAAACGTAAACAAAACGTTTGTGATTATGTGTATTGTGTACGGGCAAGGAGACATCGGCTCGCGGCGCCCGGTCAAGGTATCCGGGCCAAAGGTCGATGACAGCGCCGTATTGCCTCTCGGCCTCTATCTACACTCCAGCAGCTTACCGCCAAAATTTATGTAAACATAAGAATCAATTGAACTCTTATCTAAAAGTTAGCTCTCTGCAGCAGGGCCAGGCAGAGGTCTAATGGAAGGGCTAAATTTATCAAAAAAACCTACCTATTTCATTTATATCTACTAATGACTAAGATTATTATCTATTACTTCTTACATTATATATTTAACATTTTCAGATCAAAACCAACCTACTTTATATTTGAAAGAATAACAACAAAGCTGCTGACCTGATGAAATGGATTCATTTTCTGATTTAGGCGTCGTGGGTGGCATCGGCAATGGCATAGAAGGCAGAGGTTGAGTTGGCGGCTGCTGTTGCTGTTGCATATTGCATGTATTGCCAAGCAACGACTGTGCTGTATTGTACGTGATGCCATCGTCGTATCCCCATAGCTCGAGCCCCCCGTATTCCGGCGAGGCGAGCGACTCAGGCGACATAACCATAGCCGGCGGTAAACCAAAAGTAGAGGATGAAGTCACTTCAGACGAACTTTCTTCTAGCATTCGCAGCGAATGAAAGCCTCCGTTATTGGACCAGCGGCGTCTCATGTCGATGAGCGCGTTACACGCACTCGAAGCCACGGTCGCCGACGGACATCCTCTGGACCTCCTAACACTTCACTTTTGCCTCGCACTGAACTATAAAAGAGCTATACAAGCGACATCCACTCGTCTACGCGGCGTCAAAACCGTAACGAATCGTTTTCCACCTTTTCGATAGTTTCACTGAATAAGACTAGAAGTCTTGTAATTATAACTTTTTCTGGACACTACACAATACGTGCAACAGGCGAGATTAGAGTCACGTCACACAACTTTGAAACTTGTTTGATGATGTAGATGTTACCGCGTTCGACTGCGACAAGAAATCGAGCACGTTGCGCGCGCGCGACCGTCGTCAACGGAGTACATAGAGCGAGCGAACGAGCGACGCGGCCGGCCGCTCTCACTGCCACGGTCGAGCGTGACGTCACGCCTCCCGTCCCGCCCCCGTCGCCCCGTCTCCGCGCCGCGCAGCCGTGGCACAGAAAGTCAAGTCACCGGCGACATAATGTAGCGCGCCGATAACACCCTTGGTGAAATTTATGAAGCAGCTCTACTCTACCTACTTGCCTTATCAAATCATCTTCGCTGCTTGTTACGCAACTTTTGAACTTGAGAAAGTAATTTGTATTTTAGGCTATTTATATTTCATCGTAATATTAATTATGCTTTTCAGATTGGATATTTTAACTAAGTCTTATTTCAGTTAAACCACTATCTACTCAACAGATTGTCCAAATATTCATGTGTTCGATATCACGTCATTTAATTTAATTTGCCCATTTCATTAATAGGCTGCTGTTCATAATAAAGTATAATACAAATCAATAGTAAAGAGTTATAATGTCATTTAACATAAATTGTCATGATTGCTTTTCAATAAATTAGAATAGGCGCCAACCTTTACTGGAGAAGCGTGATTGACTCTTCCCAGCTCCAAGCTCTCACAAAAAATATTTGAGATGAGGCCTATCTCGATGTGGGCTGCTGCATTTATAGGCTGCTGTAATTTAGAACTTAATAAAAAATATTAAATAAAATCATAAATATTTCAGCTTTATAAATGCCTTAAATCTTTAACGCCTAGGCGATGGTTTATAACATGAAAAGGGATATACATTATAAAAGCATTCTACCTAGACAACATTTTCAAACAGAAAAAAATCTTTAAATTCTTTAGATCTCTCGTTTCTTGTAGGTGTCTTAGGCGAAAATATTTGAGCATAAGCTATTTGTTGCTTTTACGCATTATCAATTATCAATATTACTCTACTTTTTTAAGATTTCAAATAGTAGAAAACAAAGTCGCAATCCGCGTGTGTTTGGGCATTCGTTTATAATTTCCGAACTTCTGAGTGGATTCCATTGCGGCTTTCACCATAATTCAGATTTCGACTAAGGTGTATATGTACAACACGTTCACATTTAGTATATATGTTACATATTTGTGAGTGCTAAGTCGGTCGCGATTTGATAGTATAACAATAAAACAAGAACTAAGTATGCGTTGTTATTCGCTATGTGTTAGTTGATTTATCTATCATATATATCTTATATTATATCTTAATTTCATCGGCCACGAGAAGTCTACCGAAGGAAAACTCAAGAACAATGGCCGGGGTCTCCGTCTTCGACAGACAGCGATTAACTACTTGTTCTATACATGTATACAAATAAATAAAATTACAGTTTCTATCTGTGATTTTGGAATAACAGTTTCACTTACTGTCTTTAGTATCATAGAGCGCGAGTGACCTGGGTGCGATCCCCGGTGCCAGCACCACTAAAATTGTTGATAACAAATTTAAGTACTGTATTTTTCACGTCGTTTATTTTTTCACATCGTTTTTTTTTTCGGTAATTTTCTCATTCGGTCAGCAGAGGACTCCACAAAGGCTGATAATGATAACCAACCCTCCATGCCTTGTTTGGTTAGTATGGGCAAAACTTTCAAGCAATGTATGACGGCTTTTGCTGGCGCTTTCTAGGAAAAGTCTGTGTTCAGAAGTAGACTAAAATAGGCTGATGCAGTAGTAGTAGGTGTGGCTGATGTACCCGCTTACTAGGATTCGGAGCGCAGTATGAACTTCGGTAATTGAAATATGACGCGAAGATTAGACTAGGGGCTTATGTGAAACGAAGTCATGTTCGCCGAGCATCGAATCTCGTCATCGCATCACGTGTTCGCAGAGCGTTGACCCTCTCGTGTTTTGGAAATACGTACTCGTTATGCGCACATAGTTTCCGTATAACAACACAAACATAACAATTTATCTATAAATTTCTGTGCATCGTAAATAATTTTGTTGGAAAAATGTATAATTTATTACAGACAATTTAAAGCAAACTAATCGCACTTATTTCGTAGGTGTTAAGCGATTTTTAACATTTGACAAGCACATTTATTTTCACACTTTTCTACGTGTCCCCGATGACGCTCTTAAAGTGTTATGGCAAGATAGTTGATGAATTAAATAAAATATTCATTTAATTCAGCATAATTTAAAACTATTTCGAAGTCAGTGGACGACGAAAGCAAAAAAATCCATTTGACTTGTTTTTCTGTAACTTTGTAAATATTCGTGACTCCTCGAAAATGGAAAGAATGTTCAAAATGGAAGAAGAAAATTAATTTAATATCTTATATTGTCATTCTTTTTCATTTATTTATTTTTTGACTAACTCTATAAGGTTTTTTTTTAAACCGTATTATATTAGCAGATTTTACATTTTAATGCTATAAAATATTTACGACTCAGAAATTGTCATTTCGTCGTTTTAAGATACGTAAAAAATGTGTATTTACAAATACCTATCTTAATACCTACAGGCGTATTTCCTTTCTTTCCTACAAAGTTCTTAGCGGAACAAAAGGGAATAAATTTAACATTGTTTTGTGAAATTTTGAAAACAAATTTCACTATTACCAACCAAGTTCACTCAAAGTCAATAAGGTCGCATCCGACCTGTATAAAGATTCTATTAGGTAGAAGACAAATACATGGCAGCCTTCTAATTTATAATATAAGGCTGCCATGTATTTGTCTTTACATGTTATTATAAATATTTATTTATCATATGGCCTAGAACTTAAAATTTCTTATGTAACCTTTTTATTAATTTGATTTTTTATAAGAATGACATCGAAATTCAGAAATAAACAGGTTTTTCATTTACCGTTTCATCGAATATCCGTGTCGCCTTAGTGGGACCAAAATGAATTATTAAAAACAATTTAAAAAATTAACGAATGGGAAAAAATCAGGACATTTTCCTACCAGTGGGACGAACTGGAATACACCATAGCAAGGAACAAAAATAAAAATTAAGAGTATTTGTTGATTAGTATCAAACACTAAAGTTAGAATAACTTTCACTCGAAACTTTTATATTCGAAGAAGGATATGAACAACGTTTATGTCGTTGATTTTGACTTTTCACTGATGAGCGTTAATACCAGTAAAAAAGTTCAGATGTTAACAATTATACTATCTCAGGTAAAAGTTTCACAGGACATTTAAAAAAAATCACATGTTAACTTTTTGATGAAATATTTACCAAAATAACAACGTGCATTAGAGTTCACTGCCCTTTTATAGCGGCGTAAGAATTTGGCACCTTCTTATTATCCGTGGGTTTCATAAGAAACTACTAAAGGAAAAGACTTAAAAATCACATAGCACTCTCCGGCGACGTGGTTTACCAACCGACATATTCTATCCTATTCTCTCGTGGAGAAGCGAAAAATGAGTTGCGTAAGCCTGTTATGCTTCGCTGAATCGCCAGATAGAAATCTGTTGTCTCTGCCTACCCTTATGAGTGAGGCGTGAGTGCCCACATAATATTCGTGTTATTAGATAACTCTTAACGTTTAACAATACAATTTCTATTGTTGCAACACCACATGATGTAACTAAGAGTTTTTTATTTTAAAGTTTTTTTAAAGCTTTTTATTTTAAAGTCTACGTATTTACGTAAGAGCAATTATTTATAAAAGTAATGCAACAAAATTTGCTACCAATTTAGTAAACAAACGTCAAACCCAAGTAAAGGTTTAAAGTTCATTTTCAGGGTTCCGTATTCTAAGGGTAATAGGAACTGTCACTTGTTACTCTGTTGTCTGTCTGTCTGTCTGTCTGTGTGCCCGAAGTATGTAACGAATCTCTAGCTCATAAACGGAATGAGTTACAGACCTGAAATTTGAATATTTTGTGAAGACTGTTGACCCAAAACCAAATATCGAATTAGAAATTTAATTATACTATTTTTCAAGTAGTAGAGTATAGATGTATTTTTTATTTAATTTGAAATTATGTGGCATATACTGTATTTAAACAACAAATACTGAAAACACCGATTCATAATGTAGATTGTAAGCTCTGAAAAAACAAACGAAACTTTTTTCCCGGGTTGTTGTTGTTGTGTGGTTGCATGGAACTCTCGGTGCGCGGCTCCGTCGCAAACTTGGCCAGTTTTTTTTAGTTTCGACAAACTCTCAAAAACGTTCGTCAGATCGTGGATATGGTAAGTCAAGCGTGCAAAGTATTCGATTGTCTCTTTCTACCTCTTCCGTATCGCATTGCTAGAGCTAACTTTATTTTCTTGAAACGTAAATTGATTTTAATTAATTGTAAAAAAAGCTTCAGTAAGTTTATATATAATTTGGCACACTTTTTTTCATTGTACAGATTGGAAATATTTATCTATTAAAATATTGCCTGCCCGTAAAAAGTAAACATAACTAGTACTACTCGAACACGTACTCACATAAAAATGATTTTAAGAAATACACATAAACAACTACAAGTTGCTAGTTACGTGGGTTACACAATTGTTTTTTAATTAATTTACTTTAAAGACCTTTCTGTTACTCTGTACAATATAGTACGATTCGTTGCTGCCTTTGTCACTGACATGTTAAATACATACTTAATGAACAGAGTAAATTAGTTTTACTAAACAGAGTCATCAATAAATGTTTTGTTGAAAAACGTTTCCATTAGACTTAAATTGGATGATCACTTCTACGAGGTCGCAAGTTATTTTATATTATTTATCCAAACATTTATTTTATTGATTTTTATTCTTATTAAGTGAGAAAATTTTGCGTATCGGTGTTAAAATTAAATTAAATTAATGCCTTTTAACATGTCGTAAATATATTGAAATATTGGAAAATAAACTAATAACTGCTATTTAATAATTATTATTTTATCATAATGATGATTTATATTTACTTGACCTAGAGCCATTTCCCTTTACTATTCCTATACTATTCGTAGATTTGTGTATAAATATTAACGTTAAAGTGAAAAGTCAATTAGGTCTTTACTTTTTACCTTTTTTCGCTTTCGTCATAGATGACGTGAGAAAAATCCTTACCTGAAACAAAGATAACATTTAGACCAACAAACTTAGACATAACAGAGCATTTTTTAACATTTCTACTTAAGAATGTAGACATGTTTCAGAACGTAACATTTGAAACAACAACTCCATAAAAAAGATGATCTATCAAGCAAGATTTGCAAAGGATATTTGCTATTAAGTGTTGCTTTCTTAGTAGAGCGCACTCCGTATAACCCGGCTGTGTTGAGAGAGTTCTTAGCTAGTGAAGTTTTTATCAATTCGGCCCACGTTTGCAAACAGTCGAGTTGACGTAGTTGTCGTATTTTACTAGCGATGTGCAGGCGTATAAAAAAGTGGACGCGGCGGAATGGTCTGCTGAAGCGCAATTAAGACCAAGGTCTCCGGGTTATCAAACCCGTGTCGGCGACTCGAAGCTGTGGCAAAAAATGTAGCGAATAATGAAGTCGATGGTATTAAAAGATAATGGCAGGGTTAACACGCCGGCTGCATAGTCTTAAATAGCCGCATAGTTCATCCTTTGTGCTAACATACGAGCACAGAAGGAAAGGAAACCTAAGAATAATTTATAGGCAATAAGTTCATTTTATTTTTGTACAAACATGTTAGAATGAAACGATTATCGTTTCATTCTAACATTCAATTCAAATAAGCAAATTCCAATATTTGTAATTACGCGTTAATATTTATATAGTTATTTTGAAAATAAAAGCAATATTTTAATCTTCGTAAAATGCTTAATTTGTATTAAACACGGTTGAAACCGGCGTAAGAATCTGTCACTCTCTCTCTTCCCGTAGATGTAGTAAGAGGCGACTATGGGGTAAGCTTCAAAATTCGCAATGACTATTGACAAATGCCGTAATAACCGTCTCAAAAAACACCCGAACAAAAATAAGCAGAGCGATAACGGGCAGCAGCGTCTGTGGTGCGAGGTGTCTGATACTGTGATCGCCAATCCGCGTGCCAAGCGTTGCGATTATGGCAAATCCGTCTGATGGGAGAGGCCGTGTCCTGCAGTAGACTATTAAATTAAAGTAAGGTTAGCTTAACCGCTGTATGAAAAATTATTTTAGTTATAACAATCACGGTCATGGCACTCAGGTAGTAAATTGGAAATTGCATTCTCTTACTTCTATGAATTACAAAAGTGCATATTATAAATTATAGAAATTCCAGAGTAATAGTGGGTCAGTGAATGGTTCTGGCTAGAAGCCATGCCCAGTCGCAGGAGGAAGTCAAGGCTACGTTGCATCTATTGCATACGCAATGCTAGAATCCTGTTCGTTGACTCCTAAGCACTTGACAGTCACTGATGTCACTCGTACTAATGTGACCTGCAATGGAGCCACGTTACCGTTCTTCGTAGCACAAACACATAACGAAGCCTAGACAATGCTATTTGATGTTAGACGATCGTAGCCTTTGAGGACAGAACTTTAGATTTACTTTCGTTTGAAGGCCATTTATTTTGTACAATTCGCCTATAATTACAAAAATGCTACAATTGCATTTTACATAGGACACTAGAATCTAGTTCTTATGTCTAGTACTTTAAGACTTATTTATGGAATAATAAAGTGCTTTGTCTGCCTGTTAATGATAAAACTTTTGTATAACTTAACTATCGATAATATAGAGTGATACGGCAGTATGCTCGATCGGTGCCGAGAGCATTAACTTTACTAACTATTTTTGAGCCTGGAGATCTAATACAGGACTGATTGTAGTGAATGTACAACTTGTATCAATTATATATATATATGTAGAATTTTACACAACTTTAACAATCTTATGAAGATTGAAAACAGTTATAATATCATCAAAATATTTATACATTTTCCCTTTACGTGTCAAACCATTCGTTTTTGTAACCTGTCAAAAAATATTGACTTAATACGTTAAGTAAAACGTTCAGATTTATATAATATAATAGTTCAAGACAGAAGGGAGAATATAATTGAATTGAGAATTTGGGTAATATCCATTTTTAATAAAGCCGTGTAACAAGAAGAACATTATTCATGATTAAAGTCAGCGGAATGTAATTATTGGGTCCGGCAGTACTTTATGAGCTTATTTACGAGTTTTCTCGCGAGAAAAAGTTATATTTTTTTGCGAGAAAACAAACTTAATGTGAAATATTGACGTTTGTTTTAGAAATTTATGTATGTTGGGCTCTTTATTACAGGCCTGCATAAACAAGCAGGCTCCTCATTTGCAGGAAATTACTACCAACGCACTCTCGACAATTTTATGGATATATTTAACTGAATTAAAGGAGTAATTACTTTTCTTACATCCGATGCTTCGGTTGGTTAAGTCCATTTTGTGATGCATTAAATTCCATTCACCAATGCCTTCCATCGTTTGTCGTCTGACTTACTCGTCTTCGCAAGGTTATACCAGGTCGAGGCGAGGTCGAGCTTTACTGTCTTTATCACTTATCTGTCATGACAAACTTCTCGATTAAATTAAAGAAGAAAATACTGTTCGAAAGATTGTATGTCTCATGAAATTTTAGTAACATAGGATACGCAGTAAGCTGTCATGCTTGTCACCCAGAGGTGACGGATTTTCATTCGATACAACTCAGCGTTGCCAAACGGGCTTCTGCAACCCACTTTTCGCCTTTCCGAGTATGAGTCTCGTCGTCGTGTTTGCTCCCGGAGATCGACATGACATTTTCACAAGGCTTTTCTATTAATCGTCTCTTACGATGCCAACGGAAAGAAAGAGATAGTTGATTCTAATACTGCTCGGACATAGCAGAGTACAATTTCACTTCTATAAATCTTAAAATACTATTTATTACGATAGATGTGGATCGTAAATATGTGTGTAAATTTTAAAGACCGAAGTAGTAAGTTCCGTATTGCTTTACAATTAGTGCATAATGTAACAGTATTCCTTACATGACAGTCGTGATTAAAGGAACGAAGTACCCCTGAGTACTAAGATGGAATAAATGCAAATAAATGCACAGCCCGTAATTATACTGACTCTCTATACCTTTCAGACTGGAACACAACAGTCGTTGCAGTAGTGTTTGGTGGCAGAAATGGGTAAGAGTATGGACCTACCCAGACGGTTCCTAGGCAGAGAGTCTATCACCAGTTAAAATATAGTGTTGTACGACTCCTCTTGCTTAAAAGCCACCTGGGTAGGTAGTTTGTAGTACGTAAGTGGTGACACTTGCTTATTTCTGACACTAATCAGCAGTACATCCACTGTTGTTTTCCGGTTTGAAAAGTATGGAGATCGAGTATCATTACAAGTTGTGAGGTATTCCACCATCTTAGTCCTTAGAGGTAACAACGCACCTGTAGTTTTCTTTGTTTGAAGTCGGTTGCCAGCATCAATAGGCTAGGGAAAGTATTTAAAATCAGGCGAACTGTTACCACGTGCGTTATCAACAGAGCGTGGTTTATATTATAAAAAAGGAATCATGACTTATGTGTTAAGCAAGTTAAATTAAAGGAAGCTCATTCAAATTCTTAGAAATTACACACCATCGTTATAGTTACATCTTTTTGCACTTATCTTCGCACCATTAAGATTCCAAATCTTATTGTTCTAGTTGCACCTATTTCAAACTATAATGTTTTTTTATAGAAACATGGTCTATATCTGATTTGCTACGTTGTTTTCGAGTATGCTTCTAAACACTCTGTTTATAAGTATATGTGAATAAGTTAGAAAACTTAAATGCAACATGGTGTTGTTAAATAGGTCAGAAGCAACGATGCAGCGGTTGTGCGGCGCGACGGCGGTGTGGCTCGGAGCTGCGTTGCGCCGACCGTTGTGTGCGCGTGAGTCGCCTGCGAATGCAAGCGGTTGCGTAACGCATTGTCCTCGCTCCTCGCTATAGGGTAGTGATGACACAACCGGCGTAAATTGGGCCTTCGCTGTTACCAAGAGAGGGAACAAGCTCATTGTTTTCTTAATTCAATAAATCTCTTCAATCTATGTTGATACGTACAGGCGTTAAAGGTTAAGGTATTGGTTATAAAGTAGACATATGTATGTAGGCGGTGAGGTACATGGATTTTTTAATTATCGTTTTATAAGAAAGAAAGCTTCTTGAAAAATTTTAAACACGTTAAGACTATTTCGATACAAAAACGGATGTATGTATCATAAGAATAATTAATAATACTACGCAGATACTTGATATACTGATGCCTACAGAACAAGACACGTTATCGTTCATAAATATATCGAAAGTTGAATACAAATGTACGACATTTCATGTCAACGAATTTATATTAATTAAACCTAAAAATTAGGGAACGATTTTGTTTTTAGAAATGGGCGATACTAACAATGTATATTGTATATTTGATTTTTTTTCAAAATTATATTACCTACAAAAGCCCCTTAGAAACGTTACGTTAATAGGAAAAAAAAAGATTGCCAGGAATTCATTAAGAAGTGGGTGTTTCGAGTAATTTCTCATGATCACGGCGGAACAATATCTAGACAAAGTATTTTTATACAAAAAAGCAAGAATCTATTTATTTCTTAGACTTAGACCGTGTCGGCTGTCAGAAAAGACGTTGACTCCTGCTAGGAAAGAGAGGTTTTGCCAAAAAGCACAAGCCGCCGTGTTTATTATAGGAACAGATTGACAGCCTGCGTCGCCAGCAGCTGTCTTGCCAACTTTGCAATTAGAGAAGATAATAATGTTATTTTTAATATAAATAAAAAACATGTGCAAAGTTTTTTTCATAATTTTTTCAAACGACAGTCGTAAATTTTATCTCGATCTGTGATCAGTCCACATGTGTTCTGGAATGACGAATTAGGCATGCGATTAATATTATTTAACTTAAATGTTCTTAATGAAGCAACGGTCGATACGGGGTCTTGTTTAACGAAATTGTTTACTACTTGTTCCCACGGTGTATGAAATCATTCATATGGGTATACGCTGACATTTTAACTTAATAGACTTCCTTAGCAGTCTTAAAGTAAGGTAGACGTATTAATTTGTATAGGCAGAGTAATTGCAGGGTAGGGCTTAGACATCCAGCTTGACCGCGGCATAGCATTGGTACTCGTAGCAGTACAAATTGAAGATAATGATACCTAATTGCAACTCACGGTCATGGCCAATAAGCACCAATAAGCAACAACATGAGAAGGTGGAACGAAGGTCTGCGGCATTCAGATACATCGTTAGATTGTGATTGTTATTGGACACTGGTACAAGATATGAGGACATAACGGTACTTCTAAATTTGAAATAGCGTAAGTTTAGAATACTATGAAACAAAAAATAATAAAAGAAAACTACAGTAACGAAATTCACGTACATCTGCGTGATTTTCAAGATTCATACAAAATACTACCTACCTTTTTGTATAAGCAAACACATATTTCTAAACATCATCATTTTATAAATGTTCTTTTAATGTGGCTACAGGTTAAAGAACAATAGATTATTGAATAAATGTGAGAAACGTAATACTTCAATGTGAATGTGGATTTAATTAGAACAATTTCAAGAAAAAAATGTGATAACGATCAAGCCTAAAAAAAACAACGGTATTTAGTCTATGGTTATTAATGTCTCTTATATTAATGTGCCTTCATTGCTTAAATTTTCAAAACTCTGTTTCATTGTTTGATTAGTTTTTGAATAACGTATTCACTTGTACGAAATTCGCATAAGCCATTATGGAGATTGCTCACGCACCGTTTACCGATCGACTAGAACGCACACTTGTCCTAGAATGCAATGCTGGACAACCGCCAATGTTTAGTCTAGGCATAAATTCAATTTAAAGCATTTTGAGGTATTTACACATTTACCTTACCTGTAAATAGTCCACTGCAGGATATAGGAATTAAAATTAGTCAGAATTTCCTAACTAATTTTATGAATGGTATATTATTTTACGAATTAAATTATTTAGTAATCTCAGCTATCAAACTCATCAATCTATGACTCGTTACACCAACATTTTAAAATTAAAAAAACAGATATATATATATATCTAGATATATAGATATTGATTTATTTCACGTTCTATGGCTGCTCTACCCAATACCACAGAAGTCACGTCCGCCAAAACAAACAGTTGACCATTAATTTAAGGTAATAATGCCTCCGAGCATAACACGACCTATGAGCTGAGCGAAAATAGTTTAGTATAAATACAAGTGTCGTGTTACAGGCTGGTTGCAATCGTCGATTGCGGCACAGGTCATGGGCACGCTTAACCATAATAAATTCATAGCGTAGTTACTCGCGGTGATCGGCGGGGAACCACATACCGCCGGGCACATAACCGCCGGGCCGGGCTATTGTTCCTGCTAGGTGTAACAGTGGAACGGCTTCGCAGGCGTCAAACACCAATGAGACCACATGTGTAAACTATCTGTAATTTTACATTAGTGTCGTATGAGTATATCAGTGATATTTTAGAACAGACATTTTTCAATTATCGTTTCGCAATCAAATTCCGTATATATTATACAGCCAAATATATTAGTTATTAATTCAGACGAATCAGAGTTTAAATCTAAATATATTACAAGATAAGGAAATCGCCATACGGCTCGCACAGCAATTTATTGGTGACGTGGCCGAATAAGAGACTTGTAATTACGATGCCCATAAACAAGGCCAACACGAAACCTTTTGACTTTTAATTATTAATCATAACTGATAACAGCGCAGTCGATCTGCCAACGATCGAATGAGCGGCTGCCCTTTAATTGAGAATTGTAAATCATTTTCGAGACTCCCAATTGAGTAAATATATAAACGAGATAAATTGATCCGCACTCCAAACACAACTTGTATTCTTTTGCGCCGACACAGAAATAATACGTACGAAATATTCCACCTACGAGAATATCTAACCTAACCATACATGAAGGATTTAGAATATTATGCAAAATAAAAAAAACTGTTCTACGTGTTAATATTTAGTAAGTATTCTTTCTTTAGTGAATTCTTAGTCAGCTAATCAATATAATCATTAATTTAAACAATAGAGGTAAAAAATAAGAAAAAAAACTTTCCTGCTTTCAATAAAATAAATTTATTGTATATATATATTTATAAAAAACGGCACTTCCACGTTACTAGAAACAAAAATAGACGTCTCATTTGCCCAATTTCTTGGCCCAGGTTTATGGACGCGACGATGACTACGACCGACGCGACTGTGCTATATTCAAGTCGATGACAATAGTATTTACTGACGAGACTTCTCTGACATACAGACACCTAATTCTCACCATAAGAGTTCCTTGAACCTTTTAGGTACAGAATCCTTAAAGTGAACATCTATGTCTTAATAGCAATAGAATAATGTTACTGATTCTCTTGACACATGTTATATTATGACAATACGGGTTAATACTTTATATTCGTCTAAAACAGCGCATAATCTGACATTTCAACGACCACTTTAATCAGCTGGAATATATTTTTCTTTTTTTTTCTTCGTCTTTCATTTTCATTACATATTATCGGATCATGTTCTTGAGCGTAAGATGGTAGATTAGAAGGTATAAAAACTATAATACTTTTTATGTAACAATAAAAACGTCTATAATGGTAAATAATTTAAACTCATGACGCATTTTCTGAGAAAACAATTTATAAGCACTCATACTTATGACAGTCAAAATAGCTTTCTAACGAAGATGCTCATATATAAGTAAAAAAGTTTCAGTCATGTCTGATTGCTGGGCAAAGGACTCCTCTTAGTTTTTTTTTTTTATAGGATGCGGCTCACCTGATGGTAAGTGATCACCGACGCCCACGAACATCCACAACACCAGAGGAGCTACAGATGAGCTGCCGGCCTTTAAGGAAGGAATAGGCTCTTTTCTTGAAGGTTCTTAAGTCGTAACTGAAAAAGTAACTAAAAGGAAATACTGCTGGCAACAGCTGATTCCACAAAATGTAAGTGCGTGGCAGAAAACTTCGATTAAAACGCACTGTGGTGGAATGCCAACCATCTAGGTGGTATCGATGGAACTTCGAATTCTGTTGCGATGTACGATGGTGAAACTCAGCAGCTGGGATCAATCCGAACAGTTCCTCAGGTAAATCCCCCCCGTGGTAAATTTTGTAAAAATGCAAAGAGAAGCAACATCTCTTGCCAAGGCCAAAGGATCAAGCCGATCAGAGAGAGAGCTTGGTGGCCGACAATTCGAGCCGCTCGACGTTGAATGCGGTCAAATGGAAGGAGTTGGTACTGGGGTGCCCCTGTCCAGAGATGAGAACAGTATTCCATGTGGGGCCGAACTTGCGCCTGATAAAGTAGCAAACGGTGGACCGGCGTGAAATACTGTCCCGCTCTGCAGAGCACAACAAGCTTTTTGGAGGCCAATTTGACCTTTCCCTCCAAGTGATCACGGAACTGAACGTCGCTCGATATGTCAACGCCAAGGATTCCGATACTGACTGAGGCAATAAGGGGAATGTTCTCAAAAAGAGGAGAAACGACGAAGGGATTCTTTTTAGCGGTAAACGCGCAAACCTGTGTCTTTTTGGGGTTGAATAGGACCAAATTACTTCTACCCCAATCTGAGACTTTGATTAACAAGTTCTCGACTTCAGACACAAGTTTGTTCCGGCACTCTTCGACTTTTTCCCGAGAAATATTCGCACGGCCTGTATATAGGGCATCCCCCGTGCTGTCCTCTGCATAGCAATGAATGCTACTGATTTGTAGCATGTCGTCGATATGCAGAAGGAACAGAGTGGGAGATAGCAAACAGGCTTGTGGAACACCAGCATTCACAGGTTTCGGGTCCGAGCATGCACCGTTGCCAACAACCTTGATGCTCCGATCCGTAAGGAAGCTGGTGACCCAGTTGCACAATCTCTCGGGAACCCCGTAAGATGAAAGCTTTCAAAGAAGCGATTTATGCCAAACCCTATCAAATGCAAAATAGTTGCTGGTGCTTCGCTGCTCCAATTTGAGTTGGCGGACTTCACGTGTCTCAATTATTTTTCATTATATCTCAATGATACAGGTTTCTTCACGACGTTTCACTTTATCATCCAGCACATAGTTAATTGAATATATAAAAATTAAATTAACAAATGCCATTCTAATCAGTACATGGTGTACCCTGCTTACTAGTAAACGAAACTCGGGCTCCCCAGTGATGGCGGAATATCATTTCCGATTTTGCGAAACCCTAATCCCACAGAATGTTGATGGGTAATAGCATCACAAGTGGTATGTATACCGGCACTGTACACAACAACCCGCTTGCCCAGCGTGGTGAGTGTGGGCAAACATTTTAAGAAATGTATACCGACTTGTACTGGTGCTTTCTTGGAGAGGCTTATGTTGAGATGTAGATTTAAACAGGCGGATGTAGATGTGGGAGTATACGCGGAAACACAGAGACAGTCATTCGTCTTTACCTGCTCTTAAAAGCCGTTTATGCGATAAGATCTGAGGGTCAGATGCAGTGTCAAAGACACGGGACGAAACACAATACACCCGGACTCGGAAACTAATAACATGTAAGTTCCACAGCAATTAACTCCGGGTGGGTATCACGACCATAAAATTACATTTAGTTTTAAATAAGGTTAGGTTAGGTTATGATAATCAATCAGCTGCTGCAGTAAACATGATCACGAGCTGTTCTTCTTTCGCAAGCGATGTTGTCACAGTGTGTGAAAATAGATTGAACAGCAACGTTTGAGGCGTTCAGAAAATAGAACACTTATTTAGTTTGGCGGAAGTAGTTCGGGCGTCTATCAATCAGAGCAACTTCGAGCCCCGTCTTTACAATTTAAACAGACAGTTTGTTGTAAAATGCGCTTTATTATATTTCCGTGAGTGTAAATAACTCGATTTATGCATTCATTTGTTTTTGGTCGCTCAACAACCCGCCCAGCATTTTATGTGCAAATCTTCCATATGGTATACTGGCTTTTGTCGGCGCCTTCATAGAAACGCCTATATCTAGCAGCAGACTTCGATGTTATTACTGTGATTCTGAAATAGTAAAGTATCTTTATCACTTTACTCCTATTTAACATGTTTGTTATTCGTATGTCTTAAACTAGACAACACAACTAAAAGCAAAGTGATGAAACAAAATCCTTCAAACGCATTTATATTTAAAGCAAAATGATCCTATTATCATGTTTGATTTTTTCTAATATTTGTAAATTGTTATATTGTTTATGAAACAGTATAGTTTGAAAAATATAAGGCTTTTAAATTAAAAGTAGCATTTAATAAAGTTTCTCGACATTATAGTTTAAATGTATTTTTTACTACAGTTATTTTGAATAAGATTACTGAACATTAAATTTTATCTATGGAATGCCATGTACTTAACATCTATCGGTTCTGCGGCGCGGTACTCTATGCCGACATTGGCTCACGCTCGACTCGAGCCATGAACGGTCTGGTTGTCCGTTGTTCTGCACCGATCAGCGTGCCCTTGAGATAACAATGTTTGTCGAGTGTCTCGGTACAGAATAACGAATATTTTCTAAGTCTCCTTTTACGTAACGTACCAGCTTTTGCAAACACAAGGTGTTTAAAAGTATATAAGTGAGGATGTGTCATAATTCCGTCTTAGATAAAAAAAAAACTGTCAGTCTGTTATTTGTGTTCCTTCAACAAAGTACCATTATTTACATATAAAGTTTTAGGAAAACTAAAAGAGAACACGTCGTTAGTTAATATTTCGTTGCACCTACAGATACATTCCGCGCATGGGCTGGATAAAAACCACTGTTGGCACGGACTTGATCCTTTGGTTTGCGGTTCTGTCCAGCTACAAGCATTGGCATCTTTTGCGGTCCTTGACATCACGTTGGAAAAACCCTATACGTTTCAAATCAAGTTACGCGTTGATATACATAGCATGAACGTTTAAAAGAGTTGATGAGATATTTTTGAGGTATCTTAACTCACTTTTTTCGTCTAAAAACAACATACCATAAGACTCAGGTCAAGGAGTTTCTATTATACTCTATGAGATTGGGTCAGATAATCCATTTGCATTTTATGTTTTAATTTTTACAATAATTCCTTTAATTAGGGCAATAACCAACTATCAATAATGATGCATTATATTGAGCATATTAGCTAATTAATCATAATGGTGAATCAGACTACATCAGAAAACGGAGATAGTGTTATTAATCAACGAGACAATTGTCGCACTGTGGCACCTAGTTCAGGGGAGGAGAGGTCGCTGGAAGTAGGCCACGAGAGGCGAGCGCACTCTACGCTAAACCGTTTGATAATGGACATCCTTTCCCATTTGTAGACCTTCAGATACCATTGACTGGATGGAAGAGTAAATTATCAATAACCTAACAGGTAATCTGCAACCAATACTAAATCGAAAATGTTGATGTTTCCAAATATAAAAGAATCAATGTTTATTACTTTAACGTAGTTTTCTCTATCTTCTTCTTTTGCAGTACTGAAATCTCCTTTCAACATTAAATCAAACAAAGCCAATAAATACATTTTTGAAACATTACTTATACACATGGTTCATGACAATCTATGAGGGATCTTGGGGCGATAGATGTAAATCTAAAGCGAGGTCGTATAATTTTAATAATCGTGAAAAAAATATTTACTTTTGGTTTTATACCTACAAATGCTTTAAAACTTGTTCTTAATTATAAAATATTAATAGTCAATATTTTAACTGTCGTGTACGTTTATACTTATGTCAAGAAAAACGTTTTTGCCACAATTTCGTTATGAAATTTAAAACGAAAAGCTGCAATCACGCTGCACAGGGTACTTTACGTTCATAATGCGGCCTTAATCCTTCTATCAATTGGGCGTAGTGTGGGTAACCTTCGTCGTAATTTCTAGAAACAGTTGACATGTTCGAATTGAGGGCAGATATTGGAGCTCGGAACCAGGTCATCGGATCGTTTGCCGTCGGTTGCGCAGCCTTGACCCGGCCGCAGCGCACTGAGTCAGCGGCGTTGCGTGCACCGTGCATCACACGTACGCTCGGTGCGTCACGGTGCCCTATCTATAAAATAGAGTCTATTTATAATAGTAACAGGTTACGAAACTTGTATTTCAGATGCATTAAAAACGCGTATGCTCCTTCAAAAATATTTCACTGCTATTTCTTGAAGACGTATCAACTTTTTTGTTTCGTAAGTTACTTTGAATTTTAAAAAAGTTGTAATTTGCTGAAGCTATTTTGTACTATCCCTTTTATATAGTCGTCTACAATAATAATATGCAATCGTTTTGCTAGTTTCGATTATATATGAAAAGTCCCCTTTTTTAAATCGTTAAGTGAATTTTGAACTCTTCTTGTTTTTAGAATATATCGAAAAAAATATTAATGCAGCCAGCATTTCTCAATCGTTCACACCGTTCGTGAAAGAGCATCCTGCTCTGGAAACAACAACGGGGTCACAAAACGGGGGCAAGGCTGTGGAGGACGTATTATTCTATCAAGCCGCTATTTATGCTTTGTAGGTAAGTTACAACGAAAGATGTTTTTAAAAACAATACAAACATATTAATGTTGTAATTGTATATACAAGTGCGAATTAGTAAAGTATCGCACCCTCCTAATACATACCTACAAATATCCCCTAGCATCCCCCAAATGACCCACTTTTGGGTAAAGACCTCCTCTCCTATTAGACAGTGGTTCGAGCCGGAAGAGTAGGCCACAATAGTCCAGTACAGGTTGGCGGACTTCATGAAATATTTCTTTTATTTTTTCTTAATCTGGTAGGATTTTTACCACTAAGTACGTATCGGCACTAAAATAGTCCAGTGCTGATTAATTAAAATATTTTAGAGTGGCCTGCCCGGGGACTCGAAATGCGAATCTATCGAACCTAGGTTATTCGGGTACTGCAATTAAAATTTAAAGCTAACACCGGCCCCTTAACGTCCACGACTCCGTTTTGAAATAACTATGTAATAAAGATGTAATCTTAACCCCGACGTTTCTGACGAAACAACACATTTTTTATAAAAATGTCCTTATTTTTAACTGCACATACAAACTATGCATGTACCGAATTATCATGCCTTATCTACGAGGTCAACCTTGAAGTTTCTTTGTCGGCGACATATTTACCGAGCTGCTTAACTGACCAAAAATGTTAGCACCTTCCTGCGTCGCTTTGTTACATCAGCACCCTCCATCACAATTTGGTAAGTTAATATAGTAGCGATTTCTTCCGCCTTCGCGAGGTCACGATATGCTTATCAGTGTCGACCTCTATACAAAACAATGCATTGACTGTAATCGTGCGACCTTCCAGTTTTGGGCTGTTTGGATTAATTTATTTTGATAACAAATTATTTGTTTACCTCCTTATCCGATAAAAGATTTATTTTTGCAGTTAACGTTTTTTCTAAAATTAGTCATTCAGAAAAAGACTAATGCACGCGCTCAATAAAGCTTCCTAGCGTGGCGTTGCATAAAACTGAGCTTAAAAACTCTCCACATTCAGGATGTTTAACTCCAATAATTTAATCCCAAAGTTCTACGGTACACAGCAACGTCCTCTACCGTCAAGTTAATCGCTGCACTATCGGGTATTAAGTGATTTGTTACTTAAATAATTGAATTGCGTGCTAACCTTAGAATTAAAATATTCTACAGTTCGTATTTGTATAAGAATGTTTGAATCGTCTACGTTTCGAGACTAAATTTTAATCTTAATTTTATTCCTGACTTATATATGCTTACTTGCTGGAATGATTTAGAAGTTTGACTTCTTAATAAGTGTAGATTTGCTAAATAACCAAAATATTCTTATGTAAGAATGTAGAAAAAGTAGGCATGTGCCTACTGCATATTTTGCATACGGGATGCTTTTAAGTTCGATGTTCTTGATAATCCTATCGTTTTCAATACTTATTTATTTGATTGTTGATTGTTACCTGTATACTGTCACCACACGGTCACTTTTATTTGATTGCTACTGGGTTACATACATATGGTATAAAACCTTTCGCCTCATGGTCTGCGGTGGTCTTTGCGTTATTGCGAACTCGCGAAATACTGTGAAGATAGAGCACGTAATTGCTCTTATTAAGAAGCCTAAATCCACTATTGGACATACGTCTCACTATAAAAAAATATCCTAATCCTGCAGCCTTAAACCTAAGCATGCACTAATACAGTTTTCGATTTAAAATCCATTCAATCTAGATGTAAGATAATCGGATGGATTTTTCGCCCCGCTTAATATTTGTTACATTGCATTATAGATAAAAATTCCGAATAAAAAACAAGGTGGCAATTGCAGCAGCAACGCAATTTCTAGTACAGACTGAATATTGGGACAGCCTTGTTTTATCGCAGTCTACTGCCCTTGGTCCACTTACTGCGACGCTATCTCGGGCACATCGCGAACATCTGATAAACAAGCTTGTTTTCTCTGATCGCTTGCGATTTGTGCTATTTTAATGGCCTTGTGTTTAAATAACTATTCATAAATAATAATTTATGGACTATACTACATTATATTATATTATATTATATACAATTTTAAATAATAGAAATATCATAATTAATTATCCATAACAGATTTCTCCAACGGTGACACCGCATGCTGTGTATCGACCAATAACCTACTACAGGAGATAGAAAGTGACGGATGGTGGGCCTCGACGCTGGGTTTGCACCGTATAAAAATTAGAGAAACTTGTACATTATTTTAGTTGTCTCCAAGAATATTTCTATGAATATACAGAGTGATAAGCAGGACTGACGACGGGCAGCTGTTTGGTGAGTCTACTGCTATTACCAAACCACCTGCCTAGCGTGACGATGGTGGCAAATCTTCCTGCTGAGAGAGGCTATGTTCAAAAATGATCTATTTTTTGTAATTACTCGTACTATCGTGTGCATGTCTCGCTTATACAACTTAATAATTTGTCTGGTATATTTATTTTTATTTCTATATTACATAATATTTATGCAAGGACAAAAAGCACCATCACAAAATGCAAACGCGTTTATCTATCAGCAATAAATTACAATTGGAAGCCGCAAGAATAATAGCAACAAAAGAGTGGCTTATCGCAAAAACCAATCACTACGTGATTCGATTTATTCTTGATGTTGTTTTTTAGCCTGTCGATTCGATATTCGATACGTCATTGCCGAATCGCGAGTGATAAAAAACTGCATACAATGCGCGTTTTTTGCCGCCGAGTAACCCGGTCTAATTTTCAATGTCAAATAGGAAATGGTTTAATTAAACAACGTCTATTTAGCCAATTCTATTACTAGACGTATTTATGTGGAAGAGCCACGCTGCAACGAATGGGTCGACGTGACTGGGTTGGGACTTTTCTCTCACAGAATACCAGCGTAAAATAGGAGCATAGTGTTTATGCCTTTCATATAGCGAGTGACTATACCAGATACTGATAATGAGGGATTCCATCTTAGTTTGATGAGGACTTTTCAGGATAAAGCTTAAGAACAACTATAAATGGAGTTTTATTGTTTTGACAAATTCGGATGGATATTAAGCCATAATTCGGTCACCAGAGCCACGAATATGTGCTATCAGAGTGAACCACGTGCAGGTGAGGAATTTTTGCTTATGCCCAACTCTTAAGTTTGGAATTCGGAAACGAAGATGATATATTTTGTAATCCATAAACCATACATTAAAATGTATAACACCAATCAACCTAATAATCGAAGTTCCGTTACTTTTACGTCTCTATTTCAATGAATTATTATGAAACATTCATACAACCGACGCGAATTGCTCCGTTACACCAAGTATTACTTTGCAAACAATATTTTTATGCAAAGGTCATACTGTGCGGTTGACAATGTTCCACCTGCACCGCCCCTAGCACCTGTATGGAATTTATAAATAGTGCCGCCAGCCTATCATACCGTCTTGTAATAAGAACAAGATGTGCACTGGACGTTGAATATATTGACATTAAAGGCAGGTGTGTTTGAATAACATGCAACGGTTTCTGTGTTTCAGATGTTTTTCCTTTTTTACAAATGTCAACAATGCTATTACAATGTGTAAAAATATCCAAATAAGACCAAATGTAAAATTACCAATTACATTGTATGTTATGTGGTACATTTACAAACTTTGCATTTGAATGCGACTGGAGTCTGGTACTGCGAACACTTGGGAGGGGCTTATATCCGATCATGGACTATTTACAAGCTTATGACGATGACAAAAAGAATAAATAAAGAAAAACTCAGAAAATTAAATTTTGTCGTCCATAAAGAAATAATGAGATTAAAATTAAGAACAAGAAACGAATCGTAATATTAAATAAATTCACAGATTCATAGTTCATAGTAAATTTCAGATTCCACAATACTACTAAAATTCTAGCTAGTATTTTAGAAATAAATGTAAATGAAACACGTATCTTAACTAAAGATCCTATTTCTGGAAAATATGGAGATAATTGGTTTTAGATTAAAATGTATTTCGGACAGTGTCTCTAACACTACCTACTCTTCTTTAGTTTCTTTCTCCGATCTTATCAAAGAAGAAGACAAGCGTTACATCGCATGGAGGAAGGCGAGAACGTGTAAATTTACGCTATTTATCACTTTATCGAATTTTCTATTTTAAGCGGACAGGTGCAGCCGTGGAAATTCAGTTCAATTGTTAAATTGTTAAGTGGAAATTGGTCAATGCGATACTATCATACACAGATGTATAGTAGAACATCAATATTATTAAAAAAATATTGTTTAAATGCTATTGAAATACGGTATAGATACTAATTTATTCTTCATTCGTACCTATTTCTTATGTACGTAGTTCTTATGTAATCATAATATAATATTAATGGATACCAGGTAAATTAAGATATAATACCAGTGTTACGCTGTTAAAAGTTGTTAAATTTTAAAGTTTAAAAATCCTTTATATGTCACAACAATAAATATTTCGTATCTCGATAAGAAATCTAATTTATAAGTTTGTGTAAAAGTGAAGGACGAAAAGATAATTATCACTTTTTTTATAAAAAGTGTGGACTTACCTTGCAAATATAAAAAATCGTAAAGAATAAATTTTTTCTCGTAGGTATTTGTCATCTTATTCAAATATCCAGAAATGTTTGACGTGTATTTCAAGTCTGGCGAGTATTTTAAACATGTAAATCTCGCGTTTAATGTAATGTTTGGTGGATTTATCTTAATGATTAATGAAATACAAAACTATGAAATTTATAAGTAAGAGGTAAGAGGCATGTCATGCGTGCAAAGTACCCACCAAGAGGACTAAATTATTTTCACAACCCAGTATATATCTATATCTAGTACATAAAGTTTAGGCTTATAATAATGTTATCAACATTCGATTTTAAGAAGTATGTTTAAGCATTTTTTACTTTACATCTATTACTTAATTCTGTTGCTAGATAAGTTTTTCGTTATTAAGTTTCAATGACTGTAATACAATTACCTGCCGATTGGAAATAATAATTTGGATTATTAACATAATTGGTAATTATTGAAAGTATTACATACGAATATTCGTTAGGTAACTAATGAAGAATGTCTCTAACAGATTTTATAAAAACTTTTCTTAAAACACAACCTCCAATCTTAATTTGGCTTAATCCGGAACGCTTTCGTAAAAATAGATTTTAAATTATTGGAGTTGACACAGTGTTAAGTACAGAGTAGTTGCCACAAGATTGAGCAAGTTATACAAGGTTCGATCTAACGGTGTCTAAGAAATAACGGGGGCACACCCAAACAACTTCAAATCGAATAACTGAGGCTATGAATTCGTTGCGTGTCTTCGATTATGAAATCCCAGTCACTCAGCAATTCGAATGTACATCTTGCGTTTAACAGATGAGACTAAGTTTGAAATTGAATTCACTACTTTTTATATATATTATTACTATTATTATCACCTTATTCTGCTTCTATTAAACCTTAACGTTAACAATGATAAATTTAAGATATATGATATAAGATACTTCGAAACTGTTTCTCGCCAAAACATAACTTTTAGCATACTGTTTTCAAGGTTTTCACTTTATTTGATCTAATAAAGGTATGTATAATTTATGATTGTTTGTTTGTCCCGTATGCGTTGCTATACCGTTCATCCAATTGCGATGAAATTTCGGTGAGTCAGAGTTTAGTGATTAGTACATCTATTTTACAATAGGTGGCCTGCTATTAGTTACAACCAATTTGTGTATTTTATATAGTTTAGCGACAGTTCGTGAGTTTCCTGTGTATGAGTGATATATTATCGTAATAAATTGAAGATCACGCTAACAAAATCGCAGACGAACAGCTCTTATTAAATAACTATTTTAAGCACTTAAAAGGAATTGCTAATAACGTTCGGATGAAATCAATTTGTCGGCGAATCAAAAAAAATTCGCGTTCATTAGCATGTCACGTCCGTCATTGTCACGTTGAGTCACGAGTCTTCAAAGCCACGAAGTAATTGCACGGAAATGTAGAAGGCTATCGACAATTTTTTCGTTCAAATCGTATCCAATATTAAAGCATTCTGGAAACTCCTACTGAGACCGTCTCAATTAGCACTGTTTATAGGGTGTTTAAGGGGTATGCCAACTTTCTTTTAAAATCTTACCTCCTCACACCATTTCATTTAAAATCTCACACCTGGACGTTGGGCTCTCTGGTTGCCTACAGAATATGTCGGAAATCACATCCGAATATCTTCTTCTACTTAACAGTCTATTGTTGTTCATCTACTACTACTACTACTACATCAGCCTACTTTAGTCAGTTGCTCCAAGAAAGCACTAGCATGCCGATTTTTCGTGGAAGTTTTGCCAATACAAGCTGAGCAAGCAGGTTGGTGAGCGCAGGGCCGGTACACTCGTGATGCCGCATAAATAGTCTGTAGGATGTGTTTCGGGTAAATTCGACATGACTTAAATAACTTAACTTTGAATGGTCTCTTTCGACTATTTTTTTATGGGCAAGGCAGCAAACAAGCGTTTGGTTGACCTTATAGTAAGTGATTAGCGTCGCCCACGTACATCTGCAACATCAGAGGAGCTGCAGGTATGTTGCCAGCCTTTAAGGATATTTGGGAGATAGGAGGGAGGATGATGATGATAATATTTACTTAACATTTACCGCACCTTACCTTAACAGCCTGCATATAATCCTCTGCAGGACATAGATTTATCTCATAAGGACGATGATTTGACATAATCGCCACGCTCAACACTAAATAAAACAATATATATTTCAATAATCATACTTCTGTAAGATGAGAAGCGAAGGAATATATAATATATTCCTTCGCTTGGACTGAAAATGCTATTGACAGAAGCAATTAGATTCTGAGTTTCGAAACTGTTCAGTATTCGTCGTAGCCAAGTAAAGCGAGCATAGTTGCGCAAGCGCATGTCGTGACCTAAAGCGCAGAGCGGCTCAGTTTTGGCGTTTCGGTCCACCGCGGCACGTGGAGTGACTGCAGTAACGATAAAGAACTAGTTCAGATTGTTAATTTTTTTTTATTTGTACTTTATAAAGATATAAGATTAAGATATGAGATGTTCAGCATCATTCCTAATCTATTTCGACTTCGGCAACATTCGACACTAATTGTGCAGGATACATTATAGAGTATCTTATGTAAATAAGAAAAAAAAATTGGAACACGGACTCGTCTTTTTATTATCATATCTGAAAACACCAATAATTTGTGTTAAAAAAAAGTATTGGCATCGGCTTTGATAAAAAAATAATGAGTACTTAGTATGGATAATCATTACTGTGCATTGGAGTATGAAAAAGATGACGTCCTTCACTTTTACAATGGTAGAAGGAATGGATCACCAATATCTAATAAGGATTAGTATGGCCATTAAAAATTTTAGTGACCGTTTTCATTACAATATAATCTTTGGTACGCAGACGGGAGTGAAGAGATATAAAGCAAGGGCAATGAATTATAATACCTGTTTTTATCAGCATTGTAATCCGTTTTGCACCCGTTACTAGGGTTGTCTATTTCAATTTCTATAAACATTCGATTTTTTGGCCTTAAGCGTTTATATATTACCAACGTAACATATGTACGGAATGTGTCATGAATTTATACTAAGTTGTTCAGTTGCAGCAAAAAACAACAGTAAACTAGCATGGGTATGGCGGTTTTTCATTCTAAAAACTTTTGGCAGCCCTTGTTATAATATTCAGATAGGAAAAGATATCACCGACGTGTTCATGTGTGAGTTAATATAACAATGTTTTCATACGTAACTGAATAGGTATCTACGTGTTTGCAGATACGGCGTCCGTTGCCCTCACAACAACTCGGTGACATTGACAAAACACAAATAAAACTGATAACCACACATACCTGAATAAGTAGTTATTTGACATATATACTATCTCAGAACTAGAATGAAAATAACTTATTTTTTAGATGACTCAGCTATCTCTGTGGGAAAGGCATTGCTATCGCTAAAACAAGTGCAACAGGTAATTAAATCCAAGTCAACGTCTCATGCTCGGGCATTATAATATTAACTACAGTTTAACAGCAATGTAAAATGTTATTAACGAATCGAGATTGTAACCGTATTCCCGAAAACCAACTGCAAAATTTATCACGATATTGACATTCAAGAATCTGTTATTATACGTAACATTAACGAAACAATTGTATTAACTCATTCTTTAAAGCGAGTAACGTGTGTGTGTGTGCCAATGATATTATATACAAGAAAGAGGTTTGTATTAAGTAGGTACTTAGGTAGATGAATTTTGACATATCTCGATGCTGGAGTATTTGTCTACCTGCTTCGTTATTCTGCGAGTGGGTGAGAAGGGTACCAGATTGGTCATCCCATGACTAATGATTTTTACAACATGGTGCAATAAATCCACTTCATGATAGATTACCTACGCTACGCTTGCATCATAATGTACTTAACTTGTTTTTTCATATCCTATATACCTATTCAAAAACTAGGCGATTTGTATTCAAACGCTTAATGTTGAATGCCTTGGCAATAATAAAAAACAAGGTAATATTTCGACCGTAGAACTTTGTTCAGAGGCTATTCATCTAAAATGTACCAAAATACAGACTGACGTAATCATAAAGTTTAGTGAACGCGCTGCCGTAACGTGCCTCAGCGCGCATGTTGTCGTTGTCGGGTAATCTAAGTTGAACATTTATTCTTGAATCAAGGTTCGCGCGCTTGTTCAAGGCCAGCAATAGCGGGAAACTATTGTACGATACTTGTCTATATTACTTCTATAGGAAGTCAAATTCCATAGAGTTATCTGTTGAATTTGGATAAATTAATGTACTTATAAAATAATGATATTATATATATAGGTAATATAAAACACAAATGTAAAAACATGTTAAAAAATGATTTTAGCGTAACCGCCCAGTTTTCTAAAATATATTACTTTCTCGAAACCAAATAATGGCGAATCAATATCCTGAAGGTTTGTTTGTTTCGAATTGCGTTTCACGTTGCAATGCGTCATTATAAACTTCAAAGGGCACTGATGGCAACTGTATCCTCATTTACCAGAGGGTGCCAAAAAACTTTTTGGAATGTGGTTTGCACGTGGGTATCGGTGAACTGACTAAGTAATTTTTTGCTCAAGTCTGTTTGTTAGACAATCAATAGGCGAAAACACCTTCTCGTTATTAATGATACGAATTAAAACTACTATCTCGCATTTATTTAAACTTGTAATATAATATATCAAAGGAGCTTAATTACAGATGTAAAATGTGGTGTGTTGAATTATTTTATATACGCACACATTTGCTCTATCATATATGCTCTATGTTGCCATAGCAAAATCTAATTATGTAGTCAAAGTCATCAGATCGTTCCACACCACTCTCTATACTCTCTAGTAATTTAACTGTTGACGAGCAAATTAATTCTTAATAGTAACTAATTAAAATACGGCGTGTAGGTATTATTTTACTTTAATATCGTTTTAGGAATCCAAAGAACCAATAATACCTCAATTTTTTTTACTATACCTAAAGCCTTAATATAATTATGAATAATGCCTTTGTACCTATGCATAGACAAAAAGTATTATACTTAAGAATATCGGCGATTTCATCGCTTATTTAAAAATAACGTATGCAAATGTTACAATTGTAATTTCTGCAATACATTTTAATTGGGTACTCTATGTTGTAGTACAAAGTTTATACAACAGCTATAGTACGTAGTAAGTACTCCTCATTAAAGATATATTTAACCAACTCATTGGAACGATTCGCGTACAAAAGCAATACAAAAGAAGTAATTCAGTAAATCAAGTCATGGGAAGTGAGTACGGGTTTTTGTATTGGAGGGAGAATAATTAATGTCTAGAACTATGATCGCGGAGGCATGATAAAGGATTTTTTATTCCTTACTGCTTCAAGCCATGAACATTCAGACATGCCTTTAAGGTGGCATAAAATATTAATAGCTGCAGATCGGAGATACATTAATTAAATGACGTAATGATTTATACGTGCAAATCAATCATTAATACCTGTAGTTGTTTTGTTAGAACAGTTTAGAATAGATACAATGTGGTATGTGAAAACGTTGAAAGTAGGTTTTGGAAATGATAACAGGTTAAAGAAATGCCAATACATGTTTGTGTCAATTGGAATTTGCAATCAAAAAATATTTTCAGGGGGCTGATTTTGTCTATTCTGTTACATAAAACCACTCGCACTTGTCACACATAGGGGTAGCCAGAGACTATATATATACATTTACATATGTAGATCATCCTCAACGTTTTGCATAAACCATTGCGGTTCTGGAACCGCAACTCAGAGTGTGAGTTCATTTCATACCAATGACAGAGCAACTCGTTGAAGCAATTTTAATTTATATTAATATTTTTCACTAACTAATTAGCCTTAAATTTGTTTACGACTGTACCATTATTAGAATAATTTGCTAAATACTGAGAAACAATAAAAATATAAAGTGTTTTTCGTTATATAAATTTTCAATTTACGCAAAATTTTACAATTCCATCATCATATACTAATACATGGGCTCGTTCTCACCAAAATGTATGAGAAGTACTACGTGAGCAAAAATCTACAAAGGGTTAACAACGCTATTAAAATTATTAGAATTTTTGGGCATTCTAACCAAGGTGGCGCTGGAAGATGATAAAAAGTCGAAAAAATAATTCATATTTGACGCAAACATGTACCTTCTCTCCCTAGGTGTCATCTGGATAGGCACAGCACTCTTGTCCAAACAGCATTGTAGCAACTGTTGTGAGCCGGTTTGATTACGGGATATGAGGCTGAGGCTGAGTCCACGAGGTCGATATCGCATCTGTTATCTTCTCGCTTTGAAGTTTGTTGGACGGTGTCCATGAGCTGCCGTAGCCATTTACCATCAGGTGGACTGTTAGGTCGTTTTTCATCCCAATCCAATATAAAAAAGACTATAGCCTGATTTTTTTAATATTGTATTATCTTCATTCCTATGGATTCCTATCGTAAATATGTTTTAAATAATATATTCGCTATTTGCTAATGTGAATGCACGTGAATCGTTAGAGTTGGAGTAAGAAGCACCTTTTCTCATGCGACCTCATAAGACCCCGACTATAGGATTACTGAGTAATTTATGTGGAGTTTGAAACAAACGTACAATCTGGTATTGCTCTCGTTTATGGCTACGTCCTTTTCTTTTTTCGAAACTACATTCGTGGACTTAAAAAGAACGCAATCTCGTGGGAACACAGTTATTACAACATCTCTTTTCTTTTCTAAAAAGGCCACAGGGTTTTTTGTTTGTGTATGGGTTTTGGTATCAATAAGACAATGAATTTTATTTATTTTAGAAAACGTGGTCCTGAAGATCACTTATTATTTTCTAAGAATCAATCTAATCGGTAAATATTTATTGTCGTAAAGTTATGAACCCATGAAGATGTATTAACCCAAAACACTGCTCTGATTGTAAGCGGACTGTAATAAATCTATTTGATTACATTTCTAGTGCTAATTAGTATTTCGATTCATGTAGGCCCAACATAAAATATCTTAGTAAAGAATATAAATTTATTTCTAGTTTTATTTTTGCCAATTACGACCCATGTAATACTTAAACAACATCAGCATCGTTCATTTACATAATTAATCATCATTAAAACGGATTTCTTCATCCTCGCCGCGCCCACGCAGTCCAGCTTCAGCCGGCCAATCGAGTCACACCCATGAGTCTTATGTTTCAACATTCACCAGCGAAGCACGATAAAATTAAACGCCAATAGCACGGACCATCATTATTTCTGCGTTCCGTGAACACCAATACAAGACAATGACGGGCGCAAATAAAAACCATTCCAGTACACGAGTTACGATCTTGAGGTAAAAATAAAATTCGGATCGATATAAGCGTTGATTCGAGAACATGGCACTAATATTGGTTATTTTGTTATGTTTTATGTTCTGTTCTCTTTAATTAAATAAGTTCAAGTTTTCTTCGGTCAAAGATATAAAGAAGAATAAAATTAGGAAGTGTTCTTTGTTTTAAATTTTGCTTCAGTCACAGAATATATATACGAGCATTACTAACGTAGCACTGCAGCTGTAAGGGTATCAAACAAGACTGATCACTTTATTTTTACGGGAAAGAGGCAAATGAGCAAGCGGTTCCTCCGATGGTAAGGGATTACCGACGCACACGTATAGCTGCAACACCAGAGGAGCTGTAGGTGTGTTGCAGGCCTTTAGGGGTGTTTGGGGATGGGGAGAAGGAAGGAGGGCGAGGAAGGTAAAGTTGTGGGCCTCCGGTTACCTTACTTACTGAACGAAACACAGAAGCACAAGATCTCCTTCACTCTGGTATTCTGCTAGGCAGAGGTACTATCCCGGTCGATCTAGTCCATTCGAACAGCAGTAAAAGTCACCGCTTGTCTCTACCACACACGAGACCACCACGTGCAAACTCTGAAATTTCAGGCGAGTAGCTCACCCCTGTGTGGCCATGGCTCTTATAGCCATTGACAACAATTTCTAAATGTCATAGGAATGTTATTAATAATATTATACACTGTATTAAAACCAAGGATATTGATGACTAATCCATCATTACATTGTGATCATACCCGCATGTCATTTTATAATTGCCATCGCGATTGATTATTATTTTCATTGGAACTGTTTACATTATCTTAACATAGCTTCGTAAGAATGAAACACCTTACTAACTCGTTAACGCCTACATAAAAGAGAATCAGTCAAATAACATAATATAAATAAGTAGCCTACTTAATATATCATCATTATAATATCATACACTCATTATAGATATGAGCTACTCTAAGGAAAGTCTGCTGTGCAGCTAAAACATTAACTGATTAAGAGCGAAAACATACTTTTATATTAGATAACAAAATCTATGGTAAATAATTGCCAATAACTTAAATTCCACAACTGTAAAATAAATCTAATCATTCTTGAATATTCTAAGATACTCTCGAAGTTCGAATTAGATTTCCTAAATTTATCGAAAATAGAGTTGTAAAGTATATTCAAAATATGTCTATTTAACATCTAGTATTGCAAGTGTTCTGCGTGTTCAATGCAAGAGCACTTTTAATATTCGAAACGGCTTCTCTCGAGTACCGTTCACCTCTTATCTTCGCATTAAGTTACTTAACCGTTACTTCCCACCTCGGATTAATACAGTGTTCGAAAGGTCAAGTGAAAATTTTTGTAACATTAAAACAAAATGTAGATGAGCATACAAAGAATATATGAGACCAAAATTATAGGACACCGAATTATAGTTTACTATCAATAGTAAACTATACTAATACACAACTTGTGTTGCAACAATTACTGCAATAATAATTTTTTTTATTCCGATAATATGCACTCGTTTTCCTGTTGCTGTAAAAGATTTGCAAAAATTCCGCTGAATCGCAATAGTAACCCACATTCCGTGCTTCGGAACCTGTTACAAAATTTTGCGATTTATTGTGAGATAAGCTTTGAAATTTATAAAACGTATGCATTTAATTTTCGTTATCTTTCTTCGTCAGACTTTGTAAGACCACAGCTGAATATAGATCTTTCTATGAAAGGGTCACCAAAAACAGGCAAGCCTCATACACAGGCCTGTGGCGTTTCATATGTCTCTGTGAGTGCAGTACCGGTACACTCGCATTAAAGATGCTGACTCACTTACTAGTCTGTGGGATTTGAGTTCGGCATTCTCGAATGGATTTTCAGTCATCAGTCGCTCGTTAGAGCCTCGACTGTTGTCATCTGGGTGCACAACGTGCAGCTGAAATTGACCTAGCCTATGGTTAAAATTTCGTTTTGACGAACATTTTAATATAAAAACTAAAAAAACACCACAAACTAGCTAGATAAATGTTCTTCATATCATACTAGTATATAAATAACATTTATAAATGCCGACAGCATTGTAGCAAATCTGACATATCAATTTTACATCCAATGATTTAAGCCGATTATAGCATCGACTTTAATGTAACTCAAACACATTGTTTGCTTGATGCAAAAACTTTATTGAAACAGATTGCTAACGTTTTATTTATAAATAAAATATCTTTAATGTCAATATAAAAATGTTTTAAAGATACAATTTTGCCGTTATTGTATACTTATGTGAATAGCAAGCCTGCACTTTACAGTCTTCGGAACGAATACATTAATTTTCTTCAATCCACAGCTGATTCCAGGTATATGGTTGTAGAATGTAGATTTTGTGTAATTTGTTTATTTAAAATGCGTAATTGTAGAATATAAGTGACATATTATACTACACCTTCACCAATAAACAAATAGAACTACTTTAAAACTTCGGCGACCGTGTCCACAACACAACCAACTTTATTTCTTTTAATGTTTACATAATACAATTAGTTGTATATTTGTAAATTTGTTAATAGTAATAATAAATATATTTATCCACAAAACATTAAATAGTAGCCTATAAATATTTCGATACGGATGAAACAGGATCTAATTTTCATGGTCAAATTATGATATATTGAGACCTTGAGCGGCGTCGTACCCACAGATACGCGTATGTGGTTTATGTTAGCGTCCTCTGTACGGGCACCTGATCAAACATGTGGGGAGATAAGCCGCACACTTGATGTGAGACTTGACAGATAAGGACGCCTTCCTGGCTGTTTAATCTAGTACTTGAAAACACAACGTTGTTTAAAGGCACCGACTCGCTAAGCATTCTTTAAACTTTGTTCAGAAACTAAAGCAAAAGTAGAAAATAAATGCAGTGTTTCCGTACAAGGAATTACACAAGGTATATTAATATACATGAGGCACTCACGACTGAAGAGAGGACCTTGGACAACAAAGGAGCGAGAGCTTCAGTAAAAATCAAAACATTGAAACGTCTGTCGGTTCATATGCAAATAGCCGTGTTATACGTGAATGCGATACCTACGAACGCAGCGACTACAGCATGTTGCTTCTATAAAAATAAACTTCGAAGAAATCTTCTTTATGGAGAAATTAGTAAGAAGCTTTCCCATAACGAAATTTATGAAATAATTAAAAAAAAAAGGGTAACTGGACAGTGTACACTGTTTTGTCGAGTAGAGTTAAAGATGTTAGAAAAAATTACTTTGGACTTTTCCGCATGAAAAAAATTGGTCACGCGTTCTTTCCAAAATCTTTAAAATAATGGATTTCCGCAATGTAACGCCTGATTCTATTTATTAATATAGCGGTATTCTATTTGGCGGACCTACGTCGGGCTAGTCAAATTTCTTTCATAACCGTCTTTCTACAGTCATATTACAACTGTTAAATATTCCCAGTATTTCTGGGGGTAGTACCAAACGTTAAAATTGGGAATATAGATATACTAAAGGAGACAGTGGACGAGCAGACAGTGCAGCGGCTTATAAAGATTAAAATCTATCATAAATTCCGTCTGCTATTGAATATATGTACATAACTTGCTTGTAAAACACGATCGAGCAATGGATAATAATCTAATATCAATTTACTATTTCACGGTTGGATGAGGGGAACGTGCGAAGTCCTATAAAAGTTGTATGCTCTGTGTCGGACGCAAGATTCTTTTATTTATATCAATTCTAAACCGTTCTTTCCTCTTATTTAGTGTGAGTTAAATTGATGTCCTATTATATGCAAGGCGGACCGACGGGCCATGGTCAAAATTTCAATAGCCTAAAGCGAATGAGCTGGGCGGCACGTGTAACTTTTTGTGCAAATCTCCTTGGAATTCTTTAATGCTACATCAGAAAAGGTTCGGGGTTGAATACCTTATTATGCAACATTTTAATACGTTTCGAACCATTTTAGTGTTTTTTCGTCGTAACGTAATAATATGTTTGATACTGTGGCGTCATATTTCAATTATATCGAAAACATCGCGTGACGTTTGTTTAGCCTTGCAAATTTGTTTCATAATAGTGTAACAATACATGGTGTTCCATTAACTTTAGTCATTCAGAAAAAAGACAGTAGTCTGAGGTAATGAAAAGTTACGACGTTGAGCGTGCCGCGTTCTCTCTTGTCGACGTTTGCTGTACGGCCGGGAGCGTTGGCAACTTTCTACGCGACCTCGAAATGCTGCATTCACTTTCCTCACGCCTCGTCAGTCGACACCGGTTACGCAACTGACATAACGGCCGACATATCGCCGCAATGAAAGCGCGTCACTATCGCACCGTATGACATCTATATCCCATGATATTCGAACCGGTGAAACTTGTGGAGCCGATTGTAACTGCGTACGTTGTAAAACGAACCCATAATAAACATTGCCACCCTCAAATACTTTCTAAAGAAACGTAAATACCCATGACATCATACGACGCGTCTAAAGAAAACTGCGTCGCAGGAACCGACACAAACGGCTTATGGGTACACGCCTGTGTGTTATAAAATAGGTTCGCAATTTTACGAAGGACAAATAAAAACACCAGGTGCCAAGCCTCTTGCGCTCAAGGTCAGCGTTTCCTAGAGCTGCATTTAGGTTTCTTTTTATTCGTTGCATGTCCCTTCGGTGGAGCCGGATCGCGTGCGACCAAACCAGTTTTATACTGTTCACTCCTCTCGTATGCTGGTTGCGCCCATTACAATTTTAAGTTTTTATTATCTTAATGGATTTTTCAGAGACAAAAATGAAATATTTAAAATTCACTAAACTATTTCATTTTGTGTTCCATTTATAATTAAGATTCAACATCCATATTTTATATAAATACATTTTCTGCAAAAATGTGTCGTAATCAATGTTAAAAAGCCGATGCTTTTTTAGGAATCGATATTCTTAATAATTTTTATTGTAATTCATCAAAACTAAACACGGCATTATTGAGTGAAAGTATTCAGAAATTATCCGCGTGGACGTAGATCCTAAGCCGGCGAAACTGGAAAAGCAACACGACCAAAACAATAGGGTTGTGAATTCGGTTCATTCTTAGAAGCCTCCCACAACTGCAAAGCGCGCCAGCAGGAAGTGGGGACGGACTAAGTTTATGTAACTTAATCACCTGTCGGACTCGAGGCCAACCTCGTCGATTTGGAAGAACATCAAGGCCACGCCAGACAAAGTGCGGGCTCACTCTATCCACATTTTTATATGTAACCCTCCTTGGCTATAGTTAACTGCTATAGCAGGATGTTGCATAAGCTTTGTTGTTTTGTTATCCTACTTGCAGACCGCGTCGCATTTTAGATTAGTTTTTTTGTGTGTACGCCGAGCCGTATTCTTCGTGATGGCTGTAACATCGCACGCGATATTGAACATTAATGACGAGGGCTGGGAAGATGATTTTTGATTGTTTTCTTTTAAACCTTGGTGTAACGAAGGATAAAATATTCATTTATTATATTTCTAATTCGGTTGAGATGCTTCAACTTCGAGCAGAGTTTGAACTCGCTGAAGTTCTTTTACATTTTTGAGACGCGTTTTGCTTTTGCCTTAAGAGTGAAGAAATACATTACTTTTAATATAAAAGTTTCTGCAGGACGGTATTCCGAGAATTTAAAAATTTTCACATTTCATAAAGCAAATGGTAAGTTGGCGTGGACGGAAACTTTTAGAGTAAAATGATCTGGAGGAAAAATTTAAACTGAAAATTGAAGCTAAGTCGTGATATTAAAAATAATGCAAAATACTCCTAAGATATTTTTCAATTATTCTCTGAGAGATATGAAAAATTTATAAATGCACACGAGTCAATAATGAAATTGTAAATGGCATATAAGTGGCACTGCCAAGTAAATATTGAACTTAGCAATGAAAAATGTGTGTTCTACGTTACGCATTCACGAAATGCATCGTCCTTTCGTTGTAAAAAATATACATCGGGGGATTTCCTACACGAAGAATTTGTGGGTGATCCCAAAAGGGCACGCATCCCCTGTCACGGGCGCCATTTGTCGCGGGGACGTGGACTATCTTTAAATCAATACACACATTGTACTTGCCTATATAGGGACTTTTAGAATAGAAATTAGAAACCTGAACAGACAATGTTCCCTGCATTTAATTGTTGTTCTGTTGAAAATAATTGAACGACAATGATCCGAGTCTCGAGTGAGATTTATAGACAGCTGCTGACTTAATATGCGCATTTTTAGCAGTAACATAATATTGCTATTTTACTAATCGTACACTAGGGTTTAACACAGTATAAAGTAATGAAGTAAGTGCCTACGGTGCAGCCTAAAAATGTCCAGTTGCTGGCCAAATTTTTAGAAGAGTTACGACGTTACTCAAATGACTTTTTAACATGTTTTTTTCTTTCTTAGAAATACCAGTTTCTTCTCGAAGTTACAAGCTAAATCATACTGCTGATTATAGTAAGTAAAACAAAAATGAAGATTTAGTGTGGTCACCCGGGAATTATGAAATGAAAAGGCACCTCAGCTACTACGGCTCATAATTAAAACGTGGAGTAATTTGGTTTAATAGTAACAAAAAAATGCATTTAAGTACTATTGCGTGATTCTATTTAAAGGTTGTGTGATGGCAAACATATATCTAAAGTAGTAAAAAACGTAAAGAGCATCCGAATGAAAGTGAGGGTTGCAACGGCTGCTTTAGAATGCAGGTGCTGAATACCAAGTAAACAGGAAAAGGTTAAAGGTTATTATGGAACCTGCACCATAAACCAGTAATTTAAATATCGACCAGTCTTTTTTGTTTTATAGCCACTTCATGTAAGATTCGACAAGATTTTAAATAACAATGAAATATTTTATAATTAATTTAAACTTTAACGTGTGTATAGTTTGTACGTAAGATTAAGCGTGTCCACTTTTGAACATGAGTGTACTGAGTTTTATCACTGTATCTGTGTCGCGTGTATCTCTATATCAGACAACTATCGTAATTGGGTACTAAGTCATCGTCGTCATCTCAGGTTAGGCAAGATATTATTTTTAATTAGACAACAGACGTACACGGAGATATTGCAATTTTCAAGGTCTAGGATAACAAATATTTTCTTAGATACTCCTTTTCTATTTTTATTTATTTTTTTATTTTATTTTATTTAATGAACGCCAACATAATGTACACTCTTACAACAAATAAAATGTAAACATCAATGATATTAGCTCAGTGCCACTACAGTTACAGGCGAAGACTACGTGCAAAATATAATGAGCAAAAAATTATGTTTTTTAATTTACACAAACCAATCATAGAAATTAATAATGCCTTATGGTAATTATGATTAGTACTCTTTTTTTTTAAATTGTGAATACATTGCTCTCAAAAAATAACAAAAAAAAAAAATAATCATGACATAATTTGTTAAGATAATAACAATTTCCTCTTAAGCCCGCCAATTGCATCCGAAAACAAGTCTAACTTTGAAGTCTTCGCTAGGTTATTATATTTCTTGACTATTCGGTTAAGAGGCGCATGTTGTCCAAGATTCGATTTACTTAGGCGATCTGTGAAAGTGTTAAATCTCGTGGGTCTTGGCAACCTCGAGGGAACGGAAAAGTAAAGAAGGGACAACAAGTTAGGAGCATCGAGAATGCCATTAGCGAGCTTATACAAGAATAAGATTTCGAGCATTTGTCTTCGATCACACAAAGAATTCAGTCTAAAATATTGGAGTCTCTCATTATATGAAGTGATATCTTTTCCTCGGAAACATAAATATGCCACAAAAACCTTTTTTGTATGCTTTCTAATCTTTTATTATATACATTATAGAAAGGATTCCAGACAATACTGCAATACTCCAAGCCACTGCGGACAAGTGAATTAAATAACAGGATCTTGACCTTAGGGTCTTTAAAATCTCTGGTATTACGAAGCACAAAACCCAGATTCCTAAATCCCTTGGAACAAATATTATCTATGTGCAGTTTGAATCGTAACTTACTATCGAGGATGACTCCTAAATCCTTGATATGGTCAACCTTAGACAATGTAACGTTCTGGATATTATATTCAAAAAAATCAGTAGACTTTTTCCTTGAGAAACGCAAAGTAAAACACTTTGATGCATTCAGATTCATCCTATTAGTGTCGCACCAGATGAAAAGGCGATTTAGGTCTTCCTGCAATAAAACAGCTTCCGAGGATGTGTTAACAACTTTGAAGATCTTAAGATCGTCGGCGAATAGGTAGTAGTTTGAGTACAGAAAACAGTCGCTGATGTCATTGATAAAAATGTTAAAAAGTAAGGGGCCCAAATGCGATCCCTGAGGGACACCCGAACGTACTGAATATAGATCAGAGGAGAAGCCATTCACCACCACTGAGGATTTACGACTCGATAGATACGATCCGAACCAGCTCAGCAATGGCTCGGCTACACCATTGGCGGAAAGCTTACGGATTAATAGGTGGTGATTAACCCGATCGAAAGCTTTGCTGAAATCGGTATAGATCGCATCCACAGACGAACGAGAATCAACCGCTAAAGAAACGTCATTTATAAAGGATGCTAGATTAGTAGTGGTCGATCTAGCTTTTATAAAGCCATGCTGACGACTGTTAATTAATTGTTTAAAGTGCCATGACAATATGGGATGGAGTAATTTCTCAAAAACCCTAGCAAGTACAGGAAGTATGGATATAGGTCTATAGTTCTCCACTTTAGCTTTGTCGCCACTCTTAAATAATGGAACAACTAATGCCATTTTCCAAACAGAAGGGAAGGTTCCTGTGCTCAAAGATTTGTTGTAGATAAGGCTCAGAGGCTCCACTAAGGCGGATGCACATCTGGCAATAAATATTGACGGAAGGCCATCGGATCCTGTACCTTTGTAAAGATCTAGTCTTTTTAATACTTTCCAAACCTGATCGTGTCTGAATTTAATTGAAGTCAAGAAGTTGTTCGTCAGCATGGTGACTGCATCACCCACCGTTGAAGGCTGGACATTAGAAGCATGGTGGTATGCATACAAAGCGGAAAAATTATCAGCAAAAATATTACAAATAGCTTTACCATTAGTAGCCGTATTATCATTAAGTGACATTCGAGCGGGATAATGACTATGATCTTTTTTTTTGTTTTTGACATAAGTCCAGAACAATTTAGGATTAGAGCGAATGTTCTTTTCGAGTCGGGTAATATAATCATCGTAGCAATGATTCATTAGTTTTGCCGCGCGTTTTTTGGCTAGTTCAAAAGACAGTCTGTCTAGTGGATTATTATTAAATTTACGAAGTTTATTTCTGTATTTCGATTTCTCACGCAAGAGATTTATTAAATTTTGAGAGAACCATATAGGGTGTTTCCTAGACTTAAGAGTTGATTTCGGAACGTATTTCTCAATGACTACACGAATGAATTTGTAAAACGTATCGAGCATGTCATCTACTGTTTTGCAGGTTTTGAATAATTCGTCCCAGCATACTTTCTTAACTTCATTATTGATCTGGTCATAGTCCGCTTTAAAAAAACAATATTGAAATTCACGGTTATAGGCTAAGTTTATACAAGAGTCCAAAAACACAGAAAAAATTAATGGTGGGTGAAGTGGGTCAACAATGGAAAGAGGGCAGCTACTGACTTCAACATTAGAAATTTTAAAATTACTCAAAACTAAATCTAGGGTTTTACCCATACTGTTATGCAGAGAATTATATTGTTTCAAATCATTCAGCCTAGCGAAGTCCAAAAGTAAAGTGGAAAATACATTGCTGTTTGTTGGATTATTTATAGCAACATGTTCATTATTTGAAAAATTCCATGTAATTGATCCTAGGTTAAAATCGCCAATTAACATAACTTTTTGGATATTGTTCTGTTCCAAAATTTGATTAGAATTATTTAAAAAGCCATCTAAAATGTGTCTCTGAATTGGTGGAGGAAGATAAACTGCACATAAGTGCAAGAGTTCCTTGTTATTTCTTTCGCTCCAACACTCTACTTCTACCCACAAATCCTCGCAATTAGACTCGAAGTCTTGCAGTTGTCTGGAATGAAAGCGTTTAGAGACAGCTATTAGTACACCCCCTCCATTTTTCATGCTGTGATAGCCACTAGATTCCCTATCGCGCCTATAAACAGCATACCGGCTATCAAACAATTCAGAATCGAAGATAGTGCTATTTAACCAGGTTTCGCTAAGAGTTATAACGTCGTAATTGTTACAAACAACGTTATTAAAAAAATCAATCGTTTTAGTTCTTGAGCCACGTACGTTTTGATAGTAAAATTTTAGCATGAATGGCAAGATTAGTGTTAACAATGCAAATACTGAAAATTAATGAAAGCGTGAAAAATTAAATATGGTAATTATATTAAAGTTTTTAAAACTACTGCGTTCTTCACAAAAACGAAATTAGAGCTTTCGGTTTTCCTGAGAAAAACCTTACCGTCACGTACCCAAACAAATTTGAAGTTCAGTTCCCTGGCTTTTATCTTGCCGCAGTATGCAGCGCCTTCGTCTCCGGAGTGAGGTGCTCAGATACGTATATGGGACTCTTTTTGTCACCACCAATGCCTAGATGACTGGTATTTAGCTTGTCACCTTGGTTATTTCTATTAAACTTAATTGCACCAGCTAAGAAGGTGTCGCGCAGGCGGTGGCTGCCAAACTTTACCAGTATTGAACGAGGGCGGGGACTGCTGCTGTTAAATTTCGCAATACGGCTGCAATATTGAAGGTCCGAGTCCGTTAATGGACACTTGATTATGTTCGATAGTTGATGTACTGTATTATATAGGTTTTCACTTTTATGTTCTGGTACGCACTGTATTTCAAGATTTTCTGTACGAGACAATTGCTCCACCTGGTGCAAGCGATGTGTTAAGTCCCGAATAGTATCTTGCAACTGCTCGTTATCTTTCTGTAGCTTAATAGTTAAATTCTTCTGCGACTCCCACTCACTGCTAATTCTCTCCTGTTCTGCGCTAAAAAAAACTAGTGTTTTGTCCAAGTTTGATAATTTAGATTGAATGTCCTTGATTTCCGTATTAAATTTTCTGTCCAGCTCCTCTCTGATAATTTCTCTAATTATATCTGCAGATAGGCAGCCGCAGATGACAGAGCCGCTGTGATGTTTTGAGCGCAGAGTAACATTATCGTGATCGTGCTGTGGGATTGACGAATTGTCTGTGATCTTAGCTGGACACACCGTACCTGAAGCACGGATAGGAGTGTTGGAGTTATCTCCTCGTTTGGGCTCTTTGCAGCGACACGATGGGCAAACCCAAGTTTCTCTGAATTCCTTTGAAAAACCTTGAAAATCTTCTTTTTAAATTTGTACAAGTGTAGTGATATCTATCCGGGCATCGACAGCAATTAAGAAGGGATATTCCCTTAAGAATATTCGGACATCCCGCGCATCTTTGAGAATTCATTGCATATAAGTAAAATTAATAAAATGCAATAGTTTACTTCATGCAGGTACAAGAACAATCGGCTATGCCGGGTTGATCAAGGAGGCCGCGACGAAAAGGTCTTAACCGCCGTGAGAATCGCGGCGCTTACGTGTTTTAATAGAATAGTTCGATTGAATTTGTTTATAGAAAGAACTTGTCCACTTTAAACACTTTATATCACTGCACATATTTCACAGTAACATAACATATCGTAAAACAATTGTTAACAAACCCGAAATACTAAACTAACATAACTTTATTAGCCAAAATCCAGCGATTTCTCAACCAAGTAACGGAGCAAGTGCTGTAACCTGTTCTTACCTAGGAGCCGTTTCCCTAGGCCCTATAACACCATATACCATCTCTAACCTCTTTCTGCCTTTTATCAGCACTACAACCACTGTTGTGTCATGGTTTGAGGGTATTCCAGCTTAAACAAGCAGATTGATTACTTAATCAACAAACTAAGTAGTTTCGGTATACGAAAACAATTAAAATGGTGTGTAACATTAATAACTATTTTCAAGTTATCAAGCTATGATGTCCGAAAAAAATAAGGCATCCCACTTAGTCTTATCGTGTCACAAAGCATATTATGTCTTTTATTGATGTTGTTTGTAGATGTTCATGGGGTACAGTAGCTACTTAAGTCTAAGTTTAATTTTGTGACGTAGATGAAGGACTACAAAATAAACAAACCAACCTTTTCTGCAGTTAGTTACTATCAGGAGAAAAATTATTGTTCATTTGTCAAAACAGTCCTGTATTATTTTTCAGTCCGATAGGCCGAAGTAGTTTTTAAGTAATGACTATTATATTAGTTCATAACGAGTGGTTTATGACGGTATTATTTACGAAACTAACTTTTATGTTGTTTATCCTCATATAGCGATTATTTCTGATTTCAATTTCATTTACAAGAGTCCAGTAAAAATAATACGCCAGGAGTGAGTTTATGTAGGAATCAACAAGTATAATGCGTCTGCGCCCCCGTCGACTGAGAAATTTTACAAAAGATGTATTATTTATTTCTCACGTACACACCACTACAACTATTTCTTCGAAACTTAAGGTAATCATTTACAACAAATAAAACAATAAATTTTATTAAAAGCATGTTCGTATTAGGTATCTACTTGTCTACACTTTTATATTAGATTCGTTTTTAACATTTTTTTTGGGCAAACAATCGCTGGCCCAATTAAATCCTATAATTAACTTGTAGAATATCTTTTTAAAAATTGTTAACTATAGAACTATAGGCTAATAAATCCCATCATACAAGAAAACTAGTTGGGTTGACTATTAGAGAATGCCACAAGGCATTAAGTCCGCCCATTGTAGCCCTTAGTGTATGCAATGAACAATAAATAAATAAATAAAACTTGTGTACTCGTCAGAAAAGTTTGAAATTATGGCCATGATAAAAAAATGTAATAGCAAGAATTGTCTTAGTGCTGGTAACGTGGTACCAAGCATTACAAAACTGTCATTTGGGCGATGCGTTGCGTTCCGCTCGAAAGTAACAAAAAGCACCTTTCGTCGTTTCACGGCGTTGGAGCCTCGCAAAAGAGGTGAACGTAAACATAGCAAGACAGGGTGAACGACCGGGATTCAACTTGACACATTTTTGGGCGGCCCAATTGTACGGGATACGGGATCGGCGACCTGCGTCACCGACTTGCGCAACGGGAAGCCGGTTGTGCCAATCAACATGTAGTAGGGCTTTGGGACGGAGGATATTTTCACTGTTATACGATTGATACCAGAACAGTTCAATGATGACACAGATTATGTGAAGATCTATCCAAACCACGTCCCAATATTACACAACCTTACAGACACATTTAGTGATAACTGGATTCTTTACTGAACTGCATTACTTTGTACGTGCATAAAACAATGGCTTCACTATGGTACTATAAAGATATAACTTTTTGTTTTAATACAACCACAACCGAGCAAGAGCCGAGTAATTGTTAGGATGAAAAAACTTATCTATGCACCATAAAATTGTTAAATTAAAGCTTTTTCATTATAAAAACATAACTATTTTTAATATAATGTTGAGATAGTGCATCTAGTATACCTAAAGTGTGAATGAATACTGGAAAAGTTTGAATATACACATTTTACTGTATCCACGATCGGTTATCTGAGGTAGATTGGAAGCCACGATTAATAATAAGTGTTCCTAATAGTGCATTGTAAATGAAAGAATACAGTATTACATTTTGACGATTCCGCTTGCGTCATAGAGGGATGGGATGAAAAAATGCAGGTAGGGTCCCGAGCATCGACCCCGGGGTTTTTAGGCCGTGACGTCATCGATCAACAATGATTAGCTGATGGGATTTAAGAAATAACGAATTCACTGTTATTGATGATCTCGATCAAGTGAAATATTTAAAATACAATTAACCTTTACCTCCAATAGATTATAATAATAAATGACAAATGTATGAAGCAGCATGATTGTAAACTTAAATAAACTGCTTTAAAAAAATAAAGCTGTACTAAATAAATATTGACAGAACGATAAAAACTCATTATATCTTGCGCTTATGTGACTAACCAGCCCGTGTACATGTCCGGAGAATTAAAAAAAAAAACATATTTTTGTCTCACCTGTGTGTAATTTTTCAATTTGCAGTGGCACCCGAAGTCGTTGACCTCTTCCCAACTGTTCGCCTATTGTCCGTCTCTTAAGCGAATGCAATACAAACAGGAATCATTCCGGTACATGAGATTCGTAACAAAACAGCCGTGGATAATGACATCATTTTCTTCATAGACAATCGCGGTAATGAGAATGACCTATAGAATGGAATAAAACTAGACGGTATATGACCATGTCATTTTTATATGTATGTCATTTTATTTATTTTATATTTTAAAATGGGAACTACCAATATTAGTTGATAACAAGGAAAACAGAATCAAATGAAATGATATTACAAAACATCTAGATGAAAATTAAGTGTTCTTCGTGGTAAGAAAGATAATTTCGTTTTCAAAAGTAAAATCTTATTTTTTTTTCAATCTAACTTCGTTTCTTAATGAGGCTCCTCTGACGGAGAATAAAGCGAAGAAACTCCGTAAATATCCTCTATTTGAATAATTTTTTAATAAATATAATTTGTATAATATGATGAAAGTAAATTAATGAAAAATAGCAGCAGTGATGCGCCTTTAGACTATTTTAAAAAGAGCTTAATGCATCTCGGTGCATTATAGAAAAGTCGAGGCGTAGGTCATGAGGAAGCATAAATTTAGATGAGCCGATACTTTAGCCCGACAAACCCACAACAGCTGTAGACGGAACGCGACCAACACATGCTTGCACCCCTGCCTCACGCACACACACGCGCGCACGTCTAACATAAACACTTAGACATAACGTAAACAGGCGCAGGTTTATGTATACCAGATGCCCCTATAGAGAGAGACGATAATAAAACCACACGCTAGGATAGAAAAAGAAGGAACGATAAGGGAGCGAGGCTCGGTTTGACAACGTGCAGAGAACTCTAATTAAATGTAGTTGAAGGTCGAAAAATAAAAGGATGTATGCGACATTGTGACAGCGAAGCAAACGTTTTGTAATTAAAACTATGAAAAATTTAATACTAGCTCGTAATGGCGTACGCAGCTGTAATATTGGTCATACAATTGCCCTGAGTGCGTTTCAGATGCGATCTCCTTAAATAGCAAATAAACGTTTCACAGGAACGCGCTAATAGAAAAATAAACATAGCAGGCCGTGCGGCGAGGCCGTTGTTAATTAACATACAGATAGTTTAATAAAAGGCAGGAAACAGGCAGCGAGGGGAGTAAGCAATGAAGCGGTAAAAATAGAAGCGGGGGCGGCGGAGACGCGCCGGAATCGATCCCACGAACAATGCGACGATGCACTGCGTTGTACTAATCAATAATAGATACCAAAGCAGTTGGTCTCGGTCGATGCAAAACTTTTGCTTTCCATTCTTCCTTCCTTCCGTTAAGAATTAATTTTTTTTGAAAATAATATCTTGGTTAATATATTACATAAAATATCTTTATTATAACGTATGTAATACCGGTTCAATAGTTTTTTTTATGATAAAAATAAAAGTTGAAGACGTGTTTTTCGGTCCTACTTAAATTTAACTTAAATTTTGCACAGATTGTAGATAGCCTTGAATCTGGAATTGGGACTAACATAGACATGTATGCTAAATTTTAGGAGCCACGTGATTTAGTCGCAAAGCAAGCTAATATAATGTGATATAATAGACGTAGAAGATTTTGAGATGTTTTGTTTTAAAGTAAAGAAGTTAGTAAATAAAACAATACAGTAAAAGTTATGTTGTTTGAAAAGAATTTTTCCAGCAACGCTTTGATGAGCTTTACACATAATGTAGACGTTTTTCCAACGATCAAGTCTTTTCATGGAACTTAAAAGGAAAAAAGTTATAATAACGTTAAATAATAATCGTTATAATCAAATAAAATTTAAATCTCAAAAAAAGAACGTAAATTAATAAAAACTATCATATTTTTTTATTATATATAGATTTTTAACTTTGAAAAAATATTTAATCAGTTGAAAACCAAGACATTCTTTATGGTGACAAAGTTACAAGAAGCTCTCCTTATGTTATTAAAGTAAGGGTTATAACAGAGATTTTTTAAAAATTTATTAGAAACGATAACGCACATTTTCTATAGCCCTGGTAGGCAGGTAACGTCGTATATCGATCGATCGAAAGTGCCAATACAAAATGAATGCGGAAGTGGATGCACGCGGCGGCGGGACACGGCGCAGCTGACTTGCGTCCCAGTTATTTTAGTTTGCCAATCCGCAAGTGCGACGCCATTGCGGTAGGTCAGGCCCAGGCGCAGGCACTCAATGTAAGCCCTAACTGCTGGGGGAATAAATATAGGTCATTAAGGGAGCAGGACCATTGTACTTGTTTGCGAAGCGGAAAGCAATTTTAGTTGTTTTTGAACGTACTTTGTTGTGGTGTAGAAAGTTCGGTGAGCACGAGGTTTAACAGCGATGCGAAAATAATTTTAACTTGGGGCAGGTCGCGGAGGTCAACACCCTTTGCGATATGCCCGTGGTCATTAACGGCTATTATTATCTGTCTACTAAATATATAGTATCTGTCTACTAAATAGTAAGTAATAGTTATAGTTATTGCGTATAATACTGAGTCTTATTTTGAATGCCACTGATCATTAGTTATTTTGCATAATTGCATGTCTATTTTTTACTGATAACGAGCGTTATTTAATCTGTGGGAACCATAAAGATGCACAGCAAAATCTATTCGGGGGTATATCGATTCAGCCAAGCAAAGCGAAATCCAGACGCTTTCTGTACATAAACTAAGACAATGTTCTCATATTAAATCTGCCTGGTTTTTTAAAATTCGCAACTTACTTAATTATTGTGCGGGTCGCTGGTAGAGGCGAGGGAGGAGCTCTTTTTAGAGAGTTGCTCCAATATTTATTAACGCTTAACGCACACACTGCTGTTAAATTGTTTGTGGTTTATTGAGCGCCGTTCGTTGTATCTCACCGGGCGGTCTCTAAAACGATGTTAATCAGTTCCTAAGAATTAAAATATATAGAGCGTCGCCAGCCATTTGATGCAATTCCCAAGAAATAAGCTCGTTTGGTATGTTTAATTTACACGAATACTTTCTTTATACCTCGGCTAGTTGACTAAGTGTCTTAGGTATTTACGAACCCTTTGTTATCGCAGTCGGTGTTAATGGCCGGTACAAAGGCGGTCGAACGCAGCGCCCTTCAGCTGACTGAGACCTTGGCTGGATTTAGACGCGGTTCGATGGACTCTGCGTCGAGCCTTGTTTTAGTTCAATTTATGTTTGCACCTTTTAACATTAATTATTAATTATTAAATGCTATATGGAGTGTTCTGTTTTTTTTTTTTTACTTTTTATATAAAGTTACATTGCTTTTGAATCTCAAGATGTATGATTTCATGTGTGGCAGTGGTCAATGTTTTTCGACGCCGAAGTCAAAAGGTCGGTAACCGCGACGGGACCTTGGCCGATTTTAAACGCAGGTTCGTCGATCGACGTTTGAATCACTGGCGCGTTTTATAACTTTACCGAGACGGCGATAAAGTTTATGTTTCAGCTTGTTTCCTTATGATCCGGTCGATTTATAAATACGCGTACATCAGCCAGATGCTAGGGTAAACGGTTTAATAAAGAACGGACGAGAATATATCTGGAGAACGTTTCAAAGTTATTACGATCTTTGCATTTAGACGTGATTTCACATTTTCAAAGTAAAACTAAAATGATCATGTTAGGAACACTAATGGTTACTAAATTACAACAAACAATAACATTAAGTTTGGTATTAAGCGGTTAATTAGCTGGTTAGATGTATGTAGGTAATTCTTGACGTTTGTTTTTATGAGAAAGACGGCAAACGAGCAAGCGGTTCACCTGATGGTAAGTGATTACCGCCGCCCACGTACATCTGCAACACCAGAGGTGCTGCAGGTGGGTTGCCGGCTTTTAAGGGTATTTGGGAGATAGGAGAGAAGAAGAAGAGGAGGATGGCGAGGTGTTGTGGGCCTCCGGTTATCTCACTCACCGAACGATGCCTCTACTTCACGCCGATATTCTGCGAGGCCGTGTTACCAACCCGGGCCATTCGAGCAGCAGCAAAAACCGCTGCTTAGCTCTACTACGTATAAGACCTTAAATCCTTAAATCTTCCTTAAATTTTCTTAATTGTTAAGTAAATCTGCTAAAAATACTTTTTGTGGCTATAGGTATTATCTAAATCTATACACATTACTAAACTTTAACATACTGTGAGGGTAAGACATTAGAGTAAAGAGGATTAGGCGTAGTCGCCAACTACGCATCTCATGCCCAAAGTTGCCAATCAGCAAATTCGCAAGACTTAAATACGCAATTACAATTGCAGCCATAAGTTGCAAGTAGCAACAATGTTTTTAAGAATGAAGAAACTATTTTAATTGATTTTTCTAAGTAAGAAATATAGTTTTTATCTTTTTTTTCCAATTTACAGCCTGTTTGGCATGCGGTACTTCTGACTGTGAAGAAACAGGCAAATGAATCAAGTATCCCATCCTAACAATTGGGCGATGTATTCTCCAGTTTTAGGTGTTTGCAATAGAACAGTGTAAAAAGGAATATACAAACTTATCCGTAAATGTCTACATCACCTGCACGCGGTGCACTTCGCTGACTGACAAACGACCTCGAATCGATCGCGGAATACCCACTCGCACACGGGGATATGCAGTTCTTGGAAGAAACGTAGACCTTTAGGTGCGTTTTAATAGAACATTCATGAACTTGAGTAGTGTCTTTTTCGAAGTAAATGCACGAGTTGAGAATTAACGTACAGCATGTTTGTGGTTAAAAAGAAAGAACACATGTTAAGGAATTTCGTTTACCTAATAAATGTACCTAAAAATGAATCGGACACATTTTGATATCGTTAATTTTAATATTGTCGGTATACATAAATTAACTACCTAGATTAACTGTTATCGCCATGCCCGGCAGGCGGATTGGGCAATCCCAGGGTCGGACAACCTTAGACGTTGCTGACTGACACAGCTTTGTTTATTTTCGGTCTCGCATTTTTAATCGCGATTCGATCATCTGTTGGAAGCCTTGAGTAATTAAGAACCTTTTAGCATTTCCATTAGATCCATTGAGTGGGGAAAGCGGAGCCCCCCCCCATTTTCCCTCTTCTCCATCCACAAATATCTTTAAAGGCCGGCAACGTACCTGCAGTTCCTCTGGTATTGTAGATATTAACTGATGTAAATCCGTATAAGCTTTTTAATATTATATTCCATACTCATATATAAACCCATTATTCAATTAGGTGGGACGACAACGAACCGTTAAAACAAAACCAGCCTCCTGCCTAATTGATCTTAATTGTATTTATACGAGAAAAAAACTTGTCCCAGTCGCACTCGGCACATAAACAGCTCAGAGTGAAGTTGCGACGGGAAGACTAATGTCGCTGCCGGTAGACCTTGGCCGAATTTAGCTTGAGGTCAACGACCAACTTCCCGGCAGGTCGCTTTCTCCGTCGACGCATGCGCGATGCAATTACTATGCTTTCTGTGTCTAGTCGGTCGCAACATTGCTTAATGGCTTATTAATTGTTTGTGTAACTTATTGGAATGGTGTTTTAATGAGCTACGATTATTGATAAGCAAACTAGATTCTTAATTTTGGCCAACCCGCCAGCCAAGCGTTGTGGTTACGATAAATCCTTCCATTAGAGAAGTTTTTTTAGCTTATATAGAAATATTAAATTTTTCGACCATCCAGCAAAATAAGATTTTGTTTAGATTCGTTTATACGACTCCAACTTTTTGAAGTTGGGTCGATTTTGCTTATTTATTTCTTTATAATTAAGCGTATAAATAGTCCAGAGCCGAGCATACCTATACAGGCGGATTAGCATTTGCAATACTAGATACCACGCACGTTTAGTAAAATTAACATTATGTATCTAATGGTTTATTTTAAAGGAATTAGTTACTTACTTTACGTCTTTAGTTAAGTTTATGTATTATGTTGTGTTGTGTGTTAGTAGTTATGCGAAATGAAGTATTTCTTTTATTCTTCCTTAGACATGGCTTCCTGTTACCAGTCTGGATAACTTTGGTCTGGCATATGGTATAAGGTTATTCCATACTCCGTCCGAAGCCATGGCATTCTTCATTCTTACGGTGTTTCCTATGGTATATGGTAATAAATGTGGTAATTCTTATGATATTTTTTAGGTGGTAGAACGCACCAATTTCTGGGCACCCACCTATTTCTGCCGCACAACGCAGCAGTGGTTGGACTCGATTGTTGTAATCATTAACAGAGTGCAACCACTGTTGTGTTCTGGTTTGAAGGGTATAGAGTTAGTATAATTAGTCACTTCCATTTTAGTACTCAGGGGTGACGACATAGTTATGTATAACCTTCTTCGATTGGAGATGTTTGTCCTTGGCTGTATGTCGCTCTACACCTCTTACAAACTTTCTTCAGTCTACTTTAACGACATAAACAGTACGAAATGGGTTATTCAAAAGCTCGTTTACCGGTAAAGTTGACTTAATTGCATAGAATAAATATTTAAATTTCATTTGTATTCACTGAAGTTTTACAACAAATAATGTGTTTAATTTCTCTTCTGACCAGAGTGTATCAGAGAAGTAAACTGAATTGAACGCACTTATAAGAGTAAATCATTTCTTCGAGTTCCCTTAATGCACGAGGCATGCGGCCAATTATCTTAATTCCTGTTTGCAGTTGCGGTTAAAGCTCGAAGTGAGTTTCAAAGCCGAAATGTAGACTGCGACTGTAACTACTTATTGATGTAATGTGAATGGACCGTGGATGGGCTGTGCTCCCTGAGAACCACCGCCGTGGAAAATGCCATGGAATTACGTTTTGACACATACGAACAGAGAAATAAGGTTATAATATGTTAATTGCATGTATATAGAGAAATATAAATAAGTTTAAATATCTATTGTATTTAAACTTAAATTTGTAGTTTTTTAATTTGGTGTCATAGCGTATCTTTTGGGAAATAATTTTTAGTTCTTTGTGATTGTGATTGGGTGTACCATGTGTAGTGCGAAGGTATCCGCACTTGCCTCACCTTCCATAGTATAATGAATATTCGCTCTTTCATCATATCCATTACATGGCGTAGCTTTTGTTGGTGGTTTTATAAAAAGGCATATATACAGCAGTGACCTTACTTAAAATACCTGTCGTATAGGCTATAAAATGTATAGTAAACTATCCAGGGTTTTCTGGACTTGTGACAGCGATTCGTCGACTCGTACAGGTTTAACCTGCCCGCGCCACGTGTATCGCACTCAAGGCGCGGCAGCGGCGCAGCACATGTGGTTCGACTGTGGTAGCCGCAAGATGGCCGAAATCACCAAGGACATCATAAAATTTAATTCACATACTCTCGACCATCTTCACGGTTAAAATTGCCAGATGTATTCGAACCTGAATAAACATTACCCTACATATTGCTGTATTATCAAATTCTAAGTAGGTATATTTGGTCTAGGATATTCAAAGCGAACGGTGAAACGATGTTTGTTGTAGCAATTGGCCAGGGTAAACATTAACAGCACTTGTGTCGTCTCAAGATAGTTCGCAAGTGTTTGTGCACTTCAACTTGTCTAAGAGAGCGAAGCAACGTGCCTGTAAAGAAACTTTATAAATACATTTTTATTCATTACATAGGTGAGGTGGCAGTTGAGATATCAATTCCAAATTGCATAAACACCGGTATCAACAACATTAAACTTCTTGGGATATATTGAAGCAGCTTTACTCGAAAGGGCTGCAGCTACATGGACAAACAATGGTTACCTTACACATTGCCTAAACTACCACCGTGGTACTATTTTTTCACCGTGGACACAAAAAAAGACGATTTAATTTTTTTTGCTTGCCTTCCAGTGCGTGTTGCCAGTGATGACATTCGGAACTGAGACTTGGTCCTTCACTGCAGGCCGTATGAGGAAGCTCAAAGTTGCTCAGCGCGCTATGGAAAGGGCTATGCTCGGTGTGTCTCTGCGTGATAGAGTCTGCAACGATGATATCTGCAGCAGAACTAAGGTAGCCGACATAGCCGTAAGGATCAGCAAGATGAAGTGGCAATCGGGCAGCCAGATAGCTCGCAGAACTGACAACCGTTGGGAAAAAAAGGTTCTCGAGTGGCAGCCACGTACAGGAAAACGCTGTGTAGGACGACCCCCCACAAGATGGTGTGATGACCTGCGCAGTGTTGCAGGAAGTCGATGGATGCCGGTGGCTCAGGGCCGTGCTTCGTGACAATCTTTGGGGGAGGCCTATGTTCAGCAGTGGACTTGTGATAAGCTGAAATGATGATAAAATTTATTGATTTAATTATGCATTCTGCAAGGAACCTTATCCATCCTATCACTAGCACTTTACTATCGGCGTAGCATGTTGCTGAGAGGTGGTATGTACTATGGTATTCAGTGGCCACTTAGCATTCGGTGGACTAGTTAGTTCGTTTGTCATCCCATTGCATAAATAAATTGCAGACTTCATATGGAAACATTTGCGTTGTAGAGTAATGTCGTTTTCTCCCCAGTAGTATTTTTGGAATTTATTAACATCGATCATATACGAGATTTCAACTTTTATTATAGTGTTATAGGGAAGAGCAAAAAAGCAAGCATTTTTAGTTTGCTACGAACAGATATTTGCTGACTTTGATTTTGATAAGTTTATAAAAAATAATAAATTAAATAGACCATTTATATACTAAAATTAATAATAATATTATTACTTTGTTGTATGAATTAATATTATTAAAGTTACACATTCGTATCTCTATGTATATGAAAGCTAACTAACTAGCTAGTAATATTCATGAAATCCACGAAACACCTGGTAATGCCATTTTTTTGTAGAAATTACTTTATTTTGTTGAAATATATTTTGGAGTGCAAAGGTCAAAACGCCGCCCGTTCATGCAAAAAACAGCAATTCAAAGTATTAAAAGTTAGGGCTCCGCCGTTGATATAATGTTGATTAATGCTAAAAGGATTGTTCATAAATAAACCAGATTAAAACTTCACTTTCATAATGCGATTTTTGTTAATTATACACACAGACAGAACATGTATTCTGTAATATATTTCCAGTTAATTACTAAAGGTGGTGGTCTAAAGGACTAGTCTACAAATAAAAAAAAGGAGCAGCTGTCCGCGGTCCAATGCGTCGAATAAAAATATGCGTCAGACCTTTAGCTACTTCGTTCACGTCTATCGAAATGACAAGGATATGTAATTTCCAATTCATCATCTTGCTCGATATTATAAAAATGTCAAGGTTTAACAGAACCGGTCTTGAATTCGATGGTAAGCCCATGGTATTTATTGCCGCCCCTGTCACTCAAGAATTTGTAATCTGTTGGGTAGCGATCTACGTTTCGTGCATTTTCTGTGGACTTCAAATAATTTTGTTTTACGGACCTGAGTTTTAATCAAAAAAAAAAACAATCGTGGCTAGGAACAAGTGTCGAATTTAAATTTCAGTTTATAACCTCAATCACCTTTCAACGATACAAACTCGAGAACCGATTTTGCATTGTTGTGTAAATTTTATACAGAAGTGTACTATTTCTTTTATATTTGTTAGTGTAAGTATATTGAAAATATTTGCCCTGTTAGGGAAAGTTACAGGCGGGACCTAAATCATTTTACACCTATTTTTTGTAGCAAAAACAATACAAAACGTGCCTGTTATCTCTAACGTGGTTGGCAGAAGTGCTAATATTGTGGCTCTTCTGATACTGCACACACCATACAATATTCAAGGGGTAGCGCCAATAAAAGTTGCCATGTGAAATAATGTATGGAAGAATTGTCCATGCGAACCCCTGACCATGTGGCTTGACTTTGTTATAAATGAATAAAGTAACATTAAAACAAATGTGTGTAACTCGGAACAACATGTAATATACGATACATATCTCAGCGAGATTAAATTAAATATATTTTTAATTTTAATATTTTATTTTATTTTCATTGATTGCGAAACTTCGTAGAGTTGACGCTTTTATTTCGTAAATGAAGCTACAGGTCCAGAAATCGCATCACATGATGTCGCTCCATGACAATTAAATTTTATTACAAGCTTTAAAAAAAATTATAGTGTTACGACGTCATTCTATAATTACATTTGAAATGACGTACTCTCGTGTGATCGTGTACTGATCAAAGTGATGTGGGAGACCGGAAGGTATCGCCGGTCCTTCATGCAGTGCATTCGTACTGAATTGAACAAGAATTAAATATTCTGGAAGGGATGTTGTTTGATGCACTTGATTCATATAAATACGGTTGCAAAGATTGTCAAAAATGAGGAAGATATTGTATCATTTCAGAGCGATTTGGATAGGCAAGTAATTTGTGGATAGACAAAGTAAACCTAAATCTGGAAAAAAAAATTTACTCAAAATTTACTCGCAAAATTAATGTACTTCCATACAGCTATCACATTTATCTAGTTTCCATGCAAGAGGTTAGTTGTGATAAAGATCTTGGGATACTGGTAGATAGCAAACTTACTTGTTTAATTCACTTGGAAAATATAGTTAAAAAAGCCTCTAAGATGTTAGGTTTCGTCATGAGAAATAGTAAATTATTTTAAGACAAAAACACGAAAATATTTCTGTATTAAACTATTATACAAGAAGCATTCTTGAGTACTGTAATACCGTGTGGCGATCACATTTCGCGGTGCATTCTCTTATGCTGGAAAGAGTACAGAAACGGTTTCTGTGGCACTTGACCTACTTAATTGGGATGACCAAAAGAATTCCTTCGTATTCCGCTAGGCTTAATTATTTTAAAATGTTTACATTAGAAAAGTGTAGGGACCTCTTGGACCTGATGTTTTTGTTTAAATTACTCAAAAACCAAATTGATTGCCCACATTTTCTGAGCAGGTTTCAAACCAGAGCTCCTACTAGGTACGCCAGAAAGAAAGAGGCTAGGATATTTTTCCTCTCCCATACAAAAAACTGTTCTGGATTCGAACTCTCCCGTAGCGCGGTTGAGTAGACTTTATAACGTTTACAGTACTTCCGCCGATATAGACTCCCTGGTTAAATTTAGAAAAAAATCTAGTTCATTTAATTCTTTGTAATGGTAATTAGTTTTATATATAATTGGTTGTGCTCTACGTTATATTTGTTTATTCCAATGTTTCTGAAAATTTGTATCTGTGTAACAACTGTTGGTAAACCTAAAATAAATAAATAAATACAACTGCAATAATCGATGTATTTATTTTCATGATATGTATATGGTTGACTCTGTTCAATGATGATGAATACCGCACTTTCATTGATGATTCTAAAATTACTGCGGCAAGCATCGAAGGATTATCGAATTGCAAAGGAAATAAAGAGGACAGAGGATACGTTAGAGTTAAATCGACGAACAAACGTAGAGAAGTGGATTCTGTTATTTAAATTTTTATTAAATTTACTCTTAATTTTTGTTTATCATTAAAAATTTATGATTAAAAATAAGTACGATTTATTAATCGCCACGTTCGGCAAACGGATTGGCCTACGCAGCACCAGACACTTCGCATCTTAACCGCTGCTACTCGTCATCGGTTCGGTTAATTTTGGTCGGGCATATTCCGAGATGGTTATCCTCGCATCGCCACCTGACGACAGCTATTGCTAATTTCAAGGCCTTAGTCGCCTCTTACGACAAATGGTAATTATACTTTAAAGTACTTGGTATAATTATTGATGTAAAGGCATTCCATTTATGGTGCGATTTCCTTTTTCTATCTCTGTACCTAATAATAATATGTGGTCAGAGGAACTAAAAGGAGGTCTAGTCATTTTAGTTCAACCCACATTTCTCGAGTCTCCTGGTTCGGAGGCAGATCCCCGACCACTCGGCTATCGAAGCCCTCTATAAATATTTATTGTTTAAAACCACTTACTTTTATTACTGTGCAAAGTAAAACTTTAAATATTTTATCGCCCAGAAAGTTTTAATACCGAACATTCCATCGCCTTAACGAATGTTGAGAATTTAATCTACATTGGTCATTATAAATAATTTATCAAGCAAATGTCAAGTAGACTATTGACTTCTTTGCGATAGGTATGTCGGAGCACCGAATGGCAAAATAACCAATGAATCAGCGAAGCAGTCATTTCAAGAGTCAATAAACTTGTTTGATCACTTTATATTGAAGTATTAAAAAACGAGAGAAACACATGATACGTTTTCTCATTTAATTTTTTTTTATTTCTTAATAGAAATAAAAAAAATGTCGAGACACAGTGAAGTCTTTTCTGCACCAGAAGGATGGTAATGTTTATGAGTGTATGCATGTCTATTTCTTTGGCACCCTCTATTGCCTAAACGGATTGATGGATTTCAATATAATATGAGATATCGTTAGATCGGACTCTTATTGCGGAAGTGAAAAAAAGAGAGCAATGAAAAAATAACGTTGTCGGGTTTTTTCTAATAATTGAATTGCTACTTGTTTTTGGTAACGTAATTCGAGCATGTAATTTCAGAGGAATCAAGCGGCCACCCGTGCAGCGGCTATCCGTGTAGGAAACTTCATAGGAACATGTGTCGCTAAGAAGTTAAAATATTACAATAAAACATAATGTGCTTCAACCTGCAGTGAAACAGTACTCTTAAATTGTCATTAAACTAAAATGTCTAATGTTGCAACAAGTCATGCGAAAGATCGACTCTGTCACTCAAGGTTTATTGCATACTCCCTCGAAATAGTTCAAGTGCGATTTTTGTCCTGATGAAGCATGTCTATCTATATATGTCTAAGTAATAGACTTTAAACATTGACAACTTTTAATATGTGGATAAGCTTTCTCCCTTTCTGCCCAATTACTGTTAACAAGATTCACTCTACCAAATTAATTATTTATTTAAACTTTATTTAAACAAAAATATTACAAAGGGCGGACTAATGGTTATTACTGACTGGACAGAATGGATCCCCACCAAATAACTTGCATCGATAATGAGCACGAGCAGTTACTTGCAACGAGTATAGGACTCTTCTCAATTACTTCCAACGAGGATGGGTTTCTAGCCAATTACTGACAATGAGAGAAACTGTTTACTTATACGACACCGTCCTATAAATATAATTTGAATCTAATGAAATCCATTGAAATGTAAGCACTATTTGTGATGTATGAGTAACGGTCTACCTGATGGTGAGCACTCTGCGACTTATAAACACCTTCATCTACTCTCAATTAAGAATCAAAACCCAGAACGCATTATCACCCGTGGGACGGAGATGTAATGCCTCGTTACCCAAAGCTTTAGTTTAGATCAATAAAAATCGATGGAATATATCCGTAGTTTCCATATTAGGCGAGTAACGATTGCGCTAATTACTCAATTCATTGCCGCCTTCAAAGGCTCACTGTGTTGTAAATTGCCGCAATTCCTTCAATTAGCGATCGACGGATAACGTTCGCATATAATTTATGAACGAAGAGCGACAGACGGGCATTAATCACAATGTTCATAGTGTCGCTGCAGTGTGATGAGATCATTCCACGAGTGAGACCACAGACACTGATTTGGCTAGAAACGACATTCAGTTTTGAATATCGATCAATGGAAATAAACCTTTTCTGGTCATCATCAGACAAAAGAGTCTTAAACAGAACCAAGTTTGTTTGGGTAGTGCGGAATTCTACATATTTGTTTTGTATTATAAAAACACACAATCTTTAGTTATGAGAGCCTTTTAGGAACTTCAACGTTACACCTAAGATATGGAGTACCAAAAGTGTTTCTTTTGAACATACAGAGTTTTAAAAGATTCAATTGTAGCACTAGGCTAGGAACCCAAAGCTTATCATAATGATCACTTATTTGAAGACATGAATGCGTCATTAGAGTCTAGAACAAACTTTTTTTTATTTTAAAAGGACTAACGAGCTAGTGGCTCACCTGATGGGAAGTGATTACCGTTGCCCACATACATCTGCAACACCAGAGGAGCTGCAGGTTAAGGTATATTTGGGGGATCGGAGGGAATATGGGTACCTAATCCAGCACACTCAGTAAATTTTCACAGAGTCAGTACAAAAAAGGTACGAAACAAATTATTTTAGTTACATATAGCAGTTTGCAAAACGTATTATAACAAATTTTTTTTGACCTTTGCTTTCCGTGTCATGTTGATCCGCGAAACAAACATTTATTACGATTACCAACTTATAATTACATTCAAGTTAAATATTTATTTAAATTAAATTGAATGAGAAACGATTTATTATAGACGTAATTAAAACAATTTATAGATGTTTTTAATGAATTAATTAATACTAATTAAAAATATATTTATTAATATGTATATAGTTATTGTGTAACAGAGATACACAGGATAGTTGCAATTGTATAAAACACCCGCGATTTGTGCACGCATGCATGATAATGATTTCTAGTATTTGCGCCAATAGTACACATTGAAATAAAAGTCATATTTACGGATTTCATCGCATCATTCGCCTCTGGCTATGGGCGCCGTAAATCACCCGAAACGTGTGGAATTAAAAAAAAATAATTAAACGCGATAAAATCCGTAAATATTACTTTCATTTCAACATGCATGAATGAGCTAATGAAGACGGAAAATGAGAAGATTCATCCAGCTATCGATGCGAATAATGACACAACGTGATACAGACTATACTTAGGTACGCTTCGTCGCGCTCCTTTAATTACAAACTCATGGTATAAAGTATAGTGTCCCATAGTAAATTATAATATTTTTTATTAATATTTACATAAATTAAATAATTTTTGGTTAAAACATTTGCTAAAGCTCTGAAATATATTTTTAGACCTACTTTTAAGGAATAGATGTAGGCTCGAGTTCACCAACTTCTTAGCACACTGCAAAAATATAATCTATTGTCCTATGTCTACAGAACGGCCGTATTGATATACTGATATGTTTGTTTATTTGTCAGTGAATATATGTTTGTTTGTCAGTTTTTAACGAATATATATATATAATACGAAATAGACATCCAAATAAGTTTCTTAATTTCGTTGTAAAGTAAAGTACTCCTCTATAAAGTTTCTTTATTTTTATCATATTTATCCACGGAATATCATTGGATAGTACATCGGTGATAAATGTAAGTAAGTTACTAGCGCCATCTGCTAGCAGTATACTTCTAAAAATTCTATAATGGTAAATTTGCCACGAAAAGCCGTTCAAGGGCAGACGTCGAGACGTTAATCTTCGCCGAGCATTTTAACTGTCCTAAAATAAATGTCTTCCTCTTGGGTATTCCTTTTGCTACATATATTTGAATTAATAAAGTTTATGTTAACTCAAGAACATATCAACATAAAATATGTATTTCATACCTCAATAGTTGCATACAATTATGTAAAACCTTATAGGCAATCGTACCTACCTTTAAATACCTATTCCGTTATTTAAATATATACGGGCTTGCTTTTAGCTTCAAGTTATAACATTAAATATATTTAAACGAATTAATAATTTATATTATATTTGATGTATTTAATGTGTTTTTACCAACTGCTTGTTTGTTGTTAAATTCTAATGCGAAACGGATACTGTACCAAAACGTAGAGTTACGATGTATAAACTAAGAATATTCTAAGTTTAGCTCTGCCCAGAAGTGAGCATTTAAGGCCGTAAGAATACTTTATACGACCTTCTTGTATTTTATTCGCGATAAAACTCGTAAATATTATAGCTTCATTTCAACGTGTAGTATTCCACCTAAATACATAAAATTACAGTAAACCGTTTATAGGCGTTAAGAGAATCAGCCACCACATCGCTCTCATCCATCAGTGGCCTCCGATTGATAGTGGAACTCTCAAAAATATCAAGCCTTAAAATAAGTCACCAGACCGGCGAAGAGCAGCATGGTCTAAGGTGCGAAGTGTCCAGTTTAACGATCTCTGATCGCAGAATCTGAGCGTGGCGTTTGTCAAAGCAGAGGACTATTAAGAGGCAGAGGAAATTCGGGTTAACATTTGTTTTAGTAATTTTAAGCCAGTATTTTTTTTTTAATAAATTGAAACCATAAAAGCTAAGCACTCTTGAGTGTATACCCAATACTCAAAAGGCTAAAGGTCTAGAAACTTCAGTACTTTCTAGCCATTATTTATCTGAACTCTGATAAAAAATGGCATTGGTACAACGTGACAGGTGGTGAGCCAATCCTTAAAATTTCTTGAGTTGTCAGGACCTTATGCAAAAATAGAAACGCTTTTGTGTCACGTTAAGGCACATGTGAAATGGAAAATGGATATAGTTGACATGGATTCAATCTAAATTAAGCTTTTACTTAAAAAATAAATTAAGTCTAGCTCTGGAAAATTATATTTTTTACCTACCTTTACCTATAATTACGGCGAATTCTACAGTCTTTTTGCCTACCTTTTATATGAGACAAAACTCTCGCATACGGTGACTGAAAAGTTGCTTTTTAAAATACTAGTCAAAACACCGTTGCTGTTGCCGAGAGTACAATTTTTCCTTTAGAGCATTGCGCGCAAAGTTGCCTGTGTCCTTTGTCCCTCGCTTTATAGCTCTGTCCCGGTACGTAAAAATTCCAAACTACGCCACATACTGTTCATGCTTATTTTTTATTATTTTTACGACTCAATGTCGTCTCGGACGAAAAGAACGTTCACGGTTTAGTTGGATGCACAGACGAATGGGCATTAAGTTATAACAATGTATTAACTACCTACATGTGGGTTACAAAGCTCGTAGCGACCTTTTTATCAATATAGTGTTACAAAGTTCTTCTGTAAATGAGTAGAAAGCCATAGAGGTAATGTTAAAAAAATATATTAAAATTAAACGGATAACAGAGCACAATCATAAAATAACATATCAATTTGGGTGTTTCGGATTACGTCCGCCACCACACATGAAGCTATCAGAATGAAAGTTAATTTATGAAAAAGCAGACTGGTAGTGTATTTCCAAACAAGAAAAAATTGTTTTCATGAGCATTATGTTCAGCAGTTAGGTCGAGTCATATGCGCCACCTAGCGAACAAAAGTGTAATGTAAAATTTAGAAGTAATGAGGCCTTATCAGATCACGTTAAACATGCTTCATAATTTGTTTATTGCTTGAATATATACTAAATAGATGATTAGACACAACAGTGATTAGAAGAAAACAGAGCGTGTTTTAGTTTAAAAGATACCTACGAATATTTATGGAACAAATTCGTTGAAAGATTAATTTAACATTGGAACTAGTAGTCTTGTTATGACGCCAAGGTGACGCTGTTTGCACGCGAGTTGTGAGTTCATTCCTCGGCACGATTTCCACTGTTGTGTCGGCATGAACTCGAGAGGCTCAGTCAAGAACGTTCATTTACCGCTTGCGTCATTCGTAGCAGAGATAACTACTTCCATCTAGCGGTCAATGTCAACACGACAAACTATTAAATCAGTTTTACAAAGCGCAGAGAGATGGCGTTGGCATTTAAATTTTATTGTAATATTGCTTTTCTAATAAGAGGTACGAAGTTTTTATTTTATGATATTTTTATATCAATCAATTTTACAAACTTAGTTCTTTACTTAGTTTTCACTAAAGGTAAAATTTTATTAATTTGATAAGAGGGACATTTATGAACATCTGGAAAATTAAGAATAACGTTCATAGTACTCTGTTTTTTAAAATATCGTAAATCTTTTTGAGAAATTATTAATTTATAAATTAGTGTAGATGCCCTAATAACTCTCATATATTTCAGGCCTAAATTATTTAGACCGGTGACGAGCATCTAAGCTGCTTAGTATCTGCCACTGCGATCGCCAAACCCCTTGCTAAGCGTGGCGATTAGCGCTATCCAAGTTTGTTCGTGTTCTACAAGTGTAGACGGACAAGACAGCAGATTTACAGGGTTGTCAGCTATTTTAAATTAGCACCATTTGAAAGTGATCTCATCGGACCACACAGCAGGTCATAACTCACCTCATCTGCCATTTTTAATGCTCGCTTCACTCACGTAATGAATTTTGTCGTCTTAAAATGCTTTCAAATCATTAATGTGAAATGAATAAGGGGCAGAACTAAGCACCTATTTAAAAACATTATTTTGAAATTGTTAATTTGGAACATACAATTCAAATTTGGTGAAGATATGTTTTATTTTAATGTATACTTTGGAGAGATTGTGGGGAAGTCGATTCTTGGACTAGATAATGATTGCTTATTAAATTTAATTGTATATAAATTATAGAATATAGTAGTAGCACAAACATTTTTAGTTTAAAAAATCTAATCGAAAACAAAAAATAGTAATGTAAAATTACTATTATATTTCTAATTGATTTTAATTATTATTTAATTAATGCAGTACATATTTATTACAGCTATGGCGGTTTTATTGCCGCATAGGTACCTCGTTATTAACAAAGCATTATTTACCTAAATATTTTATAATGGAAGGCCCGATAGTTTTTCCTTTAATCAGAGTAAAGCCCTGCCCTCTAGCGGATATACAAATCAACGCTTATAATAAGGACCGCTGTCGTAACCTTTAATCTTGATTTGAAGACTAATATAACGTCACGATATAAAAGAAGCTTAAATTTTATACAACAGATGGCGCCGACCACATATTACGTTTGATATCTGTGTCAGAATTTTATTTTTGAAAAGGAATACTACCATTGGAATTTTTTCGAAAGCAATTTTAGAGCGTTTATAATATTTTTACACTGTCGAAATCTCTCCTATGATGTGATTTACAGATATAAATTGCACATGGAGAAACAAACACCTAGCCCCAGAAAAAATATTTGAAGACCATATACATACTTATCTCGTGCAGAAATCGAACCCGCTATCGGCGGCGACGTAGTCAAACGCATAGCCTGCACCACCGAATTGACGATTCATTGTGCGAGTAATGATTGTAATTAATTCTGTAAAAGATTATGGAATCTTGTCAAATTTAATATTATGATAATAACTTTGATTCTACGAGTATATATTCAGATTAAATGTGTAGTTAACTTTATAAATAAATAAATAAAAATAGTTTTTTTAAAACATACCGTCATGAAAATCCTCATGGATGTCGTAGTTATGCATACCGGCCATGAAATTTCAAAGATTTTTAAATTCTTACCTGAAACAAAGAACAAATTTAGTGAGTTTTATTACGATAATATCTATCTCGAAAAACGTTAAGTAAATTCATAGATATTATGCGAAAGTAACTTCGTCTGTCTGTTTGTTACGTTTTCATAACCTTGACATTCGATATTGAGATGACCTTGAACCATTTCACGCGGACTTATTCGCGGTTAGTAGGTAGTTGAATTAAGCAGAATAATATTTTCGCATTAAATGCTGAAATTTTACGTTGCGAATTGTCCGTGACTTCGATCGCCAAACTGCCTGCTTGTCTAACCCTCCTTTTCTGAGATGCTTATGTTCAGCAGTGGAATGGTTACAGACGGGTAAAGACAAAGACATAGACAAACAAGTACACGACGAGGATGGTTGTAAATTAATACTTCCGTCTATTCTTAAAGATTAGTACGTGTTAACTATTAATATTATGTTTATTAACGATTTGTTGATTGATTGATTGCTTTTTTTCACTCCTTTCCAGCCTTTAATAAGTCTGCTGGACGTAAGCCTCTATAAATAGGAGCTTCGCAGGCGGAACGTTAGTCGCAGCATCAGACACCTCGCATCTTAAACATTACCGCTCGTCACAGCGGCCACCGGCCACGATATTCTGTCAAGTTCAGGAAAAGAAAAAAACCCTTACGGGCATAAAAGTTGGCTAGAAGAAGATGTTCAGGAAGAATAATTTGAACTGATTCGACTTATCGGCTACAAGTCGGAAAAATTAAGTATATTTCCTTGGCTATACATTATGTTATGCCATCGACATACGCGACATAATAACGATACTTAGAGATCTCACGGACTCCAGATGGGATTAAAATTTGATTTAGTGGCTACAGAATATATTCTTGCGTATATTCTATTCTCGCGTGGAATAAACTGAATTGAACCATCCCCGTGAGGGTTAAGTATTGTTAAGGCAACACGGTTAATCGGTCACTGGCTTCTATAAGTTAAGAAGGCTTGTATCCAGTCACTAGAGGATTTTCCGTTATTCTCAGACGTTTTCCGATTGTGTTAATTTATTATTATTATTAAATTGTTTAATTATTTTAAGATAATAAATGGCAGTCTTAATGTCTGTTAACTATCTCCAGCCAATTGCTGTTTCATGATGGCTAATGATTCAAGGAATAAAAAGTGGCCGGCTGTGTAGATTGTATTCCTTCTATACTTCTCTTGTATCTGGTTGTTACCGTATTTCTACACTCATTATCGAAATAGCTCATTTGACAAAAGTTTAACTTAATTCGAAATTTATTAAACGTGTTAAATTATATATATTAACAGAGAAAGTACATAAGTTAATAAAAGTAAATTGAATTTTTAAGAATATTTTTACTGATAAGCAATGTATATTTTATACAATGTATATTTTATATAGCTGGTTAAAAAGATTACCCGCAGGCGAAATTGAACATTTTTACAAGATTCGTTCCCTACGACCAATTTCCTGCGTCAAGTTATGAACACGCGGCGAAGGAATTGCCAAGATTCACATTGGAAACATTTGTTAGCAAATTTAAATTATTATAAAGTACATTTTCAGTTTTATTATAAAACTTATTATAAAAAATGCAGGTCGCTAACCTTAGAACTTTTAAGTAAAATATTTAAAAATCTTTTAGTGCATATGTACCGGTAAAGTTAAACGATCTGCAAAAACGCATATCACGGTCTATCGCGAAGTGAGTCCGTTGCGGAAATTGTGATAGTTGAAATTGCATAGAAACCATTTTATCACGACCTCTGCTTTGTTATCAGCAATCACGATATGCCGTCAGCCTCTAGCCAGGTTCCGTTACTAAAATAATTGAAGATTGTGTTTTAATAAATTCGTTTTTGAGTAAGTTTTTTAAATTATGATTTTAAGGTCAGGTAAAAATTACATAAATGTACTTACTACATCATTATTTTTTTTAATGAAAATAGGCCGAAGTTTGACCACCCCCTTTCCTCCCGCGGGTGTTGCGAGGAGCGTCGAAGAACCTTGAAAATTTCATGGCGATCTCCGAGAGATTCCGGCGGCGAGACTTGCCATTCGTCACAGCCACGGTTACTGTTTAAAGTAACTCCGAGTTTGTGGTTCATATAGTATGCAATAACGTAATGCATGTTAAGCTATTGATACAAAGGTATTTTCTTTTTTTATGATAACATGAGACATGTTTTACGTTGTTCATGGAAAAATTACAACTAGGAAGATAGTTTTGTGAACTGTAAATAGAAATAAAGTCATCGCCTTGAAGACAACAATTAACATCGAGAATAGTTGATGGTTTCTATGAGCATTGTTACCACTCGCCAGTAATTATGTTTACTTTAAATTAGTCGTCAGTTTATACGTCACGTTCTGTCTCCCGAGAGCCGAAAAGTGGAATGAAGTTACTGTGCCAAATGGAAAAAACGTTCAATCTACCCCCATAAAGAGCTTTTTTTTATGCGAAAGGCGCAACGAGCAATCGGTTCACCATGATGGTAAGTGATTACCGTCGCCCACGTACATCTGCAATACCATAGGTGGTGCAGGTGCGTTGCCGGTCTATAAGGGTATTGAGGAGGGATGGGAGGAGAAGTGGGCCTCCAGTTTTACGTCACTCACCGAACGAAACGGAGAAGCACAAGATGCCCCTACTTCACGTCGGTGTTCGCTTCTTGTATGTTTTATTTTACTGAAGATGTTCTCCGGGCGGAGTTCGATTACTGGGACCATTTCCAAATACTTTCGGTAGTTGTCAACTATGCAGGAGATACTATGGTGCCGACTTTTTAAGGATTTTGTTAACCAATGCCCTTTGAGGGCCGTGTTGAAAATAGACCTTCATTTTCGAGTTTTAGTCATAGGAGTCACAACAAGTTACCTTTTTCGTTTGAAAGGTGGTTTGGAGATTGCAGTATCGGACATCGCGCTCCTAATATGCTGCTATTCGCCACTGGTTTGTCGAAGGCCATGAAATTTATTCGGCAATTTTTTTCTTACCCAAACGTCATTGTATGAAATTAAGTCATTTTATCATCGCCATCAATAAGCACTTAACTCTTAAAATATAAGCCATTTTGTCGAAGCTGTAATTCCAATGTAACATATTTTAATCTATATTTTATATCTATTCACATTAGAGATCGGTCGCAGTGGGTCTATTCACAACTAAAGTGAATTCACGAGCGCAGTCAAGGTTGTAACTGCCCTGCCTTTAAATTAGCTCGACCTTCATTATATAGCAGTCGTTAGCGAGACTCCTTGCTTTTACGGATAGTTAAATTTCTATTGTGAGAACAGTCTCTAGTTGCGATGCAGACATCATTTTCACACACTTTTAAACTTTTCTATCTGGTGATTTCTGGAAAATTGAGCAATTTCTATGTTCAGTAGCAGATTTAAATAGACTCGCTAAGAAGAAGAATAATTAATATACCCAAGGAAAAAGAAATCAAGGATGATCACAAGATCTAGTCATTTCATAGCCAAAGTAAAGAGAAATAGTAGTAGTGTTATAGTATGTGTTTTGTAAGTATAATTTATGAACATAGTTTATTTTCAAGAACTTAGTTCAATTATTTCAGAGCTTTAAACTAGGCGAGGTCAATATCGACATACACTTACCGTAGTAGAGTTATTATATGTAAAAGTGGAAAAAAAGGGAAAAGAATCTGTATTTTGGAGAATCAGCGTACATTAAGGTCTTGTGCGCGCAGAGGGAAATGAAATAGGATAACGAGGAATGCATGTAACGTTTTTTAGAGGAGTAAAGGAGTAAACTATTACATCAGTGAATGCACTGAGAATGTTCTGGAGTTCGCATGCAGGCGGCTCGCGCGCCCTTGAATACGGATGAGGCGTCCCCGCACAGCCGCCGCTCATACGTTATGTATGCACAGTGCAATTGCCCTCCGCTAGTGATGGCCTTAAACCGATAATTTTTATCGATCTTTCATTATCTTTCACTGACTTACATAATATGAAGTGCAGACACTATTATTAGCATAATACTAGGAAGGGTGGAGAAAGTAATAGAGTAACTGGAAAATAATCCGAAGTAAAAATTGCTTAAGTCAGTGCCATGGAAAGCAAGCAATGACGTTTTGAAATTACATCTTGCACTACATATACATATTGCATTACATATTGCAATGTTCTTGTGATAAAAGTATATCAGCAATTAAATTGTCATATGCATAGTGGCTTAAATTAGTGTGTCTGTCTCATTAAGAGTGCTTTTCAAATTTTTTTTTCATGGGAAAGGCGGCAAACGAGCATGCGGTTCACCTGATGGTAAGTGATTACCGTCGCCCACGTACATCTGCAACACCAGAGGAGATGCAGGTGCGCTGCTGGACTTTAAGGGTATTTGGGAGATGGGAGGGAGGATGAGGAGGGTGATGGGGAGGGGGAGCGGTTCTACGGATACCTCACTCACCGAAAGAAACGTAGAAGCACAAGATGACTCTACTTCACGCCGATATTCTGCAAGGCCGTGGTACCAATTCGGTCGAGCCGTCCCATTCGAGCAGCAGCAAAAGCCGCCGCTTGGCTCTACCACGTTCAATAAATAAATAAATCGAAAAACACTAATGCTTTCAAACTTTTGTATGATAACAGAATAGCTGACTCTGAGGTGTTGCCTACTCGTACCAAGACGAACTTCTGAATAGACGTACTATCGTTTACTTTTTTTAAAGCCGCCGCTAAAGACCTAACTTTAAAAAAGTAAATGTCTTCTGTTTAATATTACTATTGAATGCCTTCTGTGTCTGAATAAACAGTTTTGTAAAATTAAGTCAACGTTATACGTTGACTTAATTTTCGTAGGTTTTCATCTTGATTGACTTCTTTGTTTATTCCGTAACTTAGGTAGGTAATTGGTTACCCATGAACATGCTTATCAGTGTAATGTAGGCATTTAGCTCAATATTACCGCCTACATGCGGTTCAAACATTCTTTAGCAGGTTATACCGGCACGTACACGGCGATATCTGTACAAAAATTGATTACCCGCGTTATTTAGCGTAAAAGATAACAAAGAGACAGCTAAATGAATGGCACAAACATGCAATGTTTATGTTAACGGTTAATCCAAGTGTAAGTTACGATCTATCAAATAATAAAAGCGGCAATTCGGGAGAAAACAGTCCAAACGTTACACTTATGTGGAGGCAATCCTGTTCCATTTCGCAGGGAGCCAAATGAAAACCTTCCAGATCGTTATAGTCGTCGCTCTCGTATAAAAGCGAAATTTATTGACATCCTTGACAGCCCAACAGGAACGATAAAAATCTTTACACGCGTAAAATGCCACAAACAATATTGAGTTACATCGAGGAAATAAAGTTATACTTCATACATATCATGTTTTAGACTTTAGTACAATTTTTATTAACATATAGTTATGTAAAATCGTAAAATAAATTGAGGGAGGTACATATACTTTGCGTCCGCGGTTTTTAATATTTATGTAAGAACCATCACACCATCACACCTCGCGCCTGTAATCCCACATTTGGTAAGCAGAGGTACCATACTTAACAACTGTTAGTGGACCGTGTTTATTCGTTAATTGCCGGACCACCAACGCTTGTCAAAATTTAATTTCAAGTAAACAAATTATGAGCCCGTCGGCGCTCCTGCATACTGCGCACAACAGCAAAGATATTAAGCATATTTTCCATTAATTTCCTTTTTCAGAGCCAATAACCAATGTTGTTGTTTATCAATGCCCTGATAGCATTTGGGCATGAACAGAGTCTTGTTTGTTAGTCAGCAGTGAACCACAGGTGAGTTTGACTTTTGGAGGAAAAATTGTTATCTATAATCTTAACAAATTGAGCACAATAACTAAAGGCGGGGTATTCCCACTCATTACGAAAAACCTCGTTCGTCAACTGAGGCCACTGTGTCAAATGTAGCGCTTGCTTCCCTGAAACAAGGTTGACATTTGTGTAGCAAGACGTGGGCGTGCGATCGTGCGCACGAGCGATCTCGATGGCGGACGAATATTTGTTTTATAAAATATATTTACTTAAAGAAAAATGTAACTAATAAAGGTCTAATTTAATAATAGATTCATAATTTCACAAATAAACAATATACCTAATAAATTTCGATCAAGCAAACTTTATTAACTTTATATACGAAACGAGGTAAATTCAGCACTTAAAATTGCAATTAACAATTTTAGTGGTGCCGGCACCGGAGTTCGAACCCATCCGGCATCCTGTCCTAGTGGTCAACCTAGTGGCTTCCACGACCTATTTTTAGGCTATTCCCAAAGTTTTTTCCATTATTTTCGTAAAAATTTTATTCGAGTACGGTACGCGCCCTCCACATAGGGGTTCTATCTCGAGTCTCCTGATTCGGAGGCAGATCCCCTAACATATGGTTAGAGGAAAATAACCCTTGTGGCGGAAAATGGGCATGAAGTTCATTGTCAAGGCATCGTAGCATCGTACGGTAACTAACTCTTCGTCTCTAAGTAAATTACGGCCTATTTAGGTGTCCTGGTATTTTTAAATTACCGATAGAATACGTTGTCTATCGATAATTAGATGAACGAGGATAATCGTTAATCACACCCGCTTCAACGTTTTTTTCGTTTATTGGTTATTTCTCTTCACTTTGACGGAGACATTAGTGTTGTTAATTCTGCCTTATAAGATGTTATAAGATTAAACAGAATTCTATTCTTGTGGCACGAATATGACTTGGCCAATGACCGCTGTCGAAACGATTCAATAGCACAATTGTTTTTTTTTGCTGTTTGTAATTTAACATATTGCCACGAATGCATACAGAATTTATCAACAGTGAACTCTATTAACAACAGATAGAATATCTTAGATATCCAATGTGTATAAATCCATCCAAGACATATAAATAAATATTATTTATGCTATTATTGCCAGATAAACATCATAGCTTCCAACAGGTAGGATAATATGTTAGAAGTGAAAGATTGAAATATACAGATTGACTACGGTAAAACTTCCCTAAGAGAAGAAAAAGGAAGAAGACAGGCGGTTAGAGAAGGAAATGAGATGCAAATAATAGTGAAAAACAAACACGCGACTCCAGTATTTTAGGTTACTAGAATTTTACAGTATAGACCTGAATAGAAGTAATAAGTTAATTATTGTTAAAAACCAAGAAATGTGTTTTGTATTAAATGTTTCATTAAATACTGTCGCAATCGTTAATAATTGTATATATTATATACAATTATACATATAAGTAATAAACGTATATATATACAATTATTACCGTTTATATATTTATACAATCATTTTGCCTTGGCTGATGCTATATTCTATATTGAGGTTCGCACCTAATAGTGTGACCGATTATTACGTCGGTATCCAGGCGTCGGGGTCGTGTTCCGCGAAGTGCCTGGATGCGTAAAGTAGGACAGGCTGGGAGGCGGCCCGATTCGCGCACCGTGACCTACCTCACGACCTACTTGTTCCCACTACTGTGATCTCAGTTACAGAATTGACGCACGTGCAACAGTGACATCGGCAGGCCAGTCAGGTCGCCCTAATTTCCAGGTCAATCTGAGATTAAAATCTTATGTACGCCGTGCTTGCAGACTTTCCTGTGTATCATGCATTGTTGTTTCCTTATTAAGATTACACAAAGTAGATGTTATAGGTGTAAATTAAAAATGTATTTATTGGTCTGTCTCTTTGAAAAGTCACGAAACGTGCCAGAGCTATAACATGAATTTTGCAATATTTATGTATAGCAACGAACTAAATAAGTTAATTTTATCGGAGTATCCTTTCCACAGAATATTAATTAGAAACAAACGAAGCAACATGTACAGATACACACCCGCGTTGTACAGATTCACGACTGTTCATTTCTACTAGTCCAGAAAATTGACCATTGCTGAGTCTAAGCGCTTAATAATGCCTCTCGCAATGTTTATATTACCCAGTGTCGTGGTGTGTGTTGTGGTGATGATAGAAGTATTCCACGCATCTAACTCTTTTTCGCATAACGATTTCTTGTATTTACGCGAACAATGCACATTTGAAATTACGGGAAACGCTATAAAATACGTAAATAATAGTTTAATTTCTTTTTCAAATCTTAAATATCCGCAAAATAACACCTGACTCTTTTTATTATGATATTAACTTGCAAAGCTAGCGCTAATTGGTAATTAAGAACTGCTGAATACTGAATAATGAAGTAATAAAGTTTATATTAGTTATTAATAACATAGTAACGCCTTACTCTTCTAATTTTGGAACTTAATAATGTCTAACACGACCGTGATGGTCTTCACATGATCTATTACTGAAAACGACCCACCCTCTTATTACCAGGAAATAGTCTGATCCTCAGAACGCGTTAAAAGTAGTGCAGTAATTTAGTATTAAATCATTACTGTACTACTTTAAATATATTTTGAAGTGTACAAAACAAACGCTGGGTCTAGGAGAATAAAAAAGAAACTAGACAGGTGACGCGTTGTTACTCATGCAGCCGTTGCTGTCGTTACATAGTAGACAAATATCTAACATACCTGTGCCGCGATAACTGGCATATAAATGTTACTGGGTTTAATGAAGATACATACCTTACTGTTTTTTATACTGTCACAATGTGAAAAACAATTAGTTGGATGATCTGTCATAAGTGAAAATAGCGAATCCAACTTGTCAAGGTAGTTTTTGAGGAAACTACTATTCTCGTTGAGTCTACTTCGAAATTTCAAGTATTCGAATAATACGTCCTGCAAGTGCAGTGACTCGGCATGGGGCCGACATTCGTGTACTATGAAATTAAAGCGAGCCACCACACTAGGCTACAACGGCTCTATTTATTATTAAAAATTATGTAAGTGTTTTTTGGTATATAAACAGTTTAAAGGACAGTTGTATTGGCGTTGAAAATAGACATAGGAAAGGCGATTCGACCTCTGGGTCAATTAAAGACAGAAAGGGTGTTTTTTCACCTGGAATTTTGAGAAGAGAAAAATATTTTATATTGACGAGAGAGTACAATACGAATTGTAATGAAATTCTAATGTTGTTTTTAACAAAACATTATCTTATCCTTCAGTTTTTCACCTATAAATTTAACGACGTTAATTTTTTCTTATAATTAAATACTTAAGTTATATCCAGTATATATTTAATTTCTCATTTATTTTAGATCAACTTTGAAAGGGCGTAGTATGGAAAACACGCCGGCAGCCAATGACAGAGCAACACAACGAGTCGAACTGGTTGATTTTGTATTCATAACTTTCATTTGCCTCTTTATATTTTTTACGAAAAAATCCGGATCGGACATGGTAATTATAACAGAACGAATATCTAATTTATTCTGGAAGCTTGAACTTGTAGTAATTAAGCTGGAAACCGTCAGTACCCGAACATTATTAATCAAAAAATTTATAGAAATAAATAATACAGATAATTCTTTCCCTGTCTATCTGTAATTAACTGACTGTCTTTGACGTTTAGATATACCATAGCCTGTTAATTTACTTTCAATCCACTATACATTGAAGGGCAAATTTCTCTTTACATGTCGTCTTTGATAACTGTTATTGGAACAATAGCCATATGTGGCAGAGCCAAGCGGCGGTTTTTCCTGCTGCTGCTCGAATGGGCCGGCTCGTCAGAGTTGTTACCTCGGCCTCGCAGAATACCGGCGTGAAGTAGAGGCATCTTGTGCTTCTGTGTTTCGTTCGGTGAGTGAGGTAACCGGAGGCCCACTCCCCCTTCCCGTACCCCTCCTCATCCTCCCTCCCATTTCCGAAATACCCTTTAGTCTGGCAACGCATCTGCATCAAGGTAATCACTTACCATCAGGTGAACCGATTGCTCGTTTGCCCCCTTTCCCATAAAAAAAAATATTAAAATATTGTTATATAAAAGTCATGATAGCCGAGTGGTTACAGTGTTAGCCTCCGAATCAGGAGATTCGAGTTTGAGTTCGATCTCCTATGTGGAGGGATTGAAAGTACTGAAGTTTATAGTTATCTCTGACCACCCCAGTATTGGGAATACAATCGAAAGAGTTTATTTTTTATGGTTTCAATTTATTTAATGCATATTATTTAATTCGATTTTTTATTTTCCATCCTTTTGGAATGTTTCTAAAGACGCTTAAGGTGTATTATGCAATTTACCAGTTCTGGATGCGATTTTAAGTGTTGGGAGATTTTAATGTTCAATTTAAATCACTGACGTCGCTGGCAGACAGTGAATGTCAGTAATCAAAGGTGGCTATAAAATACAACTACCAGAAGAATAACTCAAAACACCCCAAGGGCATACACCAGTAATGACACGTTGCTGTTACAATGGGTTAACGGTAATATAGGAAACATGCTTCGATCGCAACTTTCTTCATGTAGGATTTGCGTAGATTTAGTTTCATAAATTTGACAATGATTATGTCCTCCTGGCAGATTTCAACCACGACGACAATCCCTTAATACTATCGGCAAATGTCAACTGCGCAGCGGATAATATAGTGCCGTAAGTGTACGCGCCAACACACAGACTCTCACTCGTCTGTCCTTCTTCCTTCTCTCGTCTCACAGTCCTAATAAGATCGGAGGAAGGGTCAGATGCAGTGTCAGAGACACTATGCAAATCAGAGCCGAAAACCAAATCATATGTGATTTTGCACAAATATTAACTACGTTAGGGATTTTAACCCTCATCATACCGTTAGAGTACCAACAATTGATAATAGTAACTATTCGCTGAAAAGAAATTTTATTCATAAGCACAACCAGGCAGATTATAAGCAGTCCATTGCGGTCAGCGAAATATCGAAAGTATAATTCCCATTAGTCGCCTTGGTCATATAGAGGTACATTTTTTTTTTACGACGAATTGTATTTAGAATTTTTGATTACGACTATGAAATTGAATATCGTTAATCAAACTATTTATATATTATAGTTCATTAAATTAAATTTGATTAAATAAAAATTACACTTTTACAATTAAATGTTTCTTAACAAATAACAGTTATTCTCTTAAGCTACGTGTACTTATAAAGGAAAATTATCGAGTTTCGTAAATTGTTCTAAAACGTCTTACAACTTTGTATAAATTTAATATAAATCGACTCGTTTACGTCTATTGTTGAAAATCCTCACTCTGGGAAGTTTTCAGGCAAATAACAAGGTTAAATATCCAAATAATGACGTATATGGTTGTAGTGTTTTAAATTACATTTAATAATAGCGACTTCACCCGTGTAATGTCGATTTTATTGCAATTGGTCGAGATAAAAAGTATCCATAAAATGTACCTCTCTGCCAAATTTTATTGAAATCCTCGTTAAGCGTATTTGAGCGACAAACAACTAAATGAACTAACTTCCACGTTAGTAATATAGTATTATTAATATAAACATGTGAAATATCACAACAAATAAAAGACAACCTAAGACCGAATTTTGCCGAGATTTTTATTACATTTATAAGTTGATATCTTCCCATCTAAGTTGTTGGAAACTTAAATCCAACAAACTGTAATGGGACGCAGGGTACAACAACCCATATGCCCAGCGTGATGAGTACCGATAAATTATACATGGAACACATGCGACCTGTGGAATAAGAAGGCTGATAATGTATGACTATATGTATGTCACAATATTAAAGTATAATTGTGGTCGAACCGGGGGTGATAGTCGGTAATGGTCGGCAGTAAATTACAGAACTTTAACGAAGTGCGAGTAATTTCACGCGCCGCTGCGAGTAAACAATACGATGACTCCCATTGAATAACGCCCGTAGATCTACAATTATTGTATATCAACAGTACTGAATGCCAACAACAGTGTGTGCTTGTAGCAATTGTTAGAGCATCAATTCCGCGCACGACTGCCATAATGGGGCTTGACGTTTGGAAGGATGCGCGTGCGCACCATTATTCGCACTTTGCCCCACCTCCGTACAAGCAATTTCTAATTTATCTAAAGAGAGTTTAGTTTTGAGCAGTATGGTGCAATAAAACTCTTTTTCATATCTTTAATGTTTTATTAAACGCTTTATTTACAGTTTCACCAACCACCAAGACTGTTAAGCGTGCTTTTAGGTTAAAAATATATAATTGTTGTAACCTAACATGTAGTAATTATGTAACATTTATGTTTACAACTGAGCGTGCAGACGGAAAAGGTTAGAATGTCGTCAGGATCGATATGCAAAATAAAGCCGTTAAAAGATATTCAGGGTATGATGTCATCGTCTGCGATATGATATCGAAATATGGATTAAATATATTTTATGTGAGTAGCCGTGGTAGCCTAGTGGCCTGGGTGCTCGCTTTAGTTTATAAAGTGCGAATGACCTGGGTTTGATTGTCGGTGCCGGCAACAATAATTTTTTTTTAGCAATTTCAAGTTCTGAATTTACCACGTGCTCGGTGGTGAAGTAGAACATCGTGAGGAAACCTACATGTCCAAAAAATAATAAAAAATGTTATTTCGAGGACCTATGAAGTTCGTCAACCCGCATCGGACCAGCAGGGCAGTCTCTTCTCGGCTCCAAAACTCTCTCCGATAATTGAGATGGTGACATTTGCTCAGCAGTGGACATCTACAGGCTGCTACTTTACTTTTTATTACTTTTACTCACACATGTCCGCCACGAGGGTAGGCAGGGACTACGGATTTCCTTTTGACATGATCCTGTTTAGCGTAGACAAACGGGCTTCCGTACGACCACTTTTCGTGTCTCCGGATGATAGAACGTAACGCTTGGAGAGCCTCGTCGATGGGTTTGCTTCCGGAGATTCGCACTCTTGCCTATTTCGAAGGGCGCCAGGAATTCGGGACAATGTGTTATATGTCCGGCTGATTCACCGGGCACTGGGACGGTTCAATGTTTTTAATACTTATAATAATTATAAAAATTTCCGTAATTGTGCAACACACAGTTCAATAACTTTTAATTCCGGGTGTGATTTGAATGCTGTGTTACTCTAACACTACGACTATAAGTAATAAAAATTAGGCCTTTAATATAACCGAAGAATTAAAAAAAAAAGCACATGTCATAGTTGAAATCTACCAGGAGTGCATAATCATCAATGGTCAAACATTTTGATTTGGAAGCACAAACGTGCGCGAACTGTAATCGATTTGAACGGCGTTGCGTGCATCCTGTACTAGAAGGTCACTTCTGGGGCCTTTAATGTGTCGCTCATTGTGAACATTGAATGCATGTCATGCTATTGTAATCATGATTCGCCATACTTATTCAAACATTAAACAAAAATATGTGAAATTTTTCGAAAATAAACTTGAAACCAGTGAGAATGGCCCGTCAAACAACATTTTAGACAGTTGCTTACAGTTAACGTTACAGATGCTTATTATGATTTTATTAGAAAATAATGAAAAATATTGTAACAGTAATATACAAGTACGTTACTTTGATCTATGAATTTTTAATAATTATGCTAAAATTACTTTAGTTTTATGATTAATAATTCTTCAAGTCGCCTATGTTGGAAAATTATTATGAATTAAAATCTTTTGTCTCTTAATTGTATTTAAAGGTGGCAAAGATAACATTTTTTTTTATAACGGTACTTAAGACTATCGTGGGTTCTGGTTTCCAATCCCAGAGAGCAGTAGAAAACTGTACAAAACATAAAGAAATCGCTTTCAAGTTTAATCTGCCCCTGGCTTCCTTCCGTATTATATTTCATCCACAAATCTATTCATCAGTCTTTTAATAATCTACTACAGGACTAAGACTTCTTCTAAGATCAAAGTTTTTATGTTCACAATGCTCAACCCTCTAACGGTTTGGAATTTTTTGCTAAAGGTTAAGGTAAACTTTAGCAGCCGGTAAATGTCCCAATGTTGGGCAAAGACCTCCTCTCGATAAGAACCATGAAGGGGTCGTCTATAAATTGAAAATTTATTAGCTTTCTTTCTCCGATGGAGATTCCGAATGGAGACTCCGATGTTTTTACAATCTAACGGAAACACTTTTTCAGTGTATTGTTAAAAAGTTTAGGATATAGGTGATTTTACAGAAAATTCAAGAGTGTTATAATACTCATTATATTTTATAATACTTATAACATCTAATTAAAGCCTTTCTGAAACGTAATATTCTAAACGCATATTATAAGGCAATAAGTCAAAGAAGTATTCGAAATGATATAAGAAATTATAACTAAGCCTTTTAAAGGTATTTTGTTTTATGCGAACCATCAATCGATTAACATTGCATTGGCTATACCTTACCTATATAGCCTGTAAATAGTCCACTGTTAGACATGGCTTCTCACATAGGGGTTTGCCATAACCGCTACTCTCGGTAAGCGGATTGGCGATCTTAATACATAACATGAAAGAGAGAAGGGAAATATAAAACGACTGACTGAAAATCTTGTCTATATAATGATCGTTTAGCAATACATCTACAAACAAACTGTAATTTTCCGGAAACGTTGAGGTTGTAAAAATTAGCAAACACGCCATTATAACACAATTAAATGCAACAGAAGTCCAAGTTAAGAGGGCATGAACAGCAGAAGTCATTAAATCAGGACGTAAAACTCTTATCCATATACATATAATGAAACTATTTAATGTAATATTAAAAACAGTGGAAATTCCAAATGCCTCTGTCTTTCCAATATTTCTATATCATTCTCAATCATAAGAAAGACTCAAAATAAAATTTCTCTCGCGCTTCTTAAAATCGTTTATTATTATAATTGAAACTCGATTTTGTTTGACTATCACATCTTCTAACATGAAACCATACCAAGAGTATAATTTAACTATTTATATACTTACCGTTGACACACAAGTTTTCACCGCGCTTCAAACGCAAGGAATACATAATCATCATCATTTCAGCCTATCACGAGTCCACTGTTGAACATAGGCCTCCACGAAGGATTGTCACAAAACTCGGTCCTGAGCCCCCTGCATCCATCGACTTAAAGAGATAATAAAAAAAATATTCCAAGGAATACATACCTACGTAAATTTACTAAAAACATTATACTGCAATAGTACAACCGTGGTACAGTTATACCAAAAATGGCTACCTTTCGAAATTTCAAAAGTAGTTAATCAAGGTGATCTCCTATCTCCAAATTTACTTTATTTTATGAAAATAACTGAAAAAACAAAGTTTATTCTTTCAAAAATAGATTAATTCAAAGTTATCATAAATCTCGTTTCATTTTTATTGACGTAAAACGTCTGATTCAAGCCTTTTTGTAACCTAATATTTTAGAAGCGTGTTATAGAGCAATAAATCAAAAACAAAACCGTTTATATTGATTTATGCATGATTATATCAGTGTTATGACTATTTACCTGAGTCAAAGTTATGACCTTTAGATTTCTTGTTCATTAATAAAGCTTTTAACTTAATACACTTATTATTTAAGGATATTAAAGTAAAAAACGTTTATTAATAGCATTATGAAAATACTTAATTTATATACAGAGTTTAAGCGTAGCTTCAGGATGTAGTATCTTAGTATGGGATATCGATAGAATCGTATTACACAGATAAACTAGCTTCTTTCCTATTTCTTGTTAGCTAAGTTAAAATGCTTTCAATGTATTTATACCTCTAGGAATTTCCTTTACGGAGAATAATTTCAAAAATCCATTAGCAGAGTAATAACTGGTATTACTCGGAACGTATAGATCCAAGTCTAGAAAATTTACTTCTTGTCATTAGATGCCTATTAGCCGTAGGTCATTTCCGTTTCATCAAGAAAAAGCAAGGTTTTCAGACGCTGGCTGTTGTAGTTACAAAATAACGACGGAAGAAAAAAATTGTATTTGGTTAATTATCTGTAAAATGAACTTGTTTTCCTTTTTTTTACCCGTGCACAGGTTATGTACTGGTAATAAAGATAAAAAAACCTTGACGAACTCGCGAGTAATCAGCAGTAACAAGCGCTAGATTTGACCGTATAATGTATTATCGGAGTAGAGATTGTGAAACGCGGGTTCACACGAGTTCGCGCTGTGCGATAAAAGCGGCCTTGACCCCAGTACTACCGCCTGATAAACAATGGCAATTATGAAACCCTCATAAAAGTATACAAACCAGTACAAGAAAAGACACGAAATGTTGATAAAACCGTTCATTTTACATTTTGCTTCCTTTGATACTATTCTACGAAAAATATATTATTCGAACCGTTTCGTAGCGATCTTTGCTTTTTATACTTACTAATAGTAAACCCATCAAAATACAGAACACCGCATACACCCATAAAAACAGGCCGACTTCTTATCAGAGTATGTGTGTGTTCCCCACCAACACCAACAATTTACAACATTTTGTTCAGACATCGGACCTATAAAATCTGATTCTGATTTATTTGCATTACTTTTTTCCAAATTTCACTTCAAATGTTAAACTCATCTGTATGCAGTGCCTACTGCTGGCTGACAGGCGTAACTCGAGCGATCGACTAATAAATCCATCAGAATATGGTGATCGCACACCCACAGACTAGTCATAGTAGACAGCGTTACACGTGCAAGATACTGTGCTCACCAACCTGTCTCCCACCAGACGGGTTGCTGAGCGCAGTGAGTCGTCGAAACGTCATGACAGCAATTTTGTTGACACTTTCTTGTGTCATAGGTTTCCAGCAGTGAAATAAGACAAGTTGTTAAATACATAATTATATTTATTAACATAAATGACATTTGTATGTATTGTTGTAGCAATAAGTTAAAATGTAACATGTAAATGTAACAATTTATCTTATAAAGTGTTTTAACTTAAACTTAACTATAAAAGTGTAAAACAATAGGCCTTTTTTGGTATAATGTTATGAGTTAATAAAATCGTACTAATAAAATTTTTAAATATTATTTATCAGGCCCGGCGATTGAAATTAAAAGTTAAGTAAAACGGATGAAAAACTTCATTGGCCCTAATGTTATTATTACGTGTGAAAGAGAAATAATAGCAGTAACAACAAAATACGATTTATATATGCATATGATTTTTTTATAAGAGTAGATTTCTTTTTTTTTTAATTAGATGGACGTACAATTCAATCCACCTTGTGACTCTTTGGCATTGAATTGAAATTATATCGGCAATTAAATTTTTTGGTTCGTTAAAGATTTTTTACACAATTATAGTTAAGAATCTTAATCAAGTATCAATCAGGTATTAAATTAAAGTGTTTTAATGCGTCAGGTTCTCATTATTATTATTTATTTATTTTACTTTTTATGCCTATCTCAGACACCAGCTCCTCACACATCCTAGACTATGAACACACCGATATCTAAATGTATATTAATTTTTCATTAGATAATAATGTATGGTCTGTTTTTGTGGGGAGAAAATAAACAAATATTATTATTATTTTACGATTATTAATTTATTAGGATTATTTAATAATAATACATATTTTTTTTTAATTTAACAACAATTGTATTACCTAACGTAGAATTTTATTTGATATGTATATTATTTATTTTATTTTTTGAATATGAATAAATATTTCGACAAAGAAATTTAAATATACCGTTATAATGTGTATTTATTTAGTATGAATAAACATTTTGTGAAAAGATTCCCAATAATAATACGATCAAGGATCAATGTCTGCGAGCTCTTCTATTACAATAGGTAACATAAACCACGTTATACATGTGGAGCATCGTTTTATTGCGTTTCTATATATTATTGTGTCACATTTTAGTTTCTTGGAGCGCCTGTCAACACAACTTAGAAATGTATACAATGCTATGAACGACGGAATACCTACGAGTAAGTCTAATCAAGCGATAGGACTTACTCGAAACAATAAAATCCAATGAGAACAGAGAAACGTTGATTATGGATATATAATAATATCAAAATATTTTTTTTCTTTCTGTCTTATAAAAAAACACTATTCGACTGTTTCATTGTTCAAATGTTAAGCGTCGTTGCTTGAGGTATTAAAATTTTATATTATCTTGTAATACTGAAATGTTTCTGTACAAAAAATCCTTACAATTTTAATATGCATGATGTAAAAACATTGTCAAAGTCAAAGCCAAAACTGGTTCCTAAAACAAGACCTCAAAGAAGAACCAGCAAAAACTATGGGGTCTAGTTCTTTAACGCTATATTGTCATTTATAATCTACAATAAAATCAAATAATTTTTTTATTCAATTTTTACAATATAGTTACCCAGGATACCTGCGTGTGCAGGGTAAGAGCTATTTCCATATGTCCTTGTCCTCGATGTGTTGATCTATTTTATAGTAGGCCTTTTCTAATAAAGTTTCTTTAACACACTTTTTAAAAATTTTGTCTGTTTCTAGCACTATTCTTACTTACTTTTATAATTAGTGACATTGTAGTAAAATTTTGTGCATTAACATAAAAAAAAACTTTCTAGTTATAGCCAATCTAAATTTGAACATCTGGAGGACGCCTCGTCCTGTTCTATGGTAGATAGTATTTTTTATATATATATATATAATGTAAATATTTATAAAGAATAGATCAAGAGAGACGTACTGTTGAAATTCTTACTTCTTTGACATAACTAGATCATACAAAACTTTAAGTGTGGTGTTATCATTAAGTGCTAAGTGGTAAGAAATTTGGAAATCAAATTACGTTATCAGCACCAAAAGTAATAAATTTGCGAGAGCACCCTCCCACGCCGTTTTCTCCGTTGTATTTTGCATTGACCACTTTAAGAATTAATTAGAATTCTTTAAATACTTCGACCTTACTCCCAAACCGTTTGTGAAATATGCCACTGAGTTTCATTTTTTTTTGAATTTTAGCGGTCGAATTCAAGTCATTAACACAAATAAGAAAATGACTTCAGTGCTTATGGGACGACTGTGATTTTTAGGTATTTTATCTATTTGTGCCTTTGCTTATTCAAAAAATAAGTATTTTGAACCGATCCTTGAATTATTCATTATAAAAAGATGTTGGAAAAAAATTACTTTGCACAATTCCTCATGAAAAAAGGAACAAAATGGCATAGATTACCTAGTCTGAAGATAACAAAAGCATCACACCACATCCATCGCCACAACTATCATCTAGATTGGTGGTGGACTAAAATGCAAGGTGTACTACGATTGCCAAACTGCGTAAAAATCAAAGCAAGACCCTCTAAACTTTGAAGTGGAGCAGTTGATCATTTAGAGACAATTAAAGATTATTCTACAATTTTGTGCATTCATTTAAATTATTTGTGTATCCAAAAACGGCAATTATCATGGTAATTGGTTGAAAAAGGCCAAGACAAAATTAAAAACCAATCTGGACGAATATAAAAAGTTGTCAAGGTCGTTAACAAGCGCGTCAAGATAAGGTTTTTTATGCATCATTGAAGTATAGTTGAGGCGAGGTTATATGGCTGATACTATCTGTAGTTTTTTAATCAGAATAAAAAGCATGCGACGACGCGCGGCTCCGGTATAAATCTTAACGAGAAAATAATGAGGGATATGGTGCAACGACGGAACCTACATGATGGCTTTTAGCGGGACGCAAATATTTTTCGGTAGGACGAGTTATTCTTAATTGGTTCTTGGAAAATGTTTCGCGTTTTTGACTTTTTAGGAAGTAAATGTAAAATATAAAAATAAAATGTGAAGTAGGCACTTAACTCTAAAGTCTTGTTATTCATCTGGTCCGACGTTGATCTGTAATATTATGGTGAAATTGGATTGAAGTCAGATTAAGCTTCTTGATTATTTCTGTAGGTACCGCGTTTTAATTTACATTTATGTACAGTTTTATTAGCGTTTACGCAGTCGCAGAGCATAGTTTATGTTTGTTAGGAGGGAATTGCGAACTCCGCCCAACCTCACGCCGTGATTAATTTGAACTCAAGTACATGGTAGTGGAAAAGTTCTGATATGACCTTATATACGAATAACGATCAGTATCGAATTTCACGATCGGTTGTTAGAGAAGTGCCAAGCTGCCAATTTTGACCGTTCGGCATTTGATAACAATAAATATATTAGTACATTATCAACGTAAATCTATCATAATCACGTTTCCTCAACACCAAACACATCAACATCCACATCAAGCAATACTCTGGTCATTGCTCTCGCTATCACCTTTAGTGCGATAAAATTAAACACGGAAAAATCCTTTTAGCGTTGATACCTACTTGTATAAACTAGCATAACGTGACCTCCGACAACTTCATCGCATCTTTAAGAGCAGGGTCAAGCAAGGAGGAATCAGAATACATTGCTACTACTTTGTTTTGTTTAGCGACACGATAACATTTTCAATGTACTTACTTGGCATCGCGTGTGTCATTTAGGTCGTGGTTAAAAAATATGAATCTAAGTTTTTTTAATATTATGTTTGACTTTCTATAATGCTGTACTTTGTCGACCGCGTGGTGCAGTGGTACCCGTGTGTTGCGCGTACACTTACGGCACTATAATATCTCCTGCGCAGTTGGCAACTGCTGGTAGTATTCATAAGTTGTCGCCGTGTTCGAAATCAGCTAGGAGGACATCACCGATGTGTTACGTTATATACCTAAACTAAAAAAAAATGCTAAGTCACGTTTTTATGATACATTAATTGTTGCACAAAGTTAAGCTGTTTCTAACGTTACCACCCGTTGCTTCGACTCTCCTTGGGACTGACGCAAATTACTGAATGCTCTTAAGAAATAGAATATTGTAGTTCTTTGCTGATGACAGTATGTAAACCAGAGTGCATATTCTGTATGAGAATGGCGTCAAGCTCCCGCTGTTACACAATCATCTACATAACATTGTCTGAAACTAGGTCGACTTTCAGCGCTATGTTTCAGTAATATAATTGTTATTTGCTTCTTCGTAAATCCATGCACCTTAGAGTTTTGCTTTTGTTAGAGAATACAGCTTAGTGATTAAAGAATTGACGTTGTGTTGAGATGAGGTATTAGAATCTGCAACTCTTTTCAAATTTACTAACCCTCTTTACTAATTTATTTACCCTCGCGTGAGATCTTATAATGCCCGAGTTAATTTGTCCAGACCCATGATAGGCAGTAGCGTCTCCATGTCCTCACTATTCCACCTTCAAACCTTACTACTAATCCAACGCCAAAGGTGGCAATCACCGCTAATCCTTCCATGGAAAGCGGGTTGTGGACAATAATGTAGTTAATTATTATATATAAATACAATGTAAAAATTAATAAAGTTATTTCTTCTAATTTCGTATTATTATTGAAATATAAAATGTTAAAGAAAATTATATAATTTCTTTTAGTTAAGTTCCTTTTCTTAGTAATACAACGTATATGTAATAATGTCTGAACTGTTCTTAATACATTAACTACTTGAATATTTTTATCCATGTTTAATCTTATCTTGTTTTTACAGAGTAATGTGGTCATTAGCGTTATTATATACATATTATGTTAGGTAGATAATTTTGAATTTTGCAATCATGTTAGATTTTCGAAAAATAATACCTTTGCAGACAAAAAGGCTATATATATACGAGTAAGTACTGTGATTAGTCTACATATTTACATATATGTGGATGTACATTGTAAATAGTGATTACTTTTTATCAGGTAAACCCGTTGTATTACGTTTTTTTGAGGTCCCGTGTAGTGTCGACGTAAGCATATGCCACCCCATTCTTGCCGTGGGAGTCGACTATGGAAAAAGCATAAAAAAAAATCGCATCGGCTAACGACAGATGGCGGGATAATCATCTCGGAAAATACCAGAACTAAAATAATCAGACCAATGACTGAAATTAATTTAAGGTGCGAGGTGTCTTTTATTGCGATCATGAGATCATGCGATGTGATATCGAAGAGTGTGGCGATTATGAAAAATTTATGGGAGAGGCCTATGTCCTGCAGTATTTACAGACTGTTAAGGTTAAGGTGAACCCTGAGCTTCACCTGTACTTGTATCAAATATAATATAAAATAAATGTGTAAACTATAACTCCGACTTACCTATTTTTCCATTGGGGCTGTACGGTCCATAGCTACCGGAGGACATTGGTGAGGAGTAGCCGTTATTGGGTTGCGGCTGTGCTGCGGCTCCTGGAGAGGGCGAGCCGCCACCAGCGGCACCGCCCGCCATCCAATCCCGCACGTGGCCGTTGACAGGGTGGCCGTTGTGGCTGACCCCGGGCTCCGCTTTAACTTGGCCGGGTAGCACGCCGCGGTATGCCACCTCGTGTTTCAGGTCCATCGCGCTGCTACCGCATGCTGCCGAGCTGCCGGCCCCGCCGCCCGCGCTCCACACTTCTGTTAAATAAGAAGTAAAGTTAACGAGGTTATAAAAAGTAAAGTAGAAGCCTGTATATGTCTCACTGCTGTGCAAAAGTATTATCTTAACATTTGAGAGGGGTTCTAGAACCGGAAATTCTAGTTTCTGTATGAATCACCAATCAATCAGTTATTGAAATATCGGATTCCATTTGACTACAAGTTTCGATTTTGTTTAAGATAACAATCCAGTTTTGTACATAATGATTAGAGCCGAAAAGTTGATGACCTTTACATATTACTTCCTCTTACACGAATTTAGTCGTAATTGTCACTCTTTCGCTAAAAACCCCACATTTTTTAAAGTTTATGTAAAAAAATCTAAGAAATAGAAAATGATTTTCTTTTTTATCTTACTTACTTCAACAAACGTGACCTAACGTTATATATAATGTTCATGATCCGTATACAATACTTTATCACCTCGAAAGATCAGAACAGCAAACACTAACGAAATAAATTGTTTCAACCTTCAACTACAGAACAAAGAGATCTAATAATGTGGAGCTAATACGCGATAACCAACACGATTACATGTTAGTGGACTTTATTTTAAAAGACTTTCTCATGAAATTGCATTTTTTGTAAATTATTAAAAATAAAGATGTAAAAGAACGTTACTTACATTCACAATTTTACATAAAAAAGGGTGTGTTAGTATGTGTGCCCAGTGCACTCTGCTAACTACAGATCAAGATTCTGGCGATTGTTTAAAGGCACAATTTCCATTTGAATATATAATAACTTTTAAGAGCTTGCAGATTACTGATGGGAAACAACATCAAAAAATTAAGTATTCAAGAAACACTTGAGGGGTTTTTCTTAGAACGCTGTGTGATTTGAAAGGCTGAGGTTATATACACAGAAAACCTTCTTTTTTAGTAACCAGAACACAAAAAATAATAATAATTAAATTAAAACTTTTGTGTTTATGTTGCTAATACGTACTAGACGGCGGTGCCATTGGTCCTGATTTTGAATCACAGTCGAAGCCAATATATAAGCAAAACACAAGGTTTTCAGTTCTGTGTGTGTAGTGTTACGTCCCTATTCTCTTAAACTGCATCTGACCTTTCCTCTAATCTTATTGCAAATATGTTACGCAAAAGTGGATACGGGAAGTTAAATATGATGAAGTGCCATTGGCTTACGGGAGATTAATTTACATTTATTGTACTCTGTAATTTCAGATGTTTTATTACGACTATTCTGTTGTGGAGCATTTTGACGGACGAAAACATTTTAATAAGACAGATTTATCAATCAAATGTTGCACTGTGGAATAAATAAATGAGACATATATGCAAATGAAACTGTTTTAATGCAGAAATACATTATATCTATGTCATTGCTAATTTAAAAATCAAATTCAAAATAGATATTTATTAAAAGTATGTAATTTATGTTAAAAGTATTCAATTTCTCATAATTTCTGATTTTGAGCTCCAAGGTTGGCCAACTATTCAACCTAGATTCTTGTATTAGCGAATTCTTTTTTATTAAACTTAACAAGCGAACCTCCAATCGAGTCGTGCGATTTCAACGGTGCATTGCATATAAGCGGTGATATTTACACACAGACAGCTATGTTAGCTCCCGTAGTTTTATAGGCAACAATAAAAGATGTTCTAAATATTTTGCTTGCACTGAACGTAAAAAAGTCGATAAACAAAATAGAAGTTTGCAGTTACTACTGCCATGAAATAGAATAATGTAATACCATGTCAGAACAAAAGACATTTCTGTTAAAATTTATTACATAAGTGAAGTTGACAAATTCGTTACTAGCGATATACGAGTATATCTGTTTCTTAGTTTTATCTGGAATTGAATACGTACACGAGAAATAGCAAATAGTATATTTTAGTGGTTGTTCTGCTAAACAAACTAAAGAAGATAAAAACATCTCAAATTAAAAAAAAATATTTTAAATTAAATAGTTATTGACGTGTATATAGTGAGGTATCGGCGTAATTTTTTGCCACCCCTTTTTATTCCCGTGGGTGTCTTGAATAAAGCCTTGAATACTACAATGGCTGCTAACAGATGGCGGGATAACTATCTTGAAAGATTCCAGGCCAAAATTATGCAGACATAGGACGCACAGCAGCGTTTGAGGTGCCAGGTGTCTGGTATTGCGATCGCCCATCCGCTTGCCTGCGTGTGCGTAGCTATTATGGAACATCCTCTTTATGGGAGAGGCCTATGTCCTGCAGTGAACTATTTACAGGCTGTTAGGGTTAAGGGTTTCATTACATTGTTATGACACGGAGAGGGTTAATCAATGTTGTAAATAAATGATCTCGTGAATGACCAATACGTTCTTTCATTAAAATCTGTGGAGGGCGAGTGCAACCAGAGCAGTGAGAACCTGAGAACGTGGCGCTGTTGCACAACGCGCGGGCGCAGAGAAAGCGCCTGACGTCACGACCTCGACACGCTTACCTACTTGCGCGCCGCCTGCAACAACCCACTTCGATACCGGCCCAATGTCGGGCTTTCTCTGCATTTCTGAGCATCCATACTAGATGAGCACGTGTTCGCTCTTGAGTAAATTCAATTACTGTTTTTTGGACACAGTATAGTCGTACATCAGATATCTCCATCTGTCTTAAGAATGAATATTTTTAAGAAAAGGTTTGAAAGGTATAATGAATCAGTATAATAACAGGCTATGTGGTATTCCATTTTAATTCTGTAACCTACTACGGTTATTTCCAATTGTATATTTCGGCTGCAGAATCCACTTACCATCGGCTGAACTGTTAGCTCGTTTGTGACTTAATCCTATAAACAGTAACAAGAGTGCGGCGATGGACTAACCAACTCATTGTTACATTAAAATGTGTTCGAAGCGATTGATAGAATAATACAAGTATCTGTATAGTTTCAAACACGGAGCGACATTTACAGAACATCTAAGAACAAGGCTCGCCTTACAATCCTGGCATGTTGATAAAGATCGATTTAAGTTGCTTTCAATTTGGGATATTCCATGGTTAGCGACAACAAGAAATGGTGTTATACTTAAGGAACTGTCGTCAGATTTACGAATAAAAGATGTCAAACTGTCCTGGGAGTTTACCGGAATCCATGCAATGCTTCTATAGATGTGCAGTCCGCGTGGCGCGCTCAAAGTTCCTATACGTTAGGAGCGATTTAAATGCAAAGCTTGTGATTCTACAATAGAGCTCGCTTATGTGACCTAAGAGTTATCGATGTTGCGGAAATAAAGTTTACGAGTAGCGTGGCCCTTCGAATAAGCTGGTATAAATAATGAGGTCTTGGGTTATTTGCTTGCTATTGTTGCTGACATTTTTAATGGTCCGAGGAATGAAGACGTTGCTGTAATATATTAAGTGTAGTAAGTTTAATTTATAGAAGTTAGTTCGGCAGACGTGCCTGGAGAGAATAGACGGTTTGAATTGTTCGTCGCAATTAGAGAGACGATCTGGTTCAGCGAACGTACACCGAACTTCATGTATTATTGAGTACGACGCGTTTCTGCTAACTTTAGGTACTGCAAACAAATTGTTAGCGTTCCCACGGGAGACCTAATTATAAACAAGTCTACAAGTCTATAACAAATACAACAACACAGGCAAATTTAAGTGTTGAATTTATCACTTGCTCAGCATGTCTGAGAGTTAATAAATATTACTTGGATGACATTAGTAGTTCACCCGCACTGGAGAAGCGTCGCGGACTCGTCTTTTTTTTTTTTTATAGAAGAAGGGGGCAAACGAGCATACGGCTCACCTGATGCTAAGTGATCACCGACGCCCACGAACATCCACAACGCCAGAGGAGCCTTTTAAAAGGCCGGCTTTCGTCTCGGTTATAGAGGGACATTTACGGGTTAATACTATACCTTTTTACGTAGACAGTTGGAGGCATCTACACGATAAAAATTATTTTCCAAATCTTAATGTGACGACGGTTCTCCTATCGCTGCGTCATATTGCTAAGCAGTAAAGCAATAAACATATTTGCCATTTGTCTTCTCCGAAATCTATGTTCTTGTATGCATGGTGCAACTTTTCGATTCGGATAACGACACAAAATCGCTGGAGCTTCATTTGTCCCAGTGGTGGCGCCTTTCTATCTTTATGGGTTGGACAAAAACCTCTTCCATAATTATTTTACGTAATCGATATCCCGCATAAATAGCACGGTGTTCATACTTGCGATCGCAATACTAGACACCTTGCGCCTTAGACGCTGCTACCTGTCATTGATCTGTAGTATTTTTAGTATGAAATTTTGCTAAAGACGGGTAGTACGCCATCTGTCGGTAGCACTGAGACTTTGTAAGCTTTCCTCGATTCGATCATGTCGTTTATGATACCCAGGGTTTGGGGTGATAGTATTTCTTACGCCGCTACCACATGAATATAATACCATTCTGAATTATAGCTATTCTATATTCAACGAAACCAAGGACATACACTTGTTAATTAAAAATTATATTCACTGACCTTAGCGTCTCTTCTAATCCGCCACACCCAACGACTTGATATTAAATTAATTAAAAAAGTTAAATGATATTTTCCGCAGCTCACTTGCATTACGTATGCAACGCTCTAGAGAAATCCAAGGACCGAGCTGTCGTTCTTACAAATGACATTTCTTTTCATTGTCCTCGAGCTGGATGACTTCCATGAATTTATTAATTCTCTGTAAGATACTAGATGAATAAATGTGTTTCTGTATTGTCTGCACTGTCGAAGCAACAAAAACATTGTTATATTTATAAAATGTCTATTCTAATTGGCAAGCAAAATACTGAGGAAATAGTATTTTGATAATGAAATATGCAGACTGGTATCTAATGCAGAACCCTGGGGTATTGGAAAACGCGTAGATATAGCACTTATAGCGAACAAATTATATCACCTTTTCAACAAATAAACAAACAACAGCACACCAGGTGCTTCGAAAAATCGTAAAAGTTATTTAATGAATTAAACTATTTTATCTTTCATTATATGCTAGCTTCCAACCACGCGGCTTTCCCCGGGATAAAAGTAGACTAAGTCCTTCTTGGGGGCTAAAGGTATTTGGCAAAGGCAATTTTCATTAAAGACGGTTCAGCCGATTAGCAGTGAAAATGTATTAGGCAGTCAGACGGAATTACTTTTGCATATACAATATTAGTATCAATGGTATGGATAATCATTGAGATTTGGAACTGTGAACACCTAACCGTTAGAGATTGCAGTCGTTAGTTTGTGAGTCTGCGTTTAAAACTAAAGGCGCCAGCACACATGTTCACTAGTGTTGAAATCGCATGCAATACATTTTAAAGATACAAGATGATTCTTTTCGAGCCGGCTTAATTTCGTTGCGCCACCACACATTACTCAAGTGTCCTCAACGAGTACGATTGTTAGAGCGCACTTTAGCTAATATGGCAACATCTTATCACAAGATGGAGACCAGTTTGTGTCATTCGTGACACAACTTAGTTAAATATTGCGAAAGGTGTGAGGTTGGAAAACGAATTATATATTGCTTCTAGTCGCAATGAGCATGTAATTGTCGTTGTCTACTGAGTTGGGGAGAAATGATAAGACTGATATTTATGTGTGAAAATGTGTGACTTGGTATGAACCTGACTGTTGAATTATGGATTCAATGCGTGCGCGAATCTGATCCTCCCTGCTACCGTATATCATAAGCGTTACATCAGGTTCGAGAAAGTGTAGACGAGGGAGTGCCTCAGTGTTTGCGCGTAAACTTACGGCACTATACTATACCTGCGCAAGTTATATAATCGCTGGCAAAAAATAGATCAAAGAACTTGATCATCGTCTTTTTAGAAAAGGGTCAATGAACCAATTAGTTTAAAGCTTTTTATGACTTAAATACTATAAGCGGATTACTCATACTCGCTGAAGCCCACCTTCATTGCTAATTAGAGCCTCATCAGATTGGCGTCCTTTGTGCATCTTTTTATGGCAGTTATAAATTTCCGCCTACTCGTTCTAAGGTGCTGGATTTATCTCTTAGAGGTTTAATTACGATTTTAATACAGCATACCTACCTACGCTGCAGGTAGCAAAAAGGTTGCCATGTTCATTCGAATTAATTGGTTCCTATCAATATTATAAATAAGTTTTTTTTATAAAAATTGGAAAATTATCCTAACTACTCTTTGTAATTAGTGTTTAGTGGCTATAGTGACTTTTTCTTTATTAGACTAAAAATCGAGGAGGAATCAATGTAAAACATACAAAAAGAAATTACTTTACTCTCTGTAGTGATTTTTTATCGGAACTGGGGTTAACGAGGTAGCGTCCCACCTGTGATTACAGACGCCAACCAACCAAACACTAGAAGATCTGCAGGTGCGTTGCCGGCCTTTAAGGATATTTTGGAGAGGAGTGTGGAAGTGGGTTTCCGGTTATCTCACTCACCGAACGAACTTCTCGCTGGTTTTCTACGAGGCCGTGGTGCTACCCCGGTCGAGCCGACTCATTCGAGCGGCAGCAAAAGCCGTTGCTTTGCTATACCACGTATAAGACGTGCTTTTTGACTATATACATCATCAAGACGGTGCCAAGCGCACTGTCTGACACGACGTTACAAATAAACTCTGATCAGAAGTGGCTTAAAACGACTAAGACAAATGTCTGCGCACCTATTGCGTATACTGTACTAAGAGCTTATATTTTTATTACTAATATGAGTATTATAATATATTTTGCCTTTAATTTATTGCCCCTGAATTTCAGCAGTATGGTTTCACAACTAAATAGTGCTTGGTTTACGCGTCCCCATGACGCCGCACGTCCCATACTTTGCATCTAAATGTGCAATCGCAGACACGCGGTGCACCGGCACTGAGCACCGCTCTCTTATCTAAAGTCAGTTCAGCACATGCGCTTGAAAAAAAAAAGTAAGTGCATCAGACGATATTTTAGAGTACGATAGCAAACAAACTGGATTTTTCGCAGTAGCCGGAATTTTATGTCTTACGGTAGCACACTAATACTGTACTGTGGTTACTGTTAGTTCTTTATCAAAAGGTCTAATGTCGTTGATAGATCAAGAAGTGGTTAATAAGAAGGATCTGAATAAAAAACATTTCATATGATAACAAAAACATCTCATAGATGAACCTTCTTTATGTGTGACTACACTCATAATTATGGTTTATTTAAATATGTATTAAAAAATAAGACATAGTTTATACTTGAGATACACCATCTTTTTGGGACTAAATTGTTCACATACAGTGAACGTTTTGTTAAAAAATCACATGAAATCGCTACACAAAATTGTGAAATAAGTATGATTTTTAAATATAACTGGAAAAAATAAAATGTTATTATAAAGCAAATAAACTTTTATAACTGTTTTACAGTCACAACGAAATTTCATTAACTTAAATAATATTTCACTTAGTCGACTTAAAGTCGAAGGTGCCGTGACATTCAACAACAAAGGGGAAAAATCTCATGCCTTCCGATAGTTGAAGAGTCTAGTACTCTAGTGTAAAGTATTGTAGTTATGGAAAATCCCTTGTTCGATCAGATCTATTTTCAGCGAGAACCTAACGAAACAATTGTAATGTGTTTCAATTCACTAGTAAAAATCAATATAATAAAATAGGATGCCGAATTTAGAACCATGCGACCCAATCTAAAAATCATCTTTTATTACAGGAAAGATCCACTGAAAATAATGGAATCGTTACATTACCATAACGGAACAAACAAATAAGAGTTATATAGATATTTTATAGCCGCTCTGTGAAAATAAAAGTGTCATAAAACAATATACGAGTAGGTTATAACAAAGGAAATCGCATAGTATTTTCAGAAAATCTTCCAATGATTTTCTTACTACCGTCTTTCGAATCTATTTCAAATTGTAATTCCGATTTACAAGTGGTCTTTGTTTTCGTTCTGTTTTATACAAGTAGTGAAAGACAACAAAAATTTTTTTTGTCAATTAACAAACGAACACTTAGTCCACTTGACGATAAGTACTAATCGTGATTTCCCAAAAAAAAAAAAACAAAACATTTTTTTTCATTTCATTCTTTTCCTTTCTTTATTTCATGGCAGATTATAACCACGGCAATAATGTCCGATCTACGACTTCCTTACTTCGGAAGTTTACTTTCGCAGTTAAAGGCTTTCGGGGATCATTTTGTGTGACAGCACAGGTTCTTAGTTATCGGGTCAATACACGTTACACAATAGGCTGCTTTTCTGCATGTTTGTCTAGGTGTTTCTTCGGCAATTCCATTAATTATTTATTGTCTGCCTACTCACCTGTTTAAATCGGTCCCTGTCAACAAATGTCCCCATTTTAACTTAGCCATTATTCCCTTGCTGCGTTTTTAAATAATACTTCGTACTCGTAGTGTGCGAAAAAACTAAAATAGTCGTGTCCGTTATTTTAATAATTACCTCTTAAAATTATATACTTGAATAATTGTTATAGTACAATTCATTTGGTGACGTGACATTGAGGGACCGGGTAGTAGCCTGTTAGTGCCTACGGCTGGGTAAAGGCCTCTTTCTTAAATAAGAGTATCTTAGAGGGTTTTTGGAGCCGGGTTGGCAGCCGCCACGCGCTGCTCTTGGGCGGGTTGGCGGGCTTCACATATCATAGAAATTATATTTTTAAATATTTCTCTTACATGCAGGTTATATCAATACAGCACTAAAAATGCTATTAACGATTTTAGTGGTGCCGGTTACTGAGGATCGACCTCAAGTCACTCGCGCTCTTTGAAACTAAAGTGAGTGCCCTGACCAGTAGGCTACCACGGTTCACAAGGACCGGGTCCTGACTTTAAATTTATAAGTACGCAATTGAGGAAATCTCATTGTGCAACCTCCCGCAGAATCTTCTCGGTTCTAAAAACCACTTATAAATTATAGGTGATAAGATGTGGGAAGTTTGTAGGTTGATATTTTTATTTTATAAGGAAAGGATAAGACGGTATTTAAAAAAATGGCACAATTGAAATTTTTTTTTTGATATTCAAGTACATTTTGATTTCTTTGTTACTAATAATAAGTAACTTTTTAAATTGGAGTCAAGGCGTATCTTTTTAGAAATAGACCTTTCTTTCTTTCTTATGCCATATCGTAAACATAGAGCAAAATGCAAGTACCATTTACGCGTTTTAGCACTAATAATGTTTTATACTTTTTGTACGCTATGCTAGCAATAACACACATTTCAATTATTTTAATAAAACTTGAAAAGTTAACGTTACGATTTCTTTATAATTTGAAAGCCTTGCAATCACTGCAGCTCTTGTAACGTGTAAACGAGGTATAATATTCACTATTGCTTTACCTACCTACTTTATTTGAAATCGCAACGCGAAAATATTTAAAACTTTAATGCACACTGAGTCTCGACTTCTTATTTTTTTTGTGAGCGGGGGTGGGGGGAGGGGGGGGGATTCCAAGGCGTGAACGGAGCGTGGTAGCAGCGCGGCTTGTTGTGTCTGACAGTCTGCTGTTATCGATCCGGCGCCCTCGTTTCAGCCGAGCCGACTGCGCCTACAAGGGTATAGGCACGTCTCGAAGTGGCAACTGAGGTTGTAGGTTAGTCGGGCACATAAACAAGATTCTGCGGAAACCGTATTTGGCGGAGCATTCTTTTGATTTTTCTCCAAAATTTCCAAACACGTGCCAATATTTCTTTTCCTGTGTTTTTGGCACGACAAGCACCTTTCCTCTATAAAATCTTGTCTTGTCGAGTCTTAGGACTACGGTGAAATACTAGTAATAATACATTCACTAAAGTAATCATACACGTATTATGCTGCTATTCTGTTAAACCGCGGTACATATCCATTTGCCACGGTCAAAAACTAACTAACTAGCCAAAAAAAGTCTGTCTACTAAATGTTAAAGACAAAAAATATACGCTGTTATACGTTAAGCATTTATCTATTAAAATTATCCATAATTTATGCATTTATATATTATATACTTTATGGATATATGTATTATGTCCCATTTATACGTTTGTTAGAATTTTTAATAATCGTCTTTTAGTAGTAATTACCAAATGCACACGTTACGCTTTCTATATAAAATATGTTACTCTAAATATATAGTAAATATGTGAAATTATTGCATTTCATTTCGAAGTAATTCTAAGTTCTTCTAATATTAAAAAAACAAGAAAGTTATGATAAAGGCGTGGCTTTTCTAGAGTTTTTATGCTCCAGGTCCGGGTAGTTACAAGTCGGCCCGATGCGTTAAAGCCGCGCCTTTCCTGCCTACCGCAATCTACCGAGTAGCGATAAACTATGCTCTCTACGGCGGACTTGCGCGTTTTCAACGTAAGTATGAAAGTTGCCGGCAAATAACTGCCTAGATATGAAGTAAATTTTATATTATAACCATTAAATTGTATACGAACCCATAACATCTTGATCGGAGACCACCTTTTTCATGTTACAAGAAGTATAAAACATATCACAGAATATCGTTGATTAAGATTCAGTTGTCAGTCAGAATCGAATATGCTTAAAGTTGTTAATAATGTTAGTCAAGCAATAATTATATACATTTATTTTTAGCTTTTATAGTCTAACTTGATTTTCGACTTATATTTACGATAAATAAAGAATATAGCTTTTTTTATTTGGTACAAAGCGATATACTTTTTACTGAAGACTTTGTGAAAAAAATAAAACATAAAAATTTATATGTGACCAAAAGTTATTTACGATTTGAAAATATAGACTTCCAATTTCCAACTGTTTTCTGTATATCTGCACACCAGCCAATTTTCTCGGAGAGCTTGTTTATACTTTCACAGTTCCCGATCGAGTGTATAATCTACAGTGTATGTCGTTGGTTCACTTACGACGATAAATGTTTTGTGAATTCGCTCGTAAAATATACTTTTCTATGAGAGAATTAAACGTATCTATGAAGCTAAGAATGCACGTTTTACTAATATATGAACCTACAATTAATGGTGCAGACGAAAATGTATTAAATAAAAACCCTAACGTATTCATAATGTATGAGTACATATTGCAACGTATCGGATAGACAGAAAAATTATTATTTCGAAATTTAATTAAGACTTCAGAGAGAAGATAAACAATGCCATTGCTCATCAACGCAATTAAACAATATGAAAGTAAGGACACTTTGGCTTTCAGTATTTATAAAATTTTTAAGAAAAGTTTCTCTGTTGTAATTTACGAAAGTAGACAGCCAGATTGCATGTTCAATTTGAGTACGATATGCGTACTCCATCCATTTTTGTTACAATCTTTGATAATTTTGTCAATCTGTGATCACAAAAAGATTCTAAGTCATCCAAGAAGGTATATAAAGTCGAAAATAGAACACAGTATTTAATTAATTTAATAATGTTGGGGAAACTGAGGTTTTCAAAAATGGAGCTAATACCTCCATTTAAAAACATCTTTGTTACAGTGTTATTCCTTATTTCATTACAACGTAAATAACTTTCGAAGTAGTTGTATGATAGACAAGCGCCTATGTAAAGTTCTCGAGTAACAAATAGTCAAAGATATATAGTTTTCCATTGTTTTAACATAGTTATATCATATAAATGCAACTGAAACAATGCACGCGGCATGCATAAATCCGACTGCAGCGCTCCTTCTGACTGCAGTGCATGATCGTCTGTTTATATAACAGTACTTCAGGGCGGTGGCTCCATCTGGCGATTGGTTCTCAGCACCGCTGTTTATCTTGCTCTCATAAATTTCTCCCTTTTGCTTTGCAAAACAGAAAACGTTACCCTAATTGAATTTGTGTTATTTTTGCTCTTGTGGAAAATTGGCTTAGTGCAGCGCGAGCGTGAGAAATTGTATGAGTTGTTTCAGCTCAAACGTCCATTTTATATATAACCATGTTTTCTTGTATATCGTTAGCGACCACATGCCCGCCGCCGATGGTTGTGTTGTTCGCTTTCAAATGAGCCCCGTTTTGTCGGTGAACTAATACATGATTGCGTGTTCGGCGCCTGTACGGAACGTGTAATTTGCAGAAGCTGTAGTTTTACCGATTTGCATTATTATATGTTGAGGTCTAACAGTCTTTTGAAAAGGCTTCTGTTACATTGGATATCGAGTATAACCGTAAAAAATTAAATAATTATAAAATAAATAAGAAAAATCAGAACAATGCTTATTTCGGACTATGATAAAACAGAAATTATTACCGAGATGTGTATATCACCAAAATGTAGTAGGTACTCTGTTAATGGAATTCTCGAATATCATCAGTTTATTTTTGAAAACTGGGAAAATATAGAGAGATGTCTTCAAAAATATATCAGAACTCAGGATATAATATCTAATTTTGCACGCGACTGTAACTATTTACTTAATCGATTTTATTTTAGAATCGAAACTAATCCCAGGCAATGTCAACCATAAAAAGTAAAGTTAATTATTAAACTAAAATAAGTCACTAACAGGACTTAATGTAACTTAGAGGTAAACTTTTCTAATAAAGCTATGTATAAATCGATCGATTACGTAGTCTCTCTATTGACAAGTAAACAAAAGATTGATAATATTCGGCGCAGACTGTATTTTAGTTTCGGCGACGATTTAGTGTTCTGTGCGATTTTGTATATTTAGAATATTGTACATAATTTAAAGAGAGAAACCTCTCAATTCAAAATACTACAGGTAATAAATATGTGGTATATTCTTAATAAACATTTTACATAATTACTTGATTCTCCATACTTTTAAAAATAGATGCCGCATATACTTAGGTAATGTGTGGTACTTAGGTAATGGGTGGTGTAATACTAAATATTTATATAGTCAAATGAAACGAGTTACGTTTTATTAGATATTACTAGTCGAAGCATGCCAGGAGCGTGTCCATTGGTGTTTACATTATAAGTGAACTTATCCAATTCGGTTCCGAAATGCTGAAGATCAAAGTTGACAGTAAAAAGAAACATTTAAAGTCGTAGAATAGTAAATAGAATCTCCATCTTTGTTAAAATCGAATAAGAAGGTAAAAAGGTAGTGCTGATAATAAATTAATAATATTGACTCATCGGTTAAGCACAAAGTTTTGTCCTGTATCTTATTGGATGATGAATACATGTGTATTCAAACTTTTACTTATTGCAATTTAAAAGCAAAAACTATACATAAATAGACAGATTTAGATAGATCAGATTACAGATTCAGAGGTCGTTTAAGGTTAGCGCGTATCGATTACATTTTTTTGATTATTGCCGTGACCTAACTTTAAGGTAGGATAAGCTTAAGCTTAATTTGCTTGCTTGCATTGCTTTTTTTACATTTTACTTAATATTTTAGATTTTGCGCTGGATGAATGGAAAAGGATATTACTGCTAATCATAATGTCGTCTCATTCATATAGTCATTCCTGAATACAATTAATAAAACATGATTTTATTGCTTTCGTTTTTACAGTCCATTTATGTTACATTATTTTAGGGTTTTACTGCACTGTTTCAGCGTTTTGTCAAGCGCACAATCTACACTTCTAGTACAGATTATTCCTCTTCGGTATACACATTGTGCATTCTTTACTTTGAAAAACAATAGGTTCATAAAGCTTCAGAACGTAACATTATAAATAAAGTGCGTCGAACTAAATACTGACCAATCCCATTAAAGAGTTGAGGCAACAATGTATTTTATGGTCAAAATTTACGAGTGAATTACATTGTTAAGGCGAAGGGCGACCACATATCGGCTAAGAAATTGCGGGAAAGAGTAGAATCGTGTGAGGGAAGGGTGTTGTTTAACGTTGATAAGTCGAGAGGTGACCTACCCGTGACCTTTGACCTGAGAGAGTGCGACCTACATCTGGCGACGAATCGATACGTAAGTTATTGAGAGCTGCGGACTCACTAGCCTAATTAAATGGAGATGTACTATTTATAACTAGATGATTCAGTTTCCTTTTACGTAGTCTTTGTTCGTCAGCAATTGTATTTGACTATCGAAAGCCAGAACTGTACAATTATTTTTCACTTTATAAATTATATTTTAATAGCTAACACTGCCGGCTACGCACTTTACTGTGCGTTTTACGCGTAAACTACCAGTCCGATTTGTAAAATTCTTTTTAGGTTAGATAGCCTGTTTATTGAGGAAGGTATACAGAAATATAACATCGCACTATAAGCTACAATAAGAGCGGAGCAGTAATCATAAACCTTGATCATGTACTCATCATGTGTATGAAAGAGGCATTTATAATCTAAATTTAACGCGACTGTAACCGCGGGGCACAGCTAGTTTATAATAAACAGACTAAATTAGAATATGTTACATACCTAAAACTTCCTCGTAAAATTTTATAAATGAAAATCTTTACGGCATTAAAAACATTGTTAACCAACCGCTGCTGTTCTAATGCATCGCACTATGCAAAGATGTTAAACATACGACACCCATGGTCAGAAAGGGATGGTGCATACTTCAAGGTACACCACGTGCTTACAGTGTTATATTACCCATTAAACCCAGTTTTAATGTACCCGTAGTTACATGCAGCTTTAATTATATCTATATTGATACTATGAAGAGAGTATCTGAGTTTGTACTTGTAAGAGATGTAATCTCCAGTACTACTAGATCGGTTTTGAAAGTTATTCCACTGCTTAAGAGTGACATCACCACTAATGGACATGGGATAGCTTCGATTCCAAAAAATGGGTTCCGTAAGAAATTGCGATATTGGTATGAGATGTCGTTGAAAATGAGTTACAGAAGTTTTATAAAATTTATTTACTTATTAATAAAGGTGTTGTGTCGGAGAGCTCGTTTATTTCATAGCACTGTATGAAATAGCCATTCAATGAAATGCATTTGTTAGGAGTAACACAAAAATAACCCAGCCGTGTTTTAATGTATGCAAACACACTCGGCCAAGAAATAAACAAGTATAACTATTGTGCTTATGTAATTTAACGGGAGTCATAACATTTTATGCAAAATAGATTATTATACGGTAAAGGTTTACTATATTGATGAATATTACTGTAGTTTATATAGTAATAAACAAAAAGTGTGAATTCATCACTTCTTCGTTTGTATTATAGTATTGATTGGTAAATATCTATTAATAACATAACATACTCACTATTTATTTATTAATTCATTGCTAATTCCATACTGCTGACATGACTTTCATTAAAGGAACATAACAGGTCTTTAAATCTAAATATGGCGATCTTTATATGGACTATAAAACGAATCTTGATATAGGAGTATTACATTTTAACCATACATTATTAGTATTTAATTTATTTCCTATTATGTACGCCATATCTTCTCGTCGAGTATACCGCAAAGCCTCAAGACAAAAGTATACAACCAGTGCGTGTTGCCAGTGATGACATACGGATCCGAGACTTGGTCCTTCACTGCAGCCCGTATGAGGAAGCTCAAAGTTGCTCAGCGCGCTATGGAAAGGGCTATGCTCGATGTTTCTCTGCGTGATAGAGTCTGCAACGATGATATCCGCAGAAGAACTAAGGTAACCGACATAGCCGTAAAGATCAGCAAGCTGAAATGGCAAGGGGCCGGCCACATAGCTCGCAGAACTGACAACCGCTAGGGAAAAAGGTTCTCGAGTGGCAGCCACGTACAGGCAAACGCAGTGTAGGACGACCCCCCAGAAGATGGAGTGACGACCTGCGCAGTGTTGCGGGAAGTCGATGGATGCAGGTGGCTCAGGACCGAGCTTCGTGGCAATCTTTGGGGGAGGCCTATGTTCAGCAGTGGACTTCTGATAGGCTGAAATGATGATGATGATGATGTAATTACATTTTATTCATATCATTTACTTTAGGTAATAGCTGAAAATCAGTGTTTCGCTCATAGGCAAATTATACACTAAGCCTTTTTGTGCCACTGCAGAACACACTTAATTTTATTTGTTTTTGACTAAGTTTACTTTTCTATTTATTTTTGCTATGCAGCTTATTCTTTGTTTGTCTATAACAAGTACTTCGGATATAAATTGTAAGCGTCAGCACACTTAGTGACCAAATAAACGGTTTATGTATCTAGCTGTCTATCTATCTATCTATCTGTTCGCTCCTTGTTATATCTTAAGAAGCATTAAGAATTCTGACTGTAATATAAAAATAAAAGAAATAACCTCTAGTCTAATGGAATGCCATTTAGAAACCGCTAGATAGTATATTTGGCGGTTGTACGTAGATTTTTTTTAACAAACTGTTAATAAACTGAAACCTTGTCCGAATATGCTATTGTTATTACAATAAATATTCCACACAGCTTTTTTAATATAAAAAGTAAAAAGAAAAAGAAAGAAAGGAATTCCCGCTATAAAAGTGACTCAGTTCTCAGCGTACTTGCTTACTGAATCATAGGCACTCAGTTTAAATCAAGCCTGAGCCGATGTTGGTGCAAGTTACAATTTATCGGTTTAAATTGATGGACTGTTCGTTGCATCTGAAGTTTCTTTTGTTATTGTGATTCAAGTTGTGCGCCTGATGTTATGAAAGGAATAATGAGAGCCGAGAGAAAATGTGCCGATATTTGCGTATAATGTCGACACTATGTCGGTCATGTATTAAGCACTCGCAAAATGTGTGGATAGGTATTCGATTAACAGCTTTTATTAATATTTTTAAAACGACTATAATAATAGAAACGTTTCCCTTGTCATTGTCGAAATTTAGAGACCTGTCAGACCAAAACAAAAAAACCACAAAACCTAGGACGCTTTTTATTACCGTAATGACGTTATGTATTTCATTATAAATGTGAAGTCTATAAGTTTTATTTTCTAAATAATCGTGCCAAATTAAACTGCGAAAGTACAGACGTGCCAAATTTATAAACAAATATCTACTCTAACTGATTTTGCCCATCCCTAGCAGGAAGGTAATTAGATTGGAGATTAAGCGAATTACCTATATTGGCGTCGTTTATTTCCCAAATCCCTTTAAGGTCCCTAGGGGAATACATTACGCAAGGAGAAACATGGTAATTAAGAAGCGGCACGTTGTAGTTTCTAAGGACAAAAACCGGCATTAACCAAAAGATAGAGACAAGATAATATAGACATATTATAGAAAGAGACAATTAATGATGCTTTTTTTAATTGTAGTGCAGATTCTTATATAACTGTTAATATTTAAATAGTAGCAGACAGAATTACGTTTTTTTTTATGGGAAAGGCGGCAAACGAGTCAGCGGTTCACCTGGTGGTAAGTGGTTACCGTCGCCCACGTACATCCGCATACCAGAGGTGCCGCAGGTGCGTTACCGGCCTTGAAGGGTATTAGAGAGATGGGAGGGAGTATGAGGAGGGGGACGGGAAGGGGATGTGGGCCTCCGGTTACCTCATTCACCGAACGAAACGCAGAAGCCCAAGATGCCTCTACTTCACGCCGGTATTCTGCGAGGCCGTGGTAGCAATCCGGTCGAGCCGGCCCATTCGAGCAGCAGCAAAACCCGCCGCTTGGCTCTACCGCGTTTAATAATAATTTAGTATATAATTTAGTGGTGTAAGTAATAAATTAAAAGTATTCAATAACTTTTTATATTGCCTTCCCATTACATTTCTATTCATGACGACTCCTAACATTCATTAGCCATGCAAAGTTATTTCATAAAACTAATACAACTTTCCTAATTAGAATTGCAAAAAATATTCGGCAATTATTTGGTATTCGGTCACATACAGAATACACTATTCACCGCAACACAATTGTTAATACATTAGTATAAAATATGCCACAATGTGTAGATCTTGTGTACGTTGAATACAGTTGGTACATATTTGTTAAAGTAAATTTAAGTAGTTTTAACGGGACGTAAAGGGATGCAAGCGTAAATATAGTTGTAAATACTTAATTAAGTCTAAATGAGCAGAAATAATTAAACAGATAATTAAGTAAGTAAATAATTTAATTACCTAAGTATCCAAAAATGTCAGTGCCAACTATTTGTACAGTTTGTGCATGTATTATTCATATTAAATGGGTCAGTAAGACGAATTGCCTCGTGAATGTAATGTAATACTGCCGTTGCGACATGGGCACGATTTAGTAAGCATTTTAGGCCGACACTGATACACATTTCTTTCTTATTAATGAAAATACAAAATAACATAAGGTAAACTGTCACAGTTGTCAACCAGAGGAGTAGACAGAGACTGCGAACTTCCATCCTAAGACACCTCTCTCACAACCATATATCTACGCATACATGCTCTTTGGTTATAGGGTAATGAAAATATGAGCCACGCAAGGGCGTTGAAAGCATTTCTGGATATTTTAAAAGATTTATATGACTTGCAGAGGCGTTCCAGTTTTTAAATTGTTTGAATTCATAACTAAATTACGAGTTTTCCTAACAAATTATCGAGTAACCTTATGAAACAGAGTTTTTTGTTCATACCACAAACGTAGTAAATACGGCATCCTTCTTTTTTGGGAGAGATCTTTGTCCAGCAGTAGAGCAGTGGCAAAGAAATAGATAATTAAAGGTAGGTTTTGCTTCTGCATAGATCTTGGCTATTAGGCATAGAAGGTATGGTAAATTCGATTCTTGAGACTTGTATGTGAGTGACTTTCAATATCTATGAAATTTTTTTTCTCTCTAAAAACACACGAAAACTACATGAAACTTTTCGCTCCCTTATATCAACAACCAGAAATTGATAGGTATTCATTCATTAGACTGTTTTGTTTTATGATCTGCAATTGTACTACGGGGATGGGGCAGAGACAGGCCAATATGCTGGTATGTGATAATAACTAAATACCACGTCCTGTCTGATCAAAAGTAAGCGATACGAAAGGCAGCTGAAATTATAGTAAAAAACTGTTTAAAATGCTTTCTGAATTTTTTTCTATAGCAAAATCACGTGGACAGAACAGCTATGAAAGTTTATGACTTTTAAAATAAATGATATATCGTTAAATGCCCCACTGCGGTTGCTGGGCAACAGCCACGAGTCGGTTTTACTCAGCCCGAAATAACCGGTATGCGTTTGAGGATTTCCGCACGAGACCAAAAAATTATTACGATCTTTCGACATCCAGGTTTCCGCGTGACTTTTTCCTTAGCCGCGAAACATATTTAAATTAACACTTAAATTGCAATCAACAATTTTACCAGTGCGGACAACAAACATCGACCCCATGCAAATCTAACACTTTTAATTTAACCGAGCGTCCGGTCCCTAAGCTATCTCCACTTTTTTGATTCTTTGTTAGTATTCTTGAGATAAAAGTTCTAAGTCCGATCTACTTCGATATCCGAATCTTTCTCGGAGACCCAGTTTGATATGAAAAGGCGATTAGGCGACACGACGTCTCATAACAGAGATACTGAATATGTTGTAGGTTCTATGTATATTTGCGAGCATCATACTAGGTCATCACTCGAAAGCATTTCTGGTGGCTCTTGGTAATGTTTTTGTGAGCCCGAACGAGACAAAGGTGATGAACTGTACAGTGTTGCGGGATGTTAATGGATGCTAGTAGCTCTGAACCATGCTTTGTGGCAATTTCTGAGGGAGCCTATCAAAGTCAAAGCCAAATTTATTTTATGTTTAAAGGTCCATTGTATGTTTAAAGGTTCAAAATCACCACCGGTTCCCGAAACAAGCCCTCTGAATAAAATAGGCAGGAAAATCTGTGGTTTCTGTTTTTATTGCCAGGCCACAATGTTATTTACAATCAAAAATTAAAAATTTTAAAACAGAGAAAGAGCTACACATCTTTGTTCTACTCTATTACTACGAGTATAAGAAAGTCTTGTTTAGCAAAGTATGTTTGTATCACTATATTTTTAGGGATTATATTGTAAAATTTTATGGATTTACTGCAATATCATTTTAGTTTTGGTCGATCTAAATGTAGGAACCTTTCTACGGAACGTTCCGTTCTACGGAACAGACTGCTTCTAGGTTCTACTAAGTTTTCTGTTATATATTTTCATATTTTTTGGTTAGGCGTTCCAGTGTGCAATCGTTTCTTTTAACTTTAAATAAGAATGACGTATCATTGGCAAAACTCATTTTTCTATCGAACTCTGAGTGTCAGTTTTGCCACATACGCCACACCCGATAACACTACATCGTTGTATGCAACCCTTTACTTGCGGTTTGAGAGACATGAAGACGTGCGGCATTAGTTCATTTGCATAAGTTCTCGTGTCCGGTGAGCCTAGGTAAAGTCCTGTAGGCTGGAAATGATAACTTCACAGAATCATTTCAAGAAGAGCGGTGCAAATGTACTTAACATTTGCAACGCTCTACAAAATGATTCTTCCGCACTGCATGTAATGCTTACTGTCCTTGAATTACAGTAAGATATTAAATTTCCATTCGCATTGATCTAAGTATTGGTTACATTACAGGTATAATTTACATTTGATAACCTACTTTCATGCGCGATTAAAGAAACATGTTCAAGCATGTGATTAAAATTTTTTGAAGACTGTTTTTCACATAGCGAATGTGTGTTTTATATTACTACGCACAATATAAATTTCACAATAGTAATTTATTGATATATATATATATGAATAATTTTTGTCCTTATTTTTACTTAAAAACTTCAATGTTCAGGCGTTCGATTTTATGTTTACAGTAGGTACGACTAGCGGTGTTGGCTACACTAAAATAGAAATGTGCAATTTTAAGTGTCGAACTTTCCACCTGCGAAATGAAACCGGAGTTTTCCTGTAATACCTACGCCAGTAACAAACGAGCTGACACTCCACCTAATATTAAGTGGTTATTACATCTTATGAATACTTACAATCGACTTTAAAACAAATAAGGCTTTAGGTCCGTTATCACCGGGGAGAACTAAAATTGAATGATTTACAGCTTGTAATTAAACTTGCTAACATTACACCAGAAAACAACAGCAGTTGCACTACCCATTAGCGGCAGAGATGGGTGAACTGAACTGTCTGGTTTCGGTACCTGCGATGCAAAATAAGAAACAAGGATACGCCTTGCTTCTAGACAAGACCAATGAAAAAAAATGATACAAGGAATCCACCAATAATAAAAAAAAATCGAGCTAATATGAACTCCGTCAGCATTGGGGCAACGAGATGGAGTCGTTCTGGCTGCCCCACTCAAAAATAAGATGAGGCAAAAGATGATCGCTATATCGTCATGACAGAGGGATATTTATAAAATTGTTACTTATTTACATCACAATATACCACAATGGTCGAGATATTGTACAAAAAGATATATGGGTACAAATCGGAGACAATGTTTAGGCTATGACATAACGTTTTGATAGCTCGAAGACTACAGAGTAGCTCTCTTGTTTGTAATTTAATCTGTGGTGCCGCCGCCCGCCCGGGCTGCGACCGGGTCACGCCCCGCCCTCCACCGCCCTCCCCCGCCCACTCTTAGCTGCACTTGAACTGATTCGCGTACTTTCGGTTTCCCTCGCCCGGGACACCCAGGAACCTGACCTACCCGAAGATAAAACAATATGTATGAGTTCTTCTTCGTTTCTTTATATACAGCGCCTACAGAACGTCTAGCGTACGAAACACGACGTCGCAGGTTCGAACCAGTCATTCGTCTGTAGGCGCAAAAATAGTTGAATGGTTACAAAGATTTATTAAAAAAAATTATAAACTTTCACTTTTTCAACTAGGTAACAATTGTAATTCACAGAATTACGAGTCAGTAATTCACATTTATGAGTCAATTTACTTATGATACAAACTTAAAAGAGTCTTGAAACGTAATATATTATGTGTAAATCTAATATTATTAACTGCATCTGAGGAGTGCAATAGAAGTGTAGTCCATAAGGAATATCTACTGGGTAATTGAAAAAATACATTCACCCTTTTAGTCATGAAAAAGCAACGACTTTTTTTTAAACTAGTCATTTATTGTGGACAATAAAAAATACGCTGAATTTAATTTTGTTCTGCGAATCAAAGAAATAATTCTGCTCATGATATATGGGTAAATACGATTGCAGTTTGAAATAAAAAAAAAATAACTAAAAATGTTATCCATTTTGCAGCGCAAAAATATAATGCCCTTCTAAAAGGACGAATAATTTTGGCATAAAGAAATGTAATACAATTTGGAATACAATTTCAAATAATTTATAAAAATGTTCTGAGACGTGTTCACTCGTTTGGAGACAAGATAAATTTCTTCTTTTTACAGAAATAGACATGGTTTGCGGATTTATATTTTCATTCTGTCACCGCGCTCCGCATATAACTCATTATATTACCATTTCTTTGTTACAATCATTCACCGTCAAGATTTTTTTTCACAGTGTATGCGTAGCTAAAGGTATAAACAGGAAATTAAATTTATTCTCATAAAACTTTTTGTAATATATGTACAAACATGAAAACAGTAAAAAAAGACTACAGAGCTTTGTTTTGCAAATATAAAGAGGAGGTAATGTATAAATTGAGGGTGTATGTAAGGGAATATACCATCAAATGGTTGTCACCTGAACGTGGTTCATTCTGCTAGCCAACAACCGAGGCTCTGGTGGCCGAATGATGCCGGAATATCCATCTGAATTCACCGGACCCAAATTGCACAGACTTTTAGTGGTGTAAGAGTACCGGCAATGCCTCACTAAACGGTTTTGCCGTTTGTTTTAAATTCTCGGTCACGTAGTTTATTTTTTTCACTATATACTTGTACATATATTATATAAATAAAAGAAGGCAGAAATTACGGTTTTCCGTTTAGCACAAGTCACTACCACTACCACTTATCGCCTCTCCTAGAGGTATGCCTTGTCATATATTTATATTTCTTTCTGTGTTCGTGTTATTCTCAAGGTCAAAATGTTTTGACATTTATTTTGATTAAAATGAGATGAAATGACTATCTCAACTCACTTTTTATAGCTTATTTGAAACAGATGGTAGGCCTATCGCCGTCTTGATTATCAGGCTAACCATACAAATTGAACATAACTTGCGAAAACTCATAAGCACGAGCCCTCCACATAGGAGATCAAATTCGAGTCTGCGATTCGGCGGTAGATCCATTAACCACTATCGTGATTAATTTACATGTTGATGAAATAACAAAAACGATTTTGCGTAATGCGCAAGTTAAGCTCTGCTAAGGACAACACTGACGTAACCTTGAATTACACATGACATGTTAGAACAATGCCCTAATTTAGGTTCATCACCCTCTGATTTCATAGCAGCGTGTTTACAAAACAAGTTGATGTGAAACGCGGTTTTGACGTTCAATCGTTCAAGTCTACTTATTACTACTCTATTTATTTATATTTTGCACGATATACAAGTTTATTTATTTTTACGGACAGCATTTATGGGTGACGGAATTAAAATATATAACTTCCCATTGTCAAATGACTCTCGAAGATGGCGAATAATGACAAATACGTATTAATATAAATATGTATCTTTGAATTTGTATTATCTGCGTACATAATGTCCTGCTGGTCGATTCACGGCGATTACTAGTTTCGCAGTTGTCTACAGCGCAGGGTATATTATAGCGCGCAAACCCAGAAGCACACAGTTGTCTTAACCTTTACCTAAGCCCAAGTAACGCTGATGCGATAAAATTGGTGATCAATATAAACACGGGACGTAAAACGACACAACCAGGAAACCAATAATTTGTGTTTTTGTACCAATAATGGCTTGCTGGAATTCGTGCCCGGGAATGGATCCAGTCAGGCTCAGCTGCCAGGTACGTACCATTACCTATTATCTGTAAAGAGTAGATGTGCAACTGCTGTAGAATAATAAGTAGATTGACAGTTCTCAGTATTCGCAGGTCTCCTTATCCTGTGGGGATAACAGGCTTGGTTTGTGTCAGACTTATCAAAGAGAGAGAGAGAGGTATGAATCTAGTATACAAACATTACCATTAGCTGTTTTGTAAATGTATTGTATAAACAAATATCTATTATAATAAATAAATTATAAATTGGAGAAACGATTAGATGTAATGACAGAGACAATATAATCAAACAACATCGAAGTAAGAAAAAATCTGGACCTAAAACATTTACCTCCTCAGGAATCCATAGCCATACCACTTAGCCATATAACAAAAAACTTTGTATACCGTACTTTAATTAAATGGTTAAGAACAAAGAGTACTCTTGTGTTATCATATATAGCACTAGCAGGAGAAAAACAAACATTATCTTATCTAAGGTATATGACCCCTAGTGTCTGTGTCATTTTCGCGTAATAGACGTCGGGAAACAGAATGCCTAAAAGGGCCCATTATCACCTTGTCATGTACGAGACATTCTATACGAAAGGTGACACTGACATTACACGTGTATCATTCTCTTAAGCTGGAAAAAAAACTATAAAGATGTCTTTGTATATTTTTTATACGTTTACTTATATGTTTAATCCTACTTGGAAATTGAAATATCAATTAAGAGTAGAATGCATAGTTTTAATAGGTAATTGGAATTTAAATATAATAATTATGTGACAGTACTTACGAAAAGGATTAGCGAACTTTATCTCTAAGAATCTGTAAGCTGAAGTGGCAATAGATGGATGGACCATACAGCTCTCAAAAAAGGCAGGGGAAGAATGGTTATCAAGTGACAATCTTGCACCTGCAAACGCAATGGAAGACAAACCTGCACAAGGTGATTTAGTGAGGAGTGATTACCTCTACTGTGTCGGAATATCTGGCTTAGCACATGTACGGCGGTTAAATAATCATTGAGAAGAAATAAGTAGGTGTGAGCAGAGGACTTGTGACTTGCTGTAATGATGATGATGATGTTGAAAATGACTTTCTAAAGCCGATACGAACGAAACGAGACAAGGCCAAACCAAATATTAATATTCAGCATCTGATTTCATTTTGTGTTATGTGCCAAATGTCCTAAATGTCTGTGTTTGGCTTAATTACGAGTACTAGTCAAATAATAGACATTTGCATACAATAATGCAAACATAATGTTATATATTAATCAGATACGGAGATACGGTCGAGTGGATGCCTGTGTTAGCAATGAAGTACATCGTATTGGATACTAAATCACTAAAATATTCCTCTCGCAGATTACCTTTCGGTAGCTACCTGGAGGTACCGCTGTAGTTCAAATTATGCTTGACAATATAACGTGTTCCACATCACTTTGTAAAATATAAAATTATTATCTTGGCATAATTATCATCATCTTTTATTTTTGCAATATGATACTAAAATAAAATGTCATTTCTTAATGAGTTTTAGTTCCACTTAATAATTTTTAAAATAATGAAAATATAATAATATTATAATGTACTGTCTTTGGCACTGTCCACTGGTCCCTAGGCACCAGCATTTATCCTCGATCAACAATCTAATAAATACTCACCATTCGAAACACAACAGTCTTACGCTTGGTGTTCTGTAAGAGTATTTCTTCCTTCGGTCGAGCCGCGCCTTTGGCCGGCAGCTATGATATAAATGCGACCTATCAAAATTCCCACTCACACACCTGATTGACTGGCAAATAAATTAAAAGCTTTCTTCGTTCAAGTAATAGTGTCCACTCTTAGTCGCCGTTTCCTTTAAGACAGTTATCCAATATAGTAAAAAAAATAATAAAATTAATGAATAATATAATGTACGACAAATAAATCTTCGAAACACATCTGATTTGACTGCGCTGCCTAGGTATCGTCGGTGTTTTTAAGTAAATTCAGAACTTAATTTTAAACATAAGGTAAATAAGTTTTGCTAGCTTTAAGCGATTAGTTTGTAGATTATTGTACTTGCCTATATACACCTAACGTATGTGTGTAAAGCTAAAAATTAGCTTTATATTACATTGATGCTGTGCTCACTTTTATAAAGAAACAAGATCATGTTTAAAGACACCCTTACGAGTAGAGGACTGCGTTTTCTACAATCAATACTGAAGACGTTTTTCTTTACCTTCCATTTCAATTTTAATAAGTCGAGTTTATAATCAAAAATCGATCAAAACTTCCAGGTCGCGTCGAACAGGAACCGAAGAGGATTGAATATTTCATTGTATAAAAATTCATCTAAGTATCGTACATAAGTTAGGTACGCATGATATACAAAGCATCCGGTCCCAACAACAGCTCTCAGAGAAATCCACTCTCCATATATTTATATAGCGGCTCCATTGACGCAGTTTCTTATACATATCATCCGCATCAGTAATGTATTCATATCGATACAAAACAAATTTGAATTCAACTCGTTGTCGAGCTCACCTCGCTCGAGTATGGTGTTCGTACATTCAATGCAACAAGGAATAATTTGTTTTTATTCCGATGTTTTACTCGATGTTTTCTTAAATGAAGGCGGCTGAGATGAATAGAAGCGAGACGTTTGAGACCACCTGGACTGAAACTTTCAAAATCAAATATTGATAGAACGTGTCATTGTATAAATGAGTGAATCGATCAAGGGTATCAGAAGCAAAACAAAGAGAAATCTTATGTTTACGATGCGTTTTTATACTCGTACTCTGGTACGATTGCACTAAAAAGTAAATAGTATAACAACGAATTCGGTTTAAGTTATCTGGTACGGTAAAGAATAGCATTTATGTACGAACGTTGTTACATTGTACATCTATTGGAAAATACGCGGAAAAAAAAATATGTGGAATCAAATGAGCAACTAACAGTTTCTTTTCTGAGTAACTAATCAGAGAGTTGTGTATCGAAAGATCTACAAAATTATCAGGTAATAGGTGGAATAAAGATTATCTACTCATGGCCACCGCCGACCACATCGACATTTAATTTTGTTTGGGTTAATCAGCAGGTATAATTTGGGATTTTGTGGATTCATAATAACGTAAGAATTAGCGCCAAGATAAAGCGCTTGGAGATCGTCGCAATATTGAACCTGTTGAAGATATAGATGCAGGCAATCTTATAGACACGGGATAATCATTATACATTTTTGTGTAAAAAACAAGATCTTACGACACGCGATGACCACTCTGCCCAGCGATCGCAATGTTTGTATTTTTTTGATGAATATCCTTTATCGGCGGAAAGTAAACAGCTGTGCCCGCAGCTAACAAGAGAAAGTTAACTCAACAATATCAATTCCTCGGCGACCGCAAGTAACGATGTTTTGCAAGCCGTGGTTAATGGCGACTGGTCGACGGCGAGCATCAACTTTCATTTAATAATGCCACAGCCACATCTGCGTACGCTACTTGTTTAAATGCCTTGCAAATGAGCTTCGCTGCGAGCAAACCAGTCGCTAATTTGCCGCGCTTACTGGGGAATTCAACGTGCCTTTATCTGATTAAACATTGTGTTGCTTTATACTGCTGTTAATATCTAGTAATAAATAAAATATATCTTAAATGTCATTGATATTGAGAGGAGACATTTTTTCTGTGTAGTGGGACATTTATTTTTCTTCTAATTTAATATATATTTTTTTTTATTTATAAATTTGTTTCCTCTCAATAAATAAATTTTAGTGGCGGCTCAAGGTCTTCACTCGCTTTTTCGACTTATACTGATTATTTTTTGGTAACATACTAATGTGAGTGCAAACGAATCTTTCCAGACTGTCATTTATCTAAATATTTGTAATCAGTAATAAGTTATCGAATCAAAGTTACTAATCGGATATTCATTACGATGAGGCACACAAAAAGCTTGAAAAGTGGAAGCTCGTTATCCCTACATAGCTATAATAAACTACACAAATACCAAAATCTTTTGAACGTAGTGTCATTCCCGGAATTCACCACCAAATAATATGTACACGAGCTCAAGTGTCATGGCAATGGTAATGATTATCTCTCACTGCTAAAATAATTTTGTACCTACATATATTTTCATACTACCTTTTACCCGCGACTTTTGACTACATGGAAAATTTTCGGGACAAAGGTAGCCTATGTACTTCTTATGGGTTCAGGGTAATACCTAACCATACCAAATTTCAACAAAATCGGCAGTTTGACCGTGAAAAGCGACAGACAAACAGAGTAACTTTCGGAATAATAATAAGTGTGGATTTGCAAAAGTTATAACTAGTAGTTTGTAGCAGGATTGTCCCGCATAACGCTTGTGCATGGTTAATTCATAAAAGGAGCGATTATACTCCTACCGTCAAGTCAAGACTGTAGCGCACTGATGGCCGCGGCATGCGCGTTTGTGCGCATTTCTGCCAGACTTATTCTCGCTCCTCGGATAATGCTGGGCTGGTAATTGGCCCATTTATTTCATCGTAAGTAACATACATCAAGACGAGAAAGGCATGCGATGTTTATACAAACTAAAGATGTAAAGAGATCCGCTATACCACAGTAATAGGTTTAAAGATAAAATCTTAATTTTATTCTTCATATTTTCAGTAAGTATAAAATTAATTTAAAACTTAAAAACTAAGCGATCGTTAAATTTAAAAACTAAGCATCTGACGGCGGCTCGGCGAATAATTTTCTGGAGAATTAAAACATTAATTATCTAGGACAGGCCAGGCATAAATTAGCTCGCTAGAAGGATATTTGTGGCTTACACTGATACTTTGTTGGGTTGTATCTTGTGAATTTAATTATGTTACGCACTATGTTCTAAGTTTAAACCTTTGATATATATTTAAAGGCAAAGCAGTACCTAATTAAATCTGCTATGGAATTCCATTAAGAAACGACAAAAGTATTAACTACTCTACACTAATTATTATACTATATGTAAAGTTTTCTAGTCCGTTAAAACTAACTTGTACTAAATAAAAAGCTTAATTTAATCCTTTTTATTAAATAGGATTAAATTTAAGTAGGTTTCCGTCATATGAAGCGCATGATTTTTTTTCATAGAAGCAGACGAAAAATTTATTTTCTTGTTTTGTGTAATTGTATATGTATATGTATGTAATATTTTTATATAGGCTTAATACCAATTTATCTTAAAATGTCCAAAACTTTAGAATGATCTTACAAATAATAAGTAAATGTATAATGTTTCCGATAAACGAATAACTAAATTTATTTTATTGCTTTTTATAATTTAACCTTACATGCCATTAATTTAATTTAATTAATTAATAGGTATAATATGACTATATTTAGCTGGAAATTAAAGATAATATTTATATGCACAGACAAACGCCTTTTAATAAGAGAAAGTAACTCTGATAAGTACAATCAGAACAGAGAAGAAGGAAAAATAACGTAGTGTGCGTTGGATGAAAAACAGTTACTGAGGTTACGGCACAATTTATTTCCTTTAGCTGTCCTGTCATAAGCAACATCTGAAAAACTTGTTTATACAGTTCTACTATTTTTCTCAATTTGGCTTATTCACCACGTGCACGGCGGTGAACGAAAACCCCGTGAGGAAACCTGCATGTGTGAGAAATAACAAAACAAAAGTTACTTCGGGGATGTGGCTGACTTCCCGGCACTCTCAAATATTTGAGAGAAGGCCTTTGCCCTGCCGTGGGCATTTACAGGCTCGTTTACTAGGCCTCTACCTACCGCACAAAGACTAAGAGCGTGAAAATATAAGTTCTTCCTGCTCCCGCCGGATCTTAATTATTACAAAACTCGGAGAGAATACATCTTACACTATAGTAAAACAGGCCGAGTAAAACAGTTAGAAATGTTCTGTGGAGACATTTTACTTTCACTTAATCCTGGGCATGCCTTACAGTAACATTAGCAAGCATACTATGTAATACTTTACACTGCATTCGTAATAGTCGCACGGAAGTATGTAGGACGCTCGTGTCGGCGGCCCGATACCTTATCTTATTAGGTTAATAACCGATAGTCGGGTATTGGAAATATCATTGCAATCACGACACTGTTATCAGTTGACTTGTTCATATCTTTGCCAAAGACTATTCGTTGTTGTAGACATTGCAGATGTGTCATTGTTAATATTAAAACTTAACAAATCTTAAAATATTGCGTCATAGCCGCAAAAAATTGGCTATGATTTGTAATTTTTTGGTTACATGAGTATATCAGTAAAACGCGAAAAATCAAATGCTGTATCATAAAAGTATTCTGTATTCAATCAAAATTATATATATATACATGTATTCCGGCAATAAATACATAGGTACATATATGTAGGTACACAGAACCAAATTCGGTCGCATAGGTACCACGCCAGGTCACATTGTAAAAGTAATTTAATTTTGTTAATTTTAATTTGATGCATTATTTACGATTAGCAATACTTAATTAATATGTATATATATATTAAATAATATAAATTACGTAATGTGTGTAAATAATAAAACCCGTTATCACATACAATTAAAATCTATGAATATTAATTGTTAGTGAAAGGGAAGTTGCTGTGCGATGGCATCGTTAGTATCTGGTACGCCACAAAATTATTTCACAAAAATCCCTCAATAAAATTATACAGGGTTCTTTTTCACATTTAAGACATGGACCATGTTTAAAATAACACGGTATGATTTTATCGGGGAACGTTGTAACTCGGAATTTTTGAGGCATAGTGGAGCGTCAAAGTGCATGGCGTCTGAAACTGTGGGGGTGGTATTTGTATCCACAAAAAACACGTTTGTATAGTTCTGTTTTTCACAAATAATTACCACGTCTGGGACTAATTATTTGTGGAAACGTAAATGGTTGTAGAATTGGAGTTTTCCAAAGGATTTGTCGTTGTCACCACGATTGGCAAGAATATAGAAAAGGTCACAGGGTCACGTTAATGGTTTTATAGTTTGAATGTATTGTGGTTGGTTATCATATATTTCTTAAACTGTCTCTGACTCCTGAAATCCCACCTCCGAACTTATCGCGTAAGTATAACATCGAAATCGGAAAGGTAAACACGAGTCTGATATAAGAATTAAAATAACAGTGCTTGTTTACCAGAAAATATCGCCATGGTCAAAATCGTTCAAAGGCTATCATTAAAATTTCATGATGTATTTATTAATAATCTGTGATGATAAACAGCCAATTTTTGGTGACTCAATTTAGTATTGCAGAAATAAGTTTTGACATACTATACTAAAATGAGCCGGCCATTTTTCAATTGGTTTGGGGTGACTAACGAGATAATAGTTCCACCTAATGGTAAGGCAACACAACCAAAACAATTTCAATCGAAGAAGGTTCCAGATTCGTTGTCACCCCTGAGGACTGACATAGAATGCCTCACAGGCTGGATTTATCTGTCTCTCTATACCACCATTCGGCTTAGGCTAAAAACATTTTGAGGTTATCATTAAAACCACCATAATAATAAAGATCCGGCCAGATTTCTACATTGTCTAAGATATATTAAAATGAAACGACACAATAACAATACGTCAACAAAAAATAAAGATACATTTTGAATGTGTTTTGATTTAAAAGATATTAAAAAGCGAATTCTCGAGGCATTTAAGGAATACATTACCGAGTATTTAGTCATAAATTTTTCTAAACTATAGGTATTATCATAAACGTGTTTGAGATTTATTAAACCTACAGAGAAAGGTGTTCTGGCAATAGTCGTAGTCACTCAAGGCACCTGGCCATAATCATCGTTTCACAATTAATTTTCGCGAAAAATTTCGAAACCTTTATTTACAGTCAAAAGAAACTCCTTCGGACAAAACTGTGCAACAATTGACAATTTTTGTTAAAAGTGTCTACATGCATTCTGCCAAAAGAATTCAGAAAACGTAATGTTTTTTTCGCAATTTCTTCTTCTTATTTACGAAATAAAGTATTTGACTTTCTATTTTTAAACGCGCTCCCATCGTCATCTATCATATTGCGAACAGGCAAAAAGTGGAGTGCGGAAGCACTTTTGGGTACTAGTGTAATCATGCCAAATGGAAATCCGTAATCTCTGCCGTCCCCAAAGAGTGACAACGTGAGTGCTTAGTATCTAATTATAAAATAAAGTAGTTTTTCCTTAAACATATCTTAGTTCAAGCCAGTTTTATATTAAAAATGCACGTGAAATAATTCTGAACATAGGAATAAAAAATGAACGAAAAATATTATTGTGGAAAAAGCGTGGGGCGCTTTGTGCCATATCATTATGGTTTTGTGTATTTCATCTCAACTCTTAATTTTAAATATATCTCATTACAGGACAGAACTCTGAAAATATGGAAGGCTTGTGTTTAGCAGTGAATTTGTTGTAGGTTGTTTGTTATAATGTTCATCTTGTTTTCTATGGGAAAGGGTGAAAATGGGCATACGGCTCACCTGATTCTAAGTGATTACCGATACCCACGTACATCTGCAACTTCAGGGGAGCTGCAAGTGTGTTGCCGGCCTTGAAGGATATTTGGGTGGGGAATAACTGGAGGACCACTTCTCACTGGGGAGTGGGGAGTTACCCCACTCACCGAACGAAACGCAGAAGCACACGATGCTTCTATTTCTCGCTGGTATTCTGCACGGCTGTGGTACTAGTTTTGCAAGCAGCATAAATCGCCGCTTGGATCTATCACGTACAAAACTTGTTCATTGCTCTACTTCGCCTTGACAGAGAAACACAACAGATAAGATATGAATTCCTTGACTTTTACTTTTCCTGAAAGGAGTATTTGTCTCATCAACATTCCTACAAACAGCTTAGGTTTATTCTTGTTCGTTGCTTGATATGTATAAAATAATAAATACAATAACTCTGGCAACAGTTTATTTTTATAAATATATTAAAAAAATGGTTATCATAATTACGAAGATGCATTTAAAACATTTAAAAAAAGGTAAAAATCACCAAGCTCTAAGCTTAAAAACAATACTTTATTATAAATGGTAATGTGAATTATAAATGATATTGTAAAATCACTGTGATAAACGTGATAATTAATCATAGTGCTTTTAACTTTAGTTTTATCTTAGTAGCTTTAATACAACCTACGAAGGGTTCACAAATTATTAATATACTTAAACCATAAAAGTTAGTAATGTAGCAATCTGCAAATGGCCACAGGTGGACAAAGGCCACTTTCTCAAATGTCTGAGAGGGTTTTGGAACCTGCCGGTCTGCCACACTGCTCCAATGCGTATAGGCGGACTTCACATGTCCTACAAATAGTATTTTTTATTATTTTTCAGACATGCAGGTTTCCGCACGATGTTTTACTTCAGCGCCGAGCACGGGGTAAATTCAGCACTTCAAATTGCTGTTAACAATTTTACTGCTTCCGGCACAGGGGATCGAGCCAAGGTTAGTATCTAGGCTTTTAGTTTCAACTAAGGCGAGCGCCCTGACCACTAGGCTACTACGGCTCATGACCATTGCATAAATAAACCATAGCAATATTATAACTGATTCTTTAATCCATAAAATGGAGCTTACCACTGGAGGCGTTTTCCGAGGCGAACAGCGGGGCGGCGTTGTAATCTGAAACCAATTAAATTATACGTTTACATTTCGAATCACGTAATGTTTCACGAAGAGCATTATACCTTATTCGAATTGCGATATTCAAGCTGCGAATATCTTTCTTATGAATAGTAGGTCAGCTTTGAGAGTTTGTAGTCTTTGACTCGAGTTTTAAGTTCGCTCTATACTTGTCTTTTCACATAACCTCTCGGCGAACTTGAACCGTTACGTTTGGATCTCCAAACGTATGGGATTTTTGGTTTAAGATTTTCTTTTTTATTTCCAATGTAAGGTTATAACTACAGAATATATAAATCAATGTACTATAATTGTTTTTATTTGTCCCAAAATTAAAACACTGTGAAGCAAGTAAATCTATCGCCTGCTCCCGAACGCGTCCGTGTGATTTCATATTTTTGCCAAGGGAACTCTTGAAATTAAAATTATCTAGTACAGTTCCATGAATTAATCTTCCCCTCCGTTAAATTTCCAAGTCTGTTCCGTCCTTAAGGGGTGTTTGAGTTCACAATTAAACGTCTATATTTATCTTAGTACTTCAAATACTGACCTAGCACTGACTGACCAAGTAATTTTTGTATATACATACAATTTCTTAGAAACGGCTCTAACGATTTGGATGAAATTTTGTATTTAGATAATGTATAACTGTCCAAGTAGGTACGTGACATCCCTGAGTTAAAATCACCCTAGGCGAATAGAAAACTAACTATCTTAGCTGCAGTATCATATCATGGGCATCAAATTAGTATTTTGTCATCAAGTTTTAGAAAATGCAAGTAAAGTGGCTCAATGGCATGAAAATCGAATTGAGTTGATTAAACTGTGTTAAAATTGTATCACAAATGTTTCCTTCTACAAAATTATCGGAAACTAATGTAGAGTTGCTTGTGCTCGACTGGTTTTTAAAACATATTTATATCTTTATTAAGTAGTAAATTTTAAGCAATTTCATCAATTTAAATTAAATGTTACAATTTACGAAAACTTCGATTATAATAGTACATTGTATTTTTGTGTACAACCTACGGGAACGTATTATTTTTGCTTTGGTTTCTTATTTATATTCACATTACAAAAAACTCCACCATTGTCCATTTTTTTTGTTTTATTTTTTATTGCTCTCATAAATTACCATAGAGTTGAAATTCCTTTGGTTTATAACAAAACTACTGGTTGTTACTTTGGAATTTTAACAAGTGCTTGTTTGGCGGCAAACGGCTGTTTTCAAGGTGCATTGTTCTGTTTTCCGCATTCTTCAAAATCACTCCCGAGTTTTGTTGCGTATTGAAAAAGAAAATATTTAAATTTGTTGTACATTTCTTTTCAATATTTGTACACCAAGTTTACATCAAAGTCTTTATTGTAATTTTATCTAATACAAAACGTACTCGTGACTTTAGGTATCGTCGTCATGAATTTATTAATTTTGATTGGTTCAATGGGTTAGATGGCTTCGATTATGTGCCATGAAACTGCGCGAAGGCCGCGGGGTAAACGACACGCGTTGTTCTTACGCAACCTTACTATGTTGCTGACAATGTAATTCCAAATAACCAGTTTATCTTGACCTCTACGTTCTCTTTGAACGCGTATTTCCTAGGTGTCGCTCCAACGGATGGAATAAAACGATGTAATTTAATTAGCGCGAAGCCGGGGATATGTTGCGTGCTTTCTTTCCTCACTACACGTATTGTGATCGCTGCAATTGGAATTCTTTTCGCTCTTTGTATGCAATGCGCACATTTCTACTGTTCTTTCATTACGACTCGCCTTGAACGAAATCAGCAAAGTTGTACAATCCGGTTCATTAAAAAATAGTCACTATATAAAAATAATCAAAATTAATATCTTCCTAAATTGCAGGTACAACGTGGAATGCGATTTCAATGTTTTTAAGACAATGATTACCGACTTGGTAAAGATGTAAATTACTTAACCATTGGCAATCAAAGCATCATTTGACGAATGTTAGTTAAACGCAAATGTGTTTTGGAGTCGTTAAAATGTTTATTAAATTTTCCAACGATTTTTAGTCATGGTCGGATTGACAACTTCCGAACTTCTAAATAATATTAACTTTTAAAGTATACATTTACGGCTTTCACATTAAGTACAGATACTAGTTTGGGATTAGATTATTAGCACGTGAAATTATTGATTAACCATTGCAACACATTTTAACTTATACAGTAACGAACGAAACTGACATACTGATCGAGTATTCAGTTGGGTAGTCGGCTGCCATATTGTGGTCTACGTCTGTGGCATGCAAATGTCGACGCGTGTAACACACACACACGTAAGCAAACACACATGCATCGTGGGGCGATGTTGTCAGTGTGTCTTAATTCAGGTTTGCGCGCACACATTTGCACAATCTATGCTCGCGTGTTCGCGGCCCCCAGCGTGTAGCTATCGCGTAGGCGACTTGCTAGGATCTTAAAAGTAACACGAAAATACTGAGATTTTTGCTTTCAAGATAATGATATATGCCATACCAGTACCTAACAAAACATTTTAATAAACATGTTAAAAGATAATTAGAAAAAATATATTTAAAATAAAAGTAAAATACATTTTTTTAAATTCCTAACGGTGTCGTTATAATAAAAACTGCTAGAAACTGTAGACGATGTAGCGTGACCGACGATGTGAAATATTGATAGATATTAGTTACGCGATGTAAAATAGACACCTGCATCATTGTTTCGTGAAGAATGTTGTCATGGAAATATTCAAGTGTACAATAACTTGAACGTTTTCAATTACACAACAATAGTACAATTTATGAATTTTTGAAGATGATCGAAGTGTTAAAAGTATCCCCCAAATAAGATATTGGTATTTAATCCACATAAAACATAGGTACAAGTATTACAAAAAGAAAAACTGTTAAAAGATGCAAAGATGGATTTTGTGAGTTGTGTAATTGACGATGAATCTGCAAATATAGTATACAACGAGTCCAACTATTTTCATTATCTACGCTATAACATAACCTGTGTCTGCATAACCTTTGATGTATAGTTAATAATAGTACAGAGAATGGCCTATCATTGCCAACTGTTTACAATACAATTACTGACATAAATACATAAACATTGGTGAATATTAACGTTTAAACAACGTTAGTTGAATAAACCTGATTCATTAAGAACTTTAATACAGTTCAATAGTACGCGATGCCGGTTTCCATGTTATTTCTTGACGTTAAATCAGAATAATGTACTTCTGTCCGTCTGTACTAAGCCACATTTGTCTACGATCAACGGGCGCTAGGGACACTAAAGCCGGTTATTTACGCGAAAATAAAATATTATTGCAGCTAGAAACAAAGGAGTCTCGGGCCAAGGCTGTCGCTCCACAGTAATTTTGCTGTAAAATATGTTAAATGCTTATTACTTTACACGTACACAGGTTCACACCTTAAGCCTCATAATAATGGCTCTGGTGGTACATTTCCACTAACTCTCCGGTTGGCTGGTTGAAAAAGGAAATATGGCATTAGGTTCGCCGTTTGTACAATCAGTACAATAAATTGTTAATAGATAATAAATAAAGCAAAATAACAAGACAATATCAATAGCAAGATGTTTATTTATGAAAAATGTAAACAACATAGATGACAAATTCTTATTTTGTAATTTTTTCCCACTATTTACGCATTTGTTTTTAATGGTTATTTACCTCTACGTAAAATGTTACACATAGAATGTGAGAGATTATTGTAAATCAAAAATAAGTAAAGTCTGTCCAAATGGATATTAGTTAATATATATCAAAGTTACCGATTTAAAAATTGTCACAGATCAGCTCTGGGCAGGATTAGGACAGGTTTATTGTAGTATACTCAGAAAGTTATTGATTTATTTGAATTCAAAATTCGATACGAATCGCGGGAACAGCTTCTCTTTGAGTTTCGTAATGGTTTCATTCCCGACCTAACGCAATTGGATATTTTTGCACGGAGTGCTAAGCCCGACTGACCGCTCCACCATAATATGCTCTACACTACACTGTAGAATTGTGTCCTTCAGCCTAATAAGTTCTTCTTCAATACGATTCAGAGCCTAATAACAATGTATCGATCGATAAAATCAAAAGGCTTCTAATCACTTCATATTAGCATTAGTATCAGAATTTTATTTCTCTGAGCTACTGAATGATTAAGGAAGCGATGAATTAAATATCTGCTCGCTCGGTCGTCAAAAATCTATAACCCTCTAGTGAGCTACTGATATAAAAGAGTAACTTTACTCACCTTTAATACACTGCAGTGCATGTACAAATGTGCATAGCATCGTCAAATGCGTGTGCGTGTACGCATGCGACTCTATGTGAAGCGTCGGGCGCTGTGTTTACCCTTATGTACGTGCTAGGGTTGCCTTAGATGCCTTCGTTAAAACCGGTTGATTTTATTGAAATAAAGTAGTATGTAATTATCGATTACAATTTAATTGATTATCGAATTAAAATAATAGACAACACTATAAAACACGTACACGTACAAAAATAAGAAATCAATACATACACGAGATGTTTTTGGAGGGTGAAAAATGTGATGCAAATAATTTTCTAATACATTCTAATCAATCGTTATTTTAACAAAAGAAAACTACAACAACAATAATCATTAATGAATCGCTTTCAAACAAGTGAAAGCACTTTCACATCAATCATTAAACTTCGCAGACTGAGTTAACACGATTCGTTACGCGTTAAGATACCAGGTTTCCCTGGCGGCCCTAGATTTATGCGGGCGGCTGCGGGGTGCCGCGAGGGTGACGAAGGGGGGTCCTGAATCCTGACCACGCACAACCATCACTGCACGCTTCCCTGACGACTACGGCCTATATTTAGCGATGTATTTCGCCGTACATGCGATATTGAACGAGCCTGCTACGTTTCAGACTGGCGTTCTATTCTATTCCGTAGGGGCGTAAACGTAAACATTGAGGTTGGAGGAAATTGGACGTTCAGGTATTGTTAATATTTAAATGTGTTCTTTGGTTTGAAAGGATGCCACTAGCCAGGATCGAAAAATTTCATCCATCGTATTTAAAGGTAAAAAATGGAAATATATGTTTACAACGCTTTATAGTTAATGTCTCGCTATTGATGCTGGCAGTAAGAAAATAAAAGTATTTGCTCAACTGCATATGCACAACGTCATTCAATAACAGTATAAAGTAGCTGTATAAAATTGTTATATTTCGTATGAGGAATTTAAAAACCGAGACCGAGACCCCTATAACTAGATCTGATAGACATCTGGCTACTGGCTACCAGCACTGTGGTGACAACAAAAACAAGTGGTGGTATAACGTATGAGTTTTGTCTCGTGAGAAATATTTATTGACATTACCCTAATTATCCTATATCATAAATGTAATCGCTGCCAAATTTTATTCAAATCTGTTCAGTCCTTTAAGCGGGATTGAATGACTAACATACATACTTTCTCATTTGTATTATTAAGTAAAATAAAAAAATACAGGCTAGAATCATAAGGAAAATTAAAAAATATCTATTTCGCCAATTTGTTTCTTTTAGCTAAATAAGGACAAAGACACATACGTTTACAAAGAATTTTAAATATCGTAATAGACATAAAACACAATACAGCTTTACCTTAACGGTTGAACAGACCTTATGTTGCTAATACTTTCTTCGAATAAATAAATGATTCATTCGAGCCTCATAAAAATCTTGCTAAGGAAATACCAAAATACTTAACGGTACCTTTTGGAATTTTAAAGAACTATATCCTTGATTAATTTCAACGCGAAATACACGTATTTCTAATGCAGATGCGTGAATATATTATGTAGCGGACAAATCCATGCAATTTTAAATTTCAAGGTGCGTACATACATTTTATTCCAAATTACAGACACGAACATCAATACAATGGACCGATTAAGTTAAATATCAGTTTCTTTTGCAGGCATTTATTTCACGTTAGTAAGAAGCTGTATAATAGAGGGACAAATTGAAGTCACAGAGCACTTGGAAGGAAACAGCGTCTCAACTAAAGCCTGAGTGTTGTGACAAGTGACTTAACATATAATTGTGAACTGTGAGAACCGAATGGAACGCCCATTTCCTTTTTGAATTAAAGGCTTTAACACTTGATATACGAGTATCATCGTCATGGCGTTAATGACTGTAATATATAATATATTTGTTTTCTGACTAATAGTACAATAAGTAAAAAGTAATATTTATACGACGAAAGGAAAATAATATGTAGAATATATGCTTCCTTTTACTACGAAAAGTTAAGGTTTCTTATTGTGTAACTTCTTTGAACCGTATAATCGAAATTTAATAAAAGGCCTATGTTCAGGAATGTATTTGTGATAGACTGAAAATAAATCGAAATTGGCACCAATAAGTAGGTCATTTTGCCAAAAAAGTATTCAGTTGAAGTACTTTCCAAAAATAAAATAAGACTTGAACCTTAAAAACAACCATATAATACTCGAGTGCGCATATTTTCACGTCGTGCGGTACGTATTGATGTACATACGTCTGCGGTTGCCTGAAATGACCGTGGACGTCTAGAAAGTAGAGGTGTTATCGCGCGTGTGGGCGTAGTCGCTGACCCCCTTCCCCCTGACCCTTCTCCGGGCTAGACTCCCCTTCGGATACCTGTGCCTACGACCTACCTGTGAGTACTGAGCATTGAAACCGATGCGTCCTCGAAACAATTGCATAAAAGATGGCTTGAATAACTTTTATATGTATATATTATCCTGATCGAAGTCTGAGTCTGTAAGACATTAATATTTTTTGTATTTCTGGTGCTCATCATAACACGAGAGAAAGCATCATTACTCTTCAACATCAAGTTTCACTTAAATATAGCACCGCGAAAGAGAAATTTAGCGTGAGCGATGCATAGGAAAATCGAAATAAATATAAAAAAATTCTGTTTAAATATCGAAAAAACCATGTAAAACCGCTCGAAACAACATCACGACACACACCTCACACAACATAAATCGATAATAGGAAGCCCTCCGACTAGTTCAGCAGTGCGTGCGAGCGACCTAAAACACCCACTACGGCTCGCAATGCGGGCTAAATATACAGAACTCGATGTTTTCTAGGCTCGCTGGGAAACGAACTTATGCCGCAACAGCAACGTCCACAATCGCTTGACCAGACGGCGTAACCGGTTCAACTGCAAACCGGAGCGATTTGGAACCGAAACAGTTCGTAATGAAGTCGAAAGTTGAGCGGCGGCGGGACGGAGGAAGGCCGTTTCACAACGTGGCCACCGCGGTAATAACACAGCTAGGTGCATTCTCGTTGCAATTTCGCTCTCGGTCGGGCTGTGTGTTTGTGGCGCGCTGAAGATCAGGGCTAACGATCGGAGCCGCTTCCCTCTCTCTCGCACGCGCAACACCAACTCCAAGAGCATGTCTCGCAAAAGAAATGCAACAACTTTATCTGACAGCGACGCGACTCGACGCCGAGAGGCTTTTGTGCGTTTTCCATGTTTATGATTATAGGAGAGCACGTACAAGGGGTCCTTTGAACGCCGTTGCTGGCTACATAATTCTGCGACGTTTTGTTTTTGTTTCCTGGCCTGTGTTTGTATTCAACGGTGCTATGTAGCTAGTAAGTACTGTGCGTGCGATATTGCAAGATAACCGACCGCCTCTGTGCACGGGATGTGTCGACGGAACGATCCCGAGCAGTGTTACATTACTTGAGTTGCTTTTATTATGTTTTGTTTTGCTACACGAACACAAAATTTCATAAATTACTAATGGGCTAGTGGGCAGTAGTAGTAGGATTTGTGGTCTGTCACATGTGAATGGAATCTGCAGACTTCTTAGAGCGTTGATGATTTATACCAGCTATGTCTTCCAGTGTTATGACTACAAACCCTAATGGCTATTATCTCACACGAAAAAAGTAATGCTCACCACTGTAGAATTGAAGAAGATACTCAAGATCGGGCCTGAATTAGCAATTCATAATCTTACGGTAACCCGACTTTTACAATAACAACATGACGTCTGATACCTCAATACTGCCCTGACCGTAGAGCTGTAAAGCAGCCGGAAAATATAAAGAATTATTTAAAAATATGATATATCGTAAGTAAGCGTAAATATAAGAAATCATAATGTGAATAAAAATGTAAATGACTAAGTGTAACTAACAATATAAACAAGCATACTTGTCTAAGCAATCGCGCTCAAGAGCGCGCATATACAAGCAGAACATAACCGCGTACGGCTTAGCAACCTAGATATTAATAGTTTGATGAGCTCAACCAGCGTGAATGCGAAAGTTATTTTCTGCTTCTGTAATAAATTCCCAATGTCCGGTTATTAAGATTATTAAATAGAACAATAGAAATAATATGCACTTTTTGTCTTAGTACATAGTCCTGGCACAAAAAGAGCATTTCAGAATAATTACAGAATTCCTAACAATTCTTGGGAGGCTTAACAAATTTATTGACGCACAAGCACAAACCCACCCAATCATATTTTAACAGTTTTTTTTTCTTGAGAGTTGTCGGTTATCGAACTAAGTTTGGGACTACATTTAATATAGACTGTCTAGTGCATCAAGCGACGCTGCTGAATTTACCATTTAGTTTTGTTTCTTCATTCCTACTTGATTTATGTTTAAATTACTGTATGCTTTATCATGTACGCTTTATCCTCGACAAAAAATAGGCTCACTGCTTAATTTATCATTATTTCGTGTCTGTTGTTGAGATAATTTTAAATTTATATCACACTCGATTTTACCGACCTACTGTTGAAGGCCAGCATAGCAGTTATTACGAATACTCCACATTGGACGAAGTTCGTTCACCTCCTTATGTAATCAGTCCTAGCCATTTGTTTGTACACTAGTTAGGAACGATCCATTATTCTGAGTCTTTTAGCTGTGTTATAGCTGCTGATGCTATCGTGTGTAATGTCCTAGATTGTTGAGTAGTTTGATTTACTTCGTTAAGAGTGACATATAATTCATTGCTCTATTTCTTTTGTTGTGAATAGTTTATCATTTATGGACAAAATACATTTTTGTAGATTAAAACGTTTTTGGTAAGATTACTTAAATATTTTAATTTCAAAAACGATCCATTTTTGTTTTTGATTATGTAATTGAATGTCTTCTTTAAAAGATGAATACTACATAAATTAATGATTCTATTCTAAATATTTGATAATTCAGTGATCATTGTTGAACTAAAACGAATTGTTAAACTGGATCCGAACCTTAGTTTCGAGACTTTGTTTTGACTACGCTACTGTACATGCCTAGTTACGACATAATTCGGTTGTTGCTAAGCGAAAAATCATTACACAAGGGATTCAGATTTTTCGGCAACGTTCAACGATAGCGTAACGGGTGGAATGAGTACTATATTTACTTTCGGGCACGTGTTCAGTGCTGAATGGGCGCAGGCCTTGGCCGTGAACCCGGGGGAACGCACGCGGTACGCACCGCCCGCCCAAACAGCCGGCCGCGCCTCTGCCACAGCCCCCGGTCGCCGCGGACCCCAGCCCCCCGGCCCACACAGGCCCGCCTGATCAATAGCCTGCTTCCTACTTACACAGTTTCCTGCTTACATGTGGCGCCTAGCTTCCCCCAATCTAGCGCATGTGTCGAGAACACAAAAACGAATTATCGGGGCTTCGCTATTAAATAGTTTTGGCAACGCTTCTAGTTCACGAATACATTCAGCCAGGCATTAAGTCTAACGGTAATTTAACAGAAGCATAGGACAATTAGTGTTAGATGCCTTAAAATGAGCGTACGGAATATTGTAGATGTTAAAATATTCAATGAATGAAATTTTCAAATAAAATAGTCCCCATCCGCGGAATTTGTGCCCGTGATGTTTCGGACGGTTCATACACGAAGAAAGTAATAAAGGTAAACCGTTTCCTTAGTTTTGAATTAGGTACTCCGATATAAATACATTTAGATATGTTGTCATGCGAACTGACTATGTTGTCATGCCGATGTCTTGTACCTACGCTGTGTGTTCAACACATTCATGCGTCGCCGTAGTGACCGGAGCGGTAGGTTATTATGTAAGTAGTAATAAAATGTAAATGATCAGTTGTCGCTCACGGCATAGTACATTGCTTGCACATTACCATGACTGATGGTTTTATAACGATCCCTTGTGTGAAAAAGTGGCGATGTATGCATCATGACGCACCGTGAACGGTATTAAGTTATTAGTACTTCCGTGAATTAGTACTCGTCGGCGTCGCTGCGGACTGCCGATCAATAGTTTGCTGTCTACAATATCTATCTACTTTTGCGCTAAGATTGAATTTACACGTGCCAGCTACGCTACTAGTAAAGGTTCGCATTACATTGTTGTATTGACGGTGACAAAATTATTTCCTGTCTGTAATGTTTAATTTTAAAGAAATAGATCATGTACAATGTGTATTAAAGCCTAAACTAATGTCTCGCGCCAGAATTTTACTTATGTATGTCCAGAGGCAGTTTAAATTTTTAATAAATCATTTCTTGTGCACCTTTAAGGCATAAGATGAAACGTGTACCAAATTTCAGATCTCTGGGTCTTTTAGTATCTGAAGATTTCGATATCAGTTTATATTCGGTTGAATTTTGCACTCTAATTTTTTTATTGCTACACCTAAGTAGATGTTACCAAAAAGTGCCATCAAATGATAGCATGTAAATAAGTTTAAATTAAAGATTTGGGAACACGTATTGGCACTACAGAGGCGACTTGGAGAGCGCAGGGTAGATATAGTCACGTTAGTGTAGTCTGGGTGTAATCTGTGAGATTAGTAATGGGGTGTTAGCAAAGCGCCCTCTGACAAACAATAAAAAGCTAAACAAGAAAAGTTAGTTTCCCATAAAAAAATGATAATATAATATATTAACATTCAACAATTCCAAAGCGACGCAATAAAAAATTAATTGTATTTGTAATTTTACATAAAACCAACTAATAGAATAAAAGATTCGCCATTATTGAAACCTGATTTACTTCCGTCTTTGTCTAGTCTATATACAAAATAATTTGTTAATATTACCATAACATATCACTTACAAAACTCGTTTTATTTTAACTACTTAGTAACCGATTTTGTGTGGGTTGTTAAAAAAAAATTAAATTTAAAGTTAATCTGTTGATGTACGTTTTAATGTATATACACACACTGTCAATCGTAAAGGTAGACAAAGATTACGGATTTCCATTTGACAATATTCAGTGTAGCTAAGTTTTTGCATGTCAAAAGTATCCTAATTAATTAAAAATATCCAGAAGTATGACGGGGTAATATTTTAAAACGTGAAATTAAGTCACTCGGATTAAGAAATTCACTTTCTCGTATACGTAAATATTAAAGTAACAATTTTATAATAATAAGTAAACAAATAAATGCATCATATCTGTACATAATCGTAGGAGGAGGTTGTGTATAAACGTTACAATATAAGAACTTTTCTTGACGAAGCAATTGAATATGCTACATTTTTATGCTTCTCTTTTTTCGAGTTGTGAATTATCATACTTGTACTTTTATTGAATAAGGTAGGTTTTGATATAAATACGGATTTAAAACTTAAGGCGTAGAATCACCTTGGCCAGTTTTCACATCTGCTGATGCCGCTCCGATGACCAAGTAGGTCGTGCTCGGTTCCACTGTCCATTGTCAGTGCGCTGTGCTTGCGCAATACCAAGTTGTTCTTAGCATTGGACCAGCTTGTTGAACCAAATTCACTGAAGAAATTATTATGTTTTAAAATCTTATTATGGAATAATTATCTTCCTTTGTTTAGGCAGTTCATTATAAGTATTAAAATTTGCGTAATAATTAGATTGTTCTGTAATAAATAATACTCATTCCACTTAAATTTTGAAACTTCTGGTAAGTAAGGTCCTTTTAATCGTGGTAGAGCCAAGCGGTGTGTTTTGCTGCTGCTCGACCGGGTTGGCACCACGGCCTCGCAGAATACCGGCGTGAACTAGAGGCATTATGTGCTTCTGCCGTTCGTTCGGTGAGTGAGGTAACCGGAGGCCCCCTTCCCTCACCCCCCTCCTCTTCCTCCCTCCCATCTCCCAAATATCCTTATAGGAAGGCAACGCACCTGCAGCACCTATGGTGTTGCAGATGTACGTGGGCGACGGTAATCACTTACCGCTTGCTAGTCGGCCCCTATCCCATTAAAAAAAATATTAAATACTACTACTCAAAGTCGCGTTTGTTTGTGTTTTCGCTCTTAAATTCTAAACTTTTTAGTGTTTTTCAAAGCAGATTTCTTCACGATATATATAACGTATCTCATTTAGTTTATATTATTACCAGGCGGTGCGGTTCGCACGTAAATGTAAAGCCTAAAAGTATACGTTTAAGGTTATTTATAAAAAGTTGTAGAATGTACTGAATTATCTATAAATACTAAGTGATGAGAGACATGTTTCGAAACAAAATTTTCAACTCTAAAAAGAAACTGGTCCCATTCAATGGCGAATCACGAGTTCCCGCTTCTAACGACTGGAGTCGCTTATGTTTATTTTTTATTTCGGTCAACGGCCGCTCGCGTCCCCATTGTGTCCGCTCCATTGACATCGATCTCTGGGGTTAGATTTAACCGTACCGAAATGAAGCCGTCATAAAACCATAAAGGGCAACCGTTTAGACAGATAATAAGTATTTAAGGAAAACTACGCACGTGCAAAATTGCGCCGGTACTGTTTAATATAGCGACAATAATGCTCGGGTAAACTTTTGAAAAGCTTCGTAAAACTGGTTACAAAGCGGTGATCGTGAATGTCGGCATGGATTTTTTTCATTAAAGTAGTAACGTCATCGTAGGTCTCACTCGAATAATTTATTTACCATCTTTTTAGGTCTGCTAAAAAAATGAACGTTTATTATTTTTTTTTTTTTTGATTGGAGATTTTGCACATGTCATCAAAAAAAACTTAGGACAACAACAAATCATTTAGCATACAATATAAATAAAAAGTATTTATTTATTTCACGAAAACTGAACACTGGGAACTTCTAAGACATACTCGTAACAGCTCTGAAAACTGTTACCTAATAAAAGTCTATCTAATGTAGCTTATAAGTCTTTACCTTAAAAAGTAAATTATGGTTATGTAATAAAAGTCGTTATAGTCTATTCAAAAGCTAAAATTATTATATGAATTGCCTTCGGTATTTAATTTGATAAAAAAAAATTATACAAAAAACAATGTTGTTGTCATATCGGAGACTGCATAAAAAACTGGGCATAAAACAATAGCGGCAGCAGTAGCCACCAAAATTTAGAGTAAATATATATTTTTTTAAAACGTTACATCTAACTGAAGGAATTCTCCTGTGTCTCTGAGGCAGTTTACATACATAAATTGCACATGAACAAACTCTCAGACACGGACATATATTTATTTATAGTAATATGTTTTTATGATATGTGTGTTAGTGATTTGTGTAGTATTTCGTTTTGTGATATGTGTATTTATTTGTATATATTTGTTGTGCGTTTTGTTAGAGCACGCGGTAGTGTTTGGTCTAGGCATTCGATCGGATCGAGCGTGTGTTGACCGGGGCGATTCACCTTGGGACCGCACCTCGCTTCGAATAATCCAGCCAAGAATAAAGACCTGTTTTTCAGCTCCAATCTAGCGCCAAGCAAAGACTATTCCAATTGGACGTATATTATAGTTTCGTACAAAGCGCGAGGACCGGTCCGCTGTGGGTGAGCAAGTTGTGGAATGCATGAGACGGACTGAGACGGCGTGATTTGAAAGTGTACTCAAATGCTCGGTTATCGATTTTTTCGATTGGCTTATTATTTGACTCTTATTCAATCAGAGAGAGTAATAAAATAACATATTATTTATACAGCCATATTAATTGCTAACAGTGACATAATACGGATTTTACAACACAACCTCTACCCGTAGCCTTTTTTCTAAAGATATCTTTATTCAGTTTTTGTTCCTTCGACTTCATCTGTAACTAATAGGTTATATTTGTTTATAATAATTCGCTCCTGAATCATTATTGTTGTTAGGTAATCAAATTATCATATTTACACATAAAAAACATTCGCACGCGCAACTTGTGACCTGAGCAAAAAATTAGAATTTATTCAATACCGGGGGATAAATCACGAATAATTTTATCTGACACCTTCGCCGTCAACTTGTTTGGCACTAGGAATGTTTGAGTTTAAATATATTTCTTTCAAACGCATTTAAAAAAAAACAAAATATTGATGTTGATGTTATCAATCGAAGTCGCATATTTGCAAAGTTAGTGCTAATCAATCGATACGAAAGAATCAATTTGCTTGTTCAACCCGAAGTGGTTCATTAAATTTAGATATCGCCTATTATGCACAATGATTCTGGATAGAATGTACACATATAACAGTTTTTAACAAAAGTTACGTGCATTACAACTCTTCCAAATGCATTAATTTCCATTATTGATTTTTTGTTAGTTAATAATTGCACTTTTTTATAAGTATCAATCAATACGAAAACAACAATTGATTTGATTTGATATTAATCATTGTCAGTGTTATAATTTTTTTGTTATAATTTGAAACGAAAATCATCGGCAACAGATAAAAGGCTAAATATTATGCCCAGGAAGTCCAAACAAATATCAAAAAAATGGTTCTTGGAATGAATCCTCTAATACATATCTGCACAATGAACCCTGAAAAATGTAAAAAGCTTCAGGCAGTTGAGTCGGGTTTTCAGTTATTTAAATTAAAGATCAAGGAATGTAACTCGCGTTAGTAAATTAATTATAAAAAGTTTGTTGTATATTTAATCTAAATAATAATGATGTGTGTGTTGAATTTTGGTGAATGCGCTGTTGAACTTTACCTTAAAATAAATAAAATAAAATGAAAAATATACTATGGATAATTTGGGACACATAGTTTAGTTTCGGTATAAAATGGCGAGGTTACGGTTTTTTTTAATTGGATTTTATAAATCGACATGATGCTAAAATCATTCCCTGCTGGTCAGCTGTAGGCCAGTGACTTGACAATTAATTATATTATGTAATAAAATATAGTGTTTAGTAACAATCTAATAGTATCAAAGTATAAGCAAAGTCGCTATCAGCATTTGTCTTTATATTTGCTTATAAGTTCTAAACTTCTAAGTAGATTTCAATGGGGATTACAGTCGTTTAGAACATTTCATGAGGAAGGTGTATATGTATAACATATTAACATTTACAATTATGTTACGTTTGGTGGGGAGTCCAACCAAGACTATGAAAGTCACGAAACTTTATGTGAAAAAGGAGTAAAGACCTGAAAGAAGAAGAAATTACCTAAGTCAATCACTTTTCAAAAATGTACCGAGGACTTTCCAGCATGACTGCGAGCCAGATCACCAGACTCGAATTACTCAAACTTCGCTCGAGAACAATGTACTGGACTTGTTGCTTTTGAGTCATCATGAGCTTATTTGTTTTAAATTGTTCAAATTTTATATTGTATTCAAAAGTTACCAAGTATTCGTAACACTTTTATAAACTTTTTAATATCGTATTATAAAACAATCCGAATATGAAATGAGTGCACTATTTATTGAGCCGCATTTATTATGGCATTGCAATGCCCGTCGGTCATCGTGACCGATATAACAAAGACCAATTGAAAATTGCCTTACGCAATTCGACGCATAAATGTATTGTTAACTTTATTGCTAAATGCTCACACTCGATGGATTCCCACGCGGTTTTTCGCCCACTATTACAAAGGCTACTCCGTCAAAGTATTTAGAGACCACCCACTCTGATGTGACGCGTAACTATAACTGTGGCTTCCAACCCGCGAATCGCAAATTATCCGAAAACCCCGACGTTCAACGTGCCGTCCCGTTTCGGGGCCCGAAATAACCTGCGCTCTGTCCTAGATTCAGTGTCCCTCGTATGACCCGCCTGCGACGCCTCAACGGACTGAGAAAAAGTGACTTGGGAAAGCTTTCGTTTGATACATATTCAGTTTTCCATTTCACTTTCCAACCAGTTCATCGATCTGACATTTTAACATACTCGTAACAAATCTTCGCAATGCTATACGTGTAAGTTGCGAAAGCCAATGTTTAGAAATCCGATTTAAATTATATAGCTACTTGTGATATTACCCCCCTGCTAGATACTGCATTTGTTTTCTTGAACTTGGTTCTAACTTTTATTTAAAAAGTAGTTCTTATGTTCATGAAACAAATACATGCATTTGTTTCATGAACATGTTTTGTAACAAACACTGCACTAAAACTTTTATCGTTGGCGTACTGTTTTGAGGTCACACGCGGGTGTGAATGAATTTATGTGAAAACGAATTAAATACATAATTGCTTAATAAAGCCCAGATTCCATTTAAAGGGTAAAAAGCAAGCAACGTGTAAAATCTTGATTTATTGGAAAGGTGTAAAATTTAAAACTACTTCTTTTCAGGCAGAAAATCCGCAAACCATGATGAATAGAAGCGGCTAAGTATCACATCACAATCACATTTACATTAGTAAATCAGAATGGTTTATCTGAACTTGTAACGCTACAAAATCCCTCTCGAGTGGGAACCTAGATCTGCGCCTGCCTGTATATAAAAAAAACTTTCAACGCTTGATTTCTATGATCAATTAAATTAAGTTTAATTGGAATATATTGTCAGCTTAATGGAAAAAGTTTGGAGAAAGATAGGCAAAACTTCACGCATATTAAAAATTTCTGAGGGAAAATTATTGTCTCTCTGATTTTCTCATCACAAAATGAAAGGCAATCAACTTTACAGATTTCTTGTAATCAAATTATATATTAATGAATACAAACTTATTAATGAATAAAGAAATCCAATACTGGCTCGGCGATAAAAAAACTTTTTGAAACAAAAAATGTAAGATTACGCGGGCTACGATGCGAGCAGCCTCTTGTATTTGTAATTTTTAATCTGAGTAATTAAAACAAAAAATTAAATTACTGGTAACTAATTTAATTAAAAATCTAAATAAAAAGTTGTGATAACTAAATTACATGTCACATATTCCTTTATGTAGTTATGTGCTTCTTATAATCTTATCTAATAAAATTAATGAAATAGTATTTACGGAATACAACTTTTTATGAACAATTTTCTCTAAAAAGTCTCAAGAAATACAACAAATATCAAATCTAGTCTAGGGTTTTAACAAAAATATAAACATTATCAAAGTCCTCTTAAATGTCCACGGTAAGATATAGGCCTCTTTAAAGTTAGCACGATATGCCGTAAATGCCAAAATTGCCACACTTGGAAGGCGGTATTAACAAACGCCTTTTTTACTCGACTGCCCCAGAAGGAGGGTAATGTTTTACGAATGTATGTTGCTACTGCTTTGGCGGGCTCTGTAGCCTAAACGGCTTGATGATTTAGACATAATGAGGTGTTGTTAGACTTATCTTCATCGTGTGACTGAGACTTGGTGTAAAAATTGTAAATATGACGTTTGGCAATCTAAAATGAGCGGGGAAATAAAAAAAAATTACGTCGAGTATTTGATTTTTTTCTTAATTGATGTGCTACTTATTTAATTAGCTTCACTTGAACCTAACCAACAATCCAACTTTTTAAAAGATGGTTTTTTTGCCAAATTCTAATTGTCCCATCGGTTTGACGTAGCTAATATATGTAATTATGACGTCTGTATAAGATTATATGATACCATAAACTTGATCACTTGAGCCGGTAGACTGCTGCTGGAAAGTGGGTACAGGGGGTGATGGTTAGTGTACATGACACATAAATCGTATGTTCGAATCCTAGCGGGTGTCAGTGTTTGTCACAGAATGTCTTTTATGAACCTTTAAAGCCTTTATTTTCTGTTACGTACTTTTTTTTTTAATAGAAAATGGGTATAAAACGAGCGCATAATCTACCTGATAGTAAGCCGTAACTGTGACTTTTATATATTTATCCTCGGTTAAGTATGAAAATGCAGACACATTGTAATCACTGAGGACTAAGATTGAAGGCCCCGTTATTAAATGATACTCAGTATAATAAACTCGTGAATGTATTAATGTTATGATGAATTCTTATGGTTTCATCGCCCGAGTTTCTATACGTATATATATGAAAATGTCAAGTAATTGTACTGTTAGAACACCGCGCATTGACTGTCGAGCCACGAGAAATAAATGTGTATTTTATTATTCGACAGTTTTCAGTTGTGCAAAATGGAAAAAAAACTTTGTGCGAATGTAGATTATGACGTTTTAAAAGGTATGTAAAATCGTACGAAATACTTCTTTTTGTGTTAAAATTAAAGATTTATTGCGATTGCAGGCCTTTTCCAGGTCATGCAAAATATAGTATTAGAGATGTATTTTAATGTGTATGAAACCTTTAAAAAAGTTTAAGGACCAGGGACTAGGAATAATAAGTTCAACAGTAATGAAAATAAATAGGACTTTTGGGTCCATAAATTATCGTATCATAAAATACGATACTACATCTACAATATCAAGTAGCATTCTAATCACTAACGAAACAATTAACACAAAGCCACTGTCCTACTTTTCCAGCCACTGACTATTCTATATACCGATTATATCAATATAATAATGCGTCCCGATTCCCGAATCCGGCACATTACGTTTCGCCGTGTTCGACTCGGGCCCCGTTATCTTCAAAAGCGGCTCTACACTGGTTTATAAATGTATGGATGTAGTATACTGTGGCCAAATATCAGTGACAGGCGAGGTGAACGACCGGAGCCCGCTCGAAGGCACCTGCAATCGCGCCGCTTGTTGACATAACCAACAACCGCCTGACGCCGTGACGCTCCCAAGTGATAATGAATGTCAGTGTACTTGAGATTTGAAACTTAAATATGAATTAATAATATCTTTTATGTTTCATATTATAAGGCTGATAAAACATTTAAATAAAAGCAACAATTTTCAAAGAAAGAATAAGTTCATTCAAATTTGATAAACACGTTTATAGCAAATTGGTGTTGCATGTGACATAAATAACAAAATACTAGTTTGAATAATAAAATAGCTTCAAATTATTTTTTATCCAGTAAGTAAAGCCGAAATATCGCAAATATTATAACATGGTTGCTTTCGGATTGTTAGAACACATTGTTATTGAAACGCCGTATTAACGCTGATCTTCAAACACGTTTTAAAATAATTCTACATGCGAGATATGGATACCGCTGAGTTTGATGTAGGCTATTTCTGAACATTCTGTTCTAATTTGGTGTATCCTGCATGGATTGTTTCCGTAGTCAAGGAGTTAATGTTTGTTTACATTGAAAATATCTCTATTGGAATGCATTAAGACATCCAGTCAGTCTTGGTGTCGTCCAAATGCAATGGTAGTTAAGAAGTTGGCAAAATCTCTTTTAAAAAAAAAATTACAATATAGGTCTTAGAAAATCTTATAATTCAAAAAGGAATATATAACATATGGAGACTTGAAGAAAAGTAAGCATTAAAGCTACGAGGAAAGTAATACAATATTTGAATGAAAATATGTTTTTCCAACACATGTCCCACAAAACAATTAAGATGTTTTTGCTTGTTTGTTTATCTGAACTGGCATTACTTCAAAGGTTCCTACTACATTAAATTATATAAACGAATTATGCATTTGTTATTGTAGATTGTACTATACATGAAATTGCTTGGTAAGCGAATTTCTTTCAAAAATTGTTTCGTTATATCTCAATAGATTAGCAAGGAATTCATGTAAGGTTAGCTTACATGAATTCTAGATTTTAGCTTGTAATTTACTTTGCGCTATCGGTCTTTTCATGTCACAGTTAATTGGACTATGCATAAACTGTCTGGCGGCGAAATATTTCTAGACTTTACGCGAATATGTCGTGTTCGGTTACAGGAGGGCGGTAAGAGTCTACAGCTGCGGATTTATTACGTGATCTGACGGTTTCCCGCGTGGGAAATGGGGACACGACCTTGTCCTGCTTTCGAAGATTGGCACATTTTTATCTTCAGCCGAACTATCGCCAAGCGGTTACAAGAAAGTGAGATTAACGAAAAGTAACCAAGTCTACCAGAAACAAGAATCTTCTCTTAATCTTGTTAAGTAAAGATTATTAAAGACTACTCACACTGAGTTCAGATTATCATGGAAAATATATAATGGTACCACCACACCAATAAAATACGATTTTTAAAATTTCCTGGTACACTTTAAGAAAGGTACCGATTAAAAAGATAATGAATAGTAACATGTCGATGTTTCGTTAACACTTGGCACTATGTCCCTCTTCCAATAAATCACTATAACAATTTTTTTTAAATTAACGAGTGGCGTTAGTTTCAGTTTTTGGTAGCTGCGATTACAGATGTAATACCTATAAATATTACCATTGAAGGACAAAGAGTTACATAATAGATAAAAATGTCATCAAGAACTATCATTTAAAATATTTGTTTTTAATATATACTGTTATTTTAGAAGATAATGAAGATATTTTTCGTTTTGTGAGATGAAGCAAAACTATGGATAACCTATTTGATTTCCGGGCGTAATAAAAAAAAATTATATTGATAAAAAGAAAATAATATCGTCGATTAAAAAATACTACTAAAATATTAAGGTTTAATGAAATAATGAAATCATCGTTATCTTTTACACTAAAGAGCAAACCATAATATCACGATCCTTATCAAAAGTAGATAAAGAACTAGAAAAAGATACAGAAACATCTTTAGGATTGAAATTTAACGAAAAGTGGAATTTACGTCATTGGATTATTTGTAATCAATTTTGATTATGCCTGTCAGGTCAAATTCAATAGTTTTTCAATGTGTAGGAATAAAAAAGTAATACAATTTTGGGTAAAAATAAAACATATGCTGAGCAAGGATTGCAAGTAGAGCATCAATTAATACTTTTCATTCAATAACCCATGTCTTGTCATTTCATTGAAACAATTTGAATTCTATTTTTATGACTTGCTATTATTATGACACGAAAAACGTTAAATAGACTATTGAGAAAGTATAATTTGAAATTAAACGAAGTAGCATCGTAGCGACCGTGAATAAATCCGCTTGTTAGGTTCGACTTGAAGGCAAATGAGCAAATTGACTGCGTAGTTACCAATTGCAGTGGTTGAGTATTCGTTCGCCGTCGGCAATAACACGCATTTATTGCTTTAATAACCCCTCTCGCTATTATAGCCTACCGCTCACTTTATCTTTCCAGCACTTCTTGAATAGTAGTTATGCTTTATATTATCTGTCTTGGTACCTACAATCTTTTACGTTTTCTTTACTTTCCATCTCGACATGCTTTACTTTTTAAATTGAGATGTTTACTTGATTCCATGTATGAATTTGTGATTGAAATGGAAACGCATTTTTCATCCGTTTATGGTAAAATCTTTTCTATAAGAATTATCAATTTTAGTAATATGTACTATTCTTATTTAACATTTATACGTAAACTTATCACTATTAACGTAAAATAAGGGGTAGGCAAAAATTCTTAATTGTTAATTATAATAAGCGTGATATGAATGCGCCGATATCAATGCATTAGGTACCCCCTGAGAAGAAGGCTTTGTTCTGGCAATGGGACATTACTTTACATTTAATATTTAACCTATAATTGTGTTATTATTACATTTCAACAACTACTATTGTTTGCATATTTTCGTTTTCAACAATCTGTTTTATTATAATTAATTCTTCATTAATTTGAATTCTTATAGGTACTAAAGTAAGCTAGAAATCGACAAACTGGATTTTCTAATAGCTTGGTGAACTTTATTTACTTTACTCACTGAGTTATATATATGATAATGTAAATAAAGTCAATGTAACGATATTGTGTTTATGTTTATAATGTTATTAGAATTTTAAATGTAAGTTCATCTTTTATAACATTGCAAAATATTCTTCATGTGGTTCTCAGAAGCTGTCGACATTATGCTAATGAATATCAAATGAACAAAGGTGAAACAATTAGTTCCTTACGCTTACACACAACCGTCTGTTGTGTCGAAGACGCTCAATGAAGATGCTTCGAAATTGAGAATAAAGAGTTATGTATATATTTCAATCCTATAGAAATCAATTTCAACGCATGATGATGATGAAATAAAAATTTTCATAAAATAATTAATGATTATTGACTGCACAACAAATCAGCTGTGCGCCCGCATACCGGCCGCCAAAACTGTGCGATGCGGCGTGCGGGTGTGCGGACCGGATCGCGCTCGTCTGCTTGCTGACAAACAAATGACACTTTCCAACATATATGCTATAAATATTCAACGAACGCTTCGCCAACAACCAACGCTCTCACTAGCATTTCTACTTCGTCAACCGGTCATAGAGCGATACCCACCTAGATACAGTTTGGGCTCAATTTTGACGACCCGCTCTCGCGCTCTGTCAGATATATGTTCGAGTTGAAGGTTCGCGCGTGCACACTGTCTTATTTATCCATCACTGCACATCCGCACCGATCAGCGAGGCTCACGATTTCACTGTCACAGCACGCGGCGGCGCGACCGATCCGCCAGAGTCACGGCACGCAATCAGCACGGACGCGCTTCGTACTGTCGCGATGGTCGCTGCGGTGAGCGACGCGGGCATTAATCTAGCGGTGCGAAGTGAAACCGCCGAGGAACGAAAACGCTACGCGAGGTCGACTCGACCTCCACGCTCGAGAGCGTGAGAGCCGTCGAAGTCTGAACAGTGGCAGTTGTATGGGTGGGAGTGCAACAACGCTGCAGAGAGAGCTGCACGAGACGACGCGCGTGACTCGCCGCCGCCAACTGACGGGGCGCGCCGCGACGAACCTCGCTTCACCACCACACGCGCATTCGCGCACACTCGCGCCAAGCCGCGCCCCGCGCTACACCGCGCCGCCTCACACCGACATTCAGCGCCTCGCCGGACAGCCAGATCAGCCGATATTTTAAAATTTCATTTCCAATTTGACTTTAAAATCTCGAGTCCATCGAAGCGACGGAAACTGATCGGCCTATCTGAATATTTACCAAAATGAGAGCGTTATAGAGCCCAAGTATAAGGATTATTTGCGCAGTGAATGGGCAGTTCGTGTAAGTAGACTAAGAGCGCATGCGCTATGCGCACTCTCCCGGGTTTACACCTAGACAAACTTCGTTTCAGTGTACTTGTTTAGTTTTATTGAGTTATACATGCCAGCATTTTCCTCCAAACAAGGCTCTGGAGACCAGAGGTAGCTGGTGACCGTTACTACTTACAAGCGTTTCGATCGTCAACTAACATTCATCAACCTGTCGGTTAACGCGATGGATATGGACAAATCTTCTATGGATTACAACTATCTCTTGTAGGCACTTTCCAAAAAAACAACAGTGGACTTTTAACAGCAAAAAAATTGTAAAGATTCTAAACTAAATGCTTACGAAGACAAAATTATCAGTTTTAATATTTTTTTTTTGGCATAACAAAATCTACTTGTTATACAGCATGTTCAATTTACTTGCACTCTAGATGAAAACTGATCTGTAACGTCGAAAGCAATAATAATTAACTGACGAACTTGATGTGGAGACAGTAAGGTTATCGGAATGTTTTAGGCGCGTTGCTACAAATTGCGCAAATAGATGTTCCAATGAACTCGTTTAATAATAGCGGGCGTAGTGAAGGCGTCACAGTGAATACTAGCCGAGTAGTCGCGTCGCGTCGCGTCGCTTGCTACTCGACTCCGATGCAAGCCACGCTCAAGGTTGTGGAAACGTGTACGTTGTCGTCACGCACCGTGAACGCTAAAGTCTTGCTAGTCTTGAATGAGATGATTTCATCGATCATTACTTTCGAAATAATTAATAAATCGAAAAAAATCTAAGACTATCGCGCAGTAAATATCTCCAAAATAAATTGTCAGATCTTTACCAAATTGACTTGGGTCTCACTTTTAGTATATCGTTACGGACGATACAAATTGCCCGAGTTAAATTATAGTATTCAAATTGGATTCCGTTTTTTTGAATATAGTCAATGTATAACAATGCTTCAAAGACATTTCTCTCTCTCATCATAAAGAGAGATCGTGATTAATGAAACAACGAAACAATCATGGCGATGGTTATTTCGTCGTAGCGTTAAATGACAATTTTGAATAACGCCGTGAAATAGTGACGCAGATTCTCGACTAAGGGATATGGTTGAAATTTCGGAGACTCCGATAATTATCGGATAACCAATTTAAAAATGCCCGATTATAATGATCTGAACTGGTGACATGCAGCAGCCTAGTAGTAGCTAAAGATTGTCTGGCCTCTAAAGGCCTCAGGAACTGCGATAGGAGCAGTACCCCAACATGCAAGACACTGTGGTTGTTTAGGGACTGCTATCGATGATGTCTTTCATGATGATGATGATGAATTTATTTTTTATTTATTTAAAAAACTTTATTGTTTACACACCAAGGGCGGACTTAATGCCTATTAGCATTCGCTGCCAGTCAACCCAGGGGTTGGTGAGATAGCCGTAGCAGGTGTATATATTTAACTTAATAAATTAACTAACTAAAAATTATTTTAAAATAACTATAAACATAATATAAATAAATATAATAAAATAATTGTATAAAAATTTCAAATAATATGTATTATATAGATAATAATGTACCATTATGTGTGTAGATAGATAAATAAATATAAATAAGATACACAATAATAACTAAATAAGTCCATTTAAATTAAAAAAAAAATCTTTAACTGATTTTTTAAAAGAGTTCCTGTTTGCCGATTTCTTCATCGGGCAGGGAGTTCCAACGCATTATAGCCTGAACCCTAAAAGAGTTGCCGACAAAACCGGTGAAGTGTTGTGGAATACTAATCTTAAGATTAGATGAAGATCGAAGCTTTCTGTCGTGCTTTAAGAAAAGGTAACAAATTTTTCCTTGAAGATACGCCGGGGATTTTACAATGTTAGATCAGAAAAGTTTTTTTTTATCAAATCACAACATGTTTGAAATTATAAAGATCTGAGAACCATTAAAACCCGGGTGTCATCGAAGTTACATACGTCAAATTGCATCACGTCTCGTTAAATTTACGACTAATAATTTTTCGTATATCAAAGGTTTAAAACATTTGAGGTCCCTACTTCGTCGGTAAATTAATTTCGACACCTAGCAACTTGAATATTTTCAACAAAGATTGCAAGAAACGATAGTTATTTTTAGAGCAAATTTTGCTATAAGTCGTGGTAAGTACTCCGCGAGCATTTTCTTATTCTGCAAACTTTTTGTAACAGTTTTAAACTAATGGACTTCCACAAAGTAACGCCAGAAATTATATATATCACTTATAATTACAATTAAATATTAATTAAAATGCACAATATACATAAAATGAGCCTTGAAATATTATGAATACTTAAATAGCGTCACACTAGTACAAGACAAGACTGTATCGTTGGTACAACGACGGGATTGTTCGTTCGAGGTGGTCGCCCGGGATGCCAATCTCGACTTCCGCCGGCGCCCGGAGCATTGCCAGAAACACTTAGGACTGGAAAAAGCCAAGCGCAAGCTAATGTTAGTATTTCGTGAATGTCACGTTTTTAATTTTTAATTTACCGCTTCGACAAATTGAGCAGTATCTGAAATAAAGTTTGGAAAATTAGTCCACCGCTTTAATACATTACGCGTGGCTTGTTAGAGCATACGGAGATAATTTTATATCAAAACAAATATAAATTCCTTTCGCGTCAAAATTATTAAAAACAATAATATATCGTAAGTGGTCAAAACATGTCACCTTTGGTTACAAAAATACGAGAACGAGTATATTTTTAAAAATACATCTCTCCAACAAATGTCCGTTGCACGTAAAACATTCAGTGACGAGATACGTGGGCGCGGTGTGTAGAATTCGGAGTTTTTTTGTTAATGTCATGGATTGATGGTTGCAGTAGGCACTTTCAGTTTTTCTTTTGGAGTGTAATATTTTTTTAGAAATCATGGCTATTTTAAATTTTTGTATACTCTTTGATCTAAACTAGTGCGCAATCTAATTCAATGCATAACACTTCACGTATTATAACAATAGAATTTCTTTTGCTTAACACGTCATGAATCATCTGATTATTCTTAGTATTTATAAATTAGATCCTGATATATAACAAAGAAATTACATACAACTTCTCAAACACTAAGAAAATATCTGTGTATCATTTTTTTTTAAATTTGCTGTTTGCGCGACCGCGCGTGACTTCATCCGTGTTAAATTTTGGAATTCGCTAATAGATCTTATTTTGTGAAATATTACCAAACAAATAATATTGTAAATGTTGTTAAAAACTTTGGAAATCATTTCATACTATGGAAAAATTCATTATTCAAACTCATCCTGCATGTGTTGTAATTCCAAATTTTTCGACTCTGTAATACCAAGAATGGCTCCATTGAACGTAAAGCGGCTCTACCTACCTACCCTACCCTTTGCTGATAAAATTTCCTCATCGCTGGAGCCAAGGACCAGATCTTCTGCTGGAGGCAAGGAGAGCTAGTACTTCTAAGAGCTCTCTTTTCTGACTCCTATTGCATTCGGGTGGCGTATATAGAGAGGTCCGTTACCGACGTAGCATTGGAGGCGTTGTAAGAAGGCGGGTATTTGTTTCGGTGCACCTTGCTAGGACGGAGTAGAGAATTCCTCTTCCGAGAAGTAGCCGCGAAGAGAGGCCGGTGTCAGGGGGCCGCAGATACGTGCGTCAGTGTTCCCGTGGTCTTGCCCATATACAGCAAAGGTTTAAGAGAGTGCAAACCCTACATAGCCGTTATTCAAGCGTGATAGAGCCAAGCGGCGGCATTAGCTGTTGCTCGAATGGGCCAGCTCGACCGGATTGATACCACGGCCTCGCAGAATACCGACGTGAAGTAGAGGCATCTAGTGGTTCTGCGTATCGTTCGGTGAGTGAGGTAACCGGAGGCCCACACCCCCTCCCTATTCCCCTCCTCTTCCCTCCCATCTCCCAAATATCCATAAAGACCGGACCTGCAGAATCTATGGTGTTGCAGATGTATGTGGGCGACGGTAATCACTTACCATCAGGTGACCCGCTTGCTCGTTTGCCGTCTTTTCCATAAAAAAAATAATTCATTCAATTTTCGTGAAGTAACTCTAAAAATTGCCTGGGTCAAATGTAACCTAAGTTCCTTCATACAAGATCCTTTACCGTTTATTGAAAGTCCTATCAAATTCGGTTCAGCCGTTTTCAAGAGTAGCCCGAACAAACAGACAGATACATTAAAAACGAGATTTTGAGTTTTATTATCGTACATACAAATTAGGGACACTTCAATTTAGTATAGATTTATCCTTCGGAATCCTTGCGATAATATCACTTAGTAAAGCGAATTATTACATGGTTAAACTGATTATGTTTTGGCTAAATAGCGAGGCCAAATCGGGCGCTTTTATATTAAATAAATTAATATGGGGAAACAAGTTGGACAATTCAACTATAATTTTTAATTTACCGCTTCGACAAATTGAGCAGTATCTGAAATAAAGTTTGGAAAATTAGTCCACCGCTTTAATACATTACGCGTGGCTTGTTAGAGCATACGGAGATAATTTTATATCAAAACAAATATAAATTCCTTTCGCGTCAAAATTATTAAAAACAATAATATATCGTAAGTGGTCAAAACATGTCACCTTTGGTTACAAAAATACGAGAACGAGTATATTTTTAAAAATACATCTCTCCAACAAATGTCCGTTGCACGTAAAACATTCAGTGACGAGATACGTGGGCGCGGTGTGTAGAATTCGGAGTTTTTTTGTTAATGTCATGGATTGATGGTTGCAGTAGGCACTTTCAGTTTTTCTTTTGGAGTGTAATATTTTTTTAGAAATCATGGCTATTTTAAATTTTTGTATACTCTTTGATCTAAACTAGTGCGCAATCTAATTCAATGTATAACACTTCACGTATTATAACAATAGAATTTCTTTTGCTTAACACGTCATGAATCATCTGATTATTCTTAGTATTTATAAATTAGATCCTGATATATAACAAAGAAATTACATACAACTTCTCAAACACTAAGAAAATATCTGTGTATAATTTTTTTTTAAATTTGCTGTTTGCGCGACCGCGCGTGACTTCATCCGTGTTAAATTTTGGAATTCGCTAATAGATCTTATTTTGTGAAATATTACCAAACAAATAATATTGTAAATGTTGTTAAAAACTTTGGAAATCATTTCATACTATGGAAAAATTCATTATTCAAACTCATCCTGCATGTGTTGTAATTCCAAATTTTTCGACTCTGTAATACCAAGAATGGCTCCATTGAACGTAAAGCGGCTCTACCTACCTACCCTACCCTTTGCTGATAAAATTTCCTCATCGCTGGAGCCAAGGACCAGATCTTCTGCTGGAGGCAAGGAGAGCTAGTACTTCTAAGAGCTCTCTTTTCTGACTCCTATTGCATTCGGGTGGCGTATATAGAGAGGTCCGTTACCGACGTAGCATTGGAGGCGTTGTAAGAAGGCGGGTATTTGTTTCGGTGCACCTTGCTAGGACGGAGTAGAGAATTCCTCTTCCGAGAAGTAGCCGCGAAGAGAGGCCGGTGTCAGGGGGCCGCAGATACGTGCGTCAGTGTTCCCGTGGTCTTGCCCATATACAGCAAAGGTTTAAGAGAGTGCAAACCCTACATAGCCGTTATTCAAGCGTGATAGAGCCAAGCGGCGGCATTAGCTGTTGCTCGAATGGGCCAGCTCGACCGGATTGATACCACGGCCTCGCAGAATACCGACGTGAAGTAGAGGCATCTAGTGGTTTTGCGTATCGTTCGGTGAGTGAGGTAACCGGAGGCCCACACCCCCTCCCTATTCCCCTCCTCTTCCCTCCCATCTCCCAAATATCCATAAAGACCGGACCTGCAGAATCTATGGTGTTGCAGATGTATGTGGGCGACGGTAATCACTTACCATCAGGTGACCCGCTTGCTCGTTTGCCGTCTTTTCCATAAAAAAAATAATTCATTCAATTTTCGTGAAGTAACTCTAAAAATTGCCTGGGTCAAATGTAACCTAAGTTCCTTCATACAAGATCCTTTACCGTTTATTGAAAGTCCTATCAAATTCGGTTCAGCCGTTTTCAAGAGTAGCCCGAACAAACAGACAGATACATTAAAAACGAGATTTTGAGTTTTATTATCGTACATACAAATTAGGGACACTTCAATTTAGTATAGATTTATCCTTCGGAATCCTTGCGATAATATCACTTAGTAAAGCGAATTATTACATGGTTAAACTGATTATGTTTTGGCTAAATAGCGAGGCCAAATCGGGCGCTTTTATATTAAATAAATTAATATGGGGAAACAAGTTGGACAATTCCAACTATAATTTTAATAATAAACAAAATTTACTTGACCGAAGAACCGCTGTTCAAAAACTATGTACGCGAACTAGATTGGTCCTTTCATCTTTAATCTTTAAATAAAATAAAACAAAGTCGCAATCTGCGATTGTATGTTTATTTACCTATAACTTATAAATTTCTAAGTGAATTTCAATGTGGTTTCCACCATCATTCAGAATATTTCAAGACGTATTAAAAAAAAAGAAATATTATTGTTACAGTAAGAGGATATTACAGATTTATGCGTGCAAAACCGGCGCTGTTCGCTGTATGTAGAATAATTGAGAATCGTGAATGCGTTCACAGAACGTATACACCCTAGATTTTAATTCAGTAGAGATATAGAATACGCTATAGCAAATTTATATTTAAATGCGGAATTATGATAAATAATGCCGTAAAAAGCATGGTCGGTAGGTAATACGTGTAAGCACATTTTGTCAGAGATGGGCATCAAAATAAATGACATAATGTATGGCAATATTTTTTAGAAATCATGGCTATTTTAAATTTTTGTATACTCTTTGATCTAAACTAGTGCGCAATCTAATTCAATGTATAACACTTCACGTATTATAACAATAGAATTTCTTTTGCTTAACACGTCATGAATCATCTGATTATTCTTAGTATTTATAAATTAGATCCTGATATATAACAAAGAAATTACATACAACTTCTCAAACACTAAGAAAATATCTGTGTATAATTTTTTTTTAAATTTGCTGTTTGCGCGACCGCGCGTGACTTCATCCGTGTTAAATTTTGGAATTCGCTAATAGATCTTATTTTGTGAAATATTACCAAACAAATAATATTGTAAATGTTGTTAAAAACTTTGGAAATCATTTCATACTATGGAAAAATTCATTATTCAAACTCATCCTGCATGTGTTGTAATTCCAAATTTTTCGACTCTGTAATACCAAGAATGGCTCCATTGAACGTAAAGCGGCTCTACCTACCTACCCTACCCTTTGCTGATAAAATTTCCTCATCGCTGGAGCCAAGGACCAGATCTTCTGCTGGAGGCAAGGAGAGCTAGTACTTCTAAGAGCTCTCTTTTCTGACTCCTATTGCATTCGGGTGGCGTATATAGAGAGGTCCGTTACCGACGTAGCATTGGAGGCGTTGTAAGAAGGCGGGTATTTGTTTCGGTGCACCTTGCTAGGACGGAGTAGAGAATTCCTCTTCCGAGAAGTAGCCGCGAAGAGAGGCCGGTGTCAGGGGGCCGCAGATACGTGCGTCAGTGTTCCCGTGGTCTTGCCCATATACAGCAAAGGTTTAAGAGAGTGCAAACCCTACATAGCCGTTATTCAAGCGTGATAGAGCCAAGCGGCGGCATTAGCTGTTGCTCGAATGGGCCAGCTCGACCGGATTGATACCACGGCCTCGCAGAATACCGACGTGAAGTAGAGGCATCTAGTGGTTTTGCGTATCGTTCGGTGAGTGAGGTAACCGGAGGCCCACACCCCCTCCCTATTCCCCTCCTCTTCCCTCCCATCTCCCAAATATCCATAAAGACCGGACCTGCAGAATCTATGGTGTTGCAGATGTATGTGGGCGACGGTAATCACTTACCATCAGGTGACCCGCTTGCTCGTTTGCCGTCTTTTCCATAAAAATAATTCATTCAATTTTCGTGAAGTAACTCTAAAAATTGCCTGGGTCAAATGTAACCTAAGTTCCTTCATACAAGATCCTTTACCGTTTATTGAAAGTCCTATCAAATTCGGTTCAGCCGTTTTCAAGAGTAGCCCGAACAAACAGACAGATACATTAAAAACGAGATTTTGAGTTTTATTATCGTACATACAAATTAGGGACACTTCAATTTAGTATAGATTTATCCTTCGGAATCCTTGCGATAATATCACTTAGTAAAGCGAATTATTACATGGTTAAACTGATTATGTTTTGGCTAAATAGCGAGGCCAAATCGGGCGCTTTTATATTAAATAAATTAATATGGGGAAACAAGTTGGACAATTCCAACTATAATTTTAATAATAAACAAAATTTACTTGACCGAAGAACCGCTGTTCAAAAACTATGTACGCGAACTAGATTGGTCCTTTCATCTTTAATCTTTAAATAAAATAAAACAAAGTCGCAATCTGCGATTGTATGTTTATTTACCTATAACTTATAAATTTCTAAGTGAATTTCAATGTGGTTTCCACCATCATTCAGAATATTTCAAGACGTATTAAAAAAAAAGAAATATTATTGTTACAGTAAGAGGATATTACGGATTTATGCGTGCAAAACCGGCGCTGTTCGCTGTATGTAGAATAATTGAGAATCGTGAATGCGTTCACAGAACGTATACACCCTAGATTTTAATTCAGTAGAGATATAGAATACGCTATAGCAAATTTATATTTAAATGCGGAATTATGATAAATAATGCCGTAAAAAGCATGGTCGGTAGGTAATACGTGTAAGCACATTTTGTCAGAGATGGGCATCAAAATAAATGACATAATGTATGGCAATATTTTTTTTAGCGAGCGTACTAAATTAAATTACAACTAAAAGTCACAGCGGGGATCGGGCAGACAAGACCGGTCTCTAAAAACTGCGACCGCTGACGAGTAAAACTCAACGAGTACAAGAAATTATTATTGAATTTTTTGTTCAGTTTGGTATGGAGCTGTAATGGTGCATTTCGGTATAATCGACTGGTTGATTTGTTTGTGGACGTTCATTTTAAAAGCGTTTTATATAAGTGGTTAATGAGTAAACAACAGAGTAGATGTTCCACTCGCTACATTTTATGTAGTGACTGTAGTAGCGGCTCAAGAGAATCTACCACCCAATCTTATGGTGGGTCATGTACTTGACTAAGGTTGATGCCAGTAATACCTTGTGATTTCCGACACATGATGGACCATCTAAATTATTGGCAACAGCGTTTACGGTGCCAGGTGTCTGGTACTGCAATCGTCTGCGTAAAAACCGGGCGTGCCCTTATTAATATATTTAACCGAAAATAAGTACTTGGTAAAATTTTAGGATATAATATATAAATATTTATGTTTATGGGAATGGGGGCAAACGAGCAAGAGGCTCACTTGATGGTAAGTCTGTAATACCAAAGGAGCTGCAGGTGCATTGGCGGTCTGTAAGGATATTTGGGAGTTGGGATGGAGGATTAGAATGAGGGGTAGAGATGGCAGTGGGCCACCGGTTAGCTCAATCACCGACTGAGCCCCGTTTCGGTCCACTTTTTAAGCGTGATAGAGCCAAGCAGCAGCTTTAGCTACTGCTCGAATGGGCCGGCTCGACCGGATTGGTACCACGGCCTCGCAGAATACCGGCGTGAAGTAGAGGCATCTTGTGGTTCTGCGTATCGTTCGGTGAGTGAGGTAAACGGAGGCCCACACCCCTCCCTATTCCCCTCCTCTTCCTCCCATCTCCCAAATATCCATAAAGACCGGACCTGCAGAATCTATGGTGTTGCAGATGTATGTGGGCGACGGTAATCATAAATAAATCACTTACCATCAGGTGACCCGCTTGCTCGTTTGCCGTCTTTTCCATAAAAATAATTCATTCAATTTTCGTGAAGTAACTCTAAAATTGCCTGGGTCAAATGTAACCTAAGTTCCTTCATACAAGATCCTTTACCGTTTATTGAAAGTCCTATCAAATTCGGTTCAGCTGTTTTCAAGAGTAGCCCGAACAAACAGACAGATACATTAAAACGAGATTTTGAGTTTTATTATCGTACATACAAATTAGGGACACTTCAATTTAGTATAGATTTATCCTTCGGAATCCTTGCGATAATATCACTTAGTAAAGCGAATTATTACATGGTTAAACTGATTATGTTTTGGCTAAATAGCGAGGCCAAATCGGGCGCTTTTATATTAAATAAATTAATATGGGGAAACAAGTTGGACAATTCCAACTATAATTTTAATAATAAACAAAATTTACTTGACCGAAGAACCGCTGTTCAAAAACTATGTACGCGAACTAGATTGGTCCTTTCATCTTTAATCTTTAAATAAAATAAAACAAAGTCGCAATCTGCGATTGTATGTCTATTTACCTATAACTTATAAATTTCTAAGTGAATTTCAATGTGGTTTCCACCATCATTCAGAATATTTCAAGACGTATTAAAAAAAAAGAAATATTATTGTTACAGTAAGAGGATATTACGGATTTATGCGTGCAAAACCGGCGCTGTTCGCTGTATGTAGAATAATTGAGAATCGTGAATGCGTTCACAGAACGTATACACCCTAGATTTTAATTCAGTAGAGATATAGAATACGCTATAGCAAATTTATATTTAAATGCGGAATTATGATAAATAATGCCGTAAAAAGCATGGTCGGTAGGTAATACGTGTAAGCACATTTTGTCAGAGATGGGCATCAAAATAAATGACATAATGTATGGCAATATTTTTTTTAGCGAGCGTACTAAATTAAATTACAACTAAAAGTCACAGCGGGGATCGGGCAGACAAGACCGGTCTCTAAAAACTGCGACCGCTGACGAGTAAAACTCAACGAGTACAAGAAATTATTATTGAATTTTTTGTTCAGTTTGGTATGGAGCTGTAATGGTGCATTTCGATATAATCGACTGGTTGATTTGTTTGTGGACGTTCATTTTAAAAGCGTTTTATATAAGTGGTTAATGAGTAAACAACAGAGTAGATGTTCCACTCGCTACATTTTATGTAGTGACTGTAGTAGCGGCTCAAGAGAATCTACCACCCAATCTTATGGTGGGTCATGTACTTGACTAAGGTTGATGCCAGTAATACCTTGTGATTTCCGACACATGATGGACCATCTAAATTATTGGCAACAGCGTTTACGGTGCCAGGTGTCTGGTACTGCAATCGTCTGCGTAAAAACCGGGCGTGCCCTTATTAATATATTTAACCGAAAATAAGTACTTGGTAAAATTTTAGGATATAATATATAAATATTTATGTTTATGGGAATGGGGGCAAACGAGCAAGAGGCTCACTTGATGGTAAGTCTGTAATACCAAAGGAGCTGCAGGTGCATTGGCGGTCTGTAAGGATATTTGGGAGTTGGGATGGAGGATTAGAATGAGGGGTAGAGATGGCAGTGGGCCACCGGTTAGCTCAATCACCGACTGAGCCCCGTTTCGGTCCACTTTTTAAGCGTGATAGAGCCAAGCAGCAGCTTTAGCTACTGCTCGAATGGGCCGGCTCGACCGGATTGGTACCACGGCCTCGCAGAATACCGGCGTGAAGTAGAGGCATCTTGTGCTTCTGCGTTTCGTTCGGTGAGTGAGGTAAACGGAGGCCCACACCCCCTCCCTATTCCCCTCCTCTTCCCTCCCATCTCCCAAATATCTTTGGTGTTGCAGATGTATGTGGGCGACGGTAATCATAAATAAATCACTTACCATCAGGTGAACCGGTAGCTCGTTTGCCGTCTCTTCCATAAAAAAAACCCCGGTCGAGCCGGCCCATTCGAGTAGCAACCAAAGCCACTGCCTGTCCCTACCACGTACAAAACAATATAAAGCGTACGTATTTCGGGCGAAACTATATCAAATAAATGTACGAGTAGGGCAAGTATTTTAAAACGTATATAGATTTTGGAAATTATTTCAATAAGCCTATTTTCTTAGAATACGGTTTTCACTAATGAATATATTAAATCAGCACAACATTAGGTTTTAGTAATGCAGTAAAGCTGTTAAAAACTTCTTTTTAAGACAAAATGCACAAGAGAGAAGTTCAGTATAATGTTAATAACATTCGTTAAAAGGCCTCCCTCAAGTTTGGAGCAAATATCGAAAACCCCACGTTCAGTAAACGAACGCAGTACTAGATGTGTCAAAATGTCGACGTTTCTAACTGATATTTGTATTCTCTGTCTAAAAGCTTTTGATATGATTATTCCGCCAAATTTTAAAGGTTTTCCGAAACTCTCCTGAAGTCTTACGATACCTATGGTGTGGACCGAGTGCATATTTTCTTTTACCACCACCACAAGGAAAGAAAGCGAAAGCAACGCTTTCTCACGTAAATGTAAATATACGTTAAAAAGTATCATCTGAGCGAAACGAGGGCGGGCTATAAATTTTAAACAGAGAATAATTTTAATTAACGATTTTCCGAAAGCGATTCTTCAGTAGGTTTATTGGTTAAGGTTACGTTATTCAAAATTAAAACTAAAAAAGAATTTTAGTGTCCTTTTTCATTAACGTACTATTATACTTATTAGTTAGGTGTTATAAACAGCTTGATAAATTAATATAAATATAAATTTACATACAGCGTGGTCAAGAAATATTTTACTTTTCGTAGCGCCTTGTAATGTGTATTGGCTGCCTATGGAGTGACATTTTGCCACAGAACCGTGGAAAATATTGTAGCCGTAGCTTGCGAGAGTCGACGCCGACTAGACCGAAGCACTTCTGATGCGCAGAAACACGTCTCTTGTTGGACAATACAACATAAAAGCGCAGTCACTTCTGTTCACTGTCAAAGAAACATTTTCGCATTTTGTTTGGATATTAAAGTAGCAACAAACGGTCGTAACAGTCTACAAAATGACCTATTATTATGCACTTGCGGACGAGAAAATGTAGTAAATTTTCACACGACTTTGTTGTGTTGAATAAAGGAAAAAGTTGATTTTTTAATTTTTCTAAAGGCAAAATAAATTTGCTGTCTCCTTAAAGACTGATTCGATTATTGTATCGAAACAAAAAACTAAAAAAATAACCCGTTACAAATTATATTGTAACGAATGCCCGATAACGTCTTGTCAACTCTTAGTCTTCGAATGACAAGTCAAAAGAAATAATGTTTTATAAATTACCAGTCGATGTTAACGAAACTTTGGTAGGTAAATAAGGGTGGCAGTACACTGGTTGAAATATACGTCTATTTTATTTAATAAAAATTAAAGACAATTCCGGGAATATTCTGAAATAATGGAAAACAAAAAGACGATCGAAATTCGGGACTATATAAGGAGCATATAGAAGTGGAAGAGGAAGATCACGACAGAGGATTGGTTACTGTCAGTAAGACACGTGGAAGATTATGTGCGATAGATAGCGCATCAGGAAGAAGCTGCACCTTTTGTGTGTAGTAAAAATAAATAGAAATATAAGATATCGGCCTTTTACTCCAATCTCGTAACCCGTAGCTCGTAACAATATTTGGTTACCTGATGAATAAATGAAGGAGGACCTCCTTCTTTTGAGAATAATTTTAATTAACGATTTTCCGAAAGCGATTCTTCAGTAGGTTTATTGGTTAAGGTTACGTTATTCAAAATTAAAACTAAAAAAGAATTTTAGTGTCCTTTTTTATTAATGTACTATTATACTTATTAGTTAGGTGTTATAAACAGCTTGATAAATTAATATAAATATAAATTTACATACAGCGTGGTCAAGAAATATTTTACTTTTCGTAGCGCCTTGTAATGTGTATTGGCTGCCTATGGAGTGACATTTTGCCACAGAACCGTGGAAAATATTGTAGCCGTAGCTTGCGAGAGTCGACGCCGACTAGACCGAAGCACTTCTGATGCGCAGAAACACGTCTCTTGTTGGACAATACAACATAAAAGCGCAGTCACTTCTGTTCACTGTCAAAGAAACATTTTCGCATTTTGTTTGGATATTAAAGTAGCAACAAACGGTCGTAACAGTCTACAAAATGACCTATTATTATGCACTTGCGGACGAGAAAATGTAGTAAATTTTCACACGACTTTGTTGTGTTGAATAAAGGAAAAAGTTGATTTTTTAATTTTTCTAAAGGCAAAATAAATTTGCTGTCTCCTTAAAGATTGATTCGATTATTGTATCGAAACAAAAAACTAAAAAAAATAACCCGTTACAAATTATATTGTAACGAATGCCCGATAACGTCTTGTCAACTCTTAGTCTTCGAATGACAAGTCAAAAGAAATAATGTTTTATAAATTACCAGTCGATGTTAACGAAACTTTGGTAGGTAAATAAGGGTGGCAGTATACTGGTTGAAATATACGTCTATTTTATTTAATAAAAATTAAAGACAATTTCGGGAATATTCTGAAATAATGGAAAACAAAAAGACGATCGAAATTCGGGACTATATAAGGAGCATATAGAAGTGGAAGAGGAAGATCACGACAGAGGATTGGTTATTGTCAGTAAGACACGTGGAAGATTATGTGCGATAGATAGCGCATCAGGAAGAAGCTGCACCTTTTGTGTGTAGTAAAAATAAATAGAAATATAAGATATCGGCCTTTTACTCCAATCTCGTAACCCGTAACTCGTAACAATATTTGGTTACCTGATGAATAAATGAAGGAGGGACCTCCTTCTTTTGAGGTATAATTTTTTTTTGGTAAGACTCCAGCATAAAAATGAACCATTAAGTCATACGCGTGTTGATAACTAACAATGCCACCCAAAACATTAAAATGTAAGGTTCACGGAACTACTTCGATAGATGGAGAGTAAGAATACATAGTATATAGAGATACACCAGTAATGTACCTATAATACATGCACGCAGAAATCTAGCTTTAGTTTGAAATCGTCTCAAATTAAGTCATGCTTCAAGTTGATATACAAACTGATTGATTATGAAAGCCAGCCTTTAATATTAATTACTACTAAAACTAAAATTTCATAAGTTTCATATCAGAAAAACACTTTTCTTCCATCAAAACATTCAACAAATTCACATACGTGTTGTAAGAGTCAATTTAGTAAAATATTAAGCTAGCTAGGTAGATTCTGGAAGCACCACGCTCTGATGGAAAATCACCGAAGATCTAATATGTTTTGTAGTAAAGTACTGACGAGAAACGAAGACTGAATTAAAGGTAACGATGAAAAAGGATTACTTAGTCCTCAGCGACTATGATCACAATTCCTCATTGAAGATGAATATGTTTATGCACTTCGTTGATTCATACGATCAGGTGACGTACCTGATCGTATGATGGATATGGTTGAGCGACGGTTATGGTGATGGAAAGTTTTTTCTCTTGTAGTTTTTTTATATTATTTTTTCTTTTAATAAGCCAAAGTGATATTACCTATATTCTAGATTTAAAGGATCGAAGTTCAAAATGTAGAATTTTCTAATTATTAAATTCTAATTAGGTAACGAATCCAACGTTTACCGATTAGCAGCTCTTTAATGATATTTTTATGCAAATGTAGCCGCCTAAACAAGAATGCTGATCGTTGACAACGAATGTGTCTTGTATGGATATGAGTACAAAAACAATTAACCTGAGAGTTGTATACGGAACCGCTAACTTCACCCGATTTAGAATGCCGCCGGTGTCAATGACCGAGTACAGGATACAAGGCAATTTTGATATTTCATAAACATTATCATTAACCACCTTTTAGGGACTGAATTATTATTATTGGATATCAAATTCGTCTGATGTACGGCGTACGGCACGGTAATTAAATCCAGGTTTGGTATCGCAGTTTTCAAAAGATATCTTTATGTTTCAAATTAAAAACGTGACGTTTCCTTACCAGTGATGCTTAACTCAAACCACTTTGAAAACACTTACACGATAACATATATTTTAATTACTTAGGTTTTCAATATTTCGAATGTTTTCTGAGATTAATTATCTATTAAGGCTACTGTTATTGGGTTTTAACAATTATTTAAAACATCGGCTTCCGCGCAATATCATGTTCATTAGTAGATCATGACCAAATTTACATGTTATTTATTTTTATATACACAAGGAGATATTCCGGATGAAAAAATTATAATCGGATAAAAAATAGCTAAGAAACAAAAAGTAAATTTTTTTGGCTTCTCTTAAGTTGGAAGTAGGCATGTGGCATTGTCAGTCCTGTATAATATATAAATTTCTTTAGTTTTAATTGTCATGCTTGGTAGGTAAATATATACCGCACTACCAGATGCCTTACATACTTTAGATGCTGCTTATTACCGGTGTGGGTGATTTTATTTTTTAAATACTATCAATACGTACTACGCATTTTTAAGTTCTCGGATTATTAAAGCAACTCAATTTGGAAGAAAGTATACATCATCCAAAACATCGTAGACATGTGTCGAGGGTTTTAATTCCCTCATAGAATATAATTTAATAATTTACATAATAAACTTGCCATGATACGGAAAGTATTTAACAAAAGAGGAACGTATATTTACAAAAAAAAATACTCCTTACAAATACTGAGTAGTTATGTAAGTTAACCGCAAGGTTGGAGACCTTCGAAAATTATACGATAGAACAAATTCTGTATTATTGTATCCATCTCTATAATAGCTACAATACCAGAATAAAAGTTTCGCTAATCTGTCTTTTCAGTAGCAGCTATCGTTTTTGTTCTCGAGGTCCGCAATTAACACCTGCAGAGGTCGCGACGGCCTCGCGGTTTACTCGGCGCCTTTACAGCCCACACTGAGCGCCGCCCACATCGAGCGCACTCCCGAACTCAATTGTTATACTGAGATAAATCAATTCTTGCACAAAAAAAAAAACGCGAACTCCTCTGCTATTGTATAATTGTGAGGGTGTTTGATTTATGTCTCATTATTTATTTAAAGGCCAAATTAAAAAAAAATAATGCGAATCATGATGACTTGGGTCCAGGGATAAGTTTATATTCGTAATTTTGTAAGAGGTAAAAAATATGAGATATTTAGGTATAATGTACTCATATGACTAGTTTTTGTAATTATACCTCTTTCCAAAGAAGAACGTGTTTCAGGTGGAATATACTAACTTTTTCCCCAAATCTAAACTTCACCTGCACGTGGTGCACCTTGCGGTATGATAATCGAGGAACTGATAGCGAAAAGTGTATCCGAATATGCCTTAACCTAAATAACATAAACCTGCCAGTGGTAGGCATGGGCAAATCTTCTATGAATGGCATGCCAGTTTTAGATATATAGTTTTACAAACAGAATAATAAAGAAAGTAGTAAGGTAATACCTCTTGCTGTCAGGCGCGCGACTCAGCCATATGCATAGCCATCAACGTACTTGCTAGTCATGGGCTTAGGGTTCGAATTACAGCCTAGGGCCAATATTTGTTCAAAAAATATCCTCGGTTCCGGAGTATTGGGACTGTTTCTTTTCTTCTTATTCTTATTTTTAAGCTAATCGTATTGAATTCATGAGAATGAGAAAGATTATTTAGTTCGGTTAGGATTAGGACCACGAGTAGTGAACGATGTCAAAGCCAGAATTCAACTAAACCCTATAAGGAAACTAAAATATATTATTGCTTGAAGTGAAGTTTCCCGCTAGGACCCTATCCCGAATTATTTAACAAGACCTGAAGCTATATGCTTACCGTTGAAAACCAGGGCATGCCTTTAATCAGTCCTTGCAGCTTAAGAGAGTGGATCGATCAAAACGCTTGCTTTCCCGATCCACAGGAATCTGCTGTTCACAGATTAAAAAAAATAAATGTTTGAAGAGCACTACAACAAGTAAAACGACAAAGTGTATACTACCAGCTCTAAAGAACTTGTTGAAAAAGTTCAACGTAGTGAAGGCGGGTGTCCCACCAAGGAGTCACGAGGTATGAATTTTGTGAAAAAGACAAAAAGACTTAGTTTTGATTTTTTTTAAAGTTTTTCTTAGATCGTAACTTTCCAACATATACCCTGAGCTTTCCAGCAAGACTCCGCTCCTGGTGACAAGACACGTGCAATTCAATCTTGGCTTGAGAACGATTTTCCGGACTTCATAAGAGCTGAAGATTGGCCATCGTTCAGTCCAGATCTGACCCCGATGGACTGGAAATTGTTGTCAGTACAAAAGGACATGGCCTGCTCTGCGGTACTGCGACATTGAGTATCTCATGAAATCTTTAGACATGGAAACAGTGCGTAAATCCATAGATTTGTGGCCAGAGAGATTAAAAACCTTTTTCAAAGCCTAAGCCGGCCACTTTGAAAGAAATTGTTTTTAAATAGCTAAGACTTAAATAAAGCGGAGACTCGGAGACATTGTGCTCGGTATCCGTTCCATGATACATTTTAACGTTTACACACTCAGGCATGCCGCGACTTTGGAGGAACTCCGGCGTTGAACCCACGGGTACCCCGGGTTTTATTACATGGTCAGACGGATTTTAAATTTGTAACTTTCTCTGTGTAAGGCAAAAATTCATTTTTGTTTTTTGATGGGGTCGTCAAATCCTTACACCGAATAGTTGTCTTGCACAAATATTAGCCTTGGCTGGGATTCGAGCTAAGGACTATGAGCTCAGCGGTAGAAAGGTACGCTTACCATGCAGTGTAGTTATCAAACAACTGCGTATGAGGCGATGCATGTACACGGGACTTAATTCTGTGCGCGGTAATTGAAATGGCTGCAGTAGTAAATGCGTCGCGCTAGACTATCGACCGCGCGAGCGCAAGTAGGATTTCCTTTTTAGACCATACCTACTCGTCCGTCATTGGGTCAGTATGCGATCGCCGCTGGGGCGAAGCTGCTTCCTATAACATCACATAACTTATCAAATTTATGAGAAAATTCATTTAATGTCAGAACTGATGACGACATGATATCACTAATAGACTATTTCATTATAGTTTTTCATAAAAAAATATATAGTTTTCTAACTATTACCGGGGTTTGTATTAAATGTAACTGTCAAAACAATTTAAAGTATCCCAAACTCATTATGTCTTCTAGTATCTATGACATTCCATCATGAGTCACGACCGTATTATATTATAATATTGTTATCATAATAATGTTCGCAAAGTTTCAAAACAATGTGACGGTTAGAGATTGGTTAATAAATATGAACTTCCGAGAGACATTACCAGATCTTTTACAAACTTAGGTACGAATGAAGCTCAGTGGGAGTGACAGTGTTGCAAGAAGTCGATGGACCGTGCTTTGTAGCAATCTTCGGTGGAGGCCTATGTTCAGCAGTGGAATTGTTTGTGAAAAACGCTTTTAATTGCGTTAACGAAACATAAATCACGTTCGTTCTTTTTAAAAAAAAAAGGTTTACTATTGATATTAAATTAGATAATTATCATATTTTACCTCTATCAGTATTTATAGTAGATGTGGAACGATGCGATTAATATGCGCCATATCAAAAATCCATGCAAGAGCGCGACCTAGAGAGGTGAACAAACGGCCGATATACTCGAGTTCAACCTAAATTTTTGACCCGATTCGATGTAAAAACGCGCCGTAGTAGGCTAACGACCGCATTGACGTAAGTTTGGATAGACAAATAAAAGAAGCGCGGAATGCAGCCCAGCTCATAAGGCTTTCTTTCGTTGAGCCGATTGTTCAATCGGTTTCGGCTTCATAACGGGAATGGGACCGCTAAGGGTCGACAGACTGGTCCAAGGACCAAGGCCCCACAGTATTTTCGTGTTCTAAATTTTTGTAGTTACAAGTCTTATTGTAATAAAATATAACATTTAAGGCCATGGCGTGGTTGCTTTAATCAAGTCGTAATAAAACTAAGTAATATGAAGGTCAGTAAATTAGTAAATGAGACTTTTTGTTTCTATTAAACTTTTATGGTTATGACTTATATTTGAGGTTATTAAACTTTTGTAATTTAAATAATTTTATAATCTAGATAATAATTTTTACATGTGTTTTATTTAATTCTCGAAATGTCGGGCATCAATTGTGTATTGACATATGGCTAAAAGCAATGGCCCGTTGCCAAATATCTAAAATTAAGACGAAAAACTTACACTGTTTTGCTTTTCGATTGCCTAAGTCCAAGGAGAACCTTCAACATATTTAGATCAAGGATAAATTGAACATTTGCAACGTGTAGTAATAAATAAGAACACCTTCATATTTTTCTATTTATCATTCTGTTACATTCTTTGTGTAAACATAGTGCAAGTGTAGGTGTCAAGTGGCCGATGGCTGGTGGAACATATATCGCGGCTATGGCGCGGGAGCCGTTGCCGCCTTCTTTGAGACTGTAATGGACCCGAAGAAGCCCCCTTCTGTGCAGGGTCAAGAGAATGCAGATCCCACTCTTAGATGAGTCATCGTTACGGCTCTCCAAGCGACTTGGGGAGGACTCAAAATCACTTGTGAGCCAATGTCGTAGCGCTGTGGGACTGCTAGAGGCAAGGGAAGTCCCCGGGACAGTTACACTTCGAATGGAGTCCCCGTGATTCCTCGTCAACGCTAATGGCAGCCATTGGTTTTGGTCGCTGAGAGTCGGAAAAAACCGGTTGCCCTGCTAGGGGCCAGATATCAATAACAAATTTCCCCTTATTACCCGTGCGGCTTGCCTGGTTACAGTCTTTTTTTAATTATATTTGTTAAAAGGAGACTGCGGAAATTGTGGTGTAAGGGAGAATATATCAAAATTATAACCTCACCTGCACCCTTCTAGATACACGTGGTAGAGTCAAGTGGCGGTTTGTGTTGCTGCTTGATTGGACCGGCTCGACGGCCTCGCAGAATACTAGCGTGGAACAAAGGAATCTTGTGCTTCTGCGTTTCGTTCAGTGAGTGACGTAACCGGAGGTCTACTCTACTCCCCCTCCTCTGGTGTTGCAGATTGTACGAGGGCGTCGGTAATCACTTACCATAAGATGAGACGCTTGTTCGTTTGCCACCTTTCCCATAAAAAAAATGGTACATATTACTGACTGTAATTAGGTAAAATCAATCATAACGTAACGTCAAAATCTGATAGAGTGGTCGAGATTAGCGTTACTAGTGCGAGGGTCCGTTCTCTCACCAACAGGTGAGTTGGTCGAGCATATGGGTAAAGCTATGTCTTAATACATGGCTAGTGTTGTTGGCGCCGGCGTAGAAAGGTCTTTGCTCAGTATTACATTTATAAATTGCAACTACTTACTTTATGGCCAAAATAATGAAATACTTACTTAGATTATCTAAAAAACAAACTATAAATAAACTTTATTAATAATACAATAAATAATGTATTAAGCCTTCGCGAATACTAAACAAAACAGGCTTAATAGGGCTGACCAAAGAACAATGTCTAAATGGCCACACATAATTGCAAGTGTACCAAATGGGACATCGCTGCCGTTTGTGCATTGTGGACGAGCCTTAATTATATGGCGAGGCAAAGGGCCCGCCGACTGCCGCCAAGGACTATGCCCTTACGTAGTTATTTAAGCGTCGCCAATGAAATTCACCACCATCTTTGATACGATATCTGATTTGTAGTGTGATTTTTAAACGATCTCTTCTTACATTGAGTCATTAGTGTTCGTAATTGGGTAGTTTCTCTACATACACACACTGCGTGGAGACATAGACTTACAAATTTAATTGTTAATGGAACTAAATGACGCGATAATATGGCAATAACTTGCACATAATAGTTACAGTAGCAGAACAGGCAAAGAGTTTTCTATGGCACTGCGCCTGCCATCCTCAAACGTCCGAAATTTACGAAATCCATGCATTTATTTTCCATAGACTTAACTATAAGTAACATCTTAACACACGTGTGCAATAAATATTCGCATGGGTTTCAATTCTTAACCCACACTTTGCTACTCAATAATGGCAATAAACAACTACTAGAAAATCGTATACGTCACGTTCTGGGAAGAGCGTTATACGGTCGATCACAGATATTTATGGAAATAGACTAAGCTCTGCAAAACTTCCGGAATTTTCGTAAAGTCTGAAGAATATATTATGAAAACTGTAGTGATCTAAGACGACAAATTAAGTTGCCGTTGAATACTTTTATACAGGAAGAAAGAAGTGTCATTCTATACGTGGTTTTCAGATTAGATTAACTATTATAGGAAAACCATGAAAATCTCGTGACATTCAAAGGATACCATGTCTCTTTCTATAAACCATCTCAAAAAATGCCACACTGATGAGGGGAAGCAGACCAGGGGTGGCGGTTATAGTAAATTAATTAATTAGAAGAGGCCTTCGTTCAGCTGTAGGCTATTAAATGATTGATAATGCTAAAATAAAGTGTGTGATATTTCTAGATTACAAATATAAAAATTTCGGTAAATTTCGAGACTCATTGTATACAGGAATTAAAAATGGGAATACACACATTCATTAATTTTATTACAAATAACTAAAATTTAAGGCAGTATTTTAAGCCACGGGATATTATGATGCCTTTGATGAATACAATGAAAGAACAAAAGTCTCGAAAATAAAAACATTTTAAATTTTAGGAGAGCAATAACTTTCCAAGAATCGTAACGATATCTGAAAGGAAAACATATTTCACGATATTCTTTGCTCCGAGCTGGTTATTGCGCTATAAAAGTTATTCAGAGAGCTAATAATGAATCGACTCATAAAGCAAGTCATATTGAAAGTGCAAGCAGTCTACGAAATTCATTCCTTCCACTTGCGACTGGGCCACTGTGCACGTATGGGGACATTGCGAGAATGTCGTTAAGGACAATTTAATATTTGACGCCAATTTGATCTTTAGTTGACAGAAAATGAGGTATAATATACAGTAGCAGATATGGTTAAACAAGCTATTGACTCGGTATCTTACGGCAACTATTTATAGACGGACTAGTAGCAAAACCTGTGGAGCAGGATAGTGGACATAACGAGAGAGGCGAACTTGGATTATTGCCACAAGTATTCAGCATGAGTGACGGCTAACGACACTTATCTGGTAACCTGATGAACGGACACAAAGAGAAATATTTTAAAATTTATTTTAGTGACTTCAAGGCTAATTTATTTCCTTCGTTTGCACTCTTTTATCTAAAGAATAATTCTGCCAAGCATATTTCAATGACATTGTCGTTTTGTGCAGCACTATGTTACATTTATGAGATCGAGTATAATTTGGTTTATTTAACCTAAATTTCATTTTCACTTTAAAAATTCTTTCGAACGACATTGAGAACCTTTTAAACAGTCGATATGCAAAAAGTTTTAACCGCCTAGGCATTTAATTTGATATTTCGGACGGTATTTCTTAACTTTATTTTCTCTAATTCAGTTGATTCTATTCCCTAATGTCTCATAAAATGTTATTAGTAATAAAGCAAATTAATAGTGCATTATTTTAAAGCTTTATTCCGAGATGTACAACGATAAGGTCTGTAAAATAATCATGCGAAGTCTTACGAGTGATTTTATTAGATACCGTTAAGTACGAGCTCACTTCTTTGCACCTTAAAACTAAGCCGCTGATTGCAATTTGTAATTGCCAATAAAAGAGCAATCTATATTGCCTGGTTTATAACCAATAATTTCAAGCAAAATTTATTCCAGGTACCTGACATCCCATTAGTAGTAAATTAAAGGAGACGATTGTGAAAATAGTCTAGTCGGTGTTACACACGTTATTTATGTCTATATCTAAATATAACAAGCGGGTAGTAACTAAAATAGTTAATAAATTAACAAAAAAAACCACCAGCTTCAGCCGACTGTAGTCCATCACTGTACGTATGTATGTAGGTATATACATATTGTATATCTGTATCTGAATATGAATACCAAATATTTTAAAGGTATACATAACTGACCTGCAACAATACGCGAACCTAGTTTCGTTTCGGCGAATCGATACATCATCAGCATAATAGTGCGTATACACTCAAGGTGAATTTTTGCAGAGTCAGCGACCGCGGTAATTCTATTCTTCAGCCAAATCATAAGTTCTCTAGCTTATTCATGTTTTTACATAATTTTGAAGGGATGACATTTTGGCGCTCTAAATATTTAAGTCATAAAATGATAGTGACATAGAAACACATTCAGTCTGAATGTTATTTTCAATAAAATAAAATAAAAATCAAAATCGTAACCAAAAGTATGCAGCGAAGATTAAATAATCAACGTTAATGTGGGTGTAATATTTCAGCACGAACAAACCGGAACGATGTGTGATCTATTATCAAGGCGAGGTCATGCGCCCGCGCTGCACTTCAAGGCTGAACGAACATACATTATATAGATCAATAAGCTACAATACGTCGTACAATCTTACTATAATAATTTATTTTATGTTCTAACGTAAAACAGTTTAATGACTAATGGTTTATTGCTTACACTTACGTAATGTTTCACAAATAGCCAGCCCTAATGGATATTTTAAGGCCCCGCAAAAGCAAAGAGTACGTAATTATCATGTTTCTTCGAAGGCAAGTTACTACCAAGTCAAGAGATCATTTATGGTTTCGTTCTAATAACAATTTCTGACAATGTCTAATCCTTCTCATGGCTACATTCTTTCCACGGTAATGACATCTTGCGGTTGTATCATACACTTAGAAGTCGTACGCTGTGACATAATTTACTTAAATAATATTTCTTGTAAACACGAGTTAATCATTGTATTACAATGGGCAGACTCTGCCATGTACGTCGGTCGGTCATGTACGATAATAAAAAAAATTATATATGGCACACGTAGACTTTTATACAAAATGGCGGCGTGGGGGAATCTGCCACCGCACTTATTCATATCATAAAAGTCGCCCAAAGGAAAAAGCAGAAAAATCATTTTAGGTATGGCGAAATACTCATCTCAAATAATCTGTCTGATTAACGTGGTGATTACGACAAGTATTTCGATTAGTAGAGTTCTATATCATTATTACAACCTATCACAAGTCTAGTACAGAAGATATAAGATATAAAGGCTGTTAAACAACAAATAGGAATTCATTTAACAAGAAACAAAAACCCGACTGCGTAATTTTTTTTATTCCACCTCTCTTTTTTGATTTGCAGACGTCATATTTAAATGTTACAATTTTATCATGTCACTCCCGAAACGTAGAAATCCATCAAGCCGTTTAGGCTACAGAGCGTGACAAAGAAATATACCTACATAAATAACTTCTTGAAAAACATTACCCTCCTTCTGGGGCACTATAGCTGCGCGGCGGACTCTTCTCGCCACGTCCAAAGACTCGTTCCAAAGACGATGCTTATTACTTTTTGGAGGTTATGCCTATTATATACCTTCCACGAAAAAGAAACATTCATAAAATCTGTACGTACTGTGTCTGTACGTATGCCACTCACTGCCTTTCAAAAGAAGAGCTAAATTTGGTACTCAATTTTTTTTTATATTTCTCTATTACTAGCGAATCGCACCGGTTTTGCACGGACAGATCTTTATAGCATATTTAAGACAAGAACCAGACCTATTTGTCAGTACTTGGTAAAAAACGAAGTGATTTGAATTATCATACGGATCTATTTCCTTTTGGTATCCAGTCCATTTATAATGACTGAAACATGACTTTCATAACCTGTCGTAGAAAAATAAAATTTACGCGATCAATTTCATAAATGCGAAATTCTGCAAAACCAAATGAAATAATTATCCATCTTACAGACACCAATTAATGATTGTAGTTTCAGTGAAATCAATTACAACAAAACTATTACTACGCTACTATTTTCGGCAATAAATTTTTTGTAAATTAAATTTTTCGAGAAATACATCATTTTAAACGTATTCTTAGCGCTAAAAGTTACAATGCAATTGGGATTAACATACGCAAGGTTCCTTCGTCACTGTTACATGTAGCCGACGCCGACGTACCGCCCGCCGTACCCGTTTGTATGTTTCAGATCAGACATACCATGTTTGGGTGCGGTGAGCAGGGACGATACGGGCGAATGCGACAATTGCAACATCCGACGCGCCGTCTGCCAACCCAATTTGCGCCTGCGGCCCAAATGGTCACCGCTGCACCCAGGCCGAGAAAATAGCAACTGTCCGCTTGGAACTCCTACTATATAACTATGACATCACCTTTACTGACGCTTCTGTAAAGATTGCACTTAGGAGTCGACGCTAGACCGTCTTCCCATAAAGCAATAAAAGCGCTTTACATAATGCTATGTTGAGAAATACAAATCCATAGCGGCGTCACGAATGCGTGACACAACGCTATAATTTCGATGTCAATTAAGTGAAACATTTCGGATAGAATTAAAGCAAGCAAGGCCGGCCGTTGACCCCGTCATGGGGATAAGGCCACCATCATTAGCTTCGCTTCGGCAACGTGAATTATGTACGAAGCCGCGCCGCACCACCGCTGTAATTGATGACGAGACTCGACATTGAAGCATTAGCTCATATGTGTTTGTACGGCCTCGTTATCGGTCATCAAGTACGTGCATTCGCTTATATTTTTAAATTCGAATTTTATGCGCCTAACTCAATACACGTGACATGGAAATATATGAACTAACTGATGTAAGCGCTTATGTCTAAAAAGGGTCTTATTTTAAAAATTCTTTTAATAGTTTCTTTGATGTATGTTGGATGTTGATGTTTGATATTTAATGTTATTAAAAATTTATAAGGTATGACATTTCAACCATAAAATTTAATAAAGCCATAATTTAATTTTATACAATTATCGCTAGTAAGTACCCATTGTTTTCGATTTTTATTTAATTATGTAACATAATTACCTATATTTTTATTACCATTAACGAGTGTTGTTTAGCTATGATAGGGGGCAAACAACCAAACGGTTCACCTAACGCAAAGTGATTACCGACGCTCACGTACATCTTCAACACCAGAGGAGCTGCAGATGCGTGTCGGTCATTCAGGATATTTGGGGACGGGGGGAAAGAAGGGGGAAGAGCCGGCCTCCGGTTCCTCACGCACCGAACGAAACGCAGAAACACAATATGCCTCTACTTCACGCTGGTATTCTGCGAGGCCGGCCATTGGAGCACTAGGTGAATGTGCGTACCTATTGACAATAAACTGTTCAACTGTGAAATATTGTTAACGTATTCTGCCGTGTAATAATCTCTTTATTTAAAAGTGTATACGTGTTATGTTATATACGGATTAAATTACACCTACTTATCGCCATATCACAGTGACGTAGTAGGTAGTACGGATGAATGTTGGATGTTGTCTATGTCCGCTACAGTTGAGACATGTAGCTTGAATGAAAAACAATCTATGTGCAGTACTTCCGTCCATTCTCACATAGTCAACACCTACTCTGTTCTGTTGGACACGTGTTTCGCATCTCAAGGCATCGTTGCACGCATGCACGTGACTCGTGATGGTGTTACTTCTACTCAATATCAACGGGCATCAACTTGCCAATTACGTCTGTCTATTAGTCTGTATACGAGAGTTGGTTTTCTGTCATATACTTACTAAACATCATTTGAAAAGATTGACCTTTATTTCTTACTAATCAAAATAAATAAGCTACATTATAGTCACATAACACCTAATCAGTCAGGGGTTACATATGCGGATTTGCCTTTTCCGGTATTTCTAGTACAGTAAACGGGTACGCGACCCCGGCCTCCCGAGCTGCTACTGTCTTATCTTTAGCCTTTCAAGACAGGAGTATCCCTCATACCTTTTCCTGTCCACAATCCACAGTTTACCGTAAAACTCCCGACCCTTTCCTCTTTTCCTTTTTTTTGTTCCTTTTTCTCCGCCAATCCAAGGTCTGCCGCGCCGAGGGATGCTGGGCTAACGGCGAGTCTAGTCGAGAGCGTGCCGATTGCCCTGGGACCCGGTAAACCCAGAACCAAAACCAGTATGCGGGGCTCTGCTCAGCAGCGAACCATATTTCCCTAGCTACTCGTGGGAACGCAATGGAAAATAACAAACCTAGGTATCAAAATGGCGGCGGTATGGCTCGCAACACGCCACATCTCGTTCCCAACGGGCGCGAAAAGCGGGCTTTTGAGAGTAGCTTTGCTACGATGAATGTCAGAGGACGAAAGAGAGAATGAGAAAATAGACGAAGTATGCCAGATTATGAGTGCAAGGAAGATTGGAATGAAAGTAGGTTGACGAAACAAATATATGAGGCAAATCTAAATGGTAGAGTCGGGATAAGAAGACCCAGGCGAACATTTCACGAACAAATCGGAGACGTTCTGAAAAAAAGGCCAGGTCAAGAGTACTCTAAATCAACGAGATTGATGAAAGTGGAAGAAGCGAAAGACGTATGTCAGGACCGTAGCAAGTGGAAGAAGATTGTCATTGCCTACCTCGTTGGGAACAAGGCGGGAATATATACAACACTAAATAATTTGTTATTGTGGTTAGCGTTGGCGGTGTAAGATCCGTCCCCTTCCCATCCCGTGAGTGCCGTGAATATCGGATAAATCTCGTAACTATCATAGTAAAGTAATATTTGTGGTGAAAGTTCACGATGTGAAGGAAGTTGTACGCGTATTTGAAGGAGGGAGGGTGGTGCCCTTCTCTTCGGACTACATGTGCAAAGTAATTTTTTCCAACATCTTTTAGTGCCTACTTGTCACGGACCTAGGTTTTACGATTTCGCATTTAATTACTAAATTAATCATTATGTGGTCTTCCCATAGTCTTTAGAAACAAGTAACACGATGAAAAAATTAGCCCAATGAATAAAGTATCAGCAATAAAAAATAATGTGGGAATTATAACATAATAATGCAAAATTGCCTGTTCTAATGTTATGCTTTGGCTTCCATTCGATAAAAAGCATTACGAAATGTGTTTTTTATTACAAATGAATCTACCTCTGATTAATTATTCAATGTTTGTTTTTGAAGTCGCCTTGTTCCGTTTTTTGCTTAAAGCCTTTTCGTCGACTAAATCATTAGTTATATTATTTTGCTTGCTTTGATGAATTCAATCCACCGGCGACTGAAGTTCGCAAAAATGTAAATATTAAGTATGTAAGGAAGTTCCATTTGCCACTCATATGGGTAGTCAGAGATTAGGGATTTCCATTATGCTACATCCGATCGTATACGGTAACCACCATAACATAACTAGACCTGAAAAACCGGTAATTATATTTTGTTGCAAAAATATCGGATTCCACTGCGATTCCAATCTAGGAATCATAGCTTAACAATCAGGTACCTTCGCTAACCATTCAGCAACGCGATCGTCATAATTTAATTAAACGTATAAAAACAGTCAATGAACGTTACGTTCTTTCATAAGCACAGACCTTTAATTATGTTGAATATAGTGCAATAAATTCATAATTTTAAATTGTGTGTAATAAATAAAATACCCTTAAGAAGCATATAATGAAATTGAGAAAGATTTCTTCATAACTAAGTACCAGCAAACGACATAAATCATTTCTCAAGACGTAAACTTAATCTAGATCAATCAAGGAATTTTAATCATTGGGTCCCAACATTTTTGAAATTAAAAGTTCAAGAGTTGTTTACAAAACGACAGGACGAAATGTTAAAAAAAATTGTTAAATTTAAGTCATAAATGATCGATGAGGGTAGGCATATTAATGATTTATGACGCATCAATATTCGCGACACTAAATGTCAGATTAAACAGACACCTCCCGCATGCCCGATATTCTCATAAACACATGCCCTATGCTGTTATAACCCGCAGGTGGTGGCTCATTGAAGCATGTTACTAATATTCTGTCCTTTCTCAGACATAATGTAAGCTATAAAATGGGGTGGTAAAATAATTTAGTACAGAAATAGACGTAAAGATATTCCTCTTGGAAATAAAACCAATAAATATTTCGAACATTTAACAAAAATAAATATTAGTTAATAATAATTTATTTTTATAATAAACTATTTATATAAATAAATAACATAAGGTATTAAGCACATGGATCCCTACATTGATATGTATAACAAAAACGTAATAATTATTTTCACGAGCGAGTGACCCATCTCATATAGCAATATATCATCTCTCCATGCATGCAAGCGTGCCCATTATGAATAATACGCATGATAATCAAGCCCACTCTTTTGGTAGAGGGGAACTTTTCCAATATTGTTCACTAATTTGATCACGATAAACAGACCAAATCGAGATCTTCATCGCTATTTAATCTTTATCGTCTATTGTTTCATACCTATCATAATATAATATCATGCAGTTAGGTAATAACGCTTATATCCGCTTCACGCTTGCGATGGTAAAATTTTAATTATTTTACATGCACAACAAATAGAGATTTTTCTAATTCTATATTAACCTTAGTAAATACATTATTTATCTGTGTATCTAATAATAGTTTTACATACGTCAAACATTCGTTATTACAATACAAAGTAAACTTTCTGAGTGACGTTTCTCTTACATTCAACATGTATTATGGATTAATCTAATAGTTTTTAAGATGTAACATTCCACGTACGACACAAAAGACGATTTATTGAACGTAATTCGTTTAATTTTGCTGTTACAAGACACTGGCATAGTCACGAACAACTTTTAATATAGGGAAAAAAGCACTCACTTTTTATTATTATAGGTACATACAATGGAATTTCACTGCGCAATGCAATGTGTTCAAATCAAACTCGGCGTTTCTCCGTCAGTCAATGTACTTTCGAGTAATAAAATCCTTGCGAGCGGTGAAGCATGTGCTATTCTGCATCCTGTTGAATATATTTAGAGACCACTTAAACTTTGCATTTTAACAATGTGCCTATAGCAGCTATTTGTACAGGTATGAATAGATAAAAAATGCTTGCTCTTTTTATGACGCAGATTAAGTTAATAATTTAAATAAGAAAATTCACTTCTTCGTTTACTGTACGAGTACTGTTCGTAAACATTTAAAGTGGTTTTTGTCTTTTGTACCAGTCTTAAGTACTAGTCGTAGAGTAACTTCCATGTGTAAGCCAGAAGTAAAAATTTACTAAGTTTGTCTTTCACAACCGCCGACCCCAATTCTAACAAACCAGTGATGGGAAGTAACATCTCTATTGCGAGGTTACAGACCCGCTTGCTTCAGTGTGATTAGTATGGACAAATCTATCATGCAAGGTTTTTGTAGGCCCTTAAATGGAAAGGTCTATGTCCAACAGTCCAAAGTTTAAATACTTACTGTTCTACAACTAGAAAATCTCACACTTATTCACTTTAGAAATATGAAATTTATATCTTGACTTTCTGTGATGGTAATGTCAGAACCCGTTTTATTAGTATTAGCTAGAATAATGGCTAATTTACTTTATGCAAGATCAAAAACTACGTTACTAGCTATACAAAAACACTGAACAAAAACATGGGCTATTTCGATCGTATTAAAAGCTTCTTACGTGTCGTGCATACGTAACTGTTAGCAAAGTGCTTCAAAAGTGTAAAAGCAAATCAACTATTTTACAGATTCTTATTTTTCGCATCGCATTCTTTGTTTTAACCCTATTTAGAGCATGAGACACTTAAATGGCGAATATAAAGCTAAGTATCGATTAACATACATTTGCCTTCGATCTATTGTTTATTTTATTGTTTTTAGTATTCACTAATGAGAGGCTATGATCGAGAATTTTACAGAAGAATGGGGCATACGAGCATGCGGCTCACAAGATGGTAAGTGATCACCGACGCCCACGAACATCTGTAACACCAGAGGAGCCTCAGATGCGCTGCTTGCCTTTAAGGAAGGAATAGGATTATTTCTTGAAGGTCGTAACTGTTCGTAAATAGCGCTGGCGACTGCTGATTCCACGTATTTGAAGTGCGTGGCAGAAAACTTCGAGTAAAACGCACTGTGGTGAAATGCCAACCTGATGGTATGTGGCTACTGCAGCCCATGGACACATGCTAACAACTTCAATCGAAGAAGGTTCACCCCTGAATATTAAGATAGAATGCTTCTTAATCGGTAATTTACATCCATTTTCTTTATCACTCACTTTAATATATTAAATTGAAAGGCCTTTCATTGAGTGCATTTAAAACATTTATCAGGAAACTACATCGTTATGATATTAAGAAGTATAGCGCTAAAAATTATTAACTCTTATTTGAGTAATAGATTCATCATAATTATCATTCATAATTACCTATGGTGCTAATTCTTCTTTTAATTAAGCGACTACTTATTATGCTTCAAATTAAGTGTTGTGTGGAATCGGCACAGCTTTTTCCCGTGGGAGTCGTAAAAGTCGATTAAAGGCGAAAATCACAATGGCTCGGTAGCCAATAGATGGGGGAATTACCATCTCGATAATACCAGACCAAAGTTATGCTGGCCTATTACGTGCAGCAGTGTCGGGTGCGAGGTGTCTGGTACTATGATCGCCAATCCGCTTGCCGTGCGTAGCGCTTATAGCAATCGTCCTTAGAGAAGTGGCCTATGTCCTGCAGTGGACATAGGCCACTTCTAACTGGTTACACACGACGAAGTTTCTAACGCTAAGTCGAAAATAGTAAAGGTTTATAATTTCCTTCTAAACAACAAGAAAAGTAAATGTGTAAAATTCACAACATCTAATGTTAAACATTTAGACAACACAATGTACTTCTAAATGAGGAATAGTACAGCTTTCTGGAGGCCTCCCGTCAGAGTAACATCTTCATTGCGGAATTATAAATTGTGGCTTGACAAAAATAATTAATGTTTTTTAATGTCGGAGAACAATTAATTTCATAAACGTCTCTCTCATGACTGATATGCTTTTGGCAAAACTCTTCTTGGAGTAGCCATAAAGGAAAGCTGTAGAGTAGCTAAAAAAGAAAGGACAAGGAAATTATTTGATTTTATTTGACTGTAAAGCATTCCATCTTAATGCTCGTGGGTGACAAGGCATATGTATCATTCTTCGATTGAAGTTGTTTGCAGGGGCCTATGAGCTTCTATCCAGTAACCAATATGCGTGAAATTTATTTGTTTACAGTGCAGTCTAAATTCCTTTTTTCATTTCCCTGATCCCTGTTCAGTACAGGCCTCACGAGTTTTGCGATCGCAGTATCAGACGTCTTGCATCTTAGACGCTAATGCCTTTCTTACTTTTTGTCTGTCAATTTTTTAAGATGATTAATCAGTCATTTCAGAGATTTTCTATGTGATTCTCAAGGCGGTTTTTCGTTTAGTCGTCACTAACGACAACCACGGGAAAATAAGAAGGCAGATTTTCTTAAGCATTTTTAAAAATTTTATTATTTTATTTTATAGAGCCTTTTTTGGTTAAGCGGATTTTCATATCGGTTATTTGATTGTAGTCACTAGCGCGATTATATTGTTTATCTTGTCTCTTATTTTAATGCGCAGCGCCATTGTCGTTCATGCATGCTCATGGCTTGATGGAATGTGACAGTAATGGGCTGTTAATTTTACTTATGTCGGCGCTAACTGATAATATAGGTTTGCCAAGTATCTTTGTCTGATTTTTTTAATAATCTGAGCATACCGATTATTCTAACTTAAAATATAGTTTTAATACTTTTAAAACTTCTTTTTCTGTGTTTTCTTTTTCGAATTGCTCTGAGAGCATAGATTGTCAGTTGCTTATCTTACTCATACTAGTATGATGTGATGTGTTATTCTTAATGAATTTTCAATCGGAAGAAATGTCACAGAAGAATTTTATTAGAGAATATAAATAGAAATACAACTTAACTTACAACGTGCAACGTGAAGGAGATTCTCTAAAAAATATTGAAGAGTATCGAATCTGGTGATTTCGATCTAAATGACACAATATCTTATTTGATTTAATACGCCGACTCTACAATTAAACCTTCCAACAACAGACAACTAGGTCGATTCTTACAACATTTGAGATATCTCAGAAGCGATGATCTTTGAGATATCTTCACGACCACGTGGCCTAAAGTCTAGCATACCCGACTGCTGAGTAGGTCCTGGGTTTGAACCCCAGCCAAAATCAATATTTGTGCAAATCGTAAATTATTGGTTTTCCGGTCTGGTTGTCTTGTGTTCCATGCATAGAAAAAATAAAGTCGTTTATGGTCAGGTGTCTCTGACTCTTCCTCCGATCCTATCGCAAAATCCTCAAAGTGTTTGCGCGTCATATACGGCACTTTTGTATCTCATGCTTAGTTGACAATTGCGGATAGAATTCTAAAGAAATCGCCGTGGCCGAAATTGATCATCCGACAAGCATACCATAACAACTAAACCACACATAATTCAAAATAAGATTAGTGTCTCAATATTCGAGATAGGTTCTTACTAATGTCCAAGAACACTATATTATATTATAAAACTATACACTGTTTCGAGAAATTCGTAACATTCACTAAGTCCTTATTTCACTTTTTTATTAAAAAGAAGTATACTATTAACGCCTTGCTATTAATGCTATTAATTTTACTTCTGGTTCGGTTAAACACTCCGATTAAGTCCAAGAGCTTGTATCTACAGTTGTCCACGACAATGGCGGGTCGATCTTGCTACGTAATAAATAATTTTGCAGTGCGCATCAAAATATATTTGCACATTAAAATATATGGCTAACTTTGTACGTTAGTGCGTCCAGGAAATTTTGAAGAAAAAAAGAACAGTACCTTACTAGAGTCACAGAATTTCTGTGCTTGAGTGGCCCTCCAAAATTAAAATAATTCTCGGTTTAGAATTTTTTTCATTAAGATTTTCGTCATCGTTAACTTTTCCATTTGCAATTCTTTTTATATTTTTTGATATGACAACTGGTTAACTTATTGTACATTACACATATGTTTCTAATACAAATGAGGACACATGGTATCCTCAAGAGAGAAGATTAACTGATTTCTTGAGAATTGGTTCAATAAATGTAATTCTATTAAATAAAAGAAGTAGTAAAGTTTACATTATCCAATTTATTTACTAGGTTAAGTATTTATTAATTTTTTTTTATTCTCCGCGTCTGAATGCATCGAATATCATGTATATGAAGTGTAATGTATAAGATGGAGCGCAGAGGTTGCTTTTTTATTAGAAAGTGTCATTAACTATTACCAAGTACTTAAAGTTCCTTTGTGCAAATACTTGGTTCATATAGATTATGTCTTGACGTGTTGAAACAATTGAAATTCTATTGTTATAACACGAGAAGGGTTAAATTGTGACTTATACTCGCATTGTGTCTCTGACACTTTATTCTAACCTTCTGTGGATCTCTTCAGGCTTTTTATTATATAGGCAGATTCAGGCGAGTGACACGTCTTTTGTGCATATGATATTTAGGTATATCGATTAGAACTCCTACTACTATCCGAAAATTATGACCGTAATTAAAACTTAAGGTCAAACGCTGCGTGTTAAAAATGGCTCTAACAGAGGCTCTAATTCTAATTTTCAACTGTGATATTTTAGGCAGTTGCCTAAAATATCACAGTTGAAAATTAACCTAATCTAATTCTAAATTAATAATAAAATCTATTGGTATATTTTTCAAATATTCATTTTAAGTAATTTAATAAATATTTATTTTAAATAATTTATTCATTTGTCCAATATTCATTTTTAAATAATTAATTTATCTGTTTCTTAGTACACACAGCTTTTTCAAGATAGCGTTAAAAAAGCCTTAAATGGAAGATATACTTTTCATCACGCTCTTTTGCCACTGTTCCTCAAACTTGTATGTGGGATTTGAATTCGATATATTTTCAAAATTTTCCGCCATCAATCAGCCAGAGCCTCATTAGTCATTCATAAGTCGCATGAAGGTGTTATTATTTGCGGGAAAAGTTGGTTCGCTGGGGGAATACCCAAAACATAGTTATATCTTAATAATTGATAAATCATCCTGCTTCTCCTGGCACCGTTGCTCACAATTATGAAGTCGTTCTTTACTGAATTAAAGTTTAATGTTACTTACCTTTGTAACCCCTATTGAAATCTCCTGACGTTTCACAGATGGCGGATTGTTCATCTCAAAAATTTCTGATTGTTTACAGACCAATGACGGATCTAATGTACCCGCTAAGCGCAGCGATTATGGCAAACATTTCCATAGGGAGAGGCCTATGTTCAGTAGTAGATTATTCTGAGGTTGCTTATAAAGAAGATGAACATTGAAATTAAATTAACATTGTGGAACAGTTCCGTTTCATCATAAATTACTTCTAAGATAATTTTAAATGGCCGCTTCGTTAAATAAACCACATTAATGTGGTTTAACGGAGTTTAATGGCGTCCACTAACACCATTATCGGAGAACCTGTAATTATTGATAGTGTGCCTCAAACAGTCGATAACTTAAAAAGTTAACGGATTCAGAAAAGTCATTACACCTTCTTGCTTAAAAATTTTACTCTATCTATGATCGTTTACTACTGGTACCGTGTCATTCTGGTATTTTTAGGATTGCTTACGGAGTTCTATTACTAAGCGCACGGCGTCGGTCCTACCTTTAAATGGCTGTATTTTTTGAGCCGTGATACCACACAGAAAATATGTTATTAGAGCGGATATCGTAACAAATGATAAAAAATAACAAAAATTAAAAATTAAAGGGTCACCATACAAGAAACATGTAGCTTTTAATGTTTTTTGGTTTTTGTTCTATCGTAAAAACGATAATACAAACAAGAGACAAACATAGTGAAAAAGAAAATATATTTTTTTTGGTAAATGTTTATGACATATATCACGGTTGTACAGAACTCTCGTTGGGCGAGTTCAACTCTTCGCTTGTTTTTGGCCGGTTTTTTTTCTACATGCATTGCTAATTCGAAGAACTCCGATATTATAAAAAAAAATTGCCAATTTTCTTTAAAAAACAAAAAATTAATAAAAACAATCCAAACAATTTATCAACAGTATTCCAAAGTTACAAATTGATTCCAATTTTCCGTTATAATTAGTTTCGTACAGCCCATAAATCAATTCCACCCCACAACCAGTGAAAACTCTATCGTTCAGTGTCAACAGAAGTCGACAGTATCGCTGAGAGTCGACACAATCGGTGCGAGCCTGGCCGCCTCGTTTTCGGGAGGTCATTGTTCGCGGGGTGACGTCACCGGTGACCTTGACGCCTTTGCGCCGGCTCCCCCTCGTACACCCCACCCACATAAACGCACGCGTGAAAAATGTCGGCGTCAAAAGTGCAAATTGACTAACGCGCGTGCAGAATTTTAGTCCACGGAGAATCTGAATGTTTTTGTCGGTGATTTAAGTTGTTTTTTTTTTGTTGATGATCTTTACATATGAAACGTTATTATAAGAAAATCGTAAGTATGCAGTTTTTTAAAATGTAGGCAAAAGACATCGACAGCTATTGAATTATCTTATTAAATGTTTGGTGTTACTAGATAAAATTTAGGCAATTTTATTAATCAAAGATAAAGTTTGTAAATTGTTTTTTATTACAAATTAATCACATTTACGCTATAATTTTACAATAGCACTTTGTGATAGTTAGCAGGCGTGAATAACACAATAATTAAGAAATTAAGATGAATCTGTTCTTAGAACTTTTTGCCATTTATGATATTAACTCCCTAGTTCTCTTTTATTTACTGCAGCATAGTCAGATTAAAATTAAGATTAAGTAATTACATTTGCGCTAATTATGTTCTTGTTTTTAGCGCTGTTCTTAAGATATCTAGATCTCGTAATAAATCACTTTAATGTCAAAATTTAAATGTTTATCACATTCATTAAATTAATGTTTCAATACAAATATTTGATAGAAACTATGTTAGTAAATTTTATAATTCTTCATGGACAAAAATTTAAGTTTTTTTATTATATTTTACTATAAATTTTAACCAATTTGATATTGAAATGTACAAAGTGAAACAACTTTGATTATCACTTTAAAAACAATCTGTTCACATTTTAAAAAAATCATATATTCTTCGAAATTTTAATATATCTGAAATATAGATTTAAGAACACAATGTTCATAATTAGAAATATAAAACTACATCGCTAAGCGTTTTGTACGCCGATTATTTTCAACTCTTTAGGAAAATGATGAGCAATCATCGAAAACAAAAGGGAACCAAAATGTGGTACGATTAGTTAGCAATTAAGCAAGTATAGTGCGAGTGAATCGACCCGCTGACATTCGCCGCCCTTGCGTCGTCCTCCGCTAGCGACGCGGGTCGCAACACAGAATGCGAGAATACAGCTACACAAATCATTGCCTTTATTCCTACTTTTTGTACGACTGAAATCTAAAACGATTATTTAAAAGTTTTCATTGTACAGGGAATCATCAAGTAAATTTTTTGATTGACAAATATTCCCATATTATATTATTGATTTGTGTTATATGTATCTAATCTATAACTGGCAAAGTCGACATTACAAAGTAAATATTACAAGTTACTTTAGTTTTTTCTGCTAATTTGTATACAATGTAATTTGTATGATGTAAGGGCTAACTGACAACCGCTGGGGAAAAAAGGTTCTCGAGTGGCAGCCACGTACAGGCAAACGCAGTGTAGGACGACCCCCCACAAGATGGAGTGACGACCTGCGCAGTGTTGCGAGAAGTCGATGGATGCAGGTGGCTCAGGACCGAGCTTCGTGGCAATCTTTGGGGGAGGCCTATGTTCAGCAGTGGACTTCTCATAGGCTGAAATGATGATGATGATGTTGAAGGGCTCCGTCCCAGCTCTTTCTCCAAATGACAACCTCTCCTCCGTGTTGTAAACCCTGTTAGCAAACAAACGAGGCTCCGGCGACCGAACGATGGTCGAATATCCATCCGACTTTGACGAACTCACTACTACTACTAGAGATATATCTACTCTCTCTCTATATAACTAGTGCCCTCTTGCGGCACTACACTCACTAATTCGCTTGACCAGCATTGTGAATGGGAAAACTTTTTAAGAAATTTATGCTGGGTTTTTTTTTTGGAGAGTTCACCAGTGGAATAAATTCGATTTAGTTAGTAGTAGTAGTATAAGGATGCTGTACTACACTGTGATGACCCTAGCCAATGCAGTCAATATACATTCTTATATGAGAAGAATGTCATTGATTCATTATTTCTTTAACGAGACCAACGCTCAAATGAGGTATACGTCATTGACTTATATGACCGCGAGACTTAATCTACTTTTTTGTGTTGTAATTTGTTACAGGAAAAACAATGCTAAGATAAACTGATTAGTTCGGCTATTGTGTATGTGTTTCTTTGAATATTAACATGTTTTCACACACGGCTTTTTGAAATGAGATATTTTTGAAGACTGCTATAATAATATTTTTTTTAAATTCTTGTTAGATTTTGTTTATCAGTGATCGATGAAGTAACATGAAAACTTTAAATTGTGCTTGTTATTGTCATAGACTGCTATGTAAAATTAGTATTTTGCTTTGAAGCCTAGTCTCTTGTGTTTAGATTTAGACGAATGTCGTATGTAGGTATAAACAATAAGAGTATTTTTACTCAATTAATATTGTCAGATTCTAGACCATGTTTATTGTTTTAATTATTGTTAAAATTTTTCATATCGCTACTATCTGTAAAATTTCACAGCTGTTAACAAAAAAACTGGTCACTATTGAACAATATGTCTGAGACCGCTCTGGATTTAGTGACGTGAGGCCGATCCCAGTGCCGGCACCATTAAAATTGTTAATTTTAAGAGCTGTATTTACCATGTGGTCGGGTGAAGGAAACTATCTTGAGGAAACCTGCATTTCTGATAAGTAAAAGTAATATTTCGTTGATATGTGAAGCCCGCCAACCCGCACTCCAGTGCAGATTGGCGAACTTTGTTGGGCGGCTACTCCAGTAGCGTGGCGGGCCGATTCCTGCTCCAAAACCAAAGATATTTGAGAAAGAGTCCTTTGCCCAGCCGTGGGCACTTACAGGCTAGTTTAACTTACTACTTTACTTTACTTAGCCGTTTGCTAATAGCGGCGTCAAATTACCAGTTAGTTCATACTTTGAGGTCATAGTCTCAAACTGTATGGGCATTAATCCACGCTTCGTTATCATTAAGATTATAGTAAGCTGTTGAGCATAAACACGGTCGGAGGTAATTTTTTATTTGTTTCAATTTGTTTTTTGGCGTACGTTATGTGAACATTATAGGACGGAATTTTTTTAGCAAACCTGATTAATTAAATAAAAAATACTGGTTTTCGATTATAATTGCTGACTAGTTTCTGTAACTTCCATCCTTTCTTACTCTCAAACCATTTTGCTAAACACATACGTTGGGAATATTCGCTTGTAATAGTCCCTCATGGCCTCCGGGTGGCGGACTCGGAAGGGTCCGTTGCCGTTTGGAGTCCGAGTTGGTTCCGACCCGTCTAACCAGGACGGAGTGGGAGAGAACATGTTCTCTCCCGAGACGGGGCCGGCGCTGTTGGGGTCGCGGATGTGTGGGAACGCGTTCCCGTGACCCTGCCGACATGCGGTGAAGGTGGAACACCGTGGGGTTTTAGTCGGTGCAAGCCCGACATATCCTGTCCTTGCCCCTGAGAGGGCGGGTATGCTTTAGGCATTTACCCATGTTAATAAAAAATGGAGGTCTAGACATTAAAGTTCTTTCAACTCACTGTTTACCAGAGCTCATTTGTGGTTACGTGACAGGTCACAATCTTAGTGTCCAAGCCAACGGTAGAAATCGTACGTAAGTATCGAAAAACTCATTGTTATGATACACATAAGTGATCGCATATGTACTTTGATTTGAAGGCAGATCCCCTAACCATTCGGCTAGTGTGGTTATGCAAAGGGCTATGGCAACTATGCTCATAGTTTAGTACGCTGCCGTCCCGGTAGCCTTAGGTTTGTCGGAAGGCACTCGCGAGCAGAAGCCCCGCAAGTAGTATTGTAGCTCCACAAGTAGTAATGTAGTGGCATGTAGTGGTAGGAATAAGTAGGATATTTGAAACAGTCTACGTACGTCCTTGCTTGTAATATGTCTGAACTGCTAGTAGTTTATTCGGACATAAGCGAATATCATGACCGAAATATACAGTATACAGGTAATTAGTGTCTCTATCACTGTTAGGTAAAATCTGAAATAGACCACTAAGGATGTCATAAGTTCTTTCTTTTTATGTCTAGTTAGTTTTTGTTGTTTCACTATTCAACAACTTTTCGGATATAGGTATATGCAGGATTTATAAACTTTACGGTGTTTATCAATTGTTTTGTTAGTTTAATTACTCCTTGCTTTACCTCATGTTATACGCCAGTTGCTATTGTTTATTTACTTAAGTTTCTGCATAGATTATGTTATTAGAATAACTGTCTTGATTGTATGTTTATACGAAGTAAATTATAAGGAATTTTCAGTATTGAACATAAATCGTATTAACATAATTTCGCATATTATTATAATAGAAGATTTTTTACTTGTTTATTATCGGAAAGCACAATGCAACTGCACATTACGGTTACTGAAACCATTAAATGAACGCTCGTAGGTTAATCCTTCTCTACTTAATAGCGTTAAGAAGCCTGAAAGTAGGTAACGTGTTTATAATACATGAAAAGGAAGAGATCATCTCTTGCTTACATTATCTGGCAAAGAAAAGCTTTTTAAGCGCTAAGAGTTTATTTAATACGACATATACTAAAACCATTGAAAATGGTTAAAACTTAAATTTGTAAGGATTCTTGGTTAATTAGGCACTCGTAGATAGTTATCGTAAAACTTATTGACCCGATTTTCAAAACCAGCGAACAACACAGAAACAAGTCACTTTTCCGTGTACGACAAGTTCTTTAACAGGTCTTAAAGTTTTAATACAGTTTAGTATTTCGCCTTTTTGGACTGCGGTCAGGCAATAATGGATATTGAAGCAATTTAATAATTTCTGCTAAGACTCCCCGAGGATCCATAAACTTTAAATATTTATGCTGACGCGTAAAAACCGGCTGTACAAGTTTAAAAATAGTTATTGTTTTAGTAAATAGAAACAGATGTTTTTACAATAATACTCATTCATATTATTGAAATTAATATTTTATAAATACTAACTGCCTAAAAATTGGTATTATTTTACTTTGTTTGTTACAGACTAAGCTTTATGTTATGTTTCTGTATAAAAATCTTGTGATCGAATAACTTTTGAACGACTTGCCCGGTTGATGTCAAATTCCAACAATATATTTGTACTGTGGAGACGATGGTTCATATTTATGTTAGGACCCGGTAGGTGTCGCTGTGGTCCAGTTACTGATACATTTTATTTCTCAAAATCATCGCGCCACTTACCAGTAGGGCAAATAACGTATGTCGGGCCAGCTACGAATAGTTAATTTTTATATTTAATTGAGCATAAAACGATTTTTAGGCAAATATTAACTTTTCCGGGAGAAGCATCACGAAACAAGTGTGCCAGTAGTGCACCTACCTGCCCAATACCCAAATACAAATCTTTCATGGAATGCATGATGTACTAGCGCTTAATAGAAAAGTCCTACATCCTGCAGTAAAATAAATCGGCTCTGCTCGAGGAACATATATTTATCATGAAACCGTACGATTTTTAAAATAAGAAAAAGGAAAATCAATATTTTTTTTATAAAAAAACAACGCTAACGGACTAAAAATAAAGAAAAAATAATTGTTTAGCTTACCGTTTATCAAGGCAAATCCGTCGGAAGCTGTTGTCGCGATCGTCAGAATAACACTATACCTGAAACAAACAATGTAAATTTGAAAAGGCAACAATCAAGGGCGTGGAGAGGTAGCCGCCAAAGAGTGAATAAACTACCTGTCAAAATTGTTTGATCTTTTTGTTTGATTGACACAAACTCATTCAAGTAATGTTACAAAGTTATTATTAAAACAGATCGAATGCAAGTCGGTCCCGCGCACCGAAAGTTCCGTACAACCACACATTGTATTTTGTTAATGTATTTACCGAAAAGAAAGTTTTTTCGTTCAGTTCGGGATTCTTGGCGTGAAGATAGTTGTTAACGTTAAGCTGATTTGTTATTTGTTGTTTTACTTTAGAGTTTGAACTAATAACACCAAGTTTAACGCTTCGTTGCTACTGTTTTTACGTTAGATCAAGAACGAAAATACTAAAACAACATAATTTTTGTATGGATTATAGTCCTAATATCCCTTAATTTTCGGTTTTTGTTGTTTTTTATTTGTTTGGATATCTGCTGTAATAACATATATTTAATGAAAATTTCTACTGGCTACCTGTTACGGTTCCAAAGACACAGAATTTTAAAGGTACGATAAACAGACGGACGGATGGACAGACGGCGTAGGCTTTATAATAGGGCTCTGAATAGAACCCTAAAAATGGTACCGAGAGAAGTAGAGCAGAGTATGGAGTATAAAAAAATACTTATCAATCTGTGATTACAGGTATCGAAATTCCTTTCTCTAAATGTCTGAATACAGTATCAAATACACAGACCAGAATCAATTTATAAGCCTACTTTTACTTATAATCTACACTCTCAAATATTTGAGAGAAAGACTTTGCCCAGGAGTGGACATTTACAGGCTGCTACTTAATAGGCTCGAAATTCATGGTAGATGTCAGGGAGGTAATTTTCGTAAGGCTATTGAAATATAATGTATTAAATTAAAGGCTTGCATGCTATAAAAAGGAGGCTTTTTATTGAACATTGTCTGCCATAAGCGATTTATAAAAATAAGTACGTTACCGATTAATAAGTGCCTAAAATCACAGTTGCTATAACTCGCGGAATAATTTAACAATAACGCTAATCATAGAGGAGCGCCTTGAAGCCGCGGGCGTAGCGACAGCCATATTTGGACCACTTTAACAACTTCAAGCATCGCATCACTGATACGCCGGTTTCTTACGAAATGTTAATAAATCATATAAACTGTAAAAAATTATCGGATATTGTTTTTCTAGGATGCTCTTATATTGCTTTATTGTCTTACAAAGTGACTACTTATGTGTGTTTAAATGGAGGAATAAGGGAGCAAATTCTTTAAATACAAATCTCACTAGCATGCCGTGCCCTCTACTGCTACTGACAAAGGAAACTTTGGTGACCGATAGAGAACTTTTCCATGAAATTATGTTAAGGATTAATTATGAATTAAAAAATTACTTCAACAATGGCAAATTCAAAAATATTATGCTTTACAATCTGTTTAAAAATTTTCTTTCACATAATTACAATTTCCTAAAGTTAGTAACAAATAGTTACAGGAAAACCGTAATTTTTTCCAACCCGCCTCATTTCCTTAATTTTTTTTAACTTCTCGTCGCATTCAGCAAGACAGCGGCAATTAACAACATTTAAAAATTGATCCGGGCTATTTAAGCGCAGCGTATAAAAACGTAACGATCGCGCGTGTCGAATAAAAATGAACTCCTATAAGTCATTAAAAAGATACCGGGTTGGGCAAGTATGCACAAAAATACAGGCAGTGAATTAATTAATGAATGTTTTATTCATTTTCATTGACTGCTGTCCTTCTGCCCGTCTTCGATTCGGCGATATCTTCCGGTCAACAATCTGTTCAGTCTACACTGGATCATTGTGTATTTGATGTAAGTATGATAAGATCGGAGGTAGAGTTGGAAACCGCATCGAAGCGTGCAGACAGTCAAGCTTCCAGATCCACAAACCAATGGTAAATAAAAGTGTCAACCCTAATGTTATCACCGTAGGGCACACCATCCTCTGACAGTATCAGTATTACCTATAGTGCCTACTCAGTAAAAGATTACTATTTTGTGGTATGTGCATCCATCGTTCTGGTTACAATGTCACAAGGAGCACTATGATAATTTTAATCATTACACCGAAAGTTTTTAATACCTATAAAGATTATTTGTTTTTTTTTTGCGAAAGGGGCAAACGAGTAAGCGGCTCACCTGATGGTTATTGATTACCCCGTCGCCGGACATCTGCAACACCAGAGGAGCTGCAGGTGCGTTACCGGCCTTTAAGGATATTTGGGGATGGGAGGGATGATGACGAAAGTGATTGGGGATGGAGAGGTGAGAGTGGTTACTTCACTCATCGAACGAAACGCGCAAGATTCTTCACGCCGGTATTCTGCAAGGCCGTTGCACTACCGCTGTCGAGCCGACCCATTCGAGCAGCAGGAAAAGTCGCTTGGCTCTACCACGTAAGTGTTTTACAAATATTGCAATGGCGGGGATTCGGTGCTCATTAGTCAACAGAGAGGTACGCAGACCGCACTACGCGTTCTAACTACATATCACATCACATAAATGGCAATTTCTGAAACTAGATGATTCTACGTCACATAATAATAGAAGTACTCGTATGTTAGGCGTGAATATGAATAATAGAGTGACAAATTGTATGATAAGAGAAAAGTGTGGTTGTAAAGAGCTACCGTGTGAAGACGATTATTATGTTATACAACAAAACAGACAACATAATCTGGATTAATGCGCAGCGAGAAGAATAAATTAACGACTGCTTTGACCTCTGTGTAATGTTTAGTTTCGTTGTGAAGTCATTCGTTAATACAGAATATCCATTTGTTTGATTTATAGCTTATTGAGTGCTTAAATATTATTTTCCTGGCCTTTGATGTCCTTCTGTGAATAATAAAATAATTTGTCATATATTGAAGGACCATTGAAGGAAGGTGCATCCCAGATACTTAAACCAGAATTCTCTTACAAATTACGCAAGAGAAATCTTCCGTTAGTGGTTCAAGATTCTAATAGCGTACTCCATACTTAAACCTATGTATATATCGTGGCTCAACTAGTACTGACCATTTCGTTAAATCATCCAACCAATGAAAGTCGATGAACTTTTTTTACACCAACCAATATGTGACATAATAGAAACTACGGCTGAGGAGTTTTCAACATTCGAGAAGATATGCCGAACCTACCATTCGTATATTTGACATTTAGCTAGTGAAATTTGAATTTCTTATGGCGAAATAAATGATTTAATTAGATTTGACTGGTTGGTGATATTAAGTTAGAACTGTGTACCTATGGTGAATCAAGACGAATCTACATGACCGTTTTTCTCTCTGAGTGGGCTCTCCAGGGTCGCTCCTAGGATCTGAGCGCACGGCGTGGCGGGTTGTCGGGAGGGCTAGTGCTTCCAAGCTCTTGCCTTAGTTTTGTTTTAGTTTCTGACATTAAACATAAATCGTCCATGAGTCCAAACATATACTTCGGCATAAACTAAGCGCTGTCATCGCCTCTAGCGCTGGTAAATAATTTACGATCTGATTGGCCAATTTATGATGCGGTGCGTTTAGGTGATAATATCGACAAACGATTGCTATTCATTGCTCTGGCCAAGCCACACATTGATCTAGACAGTGTAATATTTCATGAAACCGATATACAAGCTTAATATTAATTATCATGTTGTAATAATATTTGAATACAAAATTCTTTGAAAAATACTTGCATGTTTTTTTTGGTTCCAATTAATATATAATAAACAACAACTTTTGTTACGTGTAATTATTTCTTAGCAGCTCGGGATAGAGAAGTGTGAAAAAAGTATGGATTAAATGCCGATAAGTGCTTATGTACAATTCTGCCGAAATCTTTAACAATTCTAAATGTAGCTAGTTTTTTAGGTTTTTAATAATGTGTCTTGCACATAATTAAAAACCTAGTTGTGGCACTAAAATTCGATGTTGGCAACTTCAGTTCCTCGCGAGAAAGCCGCTGGTGAAAGCTAGTAGTTTTATCCTTCAAAATCCACAGACTTTGCCACTAGAGATGAAGCATTAACACAATTTTCTATGAATCATAACATCCAATTAAAATCAGTAACATCGTGTCTGGCTATGACGGTCTGATCAGACAGTTTTAGGAGGAATATGAAAAAAAGTAAAAACAAGATGTTTTGTTTTTTCTAAGAAGTCAATATTCTATATATGATTATACATAGAAATCTGTATAAAAATAGGCTACTATTTTATGACGCCATTCGTGGCGGCAGACGTTCTTCCATGTGGCAAAAGTCTACACGTGCTTATTTTATGTAGTTCAAGGACAGACTGACAAAGGGACCTTAAGCAATTCTATGGCATAAAGTTTAATAGAAGAAGGGGCTGGATAATAAAAAAAAACTAAACTAATTAGGACGTAGAGACGGGCGCAAGAACCAAGACTGGTTACGAGAGCGTCTAATTTAAGAACAATAATGTCGTTTGAGTTTAAATTTATCGTATTTATTTTACGCGAAAATGTAGTAGGTTACATTTACACAATTAGATTTTTTAACTAAACGAAAAATATATCCTAACAAAAAATCGAATATATGTGAAGAACAGGTTTATTCTAACAATGTAAAGGTTTTTAAAATATGGCGAGAAAAAATATTTAGCTAATAATTTTATTAGACGCCCTCTGAACAGAGTTAAAATTACTAATGTGTGTAGCTTTAAGGTAATAATAAATGTAAAAATTTGATCTATCCAACTGTGTAATAAAAAAAATTAAACTACAGCCTGTATATATCCTACTGCTAGGCAAAGTTATCCTCTCAGAATTAGGTAGGGATTTGGAGCCAGGATAGGTTCGTCACGTATAGACAGACGAAGACATAGGTCATGCTCTTCATCAGTCTCTGCAGCTTAAGAGAGTGAATCGATCAAAACGTTTCCTGTCCCGATACGTCGGTGGAAGAAACATATCTGTGGTCTTGACATATGAAACATTTTTTCTATTAAAGAGCACTATAACAAGCAAAATGACAGCCTGTCTGGTTCTAATTGCATGCGGTCGCGCGATCTTTAATGGCCTTAGACAGAGGAGTTGTTTGTCTACCTGTCGACAGTGCGATACAGAAACATACAGCTGATGCCTAGTTTTGAAGCATCTTAATAATTACTGACGGCTTCATACCCACACGATAATACAATTTAACAATCACTGTGAAAAATAATATGTAAAATGGCGGCAAATCGATCAAAGTTTCTTACATAATAAACGCATTCAATATTCGAATTCAGATTTTTTTAAAGTAACATTATTTATGGCTTGACCTGTTTTATATATACATCTTCTTTCCTTAATTTTTTAACTAAGTGCTACTCACTTTATGTATTGCAAATAGAGGTAGGTAGAAATTCAAAGTAAAACAAAGATTGCACGTCCCGCTTATATCTAGACGGGTTGAAAACCTAACTAGACTCACAAACCTCTGGCCGTCCGCAAATTACAACGAGTTTAATTATAGTGTTGTTGTACGCGTATTTACAAACAACTTGTTATGATTCTATTGAGATGTTTATATCAAGCCTGAATGTTTGTAGGAAACAAGTTCAAGTGTATATAAAATAGCGCACGGATTAATTTAAGTAAGGCTTTAAGAAATGGTAAATATTAAGGAGGAGCAAAGAATGCCTTCCATAGTTGTTGAACGTGTATGATTGACGCTCACGTATGACGAGGATTATTTCGTTAAGAACCGTAACTTAAGAATACGAACCATTCTGTTTCTCTTTCCAATTGTCTTCTTCTATCTGCTGGAGTGTGGATATAATTGAAGTGTACGGGCGAATATACTATCTTCATCTCTAAATGCCAACTTCACCTCCATGCGGTGCTCCCCGCTAACTAACAAACTAGACACTGGCAAACTGAATGTTAATGGAAAATCTATCCGAATTTGCCAAACTCACACCCCAAAAAAAAAGAAATGGGAAGCAGCGATACTAGTGTGAGAGTCCGGCGCTCAACAACCCGCTTGGACTGTGTTAAGTATAAACAAACCTTTCAAGAAATGCATGCCGATCTGCGGGCGTTTTTATGTAGTGTTCGATGTCCAGTAGTGAACTTCAAGAGTAATAAATTCAATGCAAAAGTAATGTATTTACATAATGATTTCTTGTATTTACGCGAACACGACACTTTTGAAATATAACTATTGTTTTCTAATTTTAATGGGTTTCATTTTAGTCATTATGTTCCCGATGGTGGTCACGAGGGGACTGAGGTATTAGACATCCTGATGTCATAGTTAACCCAGACTCCCTTGAGCTTTCAATTAGTAATTTTGGTCCGATCTACGCAGAATGTTCTCCCTATATCTTGAGGTAGTGCAGTGGTATGATTGGTTTGATTTGTTTAATTTTATTTATTACTTGATCCGTATGGATCACACTGGCTCTAATACACAATGATGTGTATTTTTATTTTTTTTGATAGACCACAAATCCTCGCATAAGAATACCTATTCCTACCAAGGATGATTTGCGAGGCTATTAAAATGAAAAAAAATTAAAAATTTCAAAAACTAATTTGTTGTATAGCAGTATGTGTTTATTAACTAGCAGAACCAGCATCGCCCAATCTTGAACTGAGATTGGTGACGGTTAATCCTTTTTGCGCATGGATCTTCTTATCTTGCAAAGAAAGCATCGTAAGGAAATCTGCACGTCTGATAAATAATAAAAAGTATAATTGCGTGTAGTTCGCCAACCAGCCCTGGAGCCGCGTGGCGGACTCTTCTTGGCTATAAAACCTCAATAAATAGTGAGACGAATGATTCCTGTAGTCGCATCTTTTGCTTTTGTATATTTTGCACTCATTTTCAAGAGATATGCAAACTCGTCTATGCAGGTTTCTTATCAGACTTGCAATTTATTAGTACAATTTTACGTCAATTAGCACATTTCTGCATAGGTATTTGTTAATTATCAGTGGTTACTGTAATTTTGTTCTTGTTAAAATACTTGAATCATATGACGTTATAGATAATAATAATAATAATATTTTTATTGTAATGAACAGTTAACAAATCCAAGCATAGTTACAAAAAACGATTATCAATATTATGTCAGTACAAGTAAATAAGATAATTTTAATTTGAAATTCCATTATAAAAAAGAAAATATTTGCGTTGAATTACATATTATAATGAAAGAATACTTGGTAAGTGCACTCAATGTTTTATTACCTACGACCCATACATTCTTCTAAAGAATTCTACTAAAATTGTAATAGGTACACTATGCTGCGGTGTGGTATTATACCTTCGTTTGACGTTGACCTACTGTTCTATTTATTCTGTGGTTTGTGGGCGCGAGCGCTCGCCGGATGTACGCCGATGTAATCTGCAGCGGCCAGCGTCGGCGATGGTGCGTGTTTTATTTCGAAACGCGATACATAAACGTCTCTTTGATGTTAAACGATTTTCGTCTGACATTCGCTGAAAGGCAAAGGCGAGGCGTAAATAATCATTTTGTTCGACGTAAAATTTGCAGCTTACCAAGTCCAATACAGCTAGCAAGCGGTCAAATGCACACACCCGCACAAGACTAACTCACACGTTGATGAATACTGATCCTAGACGCTTCCATAGATCTTTTACATTGTCGTGGTTGGATAACTGATATATTTGAGCTCATTGCAGTTGGTAGTATTATGCTATTATTATAAATAAGCACACAGTTTATCACTCGAAAATTTGAAGGCTCGTTTCATCACTGTTGAATATTCAAAGTTGTCACTCCTAAGAAATAATTTATATTTCAGTTCTTAACACACAATGCAGCATCTTAATATGGCTGCGTGAGAACGTGGTTTCCTATAAAGCAGACACATTCATGTACTATAGCCAGTATCTTGCTGCAACGTCTCTACCATGTAAATCGCAATCAAGACTTTAAATTGATATAAGCACATTCGTTATACAAGGAATAAATAATTCAAAGATGGCAGCACGCTACTGACACGACCATAAACATCTAATATTTACCGTGCCAGCTTTTCACTAACGCATTTCCTCCGCATAATCGTGAGCGTTTTATAGAAGCGCAATAATTAGTATATGATAATGCTTTTGAAGTCAGACACAATACAAACTATATATGTATATCTGATCAGATATATCATTTTGTTTTGATTATTTGAAATAAAAATTTTAGAACTTAACTAATTAATTACAAAATGGACAAAATGCAATATAAAAGTCATTTATAAATATTATTAAAAAGAAGTCGGTTGCGTGCTTATCTTTTTATTATAAAAGTAAAGTAATGTAGCTGCCTGTAAGTGCCCACCGCTGGGCAAAGGCCTCCTTTTGAAATATCTGACAGGATTTTAAAGCCGAAAAGGTCCACGCTGCTCCAGTGAGATTTGGCTGGCTCCACATATCCTTAAAATAATATTTTTCATTGTTTTTCATACATGCAGGTTTCCTCATGCGGTTTTCCTTCACCATCGAACACGTGGTAACTTTATCCCTTAAAATTGCTATTAACAATTTTAGTAGTGCCGGCATCGGAGATCGAACCCAGGCCAATCGCGCTTTATGAAACTAAAGCACCCTGACCACTAGGCTACCACGGGTCTATAATATTTTGTTTACTCTTAATTAAAGCTTTTAAAACACCATATTAAGCCATTTACTAAAATCTAGACACCCAATGAAAAATTACTATGCTGAATAATTAATTAACCTCGCTTTATCATCTATAAACAAAATGATTTCCGAAGCGATAACCATAAAAATAGATTGCGTTTGCTTTCAGAAAGTGGAGCATAAAAGATAGTTGGCTCGGAACGTGGCTTTTATCAGCTCTGTTCGGATGAATACCCGAAGGCAATGTAAAGACTCCTTATCCCAAGTCCCTCCACCCTCCGAGCTGCAGTGTAGGTACAAACGAGAACTGTGCACGATTGCCGGAGGGTACTGTTTCTATGAAACAAGCGCGCGGCCATGACCCTGCGAGTCTCGAGGATACCACGACGTGCTTTAACGACGTGCAATTTAAAGTTACGTTGGACGATCGTTGCTAGGATTAAGCGAACTCTTTGCAAAAGTAAAACAGTAAGTTAATATAGTATTACAAACACTTTTAAACCTTATTCTCTGTGAAGATAATCTGAAAGCGACTGTATTTTAACTGACTTTAGGTATTTTTGTTACTACTTCCTTATATAATATCAGAATAAGAAAAAGTATTATAAGTATCCTTAGTTCTAAGAAATTATGAGTCTTAGTGTTAATAACTTCGTTAGATGGACAGCTGATTTCAAGTTCTAACCAATCATAAAAGGTAACCATTGCAGAGTTATTTAAAGCCAAATTATTTTACGTATAAATGTACATATATATATATTTATATATAGTATAATTTTAACGAAATTCAACTGAAAAATTTCATGAGGAAGTTTTATATGTATAACACATTCACAATTAGTTATTTTATATATTTGTCCGTGCGAATTTGTAGGCATAAGAATCTACCAAGTGCCACTTCCTTTCTTTCTGTGGGTTTCGTAAAAGGCAACTAAAGGAAAAACATAAAAAAATCTCATGGAAATATCCGGGACAAAGCTCGGCGACGAGGCTCTAGCCTTCCGTTTGGGAGACAAGAGCCTCGTAAGATTAAAAGTGAATTGCGAAAAGCCCGTTTGACTAACTTACCGAGTCACTGCCTACTCCTAAATTAAACTATCATTGGTATTTTAAATCTGTATACCGAATTAGATACATTAAGATATTGTTAGGTTATTCATTCCTATTGCAAACTATTCAAACAATTTTCGGTGGATGAAGTTTGTCGGCCGTGAACCGAGTCAATAACACAACCTTACAGTCTCGTGGCAACCCTTCATTTCACATCATTTAGCTAACACAACAGGGAAATAAGGCCATATTAGCTTATATTATTTCATTACCTCAAATCTCTTCTTCCCTATGGAAGAGGATGAGGGCACGAAGCATACGAAAGCCCTTGAGATATTAGGATACCTAACTGCCGACACTCACGAAGGTTAAAGATGGATGTTATGGGCCTATAATTCTAACCGCAGTAAAAGATATTCTGCATTTACATTGTAAGATTTTAGTTCTTTTGTTCTCAATGGAGCGATAAAATATTTAGCGCTACGTTACTTATATTTATTGTTTCTTTTTATATGTATAGATAGTTATTTATATGGATACATAAATACTTATCATCAAAGTTACCTGCACGCGGTGCATCGTTCCGAATAACTAACGAGGCTCTGGTGACCGATTCATGGCATAAAGTCTATCAGAGAAAAAAATGGGAAGCAGCAAATCTGGTGTAAGGGTACCGGCACTGTGTTCACCAATCGGTAAGCTGAGTGTGGTGAGTGTAGTCTTCCATGCATTGCATGTTAGCTTATGTTCACGCTTACATGGAAAGATGAAAAAAGACTAGTAGAGGAGTAATAGAGGCTGAAGAATCAGAATTTTATTTTAAACATGTTGTGGTATTACAAACATGCGACCTACTTGGCATAGACATTTTATTAATACGTGAACATCGAAAATCGAAGTACCTTTTGTAGTATTATAAGAGAAGAGGAATCAAACTTATATCATTCTAAATGTCCTGTGCGACAGATGTGTAAAAAAAAATGCTTTTTCCATACAAAACGCTTTAATCAAAAAAATTATTATCTCATTCATTTCGTTACTTTACAATCACAATCACAATCGTTCGTAATTGTCGAATTAAATATGAACGTAAGCTATATTATTTCATATCTCACATACACATACACATATTTTTATAATAACTTCTTAAAGTTAAAATTGGCTTTCCGCATTACCTTAATATTTCTAATCTAAGCGATATTAAATTTGAGATCAACGTTCATCCATCCAATACAATTAAGAAAGAAAATACCAGTAATGGCGCAGCGAAAGTTACGCTTTCTTGTTCGAACAAACCCTTGCCGAGAGCAGAACAAAGGCGTGTTCATTAAAATAATCCACTGCAACTTGTACTGTGCAGAAACCGAGAGTCTTGATACAGCATTCGTTATGATACCTAACTGCGCGTATAACTGTTCGCAGAATCAGTTTGTGTTTGCAGGTAAAATTATTTTAATTAAGTTGATGTTGAACTATTTAAATAGTTTGATCTCTTAATAACTAGATGTTTAGAGATAGGATGGTTTTAAAAATTCATTAATTAAATGTTTTTAATACTTAATGTAGCCGTGTGGTATCGGCGTAAGAATCGGCCACCGTCTCCAAAAATATCAGACCGAAATAAGTAGACCGATGACGGGGAGCAATGTTTAAGATGCGAGGTGTCTGGTATTGCGTTCCGCTAATCCGCTTGAAGAGCGTGGTGATTATGGCATTCCTCCTTATGGGAGAAGCCTATGTCCTGCAGCGGACTATTGTCAGGCTGTTAAGTCTCTAAATATATTTTCCCACGGGAACAAAGGTAAAATCTATTTTTTTATTATTTTAAGTTATTTCGTTAATATAACGTTATTTCAAGAAGCTACTAAAGGTAAAAGCCTTGAAAGTGTCATGACTATCCCAGTAAGCAAACCCTTGAGGAGTTTCGCCACTCTTCACGGACTTTCCGTTGAGAAACGAAAAGGTGATTGTCTGAACCATACCAAGAGAACATTTTTAGTCTATGCCTACCCCTATGACTGATATGAGTGATTGATAATATTATAAAAAAAATATATTTAGATTATAAAACAATATTGAAGTCGTCAGTAAATTTCTAACTAGTAACTAGTTAATCCAACATAGTTCTTATGGCAGGATCACTGACGGAGCTTAGCACTGTGCTCAATGACCTCAATAGTGTCTCCTAATAGGTTGGGCTAAGGTGAACATGGACAAGACGAAGATCATGTCAAACGTCAATGTCACACCAGTGCCGATTGTTGTTGGGAACAATAGGCTCAAAGTTGTAGACGAGTACGTATACTTGGGACAAATTGTCCGATTAGGCAAGTCCAACTTCGACCCAGAGGTCAATCGACGAATTCAACTCGGGTGGGCTGCGTTTGGAAAACTACGTCTTATCTTCTTATCGAGAATACCTCAAAACCTCAAGAGCAAAGTATACAACCAGTGCGTATTGCCAGTGATGACATAAGGAACCGAGACTTGTTCCTTCACCACAAACCGTATGAAGCTCAAAGATGCACAGCGCGCTATGGAAAGGTCTATGCTCGGTATTTCTCTGCGTGCTAGAGTCTGCAACGAAGCTATCCGCAGCAGAACTAAGATAACCGTCATTTACGTAAGGATCAGCAAGCTGAAGAGGCAATGGGCCGGCTACATAGCTTGCAGAACTGACAAGCGTGGGGGAAAAAAAGGTTCTCGAGTGGCAGTCACGTACAGGCAAACGCGGTGTGGTACGACCCCCACAAGGTGGAGTGACGACCTCGGCAGTGTTGCGGGAAGTCAATGACAGCAGATGGCTCAGGACTGAGCTTTGAGGCAATCTTTGCGCGAGGCCCATGTTCGGCAGTGGACTTGCGATAGGCTGAAATTATGAAATAAACCAAGAATTATAAGAAAAGAAGTTTGGAGAAACACAGAAGCAGTATCAAGGATACGGACATACAGCAAAACCCGAAAGCCAACAATTTATGTGTTTCACAAATAATGATTTAGATCTCGATTCAATCACGGACGGGACGGGACGATATTATTTCATAAATTTGCCGTTTATTGATTAATTTGCCCACCAACCCGATAGCCAAGCGCCGCAATTGTGACAAATCCTACAATCATGAGAATGTAAAATAAATGTAACAAATAAAATAGAACGTTTAATACACGTGTCCAGTGTATTAAAATATTGTTTAGGTACATATTCTGACCAACGATTTTTACAAGCTTTGATTTGTTTTTGTTTGTTGTTGTATTGTTTGAGTTGCGGACCGTGTCCCAGAACGATGCCATACTATGAGTACTTCGCAGTGTTGCAATGAAATCTGAAATCCTTGCATCGACGAACATATCTTTTGCGCTAGAATAACGTGGTATTCCGTAAAGTATTCGCAAAGGATCTGGACTCTAATGATATTTTCTGCCTGTATATTTATACATAAGTATATTTTAGTGTGTTTTATTCAAAGTTGGCAGAAATTAAATAAAAAGTTACTTCGTCAGAGCATTTCATGAACCGACGTGCAACCATAACACCGAATCACTAATGCTCATCTCTCACGTTCAATATTGATCGATAATGAACAAGACGAAGATCGTGTCCAACGTCCATGTCATACGATTACCGGTTGTTGTTGAGAACATTTTGCTCGAAGTTCTGGGACAAGCCAAATCAGCTTTGACAATTTTAGTGGTGCCGGCACCGGGGATTAAACCCAGGTTAAACGTGCTCGATGAAAGAAAAGCGAGCGCTCTGATCACAAGGATACCACGGCTCTAATTTTCGACATACAAATACTTAAATAAAGAAATGTTTGTACCTAACTCGAGGTAGCTAACAGAACATAACAAGTTAAGTCTCCTTCTTCAAGTTTCACTTTCGTGGAATCTCGCCAAGAATCTACACGTCCAATAGTGCACGTATTTACCTTGAGATGAGTTGGTGTGGAACGAGAACAACTTCTGAGGCGATTACACGCCAACTCAATATAGTTGCGAGACAAAACTTGTCTCCCGTCATGCGATGCACGTTCAGAAGACATGCACTGTTGCTGTAATGTGTTTTTGGTACTAGAAACAATACATCGGTTGCCACGGAAATTTTTAGCTTAAAAACGCCTAGTGACTTATGGGTTTGAATCCCATCAGATTTCGATGGTTTTGCAATATATAGACTTTCTTTGCAAACCTAAGTCCTGCGACTAAAGATTTTGGACTCTAAAACCAGAAATTTTGAGCGCAATGTTTAGGCTTTTAGTTTCAGTTTTAGAACTAGAAACTGGTTAGAAACTTTACGTCAAAGTAAACATATGAAAACGCACACAGAGTTATATACCAAAATTCCACGTGTCCATTACATATTTTTGTAAATGTTTATTTGCTATAATCCCACCGATATTATCTATATTACTCAGAAATTGTACCGACCCAGAATAGTTTTACAAAAAAGTGTGTGTGAGAATATGTTATATGTACTACATACATAACCAGAATAAATATCTAACAAGAAAATATAAGTAGGAAAAATCTGAAGACATTAGAACAAGATATTAGTATTCACAAACAAATTAACAATCATTTGAAAATAATAGCAAAAAGAACTACGTGAGAGCAAAGCTTTCACATGATGGAGTGTCGCGATATAGTCTATAGGAGTGATGATCGATGAACGCTCGTGATCTTATTTACAGTCAATTATATGGAAGAGTGTTGCTTGAAATTCATATAAGAAAAACATAGAAGACCCATTACCTGCTTTGTTAGGCATTACATGTCCGGAAATGTTGAGAAAGTGCGACAGAAATACCTAATGAAAACGAAATGAAACCACATAATAGCGATATTATAATTACCTCAACGTACAAGGGAATGCTTACTCCCATTCACTTGTGCATTAGAGCCGCAAATCGGATGAAAGTTCAACACAAGCCAGATTCGAGATGAAAGTACAAATCTCAATAGAGCTCTGTAGCGGTTTAATAGAAGTTGGCTTATTGCAAGCGAAAGTTTCCCTCTTGTAATTAAGAAAGTGCGACTTCAAATGCAAATGTCCTCCAGCAAGTTCTGATATCGTTCGCTCTTCGATTAAATCGTGATTATATCTGTTTATTGATCTCTAGTAATAACTGTATTTGCTTAACAAAAATGAGAGTGCTGTTTTTAGTTGCATTATGAGCTTGTGAACGCTTCATAACAAATTAGAGCACGAAGCCAATATTTGTGTTCTGTCTTTTTTGTTCTTTTTTATAAAGGATTGGGGTGAAAACGAGCAATGAGTCCAACTTAGTGGCTACTGCAGGCCAGGGATACTTGCAAACAACTGCAATCGAATAGAGTGACCACGAGTCTGTAATAGGCTGCCTGACGACTAAGGACTAAGATGGAATGTCTCGCAGCCCACAATTATACTAACTCTCTGTACCTTCCAAACGGGAATATAACAGTAATTCCACTACTGTTAGGAGGAAGAAATGGGTAAGTGTGGTTCTAACCCATACAACTCCTAGACAGTGAAGTATCTAGTAGTAGTAGAAGTATATGAATATCTACCACCTTTTAATGTCTATCGATAGAAAGCAAAACAAGATATTAGACTGGAAGTCTATACGAGTTTTATTAAATGTCTATGTTTAGTAAGCAAAATGGGCCGTAAATGAAATATTAAAATGGGTTCACGTCTTCAAGAATGCACCAATAAATGTTTGATTTGAAGAATTGCTAAAACTCACCAGCTGTGCAAGGGGATTACCGAACGCCATTTCAAGACTGTACCCTCTCCACTTATGATTATGGTCTCTGTTAGTAGTCTGTGGGATGTGAGTTCAAAACAATCGTATGTATTTTTCTGACGTTCGGGTAGATTAGTGGTTAGCGGACTTGACTGTAATGACACTGACCCTCGCTCCGATCTTTTCGTATAATCGTTACATCGGATATGGGAAGGTAAAGACGAGACAGTGATTTTTTATATGTGCGTACACATACGGCACTATTTTCTTCGCATTGGACAACTGCCGATACTATTCAGAAGTTGAATCGCTGTGATGAAGTCGCCGTGGTCACAATTGGCCAGGAGGACATCATCATCAATTTTCTGCTCTTACTCGGTCCCCAGTCTCCGTACCAGAACGGCGTAGCGCATGTAAGCCAGATTGATATTCAAAAAATAAGTTGGTAGATGCTACTATATTAGAGCTTTCTTTAGATCGTATTGTTTTTATTTAAATCCGGATATAGGAAGATCGGACGAGTGGAGATATCTTCGTGCGAATATGAAAGTCTAATCTTTGTTATAAAACACTGCCATAATTTGTCATGCATATGTTCTTTTCGTGTTATTATCACTAAAAATATGTCAAATTTTATTGACTGATTTCGTTTTATACGATAAATAAATAAAAAAAATGTCTTGTTGTAGTTGGCAATAACTCATACTGCAGTAATTACTCATATGTGCACAAGATCAAGGGGTCATCGCCCGCGTCGCCTGAAACATCGGTGCACTAATGTAACTCTGCGTCATTCAGATGCAGTTTTCAATTTATTCTTAGAAAATAAGAAATAGAACTATGAGTCACGCGTCTTTTGCCAAGGACTTCGCTACGGCTAGTAACCGCATGCAATGGGCGCGACTTATTATTTTTGCGGCGAAATATATTACGACATGCCTCAACGCTGTGCCAAGGCTGGGTCTATGCAATAAAGCGATAAGATTTTAACGCACCATTATAATAAAGTTATCCTCAAATAATAGCTCAAAAAGGAAAGTAACCATGGTTACATGTAAGGCGAGGCCTTTGTTCAGCAGTGGACTTAAATAGACCGATATTGTAGAATGCAATTTCATGATGTAATCATATTATTAATGTATTCGGTTAAAACACTTACCTTCTCATCTTTATTTAGCAGCATATCTTCAGCATTATTAGCAGTTAGAAATGATCCAAGATATTTCACAACACGGCTTTAACATAAGAATCATATTATAATAATAAGGTTTAAAGTATGAAGTTGCCGTTTTAATGGGGTAGCGACTTTGACTTAAAATGAAACCTTGTTTGGACATGGTCCAAGATTCGCTATTTAAACTTTTTTACACAAAAACTATTGCATTCCAAATTAGGATTTTTTTTTATATTCTATTGCCAGACTTACAATTGTTTTTACATTCAGTATTTGAGCTAAACAACCTATAATTTTAGAGTGATTTTCGAATACGAGTTCCGACACGGTTCTTCCACAGAGACAGCTCGCAATATCAAATCTGCGTTTGGAGAAACGACTAACGAACGCACTGTGCGTTTTTGAGTTAATCGCTTTCGTAGTGGAATCTTCGACTCGATCAATAAACCATGAAGAAGACCAGATACTACGGTAAATAACGATGAATTAAAAGTAATGGTGGAAGCCGATACTTATCAAACAACCAAGAGATTAGTGTCATGGTTTGACGTTAGTATATCCACAAAATTGAGTCATTTGCGCCAAATTGGTAAAATAAGAACATTCGAGTAATGCGTGTCTCATAAATTAAGTGATAGAGAAGCACGCGTAGAAGCTTCCCTTGCTTTAATGACTAGATATAGAAATGAAAGAATGTTGGACAGAATTGTGACGTGTGATGAATAAAAAGAATACAATAATCGCAAGCGAAAAACAGAACTACTGAATACAGTTCAAATACGGGAACAATGCGCTAAAGCGAAGCTCACTCGCAGGGAAGTAATGGTAACTGTTTGGTGGTCACTTCATGGTGTCTCTTGTGAAGAATGATGATGGGGAAACTCTCAGAGAAATATCCCCGACTCGTCAATCGTTCTTCGCCATTATTGCTCCATGACAATGCAAGAGCTCCCACTGCTTGACTAACTATTTTAACATTACATAAGTAGCTGTTAGCAACCATATATCATCTTCCGTACTCGCCAGATATACCGATTATAATTTTTCCGCATATCGAATGATTTCCCGCTAAGAAAAAATATGGTTCTCAGGAAGTGATACAAAATTCCTTCATAGTATTTGTAGAATCAGATCACATGACCAAAGTGATATCGGAAAGGCATAAATGATCTTCCCCGGGGATGGCAAAAATGTATAGACTATGAGGGTTATAAATAAATATATTTTTCCTAAGAAAAAAAGGTGTTCCAATTTTCAATATAAAATGGCAAAAATAACTGTCTTCTGTATGTACATTTTAGTCTCTCAACCTTTTTTTGCCTTCGGTGCATGTAGCCTAAAAAAGTTTTTGTTTTTATTTCTAATTCAGCTCGTTCATATTCATATTTTTTTTAATTAGTAGTGCTGGTTTATTTGGGCAGTATTTGAGTTATCTGTTATCAACTAGCATCCTCTCGGTACCCACGTATTTGTAGATCATACAAACTAAAATAATCATTAAAACGAATAAAAAAGTTTTTTGCATTTTGTGCAATACAGCAATTTAGAAATATGCACATGAATTTTTCAGGGGCGGCAAGGTTATGATTGATTAGAAATTTGTAAAAGTAAAATGAAATCGTTCATACAGGTATTTTAATGACATATTATTAACCGTGGTAGAGCCCAGCAGCGGGTTTTGTAGCTGCTCGAATGGGCCGGCTTGACCGGATTGGTACCACGGCCTCGCAGAATACCTGCGTGAAGTAAAGGCATCTTGTGCTTTTGCGTTTCGTTCGGTGAGTGAGGTAACCGGAGGCCCGCTCCCTCTCCCTATCCCCCTCCTCATCCTCCCTCCCATATCCCAAATACCCTTAAAGGCCGGCAACGCACCTGCAGCACCTCTGGTGTTGCAGATTTACGTGGGCGACGGTAATCACTTACCATCAGATGAACCGATTGCTCGTTGGCCGTCTTTCCCATAAAAAAAAATTTAAAAAATATTTTTAAGTAACTTCAAACACAGGACTTTTATACTGCCCTCCTATCCTCATTTCACTCCTTTAGGAATGGATTCTGGTAAAATTCGTTTTTAGCGGATGGCCTACACTCTTAAACCTTGACTTGGAACCTACCTGTATAATTTTAAATTGATCGGGTTGAATGTTCCAGCGATTACGTGATTAGTCAGTATATGGTACTTCGTTTTTAAAAACCTATAGATTTTTCCTTACTCCACCTCAAGAAGAAAGGAACGCAAGGCATCGCTTATTCTAACGATGATAACTGACGACAACGCTGCGTGCAGTAAGACAAAAAGTGTAAATTCCCGCTATGCGAATGGCACGCCGCCCTGGCTAATTAATCTGTTTAAATAATAATGTCGCTTTGAACTCATGAATAATACGCTAACTCCGAGTGCCGTGCTCGAGTTATCGTGAAAGAAACAAGGAAGAAAATTCTCTCGCCTAAAATGCAAGGCTAACCAAGAGGAAATTGCGTCATTACAGATTTTTTAAGAGTTGCTTTAACAAAAAAAAAATATATCACATTTTAATCATTTGCGCCAGTTCAGAGGTACACATCAAATTTCAAGTCTCTATCTTATTTGGAGATATATGTATATAAATAAAATATGAGCTTTTAGTATATTTTTTCGTGGCCAGTTTTGAAAAACTTATTTTACTAAACAGTTAATAATATTTTTTTCTCACATTTTTGTCATCAACCGCTTGAGTTCAGTACACATATGAAATTTCAAGTCTCCGTCAATGTCAATAAAATTGTAGTGCCTGTGTGTGATTTAGAAGTAACTGCATTCTAGCTAATCTTGGAAGCAGCTGAACCGAGTAAGCTCTTTACATCCCTTAAATATTACTATAATATTAAGTTCCTGTTCCTGAAAACAAAACAACTTTAAGATAAGGGCGTAATCTTCGAAACTGCTACTGCTACGACTAATGGCTAATATTTAGTGATGCCTTTTTTATACGACAAAGCAGCCCACGCGGAGGCAAGGACGGGCCATCTCGGGCTTGCACTCACTAAAACCGCATTCCACCTAAACCGTATTTAACCGGCAGGGCTACAGGAACGCTCATGCACATATCTCTACCTCCTGGCAAGGTACAAGTACACTGAAACACGGGCTCTTCCATGTCCGCCAATCAGAGGTCATAGTAGTCAGAAAAGCGAACACTTGGAAGCATTAGGACTCCTGGCCTCCAGCGACGGATTTGGCTCCACCGCTGAGTATACGTTAGCCGCGGAGGGTAGAGAGGGTAGAGGGAGAGAGCGAACGATAATATATCCGGCTTAGCTCCAAATCTTTTTTTACGACACCTACGGGAGGAGGTTCAATGATGAATTTTACGATAAAATAAAATTATTTCCAGAACATTTTATGACATTATTTATGCGTTTTTTAATACTTCGCAAAATAAGACCTATTAGTGAATTCAAAATCAACGCGTACGAAGTCGCGGGTTATTTTTAGTTTTTATTTATCAGTTAATGATAAATAAAAACATATAAATGAAAAGTTCTTTTGGAAAACAAAATTGGATCGTATTGGATTGGATGGAAGAGCAAATAACTCACTTGAAGCCATGGTCAATTTTCAAATCTTCATTCGATATGACTGTTATTACTTCAACAGGTACCTAAACAGTTAACGAGAATTGTTATTGACATTTCGAATCAGTCTCAGCCGTACTCAATCGGGAATTCAAGACACTTTGATAGATGTTGACATTTTTCGAACTGAATACTCGCCATATTTATTTGCGTCAGTGCGATGTCCTCAAGTATTTGGTCAATTGAATATTCAATTATTCTGTAAATCCCTCCTTTTTACGCGACTTAGACTTCATGGAATTCCTCTGCGTTCACACAAAATAAGGATTAAGACCACTTTCTGTAATATTTTTAAATTTCATATATTTTCAATTGAGGTATTATTAAATATTGGGGTAAATATAATAGGGAATTGCGCCGGCATCTCACGGACAGACCTACAATTAAACTTGTTTTTTTTTATAAAATTAAAACGTCTATTAGTACTTACTTCTCATATATATCAAGTACTCCTCTATCATATATATCTCCTCACAATTTCTTGGAGATCCCTATTTGTTTGGTCATAACATTGGCTGGTAGCCCTCGAGGTCCGTAGCAGCCCCACTATACACACCACCACGGTACCTTAAACCGCGGTCTCGTATCTCTTAATCTAAGGATTGCTGCAAGCCCCCTTCTAGTTGTCGAAAGTAAAAATCTTTAAAAGCGACGTGTCAGCGCAAGCAGCGTCGATTTATTTATTTTACTTGCAGGCCTTGTGCTCGAGATTATACTAAGTACCTACCGAACTTAGTATAATCTCGAGCACAAGTATACTACCGAAGGTATTAAGGCCGCCAAGCCAAAAGCGTACCTTTTATCCAGGTGGTTGTTACTTAACGAAGATCCCCACATAACCGGCCTTCAGTGGGCGTATATTTCAAGTGACAAAAAAAATCTATGATGTGCTGCTGCAATGCGTGTTGAGGGGCAATTCACATTTTAGAAATATTTTTTTTTAATATTATTTTTCAGACATCAAGGTTTCCTTCAGGTTTCCAGGTTCAGAGATCCATCAGGTCCTCCCATGGTTTCCTCCAATTTAGTACGCTATATGTACGCAATTAGGTGATATGGTTTATATAATACCATTATACACATACTGATTTATTTATGAACGTGTTGGATGAAATTTGTATCTGCTCCTGGGAATTTAGTGCTCACGTTTAACGAAGGTAGGTTTAATCCTTACTTTGAAGTACAAGATATCATACAAATTGTTAATACGTAAACTTTAAAAGCCGCGGTAGCTTAAGGGATAGGGCACTCACATTAATTTCACAGTAATATTGGTAAATATAACAGAAAACATGTTTTAAGACATGAAGTTTGCCAATCCGCATTGTACTGGCGTAGCCGAGCGAGAAGAGCTCGAAGCGGAAATCTTTCTAAAAATTAAAGATGTTGGAATTAACGTATACATAGGCAGCTCTTTTATACATAAAAAAAAAATAAGAACTGCCTTTAAACCTAAGAACATACACAATATAAAAATGATTGTCGAGTGAGTTTTGTATATTTCCCGTGCAAATGTTTAAATAATCAAATACATTACATGTATTCACTTGGTGGAAAATTATAATATCAAGGAAAGATCCCGCGAGTAACGAAGAAATTTGTCGAGTTAATATTTACACACGTGTGAACATAAACACGTCATCCTTATTTTCCGCTATGTGACTGTAATTCGATATTTGGTCTCATACTTTGAAGTCCCAATTTGAAGGTTAATAGCTTATTTCGTAAATTGTTCGAGCCAAGTAAGAAAATGAAAGCAAACTTATATATGTGTACGTTTGTTTATTTGTTAAGGTAATTTGTTACTACTGCATTAAGTGGTTTAATTTGTTCATTAGTAGAGAACGATGTTTTTTAACATAAAAGTATAACATATTTTTAACATATGGATGGTATAGATATTTTTTTATAATACTACTTTTTTCGAATTAGGTATGCCTGCCTACTGTGTTAAACTTTAAAATTGATTTCCCATCGCAATTCAAGCGCTAACCAAAGGCGTATGGTATTATGTTCAAGCAGTTTTTATGCATAATCTGTTAAAATGATTCGTCAATGACTTTTGTTTTTTAAGTAAACGATGTTCAGACAACAATTACTTGCTTCAGTACTAACATACAAACACTTTCATTCTATATACACAAAATACCACTGTCTTACTCACTTATTCCTGAATCTAAAGAACGACATGGCCTAGAAAGTTGAAATTGATAAACAGGTGCATCTTGAACCTAGACAGAACGAGACATTCCGTCTTAGTACTAATGGGTGACTTTTGCTTCTTAATCGGGGATAAAAGAGTGTGTGGACCGCAGCAACCTCTAACCATCAGGTGGATTTTGTGCCCCTTTGTTACCCATCATCATCATCATCACATTCCATCATCGGTCCACTGCTGAACACAGGCCGCCCCCAAAGATAGCCACAAAGCCTGAGATACCAGTATTCATATGTAACTACCCTTATTTCTAATAAAAAGTCTAAATTGTAGTATTCAGTATCGAAACCCGAGTACAATACATATCCTAGTAATAACTAAACATCGGGCACTTCTACAGGCCGTTCACAGGATGGTACAAAGGATCCGCTTAAATATCATGGGTAGTGGGCGGTGATATGATAAATATCTACATACATGGGTAAATAAGCAAGCATAAATTAAATAAAACATTTAAAAACAACAATAAAACATTCGAACCCGCGACTTTTGCAATGAAGGCAGGGTCACCACCTACAATGTTATAGGGCCGTTTATATTGACCCCTTTGTATTTATTTAAAGTTATCTCACCAAAGATAAAAACAGAAAAAAAACGTGCACTATTGTTGTTATATTTTGTGTTAACAGCTCCGGGGTGGGATCGCTATAGCTACTACCAGTACTTGACTGTACTGTAGACATACATCAATCAAGCCACGAAATTAAATTCCGCTTTTCTCTTTGGCTGTCATATTAAACTGATAATAACGAAGCTTAATTAAGTTTTGGCTCCTACTTTATAGCGAATGCCAATGACTTTGATTTGATTCATTATTGAATGGCTCATTAACTTGTAAAGCAATAACATGTTTTTCATTCGTTTTATAATATTTGTATCTTATACAACGATGTTATAAAAATAAATATGCAATATCAATGTACTTTATAGAGGTCTGGACAGAAGCTTCTTCGAAGAATAAAGTAATTGCTGGCAGACGATTTGCTACTGGGCACCAGTGGGCTAACATGTCGTAAAGACGATGGTTATGTGAGTCGACACGTTATGTGGCGATAGATACTAAGAGGTACTTAACAATATGTTCATTACAGACCCAAATTATCGTTTGATGTTAATAGTAGGTGTTGTGAGGTCGAGGTGGCTGCGTGTAACCCGGTCACTACAACTAGGTCATACTTACCCCAGCGACCCCTACCGCATGCCTCGACACATGTCAATTAAAAGCTTGGTTATTGCATAAAGCGATCAAAACTGTTAAGCGGTTCGTATTTGTTGTAATGTACGTTCAAGCAATTTTAGTCAAGTGTCAAGGGTTATTACAAGTGAATTGTCATTTATTCGACACTCAGATGTCTTGAATAATAAGATGTCTTTTCTAGGTTGTCTGTCTAGGAGTCTACCACCCTATTACCTAATTCTGACGCTAATCCTCAGTGCAACTACTGTTGTCTTCTGGTTTTACAGGTATTAAGAGCCATTATTCCTCAGGGGTGACAACGCATCAGTAAGCTTCTTCTGATTGAAGTTGTTTGCATGTCCATGGACTGCAATACCCACATACGATCAGATGGACTGTTAGCTCGGTTGTCACCCAATCGCCACGTAGTAGTCACGTATTTTTATCAATAAATTAAATAAAAATTAAGAAAAGCTTTAAAATGTTATTATAATTTTAACGAATATATGGAATAGACCTACAGAGGAAGGGTCAGATACAGTTTTGAAGAAACTTCCAAAGTAGCAAACCCATTAAGTTCTCAGTAAAACACAGAACAAAATGCAATTACGGAACTCACGTACTAGTTAAATAACATTTATATGTATAGGTATATCTCACTTATTTTTATTCGATAAATAATGAAACCGATCAAAGAAATCACTGAAATGAGTTTGCAAACAAAGAAGCCAATGAAAATATTTTCACTCGCTTGTTTACTTTGATAGATATTTTTTATTTTGCTCGTATTTGCTTTTACTGATGTGTAAAAGGAATTCAACAATAGGATCGCGATCAAAAAATATGCTTCAGGATCTATACTTTGAATAAAAATTTATATATTCTATAAATAATTAAACACATTTTTTTCGTATTGACACATCAACAAAAAAAACACACATTTCAAATCTATGTTCCCGTAGGTGTTACAGAATTTGACTCGGAGATAACAAGAAAATGTTGCGGCTTCCATGAAGTGACATTTATACGTGGCAGCGCCAAGCGGCGACTTTTACTACTGCTCGTATGGGCCGGCTCGTCTCGGTTGGTACCACGGCCTGGCAGAATACTGGCATGAATTAGAGGAATTTTGGGCTTCTGCGTTTCGTTCTGTGATTGAGGTAACCGGAGGCCCGCTCCCCCTCCCCATCCCCCTCCTCATCCTCCATCCCATCTCCCAAATATCCTTAAAGGCCGGCAACGTATCTCCAGCATCTCGAGTGTTGCAAATGTTCATGGGCGACGGTAATCACTTACCATCAGGTGAACCGATTGCTCGTTCGCCGCCTTTCCCATAAACATAAAAAAAAGTGTCCGACCTATATTTAAAGCCGTTCAGCGAAATGTCTGTAATCACCAATCCGACTACCAGACGGTGCAATTACCGCTCGTACCTTCCTTCTTGGGAGAATTATACGACAAGCAGTAGGTTATTTAAAAAAAAAAGAATATAACATCACTAATATTCCTATTGCCCACTCCAACTCAGCCAAATGGCGGACTGGAACCTGCGTTACATTTAACAGTCTGTTCCCTACCCCATTAAGCTGATGCAGCTTGTAAACAAATATGATATGATAATGTATGTCATAGTATTAGCATTATATTAGTTTAGAACATAATGTACGGTAATAATGTAAGGTATATATAACTTAATGCTTCTGTGTAAAATTAGAAAAGATAGTACGAGTTTTACGAGTACCTATACACAGATTCTAAGGAATTTACACCATAAAGAGATACAAAGTAATTTATAATTATTATACTTCATAGTTGTACGGTCATAAGCATATCCGACGCCGGAAGTTTTAGTTTTGTTGGCTGAGAGACGTACAGTAGAACATCATTTAAGGATGAATCTGAGTTTTTAAGTAAGGTGCATTAATAATTTATTCATTTATACTTGCGATAGTTGTCACTTGGTGAAACTCCATCATATTGCCAATTATTATCATTTCTAGTACTAGTTTAACAACACATATTTTTTTATATAAGTAACCGACCGGTTTCGCCATCTTTAGTCTATTCAAATTGAAACATTGAATAAACTAATGATTTTGTGTATTTACGCGAACATTACATATTTGAAAGCACTCGAAACGTCGGGAATATAAAAACTAGATTAAACGCGATAAAATCCGTAAATAATAGTATAATTTAAAAAAATTAATAAACTAACACATAAAATGAACAATTTGAATACCCGGAAGATGCCATAGGCGAAACCGGTCGGTTACTTATATAAAATAATAAGATGTGCTGTGAAACTAGTACAAGAAATAATAATTATTATCAATAATATTTTATTACTTGACGATTTCTATCACGACTTTCATTTTCTAGTTCCAACACACACACACGGCCCAATCCTGTTTTCTGACTGAAATCCTAAATTGGAGCTTTGTATATGTCATACAAGAAGGCATGTTTACGCTGAATATTGCTAAATTATTGGAATGTGAAGCCAGATAATCTTTGCCTGACTTTTGCTTGTGTTCTTTAATACTTCTGAGAAGAGCAGCGTGATAATGTCCTCCGGCAGGAGTTCCGAAAACTGTCGGCTGTTGTTAGATGTACAGTAGATGCACTTGTGGGACAAGTAAACACGCAAACACAGATGAACTCACTTGTAGTCTCACTTTACCTTTTCGTATTCCAAGGGACACTTATGCGACAAGATCGAAGTTGTGCCCAGGATCCATGGCTCAAAATGCATCGTATTGAGGATGTAGAAGTGTAAGAAAGGAACACCTAGTTTTGGTTTTAGGGGAACGCTTGGTTCCTCTTGTTTAATTTATAAATAAAATAATACATGCTCTTATCTTTATTATTCTTCGTCCAATTTCCCTACGCATTTTGTTTAAAATTAATTCTGGTGTGAAGACAAACAATTGATATGGGGGGTGTCAATTATATCAAACCCCTTCCATCCCTCCCGGGTATTGTACGAATAGATCTCCCCTATGGCAGAAGTCTTTTATCTTAGGTTAATTGTCGTAAATTGTTCGTTTAAACCTTTCCTAAAATAGCTTGTATAAAATAATGTTTACTTAAATACTCAATTTTTAACAGCTGCGCAAAGTTAGCCCGTCTTGCATTCTATATTAGTGTTAAAAGAGCGTGGGACATAAAAGCGCTACACTGAATTGATTCTTGCGCGTCGCGTCATTGAGGAGAGGCTTGTAAGACCAGCCCTGTTCAGCCAATCAAGCGTGGACAGGGTCAACTTTAGTGCGCCCTTTAATACTACCGACTTAATTAATCATTGTTCTATTAACAGCGACTACGCTGCGACTCGTGCAAGTGAACTCTGTTGACAATGAGAACGAGCCATAGTGTATTCATGCCTGAATATTTTTTATTATAACCGTTGCTAAATTAATTTATGAAAGTGTCTTATTTTTTGAGAAATATATTCTATGTATTTTTTTTTGTCTGTAATACCAAAACCTGTCTCAGCTTGATTACACCCACGATCCCCTCTTCTGCTCTTGTATTTGTAAAATCTTATACTAAGTTTAATCTCACTATAGTTAACATGTCTCGCAAATTATCTAATCGACTTAGTCATAATATAGTGGTCTAGATATGAATGATAGAAATGTAAACCGACTCTACGTATAAACCTAGGATATCGTTCTGCTGCATCTGAAATAGAGTTCGTGCATCTCCGCTTGCATTCGTAATAGACCGTACGTCTTTTTCAGTCCTCCGCAACACAAACAAAAAGGTCAGAAGCCGACGACCTAGTTCTCGAGCCGCGAATACAAAGGTCACCCAGACATCGGCCCGGGAAACGCATGATAACGTTGGCAAGGCTGCGCGCAGCACGCGAACGTTAGCTCCGACGTTACGCAATAATATTCGGTTCCACGGACTTCGGACACGCGAACCGTTACCGAGAATGAACCGATATTCGAAACAACCAAGAAAATTTATTTCAAATTAGTGAGGAATTTCGTTCGTTCAAAACTACTGGGCGTTAAATCCAATGTGAAAGTTTTGATTATCTGTGAGTTGGAAGGTTGCGATAAACGACTTGAATATTTTTGCTCTCTAACAAGGTTATTGTTTATTTTTAAATTAAAATGTGAAATTTCGTTTTTGAGTTACGTTGACAAATAATGATGAAAATTGTGTATGTAAACACTTATGTTTATAAAAGTTAAAGCAATAATCAAAATCAACTGAAAATAAAAAGTCGCAGAATGGTTCACAAATCATACACACACTACATTAAATCCCCCATGATGTCACGGTATATGGTGTATTAGCACCATATCACCTACTCGTATGTATGCTACCTAGTATCGCCGTAAGTTCTGTTACACATTAAAATGCATATCGTTTTTTAAAGAAACTGTGTAATAATAATAAGATTTATGTCAAAATTATTTTATTTAAAGTGGCAGTCTTTGGCTTTCATAGCGACCTTTAATCTCTCTAGCCACGAATCTATTGATTTACACACTATCTCCATGGGGAATTTAGCCACTGCTAGCTTTAAAGACTTCTTCTAAGAGTAACATTTTGACTAAAATGTGAAAAGGCGATAAATTTATTGAAATTTCTTATGTAATAAAAGTATTCTAAAATAAATTCAAAAAAATTACTTTTTAAACTGTAACATTATTTATGGTCAGACAAGTTATATATTCTGTTCCATTACTTCCAAGTGTCAATGGATAAATAATAAACTTTAGAGAGAGAAATATCGACACTTGTGTCTGCTATGTGGTCGTGGTGCAAGAATCCGCCACTCTATTTGTTTTCATTTTGAAACTCTCATGGCAATCTACATGACTTAGCCTGGCGAGTATCACCAAGATGCTTCGCGAGTGCTTTTATATGTAATGCATCTATTTTGATAAAATAACACCTTAGAATGAAATGTTCCTTAAGTTTTCCTTAATAGATTGTTGATTTCACTTATAAATATGTGTATTATGCATACATTAAAACCTATCTCAATATGCGATTACGACGAATGTTTTCTTGCGGCGTATATGAATCACGTCGCTTATGCAACTTCGCATAATCACACTTATTTAAATACATTTACGGCGCGAAGACGAGTGCAGTGATTGTCATTTACGATCGGCCTCAATAATTTGATTTACAAGCGGCTGCAATCGCACACAATATGATCAGGCGGCCAAGTGTCACACGAAAGAAAGTAACAGCGAGACAAGTGTCCGAGCAATTCGAGTGAGCTGGGTCATACAAGTTAAATGACGCAACGATAAAAATCTCAGTTGCAATTGAGTAAAGAATATCGTTTACGTACTTGACACACTCTGTACCTACTCGTTTAGGAGGCTTTCTAACATTAAATGCAACACCACTCGCAGTGAAAGATCATCGCCATGATCTGTTTGTAAATGATCTACTGTTGGACATATGCCTTTCTCTTTTAGGATTAAGTTGCCGTAATAGCCACGTGGATTGACAGTCGCAGTGTTGATACTGTCAATATCTTGCACCATGGTCGCTGCAGTCCATCGCCGGTGTTACAATTTTTTATTTTTTTACAACATTCGAGTGAAAACCGAGTCCACCAAAATAGTCCACCTCAGTAGCTTCTCCGCAGTCCATGGACACTACACCTTCAAACAAATTCAATCGTATAAGGTTACAGATGCGTCGTTACCCCCGAGGGCTAATATGGAATACCTCACAGCCTATAATTATACTGGTTCTCTATACGCTTCAAAGCAGCCAGTTTCAACCAAGAGTGGTTGCACTGTTGTTAGGTGTCAGAAATGGGTATTAACTTGTTATGTACCCAGACGACTCCTAGGCAGAGAACAGTAACAGTATGGTCTATATCGAGCATATGTCTATATATATGGAAATATATCATGGGAATCTTACTTACGTGCTATACACGAAGTAAACAGTGTTAATGGTAATCGAACTTAATTGATCCATCGAGCTCCCAAACCGACCGAGCGAAGGGCTCGATTGCACAGTAGATTTTATTAATGACAGTGAAGTTTTCAGAAGTAATACCTGGGTTGGTGATAGCAAACCCGACACCTCGCACCTTAGACGCGTAGCTACCGGTCATCGGTATGAGTAAATTTGATTTGTCATTTTTGACATAGTTGAACTGCCATCTGTGTTATTAGAGCACTATATTTCTGGCCCACTTTTACGAGACCCACGACATAAGAGAGGGAGACGAATTTTCTCAACAAGCCACCACACGCATCCGACACAAAAAACTAAAGCACAACAATTAATAATTAATCATTAGCAGGGACTTTAAACAACGTACGTCGTACATTGCTCATTCGTCGTATGCAAAATTCCAGAGCCTGTTTACGATCTCTGCAGGGCGGAGACCTGTTCTCCCAATAAAACCACTCAAAGTATAGTCACTGCGCTATTCTACAGGCGGCTAGCAAAAATAACACACGCTAAATTTTCTTTATGTTTATGAACATGCTCTCTTACAATAAACTTTATTAATGATAGGAAGAAAAAAAACTCTCGCAACTGTGTACCCAATACTGGGATAGTCAGTGACATTTATTTTAGTCGTTTCAGTCAACTTTTCACCAGTGTTTATTTGGGGCAACGTGTCAGGTGGTGAGCCTGTCGCCGTTTAAGTCCAAGCCAACGATTAAAATCGTACATGTTTCAAAAAACTTATAGGTACGAGCCCTCCTCATAGGGCATCGAACTCGAGCCTCTTGATTCGGAGGCAGATCCTCTAACCTCTCGACTATCAATATTATTAGAAACTTACATTTACTCCGTATACCATATTATAAAAAAGACATCTAAAAAATATTACGTTTTAGTTTAGACAAGAACAATACAATTAATATATGGCGTCCACATTTTGCTACACATTCTTTAAGAATACAGCAGGCACAAAATAGGTTTGTGAGACGTTGGGCTTGCTTGAATGTTAAATTAAAACTTATTTTTTTGAAAAACAAGTTAACAAGGCATAAAGCGGTATTCTAGTGGCCGGGGCGCTCGCTTTAGTTTCATAAAGCGCGAGTGACCAGGGTTTGAACCCTGTTGCTGGAACCACTAAAATTGTGAAAAGCAATTTGAAGTGCTGCATTTACCACGTGCTTCCCCAAACCACACTAGAGTACCAGAGCACTAGTAACGGAATATCAGAGATGGTTCTCCTTCGGGAGGCCTTTGCTCAGCATTGGGCATTTACAGGCTGCTAATTTACTTTACAATTACATTGTACATGGCTCTTGAGTAGGGTCAAATAATATCTAAAAAGTTAGTAGAAAACATTTTCGAAAAAGAGTATTGAAGGTAAATTGGAGCGATTTTAAGTTCTCTATAATACATACAGATGATTGCAATTATCTCCTTTGTAACTAGACATTTTAAAAACGTTTCCTACTAACTATTTAGACCTTCGTATCCTGTTTGTGTCGTACACAGTTTAGTTTTGAGATGAATACATCTCGAAGATTTAGGACTTGAAAGTTTGTGTGTAAAGCTGTAGTGTCATAAACACTGTGAAGTCATTTACATAACACTTGTAGTGGATCAACCTATTCATTACTTATCCCTGAGTAAATGCCGTCAGGCAATCAGAAATAGGTGATGTTATTGGTTCGTGCGTTTAGCGTGATCGCAAGAAGAAAAATATAATAAGCTTTTGTTTCAACAATTGATGGTAACTTGAAAGAGTTGGTTCCAAAACAAATTATGAATGATTATTTTTTCTACATGTTTAGGCACTAACATGAAACATATCAAAGTCAAGTCTGTATGTAAGTAGATATTTCGTATACGATTTACCATTTATGAAAATAATCTTAATAAATAAACTGGGGTTTGACACCATAACTTCGCAATAAAATGTAAATATAAAAAAGCTCTCACAACCTAATATCTAGTTCTGGGGTGATCAGAAGTGTCAACAGTTATTTCAGATTATTTGAATTAATTTGTATTAACATGACAGGTGGTATGCGTGACGTCATCTTAGTGTTCAGGCCAACGATACAAATCGAAAGTAAGTTTCGAAAAAGCTGTTGGTCCTAGCCCTTCACTTCACTGGATTGAAGTCAAGCCTCTTGATTCGAAGGCTAATACAGCAACCACTCGGCTAGTATGGCTTTTAAAATACAATAAATTCTTTGTTTCGAATTTAAATCGCAATTCGGTCTCTAGTTTGAATTAAAATCGCAAACAGTCTTTTTTCCAGTATAGTAAACCTACAAAATCGTGCCTGAACCGACTAGATAATGAATACAGATAACCGGTACGTGAGCGAATAGCTAATTAATCACACCTAAGTCCAAAGGTGTTAACTAAAGCGCGCCATGTACATGCTCACTTGACCACTAATGTTGTACGGGTGTGGGACTCTACTTACTCTTTATTATTATATATTCGATGAAGTTAGTGCTGTTAGCCGTTTTGACTTTTACAGCTTTGTCGCTTTCGACGCTTGCGTCCTTAAGGGCTCAAGCCCGCAAACGTTTTTCTAGTAGTTCTACCCTGTTCTTTTTTTGTTAGATAAATTGTCTATGTTCGCGCCTCGTCTCCGACGTTCGAGTTATGTCGATCTCTTTGGGTGGTGAGTACCGCCGAGTAACGGCTTGACGTTCTGTGTGTTAGAGTCTCTCTACAGTAATCTTATTCGCTAGGCCACAAAATAAATCACAAAAATTCCCTGTGAAGTTATTCCTCCATAAAATCATACCCGTATTATTTTTCACTACCGTAATATCTTGTCTAGTCTAATCTTGGATAGCATGTGAAATTTTTGAAACGAAAGAACGAACACACGTCACACAATATAATACAAAGAAACCCAAAATTTATATATTGCGTGTTGACTCCAGTTGGAATTGGTATCCGGGAGCAAACAACTGAACAGTCAGGTTGATAACTGCTGTGAGAGGTTGTCATATTTTTTTGCAGTTATTATAATTTAGTAATGAGCTAAGTAGGTCATCATGGCTGATCTCGAGCAACTCGAAGTTTTCTGCTTACTAACCAACGATAATATCGGTGCAGGATCTTTATACTTATATGACTCAATAGTGTATACATACATGCCACTCACTCGACGTTCAATTCCCATATACGAAGTAACTCGAGTAATTTAATTACATCTGAGAATTAGTGATTCGAATATAGTCTTAGCAAAAAGGTAAATACACAAAAACTCCCTATCCTAAAATACCTGAAAAATATCAACTTGGCTTGAATTCAAACCCTACCTCCAATACTCTTCATGTGGTGAAGGCGTAACACAATCTGCGTAAGGCGACTAAAAGAAATCCTTGTAAAATTTCGTGACTTCCGAAGAAATGATGGAATACCCATCTCAAAAAATACCTTAACAGAAATACATAAACCCTAGTCTGATAGCAGCTTCGTAGGTAGTACTTGATAAGCGGGTCGTTTAGGGTAAATCCTTATGATTGGAAAGGCATATCTCAAGCTGTGGACTGTTTACAGGCTAATAAAGAAAAAGATGATATCTCTTACTCAATAAGCAATCTTATCACTTACCTATCATTTACCGGGGTCAACCCGGCATTCCTCGTAGCAGCCGTTAGGTTCTCCACTTTTCACAATGCACTCGACCTTATTTAAATCTATACTTACGCTATTTATTGCAATTGGCAGTTGAATTTACTTATTTTACAACAGCATTAACGATGCTTAATATAATTTACTTGTATAATTACACTTGCGCGATTACTTGGTATTGGATAGATTTCGTTGTTAGATCTGAAACAATGAAATTACTATGATTACAATGTGAAATCGTCTTGTGGTGAATGGTTAATGTAATCAACCATACTATTTCGTCTTGCAGGTTTCGTAAAATGCTATTAAGATTAATACCAGAAAAATGTGGTATCTCTAGACAGACAAAAGAAGAATAATTTGTTTTCCTAAGTACAGGAACGCCTGTAGACGGCGTGTATTGATATACAGGTGAATAGACGATCGCAGTATGATACCGACAGTTACGTAACCATTCACAATTTGGAAAATATAATCAGTAATGGAATGCATACAGGCAATTGATGATGATAAAAAAAAGTTATATACGAGTACATAAAACAGAAAGAAAGAAAAGATAAAATAATTCATTTGCAACCATAATACATACATACATATCCCCGTTATATTTAACTGTCTATGATTGTAGAAATTTTTAAATTACATATCAATTTATGATCCTCACACTAGGCGAGCCTGTGTCGTGAAGACCAAATTACGACTTACGTACTAAACATTTTACTGACACTTCATACTTATTTAATTAAACCTAATTATGGTTTATGCCCAGGTAATAAAGTATAGTAAGAATAATGAAGCCGCGATACTTGGTCTAATATTTTAATAAAAAATACTAACTTAACTTAATTTATATGTAAATAATGAATATAACACATAAATGAATAATGTCTTACAAACAAACAATGTCGGCCAAAAATCCAACAAAAAATAACATAATAGATACACCCAAAAAACAAAATGAAGTTATACATAAAATAACACATTATTACACAAAGAATACTTAATTAAAGTTGCGTTAATGGTTCGCAATGAATGTCAATTGTACATTATTTTTGGATTTTAATAATATTTTCCGGGGCATCATAACTAGTAACCGCTAACCATAAATGTATTACTCTTGTAGCCCCATTCAATATTTAGAAGGATGAATGATTATATACAAATTATTCTTCTATATCAGCAAGTATAAGTTTACTACTATTCACAGGTTTTTCCATAAATTTTCAATATGCTGACATGGCTTGTTTGGAAGATTTTCTCATACTCACTGTGTACAAAGACAGGTTAGATATTTAATATTCAATCAAGTAGTGACATAGGTAATCTTTATGCACTATTAAATTATTGCACACAGACTATAGATACCCCTTTTTTTACATACATGAAAGGGAACATTACACATATTATACTGTCAACTGTTTTGACTTTTGACATTGATATTTATTTTTATTGAAATTGACATGTTGTTTTTTTATATTTCATTACGATACGATACATGATAATCAAAGTATAAACAAAAAGAAAAAGACAGAAATATCTCTTGTATGACATACATTGTAAAGTTAAATCTTATTGTGTAATATATAATAGGTACTCTATACATATTAATCAAAGTTCAAACAAATTTTAAAGTTTTAAGCAACATCGAAGAAAACTGGCCGTGTGGTATCAGTGTAAGAATCTGCCATTCCTTTTCTTTCCGTGGGTATCGTAAAAGGCGACTAATAAACCCATGAAAATAGCAATGGCAACCAACAGATGGCGGGATAACTATTTCAAAAATTACAAGGTCAAAAATTAAGTAGAACGATGACGGGCAGCAGCGTCTAAGGTACGAGGTGTCTGTTACTACGATTGTCACACCGCTTGACGAGCGTGGTGATATGGCAAATCGTCCTTATGGGAGAGGCATATGTATGGTGGTCTATTTACAGGCTGTTAAGATAAGATAATGAAGTTAAAATTAAAAGTTAAACAATGAAGGATAAAGGTTTTGCAGTCGAACACCTTAGAGAGTAGAAGAGGAGAAACAGAGGGAAACACCCTTGCGTTTCCTCTCCCTCTCCCTCTCCCTCTTGCTAAGGCGCCCGGGACATATCCTGTATCCGAAGTAGGCTCGTAAAGCCCGGCAAAGACAGGCCGGCCAGTCGTGGGAGACAAAGCTACGACTACTAAACCTATGGACTATGGATACCTAGGCTACCGGGGGACAATTATGTTTCGTTTTACTCCATTTTGATGTCTTTATTAAGATTACTAACCAACACAGTATGCATAATTGACAGAATAATGTATAATTTCACGCTTTTTTCGTGTAATTACGAGCAAAACGTTCCACACGACTGCAAAGATCATGCCGAACCCCGAAAAGCCTCTAATAAAATCCAGCAAAACACAAACATAAGAAGTTTTTTATGTTTATTTATACGAATATGTAGATGACATAATACTATTTCGATTTATTATTGTTTTCACTTCAGGATTTACTTTTACCTTGACTTATGGTTATTATAACACCAACTTGTAACAAACATGCTATCATCGTTCTTTTCTGATAAATGACTATTTGACATGTTACATAGACTTGGTTTTCCGTGATTAGTACCTGGATACACGAGCTTGTCTAGGCTTTTTATGGTTTGAATAAAGAAGTACCGAGTCACTTTAAGTTTAGAAAACGGTATATTACAGTGTAAGAATGATATTTAAAACTAGGCGCTTCACTCTAAATATCCAGTATACCTCAATATTCTAGGAGATGTCGTGTTTATTAATAATTTTTCTTTTATTTGTGTGAAAATAAATTTCTTGAAGATGACACCTAATTAGATTATCTAGTAATGTCAGACATTATGTAAATACACATCGTTGGAGTCACTTCCGAAAAACTTATTATATATATACATACAAGAACTATTCGTTTCGAGTATATGTTTAGACTTTTATATACTTGTCGAATGTGTTTTGAGTTCCTTCTACTCGTATATGCCATATTCATCTTTTACACGATATGAACGAATCAAATATTCTAGGTTTTGAATCTAAACCTCTAGACACAGAAATACCTAAGGATTATTTTTAAAATATACAAAATAATTAACACAAAAATCTGAATACAGACAATCGTTTTCTCTTAATGAAAATTTGCTTTCGGAAATTTTAATGTTTGTTTTCAGAAATTGTTGAAAATTTTACAATGAAGTAACTAATTAAATATTCTGGTGCTTATTTTAGTCTTACTATAAAACCATTAATGTGGAAATAATTTGCTTATAAATGTACTTATGCAAAAGTGTTTGCGAATATTCCCTGTAATGGCTAGAAAAAGAATTATAAGAATAGTAAATATGAAAAACAAAAGTTTCCACAGTCAATGTACTCATATCGTCTGCACCAGTTTCGAAGAATCGTTGTACAAATAAAAACGAACTATTTGTACCCTTGCCCTTGGGTAAGAAATATACGACATAATAAACCGAATGCGCCTGCACTGGACGCAATCTCTTTGAGCGTAATGTGAATGAAGTTTGACTCTAAAACCTAAGAGCTAAAACTTAAAATCGTCTGCCATGTCTGTACAGCCGTTGCAATGAGTTAGCTAGACTGTTTGAATGTCAAACCAATGATCGACAGCGGCTGCTGCAGCAGTGCAATAAAAAAATAATTTATTCACGTCTGAGTAAATAAGATGATGGGTACGCGAATTGAAAATTTGGACTCCGTTTAGCGGCGGATGCCGAAACGCTGGGGAGTGACTCGTTGGCCATTCTCACGATTTGAGAATCGCTCAGAATATCACTTTGATGCATAACTTCTGGATGTTTGCATTTATTTACTGTCTTTAATTTAAAACTTCAAATTGCGCTGCTATGATAAATATAGGGAAATTGATTGGGATTTAAAATTATACTTAATCTGTGAATACCCCCAGTCAGTGCTGATAAAACAGTTTAAAATACAAGGTTTATGCATATTCGGTCCTTTGGACTGACGTTGCCTTTATCCCCACCCACATGGGGCGACATTAGGAGATGATGATTGTCTTATGGCGCTAGCCAAGCAACACTGCAATTAATAATGAATAATAAATTTATTGGACATAAACATGTGACAATTTATGTTCAATGAATCCATAGGCCCCTGAACTAGTGAAAACTGTGTTTCAGGAGCCAGTGGCTTCCCCCATATGATTAAGCTATATATTTATGTCTTTAATAAATAAACATTGATATAAAGTTAATTCACTAATAAGAAAAAAAAGTAACGTAAAAATATTAATATTAGCATATTGGTGTTTGCATATTTCTTAGTATGTGTGAGTATAAGTTTTACGATGTGTTGAGGAACGCAATGGACCGAGAAGATGGCGTAACTGCATTTGTGCCAGAACAACTCCCATCAACCATGATTATCAGTCATGATGGACACGACCAAGAAGAAGTGTGTGTATATGTGTTTGTCCACGTTGCGCACGTTGTATAGTAATCAGGTGAGATTTTGTTGCAGAACCCCATGCACAAATACAGTACCTAATAAGGCACTCACCAAGGGCTTTATAAGTTTGGATTATCAATTTGACACCTGCAACTGTTCTAAGAGTCTTAAAAATGTACATTAGTTTTCTTAGTCTTAAAGACAATGACGTGGTATGTATTCTCCAATTCGGGTTAACATTTGTATGTACCCCAAGGTACTTAATAGAGTCCACACGGGACAATGTTGAACAATCACATTGAGTGGGTGGATTGCTACGATTACAAGGGAAAGTGTGAATTCTAATAGCAAAGTTTTTGGCAGGTGCTCCTGCTGTAGTCTTACTAAAGCATATGTACCTGGTTTTGCTAGTATTAAGAGTTAAGAGGCTGTCTTCTAATATTGCGTCACTACAGAAAGACAATCTTCAGACAGCATTGAAACTTTTTGCCAAGTCTTTTCACGAAGGAGTAATCAATTTATGACAATACCGACATTGGGGTTTATTTATATGACATTTCATTCTAGTCCTGTGACTCACACTGGATGGAGCAATAATTTGAACAATCTTCAAACTAAAGCAGTGTTCTATGCAGTCGTCAATTAGATAGAATATAAAGATAGAAATTTCGTATGTAATCTATTGTGTTTTGTCCGTTTTATCGTCAATTTTAACTTCATTGCTACTAAATCATAAAACAAGTTAATAAAATAACATCTCATAAATCTTTTTTTCTCAGTGTGTCTTAAAAAAACAGAAGCAGAACATTAAATTCCGGTACGCCCATAATCACGCAATACTTTAACACGCATCCGCGACTTTAGAAGTGCAAATGTGATTTTAAAAATAAATTAACATTCAACAGTACTAATTCTCACGAAATTAAGTTAGAAGCCTATACCAAAGCAGAAATAGTGCAAGAAGTTTTTATGTTTAATGTTAATAACTATTAACAATGTGTTTCATGTCCGGTTGCGTCAAATATTATAAAGGTCGACCATCGAGACGCAAATCTGGCGAGACATTGAACTATGGAACGCTGCCGGAAGCGGAGGCCGATGACTGATGTACGCTACTACGAGTATATTGATACAGGGCTGCGTTTTAATCATAAAATCTTTTTTGCAAACAATATGACATGAAATAAATGTCTTCAGACACATACTTGTACTGAATAATAATAAAACATATCAGTGCGTACTATTTATCTAGTCTAAACGATCAATTAAAAACATTTTTATTCAGGGTGGCCGCTTTTATTATGTCCGATCACGAATCTATGGATTTATGCACTGCCTCCACGGGGAATTTAGTCTCTGCTAGCTCAAAAGATTTCTTGACAGACTCAATGACGAAGTACTTTTTTAAGAATGCTATGTCCTCTTACTGACCATAATTTGTAATCCAACGGATCCAAGTTCCACGCTGAACCCCAGAAGAGTTCAGCGTCTGGACGAGGGCAAGTCTTCAGCTCTTGGACGTCTAAAATGTTGTTCCCGAGCCAGGTTTGAGTTGTTGTGACCCAAGAATGTACTTTGATAATATTTTGACCGAAGTCTTTACTCCTTTCAAACAAAAATTCAGCTTCGTGATTACGCTAGGGACGCTCTCCACCAAAACAATAATGAATGCAGATTGATAACCACGTTGAAAATTTCCAATAAGCCGTGAAACTTCCTTATGCTGTGAACATACACTTTGTCATTTTACTTGCGAAAATTTACTATATTTATCTGTAAAGAGCACATTTCTGTGTCTTCCAACGTATATACAGTACAGTACAGTACAGCAGCGTATCAGGCCAGCAAGTATTTTGATAGATCCACTCTCTTCAGCTGCAGTGAATAATTTAGAGCATGTCTAAAAGTTTCTTCTATAATTAACGAATTCCAAATTTTAATTAAGAAAATAATAAAAAGTACTGTTTAATTTGTAAAATTATTTATGACCAGACTTACTTGTCTATATACTATACCGATGGAGCAAAAAACATATGGATATTCATAGCACTTATCCTTGAATTCATATCATGTTGGGTTAGGCAGAGATTACGGTTTCCCGAACAGACTTTTTTTATCATACTAAAAGCCGTGGCAGCCTTGTATTTAGGGCGCTCACTTTATTTTTATACTGCGCGAGAGACCTGGGTGAATACTAAAATAAATAATGGCAATTATAAGTGGTGAGTTTACCACGTGTAGTTGGAAAAAATCGTGACGAAACCTGTATATCTAAGTAATAATAAGTCAGTCAGCCTCTTTTAAATGATGAGATAAGGCCAGTAAGATTTAGAGGCTTTTTACTATACTTTTTTAACATGATGATGATAATCTTCTCCTAGGCGATATTAACAACAGCATTAACTTCCAAATACTATCTGCAGTTGACATATGCGCAGGACAGTTTATAATGCCACCTCCCCATATCTGATGCATCGCTTATGTGATAGAATCAATGGAAGGCTCAGATGCAGTCGCTGAGGTACGGAACACAACACAGCGGCTGCAGACACTGAGTGCCTCCATGTTTGGGCGTGTTGCGGTACTATAATATCTCCTGCGCAGTTAACAAGTGCTGATTGTAAACCGAAGTTGACGGCCTATTGGTCTATTAAATTATAATATTTATTAATTAATTGATTTAATTATAATGGTCTTTTAAGAAAAAGTCGCTATTGAGGCAATAAACAGAAATAATGTTATATACATATTTATATAAAACCTTAAAATGCTTAACTTAAATCAAATTTGAAATGAAACTATTATTTATGGATTTTATCGCGTTTAATTTTGTTTTTATATTCCGATTTTATTTTTGTTTCGATTGCTTTACAGCAGACTTTCACGGGGGGACTGCGGTGTTAGACGTCCAGATGTCATAGTTAACTCGGGCTACCTTAAGCTTTTATTTATGAATTTTTTTTTATACACTGATGCTCTAGAAAGTCTGCAAGTGTTCGCGTAATTACAAGAAATCTTTAAATCAAATTAGTCACATACATCTATACAATATACAGCTTTGTACTTTGCAAGTTAAAATTCAATTAAACAAGCAGAAATTAATAAATTTATCAGCAACGACCGATTAAGACCTCGTGACCTCATTATAATACTTTCTGTGCCGGCGCCGTAACGAAAACAAGGACCGGCGTCTATAAATTACTGCACGGTTTTATACAGCCAATAAATCCATTTTTAAATAGGTCGTACGTTTTTTGCCGAGCGGATCTCGGAAACGCGAAACAATCGGCGAGTTTCGCAAGCCGATGTCGCTTCGAATTAAGACGTGGACGTTCGACGGAATCCCGATTACTTGAACAAAAAGGCAGCGCGTATTTAGTAACACCTTTTGATTTTGAAAATGTAAGAGGCTTTTTGAAGCAGAAGACTTGCGAAAGCATTTTATTACATAATTGAGTAGCTTTCGCTGTTTTTGTATTATTTTTGGGTTTAACAAAAGCTAAGTTTGTTTAATGTTTTGCTCGATCATCTGCTGATGCTTTTTTACCATTTTTATCAAAATATTTATGCTTGTGGTGACGACGTAAGATAACATCCAACAAATGATGATATAACCACCTAAACTATGCCAGAATTAAATTATCTAGGCAAGATGTTTCCAAACTTTTTGGTTCAAGCCACAAGCAGGTTTACAAAGCAGGCTGGGCCACTAATAGTTAACTAATATCTGTCTAAAATTTTTAAGGTACCTTTGTTAATTATTACTAGTAGTCTTAATTATCAAGGGTTAATTACAAATATTCGGTGATAGTAATACAGATTACGTTGGTGCAATATGAGTTGATACGCCCTGATGATGAAGTGATGGCAATATATGAGGATATTTCAAGAGCCAAGCATTACTGTATAACTCAATAAACGGTATTAATAAGAGACTTCAACCCAAATCTAAACCTGACAAAAGGAGATTAGCTGACAGTGGGAAATTTTGGAGTAGGACAACAGACTTTTTTATAATGAACTCCTCTATCCAGAAGCAGCCCCTCAGAAAATGTGCTTCATCATGACGACCAAGCAACTGCTGATTGGTAGTAATTCTGAAAAAGATCTGTAATCACTAGGGTGAGAACCGGCTCTAATCACCAAATAATAAGAGTCACAATCAACCTTAACATTAGGCGCAAGCTATCCGATGAAGTCGCTGTGCCCTTATCCAAAATCTTCAGATCTTTCAGCTCGTATTGCATAATTGCTTTTAGTACCTCGAATGTATCACAGAGGACGATACGTATTGCAGGCTAGTGGAAACTGCTCTTGCGGTAGCAGCTAAGTTTTTCACAAACCAGCTCAAAACTCACTCCGGTCATACTTTAAAACAGATGGAAGCCAGATGCGAGATTAAGCTGCAATCTTCGGTTGATGCGTCAGCAACTAAATAGATAGATCTACTTAAATTTAATACAGACCGTATTGAAGAATCGATAGAGTGTACTAAGGTGCCAAAGTGTAAGCCAGCGATTGATAGATTTTAGGAACAGCTGTACACATCGTCGTTAAAACCAAACACTTGTGTTTGTAACGACCCAAGAGCCAAGCTAATCCGACACTTTTCCTATACCATCCTGGACGTCACTGAGATACTACACGCCGGGTAAAGACGGAGTTACAGCTGAAGTTCTGAATGCAGGTGGGAAACCCAAGTAGTCGCAAAACCGACTTCCATACTGTATTTTCAAGTATTAAAATTCGCAATAGAAATCGAACTCAGGTCACTTGCGCTCTATGATACTAAAGTGAACGCCCTGACCACTAGGCTACCACGGCTCTTCAGAATGTAGCTTACTCCGAAGCAAAAATAATAAAACTCGATCGTTTAGTTTCTGAAAAATCCCGCACTTACTAACATACGAGGATCCAAAGAACCATCTGTTTCTTTGAACTTATACTCTATTCTTTTCTCATGGTCGTTTCACCAACTATAGGTAGCCACGAGATTATGCTGGCATTTTCCTTAACGAAACCCATGCAATGAGATAGAGTAGCAGATTCACTTATGTAGCTACGACAAGGCCAAGATATGCTTTTTTTATTTGGTAAAATGGGCAAAAAAGCAAGCGGCTCACCTGATGTTAAGTTATAACCGGGTGGGTGACCACGTACATCTGCATCATCAGTGGAAACGCAGAAGCACAAGATGCCTCTACTTCACTCCGGTAGTCTGTGATGTGGTGCTACTAACCCGGTTTCTACTTGGTACTCTTAGAATTTCTGCCGCTAATGAGCAGTGCATACACCGTAATATAAGTAAAATTTCTAAAAAAAAAAAAAATCTAAAGTTTCTTGCCCGTTGTTCTCAGAGTTCTTTTTTTTAACTAGTGTACATTTTGACTTTCATAACAGTTTTAAATAAGACTAAATTGAATAAGAACATTTTACTTTGACTTTAACTTCTTATTCCTCACCTGTAACCTTCCTCGATTGAACTTCAGTAATCATTTAGCTTTAGGTGGACTGTAAACTTGTTTGTCATTCCCATGTTAAAAAAAATCTGTTGCAGTGTTTTCGGTACATTCGCGATTTTCAATTAGTTATTATTATTGCAGATGTTGACAAAAAAGAAAATCGCTTTACCGCAATCTGAGAACATCAACCCACGAGAACGATTTTTGTGCATCAAATAATAACTCGGAACGTGTAACTAATTATTATTATTAACTCTATAGGACAAATATAAGTCAAATCTACAATTACAAAGCAAAATCACGTCTCGGCGGTCGTTGGGTTATTTGACGCAAGCTCACATTGTTTTAGGTAGTATCAATAACATACAAAATCTAACCTTGGCGTGTTAGAGGACAGGTCTTAAATGTTTTTTTTTCTTTAAGCTTTTTGTTTCAATACATATTGTCTCGCAATGGTGTTGAATTTGAAAGGAATAAATTAGCGGCGAAGTCGATGACCTGACTTAAAGTATAGGGTTACCAGGCATAGGTAGCTCGACAGACAGGTACTTTATATTGCGCTCAATCTTTTTATAATTCTGTTTATTGTTTAGATAATAATACGTTAGGCGACGAAATCAACGCTTTACGCCATGTAGGTTATAATGCAAAATTGAGCTTGTGCATAGAATCCTGAGTAATTGAAAGAAAGAGTTTTTCTGAAAGAAGATTATTACGTACCGTATTACCTATGTAGGTAAAAAATGGTTATCATTAATTTAGGTTTTGTCTTTATTTGCTAGATTTGATGTTTAATATTTGGCAACCCTAGTTCTGTGTGTTCTGACAGATAGATGTAATAAATAATACCGCGCAAAAACTAAGAAGTAATGAGTATATATAAGATGTGAATATTATGTGTGTTCTGACATTATATAGTTAAAATTAATATAAATAAACATAAAATATGTCTGTTAACTTTACTGTTTACAGTCTTTAAAAGTTTTTAGATATAGATAAATTGAGAACGAAATTAGTAACAGTAAAAATTAATGTATCTAAAAAGTTTGTGACCGGTCGGTGGTATAAGGAGTAAGGGGTATATACCATCTCTTTCAACAAATGCTATTCTCATTTGTACGTGGTCCACCTTGCCAACAAACTAGAAGAGCTCGGCATTGCACTCACCAACCCGCTTACCCAGCATAGTGAATATGAACAAACCTTCCAAGAAATGGCTTTTACTGTCGCCTTCGTTCTGCAGTGGAATAAAATAGGCTGATATAATAGTAGTAGTAGCACCGATACGGGGCCCATAACGGGAATAAAATTATAAAAAATATCACAATTTTGCACAAGTTTGTTATAAAACAATGTCTAACAAAAATCCTGAAATTTCTAATGAACTCTGGAAGTGCCCCCAGTACTCACAGAGCTTTTAGCTTTTTTTTTCTCATTAGCTCATTGATTAAGAATTGATGTTAAGACTTTAAAAAAATATCTTAAATCGATCTTAAGGTATTTTTTTTAAGTCACTGTAGAATGTTGATGTTTGAGTTGCTTACGCTACCGAATGGCTAAATTGCATACATCAAACTTGATTTCAAAATGATTTAGCAGATCAATGGTTAGTAATATGAAGGGAATTTCGAGTTCAACTAGTAAAGGTTCCTGTAACGGAAATTCAGCTCATCTTTTTTTACTATTTATGCAAGAGTTCAAAGTCAAACGACGATCCAAATCCATTCCGAGGTACCATATATAATCACTTTTTCGTAGTATTACCTATATTAATTGGTGGCCAGTTATCTTATCTCAAGGTAAACTTCACCTGAACAAATTTGTTAACACTAGCTTTAATCCTTAATTTTTTAACGACTTGATTATTTTGTTTACGATTGTAATAAGATTTTACTACGAAAAATATCCAATATAATATGTTTTTATTTACCCAATATCACTACAATCAGATGAAAGTTTTACATGTATCATCGGTGACGACATTTATACTATACTTATTACTTTACAAAATAGACCGAGCTATATTTACCGACTTGAGTCCTTTCTACACGGAAACCTTATAAGGGTCGTTACATCTAGCAAGAATGGCTGTATCATAAGTTACGTTACAGTGGTAGTTGCAGGTATTTCAGGTAAGTCTGCGGTGTAAATAGTGTACAGTATAGGTCCAAGAATAGATCCGTAGGATACACCAGCCTTAATCTCGTGAAGAAATAACATAGAGTTATTGCTTCACGAGATTAACCTTCTTTAACTAAAACAGCCTTTTTGATAGGTACGATAAGATGTTTGATATAATCTTATAGATCAAACCCTTGAGTCATATTTTATAAAATTCCTGCTGTTTAAGAATGCTGAAGCACAGTATTATTTTTGGTCAAATGGTTTTCTTTTTATGTCGTAAATTCTCTGTACTTTTTTTGAGAAGTAGTATTACCGAATTCAAACTGATAATTCAAAATGGTATTATTGCTAACCAATTTAGGCATGTTTCTACAGAGTAATATTTTCTCGCATAACTTCGGAAGGATAGAAAAAACACTTATGTGCAAAGAATTTATTTGAAGTAAATTCATGGGCAGGTTTCATGAACTTGTGGACATAACTTAATAAAAAACATTTTCGATATATGTGGGAAGTATAGTATATACTATCACTGATAACCATCAAGAAACAGCTATATTCGTTGCAGGTTGCAATTTTTTTGATTTGTGGTATTCTTCACACTTTTTTCCTGTTTGGAGTTTCAGTCTCCATCAGCAACACACAGGTGTCAAGTGTAAGAAGAAGTCGGAAAAGATTGGTTGGTCTATTTAGTAAACTAATAATTTATTATCACTATCGTCATCACCGATTACACTGAGAATACATTTAAATTATTAACCTTATTTTTCTTTTTGAAGAATATTAGTAATGCTATTTAACTAACATTACTAACATTCACGACAATAGTCGAATGAAGGGCTCGAACTTGCGACGCCATTTCGCAGTTTGCACCCTAGCCCCTTAGGCTATTGGCGCTTAATATGTAAATATTAATACGTATTATTTGGCATATACTACCTAGTAACTTTGTAAATCAAAGAGGACAGTATCTTGTTTGTACTATAACCTTGGCTGTCGACTATAAACCTAGCAACGAAAACCAATTAAGTTATTCACGAGAGATTGATAGCGCCTGCTTTATTGGAGGATGTTTGTCACTGAAATTAATCGCTTTATATCTGGATTTATATTATAAATAAAACCATATTACTTAAGCCACGATGAAACAAAAAAATGTGTAAAAAAAACATGTTGTGTATTCACATCTAGTACGAGGGATTACCTTGGTTTAATCGCTTTTTCTATCGTGTTTCTACATAAATTTGTGATAATAAATTGACAAGTATCTGTCTCATCGATACGCAAATCAATATTAATTTGTGCTTGACGTAAGTTAAAAATTTCGTGCGGTTTACTGACTGTATACTTGACTTTTTACAAATATTTTAAAAATAAAAAGAAAAAGTAATAACATACTATAAAAAATTAACATGCTAAGTTCATGAAACTTTTAGAAAAAATCTAAAGTCCGCCAACCCGCACTGAGTAACGAAACGCTAATCCAGTCCATCCGACTCGAGTAGCGTGGCGGACCCATCCCTGCTCCAGAACCCTCTCAAATATTGCGAGGAGGCCTTTGTTCAGTGGTGGGATATTTACAGCGTTACTTTTGACTTTTAGTTTATTTAAAATTATATATATTAGTTTGCATTGGCATCAGCACGTGCTTTAGACACAGGCATCTTCCAGTTGTTTCTTGTATTAGTTAGGTCTATAAGGCTACATCTACCTTTCTTCCGACCGTCCGACCAGAGATGGTCGGACGGTCGGGATTTGCCTTTTCCGCCTGCTTTGTCTTTTCCCTGGGTAAGATATGTTCCCATACTTAAACATTTTGTCAATATTATTTATACAAGAATAATATAATTTCATGTTTATTCTGATGGTAATTGGAAGGGGAAGCCAAAGTAACGGATACATTCGAACCTTGCCAACTTATATCACCAATTAATAGAAGTTCTTCAAATTTTTGTTTCATAAAGCAAATGAAGCGATACCGGGTAATAAACATTGAACCGATAAATTGCGTGCTTTCCTTTGAAAGTCAATAGAATTTTCAATCAAAGTTATAGGTAATTCCGAGCATTGTGCAGGGCTTCGCATTGTGATCGAATACAATTTGTTACCGTCGCCTCTATTTATACGAATTTGCTTTCAAAATTGGTATACTGTTGACAAGGGGGTGAGGTCCGAAGGCGATGGAGTAGGTTCATAAATTTATTTTGCTTAACACTATATCATTTACATTATTTGTCACGAAAATATACCTCTAAGTTTCTGCAAATAACCACTTAACTTACACTTAAACGGATTTTTTTAATCATAGAATATCAACTTTGCTGTATGGTGGCGGCGTAATAGAATCTGCTATACCCTTGGGTGTCATAAGAGTCGATTATGGAAAAAGCCTTGAACTCTCATAGCCTTTGACAGGCGCTATCCGTCTCTAAATATATAATGTAATTGCATATCCACGTCAAAAGTGCCACACCGAAAATATATAGATTGGTCAGAAGCGTCTAAGTGTCTGATACTGACATGGCCAACCCGTCTGCCAAGCATGACGTTTACGGCAAATTCATCCATTCAGTGAGGCTAATGTCCTGCACTGAACTACTAGAAAGGAAGTAGGCAGACCTAGAACATATATATATCCTTAACTAATAAAATTTGAGTATTAAGCGACTTGAATAGATCTTCACATCTTCTGATTTATACTTTCATTCAGTAAACTCACAATTGTTATATGAGAAATACGTGTCTACTATCAAATGTTTTCTTTCTCTTCCTAGTTTGGCTCTGTACTAAAGCAGTAAATGTTCAGGAATACATAACATAACAGATTATCGTGATGAAATTGTATGATCTCGGTAATCCGCACTAGGGATGGTTTTATGCTTCAAAGTTTTTCCCATAAGCAAGAACGTGAGTTTCTGATTTGCGTCGGTGACCCAATGTAAAATTCTAATTATAAGATTTCCTGGAAAATTTATGGAGCAGAAAATTCATAATAAGCTTATAGATCTGAGAGGAAAAAAAATAAAACCATTTGTTTTCCATTTAATGCAGCAGCCATATTAAAGTTTGGCAGCAAAAAGTCGCAATCTATTTTGGGTTGTTTGAATACACTTACTTTGAATTGGTTTGAACAGTTGAAGTGTGAAACATGGCACCTGCTAATTGTTCGACACCCTTTGATAAGTAACAAAGGTATGAAGCCGTAGATTCTTTTAAACTCCGTAATTTTCATGAACTTTGTGGACACCGTAAAAGTAAAACTTCAAGGCTTATGACAATAATATTAGCTGAGATATTCACACGCGTCATCAAATCTCAATGAAGACTGTTTCTTGGGCACTGGATGGTGATATAATAAATATTCATTCGCATACATAGATAAAGATATATCACTCAAATGTATATGTATTAAATGAATATCCGTATCCTTCTGTTCGTCATACAGACTTATGTCACAAAGTAGTGCAAGGGGGAATATACAATCTCTTTCTCGAAATGTCAACCTCTCCTCTACGTGGTGCACCGTACTAGCAAACAAACGAGGCTCTGGCAACCAAATGACGGCGGAATATACATTCGAATTTGCCGAACCAAAATTTTATGGATACCGAACCAAAATTCTACATGAAATTCGAAATTGGAATCGCGCGATAAAAAATTCTCGATTCAATGTATACTTACAAAGAGAAATGTCCAGACTGACTGATTCATGATCGCAGAGACTAAACTACTGATGTTAGAAACAATCAGTTTGAGTTTAGAAATAATTTTTTGGAATTAAGTAGTAAAATTAGGTATTTAATTTTCTTTGGCAGTCCCGTCACTTTTGAATGAATGTGAAATGTATTATTTAGGCTTCATGTTAGGTTTAAGGTTATGGTTGTCTACTTCTGCGGGAGCAAAGCTAGAGACAACAGCTAGTATAATATATCTCTATACAAGACAGATACACACGCCTAGAGAAGTTAAAGAAAGACGGAACAGGTGAAAGTTGCGCACCAAGGCTCTGGAATATAACTGCTATTTAAGTGTTATTGTTATTAAGTTATTAGCTGAAAAGACAACATGGGAAAGATTTTTAGGTATATTTTAAGCGATTAATGCATTTTCCTAATATTTTCAGCTATATGTAAATAATAGATATAAACTGCTAATTGCTATTCCTCCTTCGCTCTCTTATACACTACTAACTATATCAAAATTAAATTGTAATAATTCTTAGATACACAGGTTTTAATTCTCCGCTGAGCACATGCTATATGCAGCATACCAATTTTCGTTAGGGATTTATTGAAAAGACCTATATAAAGATTTTTTTTTGTTAATTTTAGTTAATATATGTTTTTAGGTATTTAATATGAATTAAGTTATCATCAACATCAACCCCTTGTAAATAATTCGAAACTGGACATATGCCGATACCAAGTAGCTAGTATCTGCTATAAACGCCGTGCTTAACAGGTACAGGTAATATCGAAAACCTTATCCTGTAGAAGCTGCAGCCTGTTCCCGGTCTGTCTTTCGGCCTTTTTATATATATCATATCTTATGATGCCTATTGGACGAGACTAAGAAGTAGAACTTATTACGCCGTCTCCCGTCAAGACATGGATGTAGTTATGACAACTAGATGGAGCAGTCTTTAAACAATCAAACAAAGAAATCATGCACCTGGTTTAAAACCACGCTTTTCGGATGCAGCAGTAAATTTGAGATGAGTTGCAATGATGACGATGCAGTAGGTATAGTCTTAAAACTTTTAGCAAAAATTTAAAGTGCAAGCAGCAGTGAAAAGCAGTGTGGTGGCAGATTAATAATATAGTCCCTATCTTCCTGTAGGTTTTGTAAGTGATGACTAAGATTTAAAATCCACAAAACTCGGGAACGAGGCTCACCACCTCTTACTTTCTGGACCCCAGGAAGGCGACAAATGGGTTGCGGAATGTTATGTTGGCTCCGCTGAGTCGTGCCAAAAGGGAAACTCGTATTCTTTGCTTACCCCTATGGGTATCGGGCGTGCATTTTACCCACGACAGGTACGACGACTGGCAAAATATACTTAAGTATTTTATATATTGTTGTTTTTGTCACAATATGTCACCTTTAGATCCCTGTATATATTATGTCAAGATAACATTTGATTTAATAACTTAATTGTTGATTTTTGACATTTAAAATAAAGCATATGAGACGACTTGCATGCTGCTAATTTTATGTGGCGAAACGTGCTCTATCTAAATAACTTATGTAAAAACTGAGTACTGGTATTACGATGTTTGAAGAATTATTTAATAAAAAAATGAAAAAAATGTCGACATATATTAATTTGACTGTTGACAGTTTCAAGTTTTGCCATGATAGTAGTACTTGTCACTAAATTATACATTTACGGAAAATAAACAAAGCTTTTATGTATTTTATTTATGACATAAAATTTAAAACATTTGAAAAATAAGTTGCCAATTATGTTAAAATAACAATACATTTTTAAATTTTTCGTTCCCAGACTAGGCGACTCTTCGAATTACTTTTATGAATTCGTCAATAGTTTAACATAAAAAAAATACTAGGGCTCCTTTGTATACAAATAGTTTATAAACTAGATTCCAATCTTTTCATAGCGAAATTACAATTCAGTGAATAGCAAAACGCTTGTTATATGGGTAGTAGTTTGCGGTTCATTTAACATTAAGACCGGTTCTATAGAGAAGCTCCGGATTCTGTAGGTAAGTACATAGGAAATAATGAATTCTGCACACATTGAAGGAGCACAATCGTTGCAGTGGTGACCCTGAACTTGGCACACATTCTCACGGTATTGAATGCAGGGTGTACATACAAAAGAATTACGTATGTGCTAAAGCGACGCCACTCTTATTGGGGCACAAAAGATGGTAAACATTGACGCAGTACGCAGTGCACGCAATTAAAACTGAACGCTACACAATTGAAATGTGCTAGTAATAGTCGATTTTCTTAATAAATCATAATCTAATTTAGTTATGGATACATTTTTGCGTTACAACTAAATTATGAAAACAATGAATTTAATATCTACGAGCATAGACCTATTTACTTAGAACCATTTCATAGTTGGAGAAAATTGATACCCATAACATTCATAAGAAAACGCTGAGAGGCGCTATTTACAAACATGAAAGTTTTGCATGCGCAGATTTGAATATCTGTTTGTACAGCCCAGTCTCGTGAAGCTGAAACGACGCGGTAAAAATCGCAGTTTATTTTAGAGAGTAACCTCATTCCTAAGCGCGCTGCTCAGCGAAAGTAACACTCACATGCGTCTACATACCACTGCTTACATCACGTTTATACACCCTGAACGTTTGAGCACACAAATTTAAAACTCACCACGTAAAATTTAAACACTTACCGTCTGAAAGCACCGAAGCAGTTGCATTGGAATTCCACTTTTCAGGTGAAAATTGTATTTGGGTCGAAACGTAAACATTGACAGTCCGAACGATTAAGCTTGTACGCGAGATGCCGCGTATCGACGTAATCGGCTTGTTCGATGAGTACAGTGTACACTAAACGATAAGTAACGGATGAGCCGGATATTTTAAACTGTGGAAACTGAAAATGCAATATTTTGACAGGATTGATTTGAGGGTGAAATATTATAGGCAATACAAATGCGGCAACGTCGGGGAGTATGGAGCGTGCGCACTCGACTCCGAAGCGGTACTGGCGTCGGCCGGCAGGCGGCGCTGCAGTCCACGGGTATTGATAAAAGCGCAGAGGCGCGACGGTCTGCTATAGGAGGATGCGATACTGAGCTTTCAGCGCGTACAACCTTGAACTCACGCTATCGGATATTAGATAATGTTTGGCAAATAAAAACATATTCAAAGGCGTAACATGTAATGGACATGAACATTATATCAAACATTGATTGATTTTGATTGATGTGAATAATGTTCCATTTCATTCGCGCACGACCTCAACTTAACAGCCATAAGTTGTTGTCACAGTTGAAGATAATCCCAATGCAATAATTTATGCTCAAATAGCTATGAGTAGGACGCCAATTTTGGCCCTACGACTCAACGGGCAAGAACACTGATCGAGGTAGACATAGACATATTTATTTCGTTCTTACGTTGCTTCGGACATGAGAAATGCTGCAATTAAGAAATCCCTTTATTCCGTTCATGTGAATTAAGTAATCTCTTTATATTCTCTCATTCACTTCTTTAAAAAGTTGCTATACTAATGGATCAACATGGTAGCATCTGAGTGATTTGATATTATATTATAAATTAATTTGTATAGGCCATAGTTTTCATTCACATCTTATCGCATGAGTGACGTAAAATCGAGTAAGTTAAAAACAAGAGACATTTCTTTTGTACAAATTTAAAACGTATGTCGCTGAGTATCATAGTTTTATGTTGGCGTGCCGTCATAAAACTATGATACTCAGCGTGGCGGAAGTTTTTTTTTTATGGCAACAGCGACAAACGACCAAGCGGTTCACCTGATGGTAAGTGATTACCGTCGCCGACGTATATCTGCAACGCCAGAGGTGCGTTGCCGGCCTATAAGGGTATTTATGGGAGGGAGCATGAGGATCGATCCCGTGACGCCCGACAGATTACAGAAAACAGACAGATAGTCAAGTATGCCAGAACACACCGCCCGCTATAGCTATTTGTTCTCAAAACGTTACTGTCAATGCATAAGATAGGTTTATTCAGATAATTACAAAGAACTAAGGAAACGCAGAGTTTATAGGCTCAAGTTTTTACCACATTTAACGTTTTGGTAAATTCATTAAAACTAACAAAACACTTTTTCTGAAATAATATCATACATCAATTACAAGACATGTATATTTTGTTCGTGAAGCAGAGTCAAAGGGTGAAATTAAGGAATGGCTTCTACCTCTTCATACTTCTTTAGATCATTATCAAAAGGGGCTTCTATCAAACGTCACTTCAAAAAAAATATTATCGTATGCAGACCTCCACGATACAGGTATTGCCTCTCATTACTCATTAGATAGATTAATATATTTAATAAAACTTCTGCATAAATGTGAACATGCCTTAAACTTTGTGTACTATTTTAAGTTTTACTTTTTTTACTTTATGTATCATATACAATGATGATCAATATCTACACCCTAATTATTCTAATACTTCTCAAAATGTTTCGAATGTGTCTCCATTGTTAAACAAAGCTAATATTTTACGTAAAAATAAACAATTATGAAATTGAAGTTCACAAAGTCAACGAAGTGTTTAAATATTATATAATATGAAAGGCTTAAAAGGAGCAGCTCGAAGGATCACGCGATCTTTGAACGTCAATGACCTGCTATTTGAATATTCATACACGTAGGTACTAACTAATATTTCAGGGAAAACGTGACCGGAATCATAATAACGAATTAATCAATTTGTTGTTAAAATTTAGGAAGGCTTCCTCGGAAATATCTTAATAAATTTCCTTTTTGACAATATAAGCTAATGGACGGGTGTGGTTAAAGTTAGACGTTTAAATTGAACCAAATGTTACGTCTCAGTAAAATATCAAAGTCCTTATCGAGAATTATTATGATTTGGAGAAATTTGACCAAACAATATGCATTTGTTATATAGAGGTAAAGTTGTCAAATCAGTCTGTAATTACCTACAGCTGGGTAAAGGCCTCCTTCTCAAATATCTCAGGGGGTCGGCCACGCTACTCCAGTGCGGGTTGGCGCATTTCACATATCCACGTTTGGCAATTCACAATACTGTGATTACCCCCATGTTAATATATGTGAACACGTGGAAATAATGAATGAGTGACGCTGTAGTGATGCTGCAGAAGTGAGAAACAGTATCGTGCCAAATTACATTCCCTAGTCTCTGCATACCCTTGTGGGTGTCAGGCGTGTGTGTTTTTTTACCATTTATACATTAAAAACATCAAACAATATAAAGTATTAAGGAAATTTTAACTAAAAGATTTTATATTATTGCACGCTTAAAGTTTTAAGACAATATATTATGCTCGTTATATTAATATACATTTGCATGAAGAGTCATGAGTTATGAAGTATCAGAAAATACCGTTTTCCAAACTAACATTTATTAACAGTTAATGGAGTCACATAAAATAATTTTTCCAAAAAAAAATTCTGTAATAAAATCAAAGTCACAACTAGAATTGAAATGAATATAGTAATTAGAAGTATTTTTTTGGATTCACAGCATCAGTGTCTGTAATAATATATTAAAATACAATATCTCCAATTCCTTTGTTTAATCGTAATCGAGTAAGACTTCGTGGAATGCACAATACTCGGGCGATGGTTTTCGCGGCTAATGAACAGGGGACCGCCGCCAGCGTCTGCGCATGCGCTGCTATCGCTAGTATCGCTAAGAATTTACATTAGACTGGTCTCTAGTAGTCCGAAATCGTTAATGATCATGCATTTAAATTTTCTTCTTTTTTGAACAGAAATAGGTAAAAACAGTTGATTTTCATTTGTCAAAATGTATGAAAGATTATTGTTTTCTTATGTAAGAAAGAATAATATCTATCTTTTTCGCCAATGGCCAACCTCACCTGGTACCTACTAACGACTGAAAATTGGCGAAAAATCCTTCCGAATTTGCTGAAACTAAATTCCACAGATGGCGAGCGGCATTATTAGTGCAGTGCGAGGATAAAAGGTGAGGTACATAAGATTAAATATTTATTTACCTCAGATATACCTGCAAATTTAATAACAAAAGGAATAAATAAAATAAAATAAAGCATTATAAGTTCATGAGTATGACGGGTATTGCTAATGTTGATGAAATATTCAATTTTAAAAACTATTGTAAGAATTATTTAAAGTGGGGTTGTTTTAATATCAAAATACTGCTCTAAATATTGTTACGAGCTACAAGTTGCGAGATTGAAGTAAAAGGCCGGTATCTTGAACTTCTATTTACGTGACCACTTACTATGACTGCAGAGTTTGTTCCTGATGCGCTATACCTCGTATGTGATCTTCCATGAGTCTTCCTGCCAGTAACCAATCCTTCGACTTTTCCTGCACTGGTCACATTTTTCATGTCTGTTTCCTCTTTCCGTATTTTACTTTCTTTCCTCCTCCACTTACTTCGAAACTCACCACTGAATTGTCCTTAGTACGCTCCAATGCTCCTTATAGTCTCGACTTTCCATTACCTCTTTATTTTCGAAGAAAAAGGGCTTCTATTTCAACCAGCGTACAGACATCTTTATTTACCTGCCAACTGGTTTCATTAATATCGATTGATAACTTATAAAACATTATTTCTGTTGACTTGTCACTCAAAGATGAAAGAGTTAACAAGAGGTTATTAGGTTACGAACATTCGTGACAGTATTTTATGCTCGCTCCATCTATTTTCTCGTAGTGGTCACATTAAACAAATTGCTTACTCAGCAAAACCACCTTGTTTTATTTTATTAAGGTTTTTATATATGGCACATGATTTGGATCAGATGACGGTTTGGAAAAGTTTTAAATTTCAAATTGCTACAGTATTAGAAATATGTAAGGTCTAAGCCAGGGATTCCCAAAGTGGTCGATTTCATTTTGTTTCAAAAATTACACTTGATATATTGTTAAATTTTGATGAGATCAAGTTTTCTCACTTAATCTACCGGAAAGTTTTTAAATTGATAAATATTTGTATCAATAGGAAAAAAATTAGAGAAAAGATTTTTAAAGCAATTTGCCTATGAGTTCATTTTGGAAAAGGAGTCTCTTGTCCAAAGTAGTTTGGGAATCCCTGGTCTAAGCGATACCGAACATCAATCAGCGACATTTTGGAAATACTTCTATTAAAGATTTATACCTGACCCTTCTGAAAAAATTTATTTATAATCGAGAGCTATCGACTGTAAAGCTATTCGTTTCTTCAACAAATATTTATTTTAAATTTATACAAGTAGTGACATTCTTTGTCTTATATTTTAATACTTCTCTCTATGCCTCCCCACTCTCAGATTTAGCTAGCTGTTCATAAGCCGGAAACTGAACATAAGCCGGTCATTACTCACTCACTTATCGCTAACCATTGAAACATTAAAGTCCATCGAAAGCCGATTTCACAAATTCTAGTGTAAAAGCATTTTTTAGAATTCCAATATTATATATATATTTAATAATAATTTTAATAAGATTAAAACACCGATCACAGATATGGTTTTAATTTTTTTTTTATTTAGCTTTGTAATCATGTATTTCCCTCAGAGAAATGCCTAAAACGTTATCGTTTCCGATAGATGGCGGAATGACGTTCTCAAATATGTTACGAGTCTAAGCACACTGTCTGTTGCAGCGATCGCCAACCCACACTCACTTACCAAGCGTGGACTGTTTGACATTTCCATCAAAATTTCTAATAAGACAACACAGAATAATAGAACCATTACACAGACTATTGTAGTTTGATCGAAAAATTGGAATGTGTGTCGTCAAGGCAGCTGTCAATAAAACATTAAAAGATGCGTTGGCCGTGTGTAAGAGATGTAAAAATCAATCATATTAATTCTTATCGTGTATCTTCTAAGATACGACTAAGGTAAAGGCTCTTATAATACTCATAACATTCTCCGAGAGTAAACCCAGCGACGTAACTCATCACCCATTACGTTTAACAAAAGACGAAAAGTGGGACGCTGAAGCTTGTTTAGCTACGCTGAGTCTCACACAATAAAAATTTGTAATCTCTGTCTACCTCCTTTAGATGACAAGTGTTAATGATTAATATATTATAAGATATTACATTGGTAAATGGAACTGACGTCAAAGTAACTAAAAATAAAACAACAATTTCTGCTCTCTGGAAAATAAGTAAATAAAACGCGAACTAAAATACAAAATATCTACACAAATCAAACGCAAGACCGATTTGAAATGTATTCCATCAATCTGACGAGGGTTGAGCCAAAATAACCCCGGAATCTTCCATCAACACCCATTGCCCATAGTGAACGATTACAGGATGGAACAAGCGCTTGATTAATTATTGTAGATCAAAGAAACCGTTTTTAAGATAAATAATATTTGTTTGTATCAAGTCGACAATTTAATTGCAAAATATAATATAATCTCCGTGGTTGACTCATTTAAATAAACAAAGTATGAATCAAGTGCTCAAGAAAATTCAGTAGATTTTTATACTTATTTTAATAAGGCGATGACCAATATTAGCATAATCAGCCAATGGATAGTCCACTGCTGGACATAGACCGCTCGACATAGAAAAGCGGGAGGTGGATTACAGGAAAATCGTTAAGTTTGGCTGGTGGATTCGCGGTCATAGAACTATACGCCTCGCACGCCTATAACGCGTTTTTATATTTATTCATATATGTAACAGTCTTTTAAAATACTAGATTAATATAGATATTTAATCAAATTAGACCTGCTCGTCAAAAATTACGATTATGAAGGTGATTGACAGATGTTTCACACTGTTGCCAAAAACATCTAATCAATATAAAGAATTAAATAATGTCCCAGTTCTTATTTATATAATATAGCCCTTTGATACATCCATTCACTCCCAATACTATAGTCAAACATAACAAACAAACAAACTTAATAAGTTGAAAACTAGTAATGAAATTAACGTATTGCAAATCTAAATCTTCACATTTCGTCTAGAAATCCATTGTCATATGTTATTTCATACATTTAATTATGGCTTTTACCTCTTTAGTTCATATTGTATTTACGTGTATATCATTTATATAAAAATTACAAAAGGCATAAGCCTTCATCAAGGTCATATTATGGCGAATAGTCCGACCTGCAATATTTGAGCGGAAGCCATCCTACGTGTGTGTAGCGGTGTATAGGAGAACTACGGAACGCTTCGGCTAGTACTAGTTTCCAAGGCACCCGTCGGCAAAAGAATCTCTGCGGATAGGTTGAGTTCGCTCCCTTGACGCATCGAGGACTTTTGGCCGGCCACATACGTGGGGTAACTGGTTGTTTACCACCGACACAACTGTGTCAAAGTTTCGGGTGATAAACAAGCGGTCGCGTTGGACACCCTATCCCTTTCGTAGGAAAGGGCACAGGTCGTCCTGCTCAGCGGGGTGCCGTCAAGCACACCGCTGGGTTTCACGCCTACGTGCGCACCCCAACACCTGCACCAGTGAGACAGCACCAACAAGATGCCGGACAAGGGGGAACCCCCCCCCACCACGTCAGGAAGCAAACCTCCTCCGCCAGGCCGACGTATAGCGGCCATAGACCGTACTCTCATGGAGAGAAACCTTTTTGAACCCGAAAAATCGCGCATCCTCCCACCAAGGGAGCAAAGGAGCGCGCGCACCAGGACGGGAATACCGCGCCCAACGCCACGGAGCACGCCAACCGAAGTCCCCGAGCTCGCAATGCCTGGCTCTGAGGGCCAAGAGCAGGGCGAACCGGGGAGCGAGGAAGCGAGGCGCGCGGCGCGAAGGCGCACCCCCCCTACTATAGAAGAGCCCCAGGAGGAGAAACGCCCTCTTTTGAGGGCGTACTCGCAGCCGCCGGAGTCACCGTCACCGGAAAGGAAGGAGGAGCACGAAGATAGGGGCGACATGACGACGTCGCCGATAGCCAACACCCCCGCCGAGGAGAACGTCGAGGCGGGGTGGGAGTCGACGCAATACGCGTCACTCGGCCCGGTCGACAGCGGGTCAACATCCGCCGGAAAGGGAAAGGGCAAGGGGAAGGGAAAGGGAGGGGTAGATAATTCCCCCCCCACCCCCACCCCCGCACCGCGAACCCGACCCGGAGCCGGGGCAGGAAGCCCCCCCACACCTCCCCCGCCCCTAGCGGAAGCGTACGACGCACAGGCCGGGGCGAGGGCCCGACCGGGGACGTCGACATCTACTGAGCATACGGCGACGTCGTATGCGAATATGGCGGCGACCCCGCAACGTCCGCGGAGCCCGCCGGCGCCCATGCAAGAGGGCCCACCGGCGAAGAGTGACGCGAAATACCCACCCATCGTGGTCGAGTGCATGCCAGACTGGGCAACGCACTTCAGGAAACTGAATGCGTTGCTCGGACACGCACCGAATGCGAGACCCTTTGGGAAGGGGGTTCGATTCCGCCCCCAAGGGGAGAAGGAATACCGCGTCATCCAGCGGTACCTTGTAGAGAGGAGCAAGACGGACTCCACCCTCGCATGGTACTGCTACGCGCCGGTGGCAGAGTTGCCCACGAAAGTGGGACTACGCGGGTTGCCAGCGGACACGAAACCTAGCGACATAGAGGAGGCCCTGAAGGCGATGGGCTTCCCTGTGACCTACGTCAGAGGCATCCCGCCAAGGAGAGGAAGGCCGGGGTGCCTGTTCCACATAAAGATGAACAGAATCAGCCCAGAGGAGCTCAAGAAGCTCTACAGCATTAATGAGCTCCTCTACATGCCAGGCGTCACCATCGAAGCCTGGCAGGGCAGGGAAGGCCCAGCGCAGTGCCACAGGTGCCAGGGGTTCGGACACTCCTCGGCCAACTGCCACAGGCCCTACAAATGCGTGCGCTGTGCAGGGGAACACCCGGCAGCGGACTGCCCCAAGCCCAGGGATGGGCAACCGAAGTGCGCCAACTGCGCGAAGGCGCACACGGCCAATGACCGGAGATGCGCTGTGATACAGCGCATCGCAAGGAAAAGGGGGGTGAAGATCCCGCCCCCCATACCTGCACAGCCGACGCTGCGAAGCCAGGAGGCCAGACGCCCGGGGCAGGGAGCAGCAAGGGTGAAGTCCCAGGTGCCACCGCAACCACAGCAGCGGGCACTGGACAAGGCACCAGAGGTGGTGCGACCAGCACCACCAGCACCACCTCAACCAGAGAGGAGGCATACGACGGGGGCCACACTGGCACCCCCGGCCAATGACCCCACGGAGAGGGGCGCACCTGCTGCCCCCCCCAGAAAAAGAAGAGGGAAGAGGAAGAAGAGGAGGAAGGAGCCGGCCGCGTCCGAGGCTAGAGGCACCTCAACCCCCATTCCCCCCTACGTTGCCACCATGCAGAGAAAGCAGCAACAAGGGCCTGTAGCAGTGGCCACAACATCCAGGAATGTACCTCAGCATGCGCAGGTGCACAACAACGCGAAGAGCGCACAACCCTCAAAGGGGAGGACCGAGACCTCCCCTCCACAACCTACCCACATGCCGACGACCATCGAGGCTGCACTTGCGCAACTGGTCACCGTCGTGATGAAGATCCTTGGCGACGTCCTGGCGGCGATGACCACGGGAGCTGACCCTTATCTGCCATCTTGGAGGCACTGGCCCGACTGACACTCGCCAGGAATGGCTGAATTACGGGCCATGTATTGGAATGCTGGCGGCATTAGGAACCAAGCCGCCAGCCTAAGGACACTCATCCAGCAGCACGATGTCCAGGTCGTGCTGCTGGGCGAGACGAAGCTCAGGCCCGAGCAGCCATTCAAGATCCCCAACTTCTTCGTGTATCGACGCGATGAGATCTCTCCTGAAAACATAGCGTACAGAGGCGTCGCGGTGTTAGTAAGGAGGATCTGATCCACGAGGAGGTTGAGCTGGCCGAGTACCAGACTACCCGGACCATAGGAGTTCGCTTGAGAACGGCCGGGAGGAGTTGCGTATATACGCTGCGTACCGTCCCCGGTACCCCTTTGCCCCGGACATCCGAACGGTACTGGAAGGAGCTGCCCAGCCATTATTGCGGGAGACTTGAACGCGAAACATCCCGCATGGGGTCGAAGACCATAACCCCCAGGCAGGCAGCTGTACGAAGACGCGGAGAGCGGGGGATATGAGGTGTTAGGGCCGGATGAGCCTACACATACCCCCGTTCAATCGCACTGCCGTCCGGATGTACTGGACATAGTAATATGCAAAGGCATATCGAGCCCGGTTCAGGTGGAGGTGCTGAACGATGTGGATACTCAGCACCTCCCCATACTAGTAACCATGAACACCTCGGTTGACTCCGTAGTGCCCAGAGGTCCCAGCAGAAGAACCAACTGGGAGGCCTATCAGAGGGCGCTGAAGAACATGGACTACGGCGCGCCGATCTCCACAAGCAACGACGTAGAGGAGGCCGCGCAGTATCTAACATCAGTGATACAAAATGCGTATAGCGCGGCCACTGTGGAGATCGGTAGGACACGCCGTAGGGAAGAGCTCCCAGTTGGGATAACAAACAAGTTGAAGAGGAAGCGGGCGCTGAGGAAACTCTGGGCGCGCACTCGTTGTCCCACAATTAAAAGAAAACTCAATCAGCTCACGGAGGAGCTGTCGGAGGAAGTAAAAGCCCACAGGGGGGAGGAGTGGGACCGAAGGGTGGAAGAAGCGTCGGAAAAGCCGGCCTCACTCCATCTCCTCTGCCGACAGCTCAACAGGACACCAACTCCGGTGTGCCCACTTGTGGACAACGAGGGGCGCAGACACTACGGAGCAAAGGACCGGGCAGAGATGCTCGCCGAGCACCTGGAGGGGCAATTCCAAGCGAACGTTGCCGAACACACCCTCGCTGATCATTATGCAACAGTCGAGCGCCGCGTACAGGAATACCTCATGACGCCGGCAACAGCACTGCGAGGGGAGGACTTCATCTCCCCAGCAGAAACCAGAAAAGCAGCCGCACACCTTCCGCTGAGGAAAGCGCCGGGTCATGAGGGTATCACCACCATGGCCATAAGGCAGCTACCCAGGAAAGGAGTAGTAGCGATCACCCGTCTTTACAACGCGGTGATCAGGACGGGACACTTCCCCCAGGAGTGGAAGCGGGGGAAAATTATCGTGTTGCCGAAGGCTGGGAAAGATAGGAAACGCCCATCCAGCTATCGGCCGATAACGCTGCTGCCGTACCTAGCGAAGCTATTTGAAAGGCTCCTGCTGCGGAGGATCAAACCTTGCATGGAACTGCGAGAGGAGCAGTTTGGTTTCCGCAGCGGGCATTCGACAACGTCGCAGCTGGCCCGTGTGCTACATTACCTCGCGACCGAATCACATCGCGGTCGCGTATGTGTCGGAGTCCTTCTGGACATGGAGAAGGCCTTCGACAGGGTTTGGCACACGGGTCTGATCTACAAGCTGATCGAACACACCACCCTGCCGCCGTCGCTGGTACGGTTGGTAGCGTCATTTCTAAAGGAGAGGAAATTCTATGTATCGGTCGAGGGAGCTGAGTCGGCAACACGATCCATAGAAGCAGGTGTCCCGCAGGGTAGCTGCCTCTCACCCCATCTGTACGCGGTATTCACGAACGATATCCCCACACTGGAAGGTCGCGTCCAGGAGTGGGAGGACGACGTAATGCTCGCACTGTACGCTGATGACAGCGCCTACTTCACATCCTCACGCCGGGTTGAAATCGCTGCAAGGAGAATGCAGCGATTGCTCGACCTGCTTCCGGAATGGCTTGATAAGTGGAAGATGGCGGTCAATGTCGGGAAGACGACCGCCATAGCCATTAATCGCCGAGTACGCGTACCACCCCCCCTCCAGCTAAGAGGAGAAGAGGTGGCGTGGAGCAATACCATTACCTATCTTGGTTGCAAGATAGACCGCGCCCTTCGCATGTCGCCCCAGATCGACAACGTCGTAAGGCATGCAAGGGCTGCGAGAGCCAAATTATACCCAATCTTATCATCTAAATTAACAACGCGCACCAAGATAGGTATATATAAGACCTATATTCGCTCGCGCCTCACATATGCGGCGCCGGCGTGGTACGCGCTTACTTCGGCGACGCAGCGAAAACGGTTGCAGTCGCAGCAGAGTCTGGCTCTCAGGATGATCGTGGGAGCTGGCCGATACGTCAGGAATGACGTTATATCCAGAGGGCTCCGCGTGGAGTCCTTAGAAGACTTTGTGGTCCGTTTGTCGCGACGACTGTTCGATCGAGCAGACAACGGGCCACACGAACATCTGCATAACCTGGCACCCCTCCACGCGCGCCCTCCTGAAGGGCGGCCACCCCACGCGAAATCCTGCCACCATCAACGCCGCCTGGCCGAAGGGGCCAGGGACGAGCGTTAGCCCGACCACGCCTAGGCGTGAGGATGAAGGATAAGGAAGACACCATCTATACCCACGACATAGTGGACCCAGGACCGGGGGAGCCGTAGCCCCCCGAGATGACGCCCGGGCAAAGAGGATTACCTCGAGGCCCGCAACCTGCCGACCAAGGGCAGAAGATATAGTACGAGCGGAAGCCCTTTTATTCTTTTCTTCTACATATACGAATACTTAATCCACGCCTAATGGTCCGCAAACTTGATAAACTCGACGCTAACCAGTTATGAGTTTAAACATGTTGGAATAATTTTTATGTATTTATTTTTGATTTTATGAGTAGGCCAAATTACGACCAAGTTACTTGTTCACCGAGTATAAGAAACCTTAAGTACATGCTTATGCGATAGTATTTAATGAGGAGCAGATACCAGTGTCAGTGAAATGCGACACAACACAATCATACAATAAAAACATAAATAATTATAACACAATACAACTAGATTCAAAAACCAATTCTTTGTATTTTATTGGACTTAAAAGTCAAGAATAGCCACAATTAAGCTCAAACTAATGATGCTGTAACTAGTCAGTGTAATTTTCTTTTTCATGTATTTGAACGGATTCTATTTATTTTTATTTTGAAATGGTGATTGAGCCGAGGAGAATTCGCCATGTAATGTAAATCCTTGGGTCTTAGTCCTAAGTTCGAATTCCAGACAAAGCCTCAATTTGTATAATACACTTTAAGCCGTTGGCATCTCAGGGTTTAAGATTGTATACTGGTAGCAGGTTTTGATTCAATGTCACAGACAAAGGGACTTCATGTTGCCTATATGCGCCGGAAACTCATACATTTACTTATACTGTATCTGAAAGCCCAGGAACAAATTATATTATGTATAAACACCACATTAAGTGTTGTCTACGGCAGTATAATACATTCTGCCTCTTTGACAACGTCTGGATGTCAACGAATTCGTCGTGGTCCAAATTTACCGGGATCAGTTAAGCATAAATAAAATAAATAAGTAAGCTATCTCACGCTCTTCTAATACAAGGGTGATCAGACCCCAGTATAGTCTTATTTTGGTTATTTCAATTAACTTTTCACATGAGAGGTAGCGATCTAGTCACCGTCATAGCGCCCAGGCCAATGATACAAATCATACATAAGTCTCAAAACACTCATTGGCACAAGTCCTAAACATAGAAAGACTCAAGATTAAGGACAGATCACCTAACCACACGGCTACCGTGGTCTGACTTAAGCATCTTATAACCCTATTTAAATATTTTATCAATTTCTTAGCAGTTACATTTTTGGTTTATTGGATCTGTTTATATTAGTATCTTAATGGCAAAGAGAAACGAAAATAAACAAATAGAAAACAAATAATTCATTTTTATGAATTGAAATGTAAAATAACATACTTTTAAAAGCTAACATTAATAATAAAAATGTGTTTTAATAAATATGCTACTCATCGTAACTTCCCACGTTAGATAGAAGTTCAATTTACGTACACAAATAGATATTTCAGCGGGATCTTATACGAATATTTAACACATTAGCGGCATGGTCGGAGCGTGCAACCATTAAAATGATTTAATAGCGCATTTCTCTTAAATAGGCGTCAAAACCTCGCACGGACAAAAACATTGTATAATGATACACGCTCGGCAATGATAAATACTTATAGCGGCAAAAGATGGAGAGTTTCCAAAGGAAATAGCCGTACGATTACATTAAAAACCACATTATGTGTGCCTTCGGATACCCCATTAAGTATGGTTGAACGGTAAGTTTGTTGGGACGTCAACGATGTACCAGGGATCTTATTCGACTGGTGGTAACAGTTATGCAAGAGTATATTTAAAGTTTTGCTGCTAATGATCGTTGATTGATATTTATGACTCTGGAAACAAGCGCTATCGGGCTACAGCATGTCACGAACGTCGGTTTTAATGCCTCAATTGGACACGTATACGTTAATGAATCTCATTACCTTCAGCTAACTATAATAAGCGAATGTTTTTGGAAATTTGTCAGATTGTACTGTAATATGCGTTCAATCGATAATTGGTGGTTGCACAGAAATTGAGGCTCTGAATTATACCATCTCTTTGGCCTAACACATTTAGATACAATGTAATTATTACAAAAGAATATGGCATGGCTATGGCATTTCAAAGACAAATATCGATGGGACGACAGCATATTGACACATGAAAATAACTTAGTTATATTCCGTTTTTCAGTAATCGACAAGAACACGTGTTTTGTCTTTAAGAAAATATGTATTCTAATATATCTATATAAGCTAATTAGTTTAACAACTATTCAATACCGATAATATATATTGGGAGACATCCGAGGGAGGATGGCAAGAGGCTCAGCGGCTTGAGTTTTTACATTATGTAACATGTCTTACTATAAATAATGTGACTTTATAGCCAGATGTTGCTTTCTTTTTTGAAACAAAGTAGGTATGCGTTTATTATATATAAGAAACTTCGATTGATTTGCCGCTATTTCACTTATTATTTTTCACTGTGATTGTTAAATTACATTAAAGATTGTTTTACACAAACTGGGTACGGAGCGTTTAATTTTAAGACGCTTAAAGATCTAGGTATCAGCCGTACGTTTGTGTATCGCACAAGCAACAGGCACACCAGCAATTTCTTATCAAAGACCATCAAAGATCGGGGCGAAGTGCTGTTAGAACCAAACGGGCTGTGAACGCGACGAAAGACGAGGCCCTATAAAGAAACTAAAAATGTTATAGCGTGAAATGAAGATTCCCGTTAGAACCCTTTCGCGCAACAAGACCGGAAACTATGTGCTTACCAAGGATACACAGGATTTACCCCAATCAGTCCTTGCATCTAGGCCCACTGGTTGTCCCGACACACTGGTGGACACATAGAAATGTGAAATTAATCGGTTACAACAAGCAAAATGACGAAAAGTATGCTCACAGCCCTAAAAAGAAACGCAACTTGTTGTAAAAATTCAAAAGTTGGCCATAGTCTTGCATGTCATGGCTTAACGCGGATGTTTTACCATGGAGTCCAAAATGTACATTTTTATGAAAAAGGAGCAATGACTTCTAAGAAGACTATCATGGACACGCCAGAATAGAAGTCTATTATGTCGAATATCTGGGTTTTGTCTGGAAACGGGATGAAGATCTGGCGCCTCCTCCTATTCATTCAATACTTTACGCAATGCTATCGCGAGTGGTTGTGGGCTATAGTCGACGCGCGTCGGACCACTCGCCTCTTCCGCTGGTTGCATTTCTCTTTGTTCATTCCATATATGCGTTAAAGGCTTAGTCGCAAAGAAGACGACGAATCCTGATAATTCTATGCACGCCGTCGCAACCTTTATAGGTTTCGCTGCACACCAAACCTAGTTAATCAATTTTGTCATACCCTATTAACCCTAAAAACAGACAAATTTATAGACTTAGCGAATTAATGTTCTGTTAATCCATTGATCAATCGAACTGTCGATAGGGGTACTACGAAAAATAATCTAAAAAACTAACACAGCTATTATACCTTACATAGTTATTAAGGCGACAATAGCCAAATGGGTGCGGAATACCGAACATGAACCACTCCAGATACAAGCTAGCTGGAGCTTAGTTGGAGGGTTAACATGAATATTAGTAATGCTACTTAATAAATAGCATTGCTAGTATTCTTTTAAAAAAACAAAAAAAACCTAACCTATATCTATAGAAATGAGGATAATTTAGTTGCATAAATACCTATGACGCGAATTTTGTACAGATATAAATATATAAATTAATCTTTCATCTCGTAGTGATTATATTCTCTTTGTGTATTTTTTAATTTAATTGGACATAACAGTGTTTAGATATTTAAGGTGACTTAGTTGCACACAATTTAATGAACACATGCTGTCTATAACTTTACGTTTGGCCATTCAAGATGCTCATATTTCTTTTATTATATTTTTTTATTAATTGGAAAAATACATATATACAACATACGAGGTAAATAATAAGTTCGGATGACATTTAAAATAATATTCAAGATTATTTTTCTCCTCAATATTTCCCTCGGTAATGTTCAACATTACAGATCGGATAATTAAAATACCGTCGAAAAAAATAATTCTTCTTTCTCTCCTCAAAATAGGTAGAAATCGCGCTCGTGACTTCGTCAACCCTTTATTAACTTTTGGAAATAAATAATAATAACTGAGGCTTAATCTCGACCATAGGCCATCTAATATATTTGATGCTGAATATACGGTATCAGAAGAGCAGCACTGTACGTATTGATACTGTTTAAAATATTTGTCATTGAACTTTGGTTACAGACAGTTCATGTCAGTCATGTATGCAAAGCTTATGATAGCCTGTAGAATAATTTTCAAAGATTAGTTACAGTGGTGTCAAAAGCGACAAGAACTAATAATTATGGAATGGACGTCATATCATTTCACTCCTATAAAATGTAAGACTTTTGGACACCAACAAATAAATTAAACATGTGGCCGAGCCAGCTTATGATGAAAGAGATCCTAAAGTGATTGCAGATAGAGAAATTGAAATGAGGCACACTCCGATGCACGAGATCGTATTTGAGACCCAGCTCCTGATGCATGTCTGTGCATACATGCATCAGAGTTAGAAAGCGTCGAGCAACCGAAGATAATATGACGAAGCGACTCCTTGGGATTGCAACAAGCTCGACAGATGTTCACGGTGCCATCCCTTAGGATGTATCCACGAAGAGGTCACCGAAATACAGCAAGTTGCGGGAGATGACTGTATCTACGAAAGGCTCATGTGACTTACCTTGGCTAGTACCACTCGTGGAGCTCTTCCTCCTGCTATTATTATTATTATTAGGACTCAGCACTGGCACTTACGTTCTCGGGTTAGAGCCAGGTACAGGTTCATATGGTATAATGGTAAGTGATTGTAATCATTACCATCATCCGTCTCCAATCTTACTCATATACCTCTTTCTCACAGTTCACTGAATGACATGGACCATCCTCAAATTCGGCTGGTGATTTGTTGATCGCAGTATCAGACACCGCGCAATTATTTAGATGCTACCACTCCTTACTTATGATTGTAACTATATGTAATTGTATCTGAAATGGTAAGGTGAGACCAGGTGGTAACGTGAGAAAGTGTTTAGTTACACCTATAATGTTTTCGACGCAGACGACTGTTTCCGATGGTTACCGGAAGATGATTGTGTTCGGAATCCATCATCGTCACTACTTTTACTGTTATTTGAATAACTTCTTCATTGGCTTGTCGTATTTTAGTGCTGGACAGAGCGGTGCCATATTATCTGAAATGGTTATGTGATCATGAGAAAGTGTTCAGTTATACATATGTGTATGTATAACAGTCGCTACCGACGGTTTCCAGCCATTAATGGAACGTGTCTGTATTCCGTATCTCTATGATTATATACGTTTCCAATTATGAAAATACGGATTCCGAAGTTTATTGTGATTGGAATCCGTCGTTTTAGTTAAGTTTACTGTTTCTTCAAAGAGCTTTCAATTATTTTTCTTCTTAACCCTTTTTCAATTGCTAAAAAGAGCGCAATTTTTCAGGCTGTCTCGCACCGACAGTGACCTACCTGTGCATGTGGACTTTGCGTTCTGTGTATTCAGATTCAAAATAGCAAGCATAATTTTAAGAGCTATATTATATTTTAGTACGAACTCTTAATGAAAATTCCTTGCACTCACATTTCTTGTTATGCTATTATACGTATTTAATCGCCAATGGCTACGTACTTTCAAAATCCGAATATTTTACGTAATTTAAACGGCTTCTTCAATCGACTATACACTGCATGGAATATCAATCGCTGATTTTCAATGCTAACTGCGTGGCAAATCCCCATTGACCGGCGAGACGACTGGGATTATCATTGTTTTCCTCTCTAAACCTAACGTGACACGTAATGTGATCGTACTTCAGTGTTTTGAACACGGCGCGACACAGCTATCGGTGTCAATGACGAAACGAAGTTAAAATTGCCATTAACAATTGTATTATTGACAATTTAAAATGTGTGTTGGCACCGGGATGCTAAATTTTTCGGACGAACCCTAGGCTGCAAGTAGCAGACTGTATATGCCCACCGCTTGGTAAAGGACTTAGTCTCAAATGTCTGTGAGAGTTTAGGAACCAGGAATGGTCTGCCACGCTGCTCTACTGCTGTTAATATTTTCTCTTATTTCTCAGACATGTAGGATTCCTCACGGTGCGGTCACCGCCGAGCACTAGGTATCTTTGGACTCTTTTGTATATATTTTTTTGTAATTAACAATTTTGTTTCATTTACGACTACATATTTTTTTTAATTTTGTCATAAAAAAAAAAAAAATAGGGTAGACAGAGGTCCCGCGATTTATCTTAGTAATTTTAGCCACTTTTTATCAGAGCGTATTTTGCCCAACGTCACAGGTGGTATGCCTCTCGCCTTGTTTAATGTTGTCGCACTACCACGACTCATAATATTGTTTGTTGTCTTCAACCTTTGTTGTTTGTTGTTTCCAAAACGTATCGTGTTTCCGAACGGCTGCCGCTTCCAATGCGGTACCCAGTCGCTGCATACTCGATTATGCTAAAAGGTTGAGCCCGCATTTCAATTGCCAACATACGCGCCGAACAGATTAACAAAGAATTTCGTTTATTTACTACCAATTTCCACGACGAAACTTATCACACAAGTACGACGCTGGAATACAAAACGCATGTTCTTTTTTTTTTACGATTGTTACATTCATCACGTTCCGTAAAGTATTTTATCCTAGTTCAATCAGTTGTACACGTTGCGAAAGTAAAGTCGTTTTTTTTATCTAAAATGCAGTGAAATAGTTAAAGAATAATCTCAAAATATTGCATTTTACGTGTGACTACTAAAATTTGACAAAAAAAATAACATTATTGAAGATTGGGCACTTTATGGCCTAAATTACCCTACGTGCTACACGGTGAAGAAAAAAACAAAGAAACGAATAAGGCAGAAACCCGTATGACTGCAATTTAAAAAAAAAATAGGACGTCGAAACTTGTCGACTCGAAAACCGATAAAATTTGTGGACTCGAAAGAATTCCCCGCGGTCTTCATTTCTTAAAAAAATATTGATAAAATTTCGAGGACCTAGTATGAAGTCATCGAGAAAATTTTATTATTACCTCATTAACGGTGGTAGTTTGTAAAAAATATAACATTTATCAAACGAAATTTGAATTTCTTACGTCAAATAAAGAATTTCATTCGTTCATTAATTTGAGTGAATCATCCCGCACTGGAACGAGACAGCGGAATTTTAAGTTTCAAACATCCTTCAAAAAGAGATTATACCTAAACCCACCAGCACGGTTTCATTTTCTAATTTTACATTGACGTCCCAACAGGCTTCCTTCCAATAGTCAGCAAAAATATAATTATGGTATCCTCCCATTTTGAGGTATATTTAATATAGTAAACATAAAGTAGCATACGTGCCTCTGCTGAAGAAAGGCATCCTCTCAATATTTAACATAGGTTTTGAACCAGGGAAGGGGAATGGTCCGCCACACTGCTCCATAGTATTCATATTTAACATATAAATGTACCCAAGATATGTTTAATCTTTAGTATGTATTTAATAAACTAAGTTTGAAAAGTTTTAAAAAATGCGAATGGTCGGAAATTGTACGTAGTTTTAGCATCAGGTAGTACATAGTTTCAAAATAAAAGAAAATGTCTTACGAAAAGTTTTTTATTAATCCATACCAGCCCTTAACCTATTTTGTATGTAAGTTTCTTATTTTTTTTTAATATATTAAGCAGATACGCTACTATCTTATAGGGAAAAAATTTAAAAAAAATTGTAGATAAACTGGGAAAGCCAGAAAATGTATGTTAACACTAGCATACTTCCAGCAGTAGACAGACTGTTAAAGAAGAAAATGAAAGACCATCTCCAGCCGTGGAGTATACCTAATGATGACGGTAAACACTTACACTCATAGTGGCTTCATTAATGGCTTAATCGTAAGTAAACAACTTGAGTATACTTGGTACATTTCGCAATGCAGTTGCATGCCTCAGTTGCAACACCTTATTATAATGCAAAATTTGTCTTGGCCTTTAATACATACTTGGTACTACAGGTGCGTGACTTTTTGTGATAGCAATTTAAGGTCTTATAGATGAGACTTGAAGTCTTAAATGAATTAAGCGTTAAGAAAGTTGAGAAGCCTGTAAAAAAATTGTATCTAAAATACTTCAATAGAAACTTGGGTTATTTCGATCGATTTTGGGTTATTAAATTGTTCTAAATATTTAGTACAATATTTGCACCGGCTTCTTTTGCAACTTTTTGTTTGTTTTCACTTTAATCTACACATCTCTAAGCGTGTTCTTGCATATTTGCCGAAGTCATTGATTGACCTGAATCGGACGCCCTTTGTGGTATTAGTGGGAAGCATCGCCGGTTGCCTTGAGCACCCTTTACGGGGGAAGCACCCTTGACTAGCGCACGCTTGCATCTACCGTCATCTGATGACGTCAAATTTTGACGATGAAAAGATTAATGATAAATAACTTAAAAAGTGCGATCAAGTACCTACACAAGCCGAGATACAAAACGCTATAATAAAAACTAAAATCAGTCGCGCGGCCACCGAAAGATGGCGGATTGATCATCTTGAATAGGCTAGATCTAAACATAACAAAAATTGGCAATCATGTTCTCAAATGTTTTAGGGAAGTATTAAAGTAAAAAAGAAGTGAGGTCCTAACAGCGTCTTCGTCGACGATTCAATTCATCGAAGAACTGTCCACTCTATAAACGTCTGGTACTTTCCTAGTTAGAGCAGCTGCTGTCTCGCTGTACCTGCTGCTCAAGCTGCGACCAGTACTTTGCCGGACTGTTGATGTGTGGACCAATCCGGCGGACAAGTGTAGCGATTACGGCAAATCCTATAGAGGCCTATGTCTAGCTTGGAGGCTATTAAATAAGATAGAAGATTAATGAATATCGGTTCGGTTCGTAAACTTGCATTGGGATTGTGGTGAACCCGAAATAAGAAAAACCTTGTATATGGTTTTCAATATTTATAGTAATACAAAAATTTAAACCTCTTTCTCTCATTCCTTTTACTTTTATTAATTTGATATGTCCGAAGATACAGTGTCCGACGCTCGGTAAGAGTTGTCCGGTAAGATTTGAAAACCAGTAATCTTATATGTTGCACAAATTTCAGTTACAGCTTGGATTCGAATACGGATTCTCGACTCAAAAGTTAACTACGATAACCACTTTGCAATGCGGTTCTTGCGTTTCTACTTTTTAATCCTGTCCAAATTTATGTCTTAAATATAAAATTACATTAATTTCATAGTACTTACCTTAAATAATACCACATAGAAATATATCACTTTCAAACGTAAGAGTTCATAATATCGTTGTATTAAATTTACTGACTATTGAATGATGTTGATGTCTATGAAAAATTTTGATGCTTTTATTAAAAACTTGAAAAGTGTCTAGTCATTGCACGCAATAAATCAAGGTGCGCGATATCTTAGTCCAAATAGATTTACGACTTTCCTGCATTACTATAAATCGTAACCACAAAAAACAATAAAGCTATTCAACAGAAAACTATAAGAATTACTTCGTACATATATAATCTCTATTTCACATTAACATATATCCGCCCCTGTGGCCTAATGGATAAGGCATCGGCCTCCTAAGCCGGGGACTGTGGGTTCGAGTCCCACCAGGGGTAACATAAATTCTTTTGTCATTATATATTTGAAAATGATTTATCACGTATATTTTAAGATTTACTTTTTTTGAAAGAAAGTATATGATTATAAAAAATATATTTATGTTTTTACTAACATATAATAACTAATAATTTAAAAATAGAAAATCAAGACAAGAGGAAAATCGACGTTAATAATAGGCTTAAATGTAGTGGTTTCTAATAAAGCCTCCACGTTACTTTGACCCGTACATATCATTCAGGAATGTACCTACCTACCTCAAGTTTAATGGCCGACACCCGCACAAACACAGTTCAGGTATCGATATAATCGGTTGTGCGTAGAATGCGTGTGTGCGTAAATGTCTGCGACCTTGTGAAGGGTCGTCTGAAGGCCTGAAACTGCTGAAATACGACAGAGATGAGACGGGTGGGAGGGGCCCATCGATAGAGACTCCATTCTAGAAATCGGGACATTTTCTATTATTGAGCTCGATGATCTAATTTCGTAGTATTCATAATAATGTTAACCACAAATAACATCTACAATTAAAACCCATACCTATGTTACGCGTTTTATATTTCAGAAACATCGCTCAACATTATCCAAATTAAGAAGCGGATATGTGATATGTGCTTCCGCATTTAGGTACTCGAAAAATGAAGTAGATCGTTGTAAACGTGACTTGTATGTTACCAAATAGCCTAATATGCATTTTTTGTTAATAGGGGCCTCTTAGAGTGCGTAGGGAAGGCCAGAGGAGCTACTTCCCTCTCGAGAAAATATTAACGTTTCCCTTACAATAGAAAAACGCTTGTTCTTCCGCTTGATTCGAAAGCTTAGTTCCAAATAATAAAATAGATCAAATTACAACGCTACTATCGTTTATCCTATGTCTCATTAAATTCTTAATGTGTGGCGACCCTAGCTGAATAGGCGGAGGTGTGGGGAAAAGGACTGCCAAAGAGATCGATATTCAAATTTCAAATACCAATGAAAGAACAATGCGTCGCGTTTGGTTGTGTTGATATTATTTCAGCGAGACAGAGCTAAACAGCTACGATTCTTCTACTTCGAGACATTTGGAAGGATATTGGTATCTTAGCATAACTTCATAATTTATTGAAATAGAGTAGTATAATACCAGTCTCTTTGAAAGAGGATATTCTATTAGAATTTATCAGTGCAAGAAGAGACTACTAGGTACGGTAACTACTATAGAAAACTGATGTAATTGTATTACTGCTACAATTTTTTTGTTTCAAAATATTTCCTATGAATATTTTTTTTTTAATTCGATTTCGAATGTTAACTCAAGATGTGTTGCAACAATAATTCTATTGTTATGTTACATTAATAGTTGAGACTTCTGGACTCTGGTATGATCTACTAAGTGTAACAGTGAATGAAAGTACCAATACCAGATTCCAGGCTTTTTTCAAACAAAGTTAACAAAGGAATACTTATACAGTCCTCCTGATGGTGATGGCCTCCTCCTCAATCCTCTAGCCGAGCGTGGCGATTTTAGCAAATCATTGTACATATGAGAAGTCTTGCTGTGGACTATTTACAGACTATTAATAAGGTAAGCTCTGGTGATAATAGTGGGCTTGAAGGACTGAAATATCTAGATCTCTGACCACCCTCATCTTAGATATATGTTCTAGAGAGCTTATTATTAAAAAAAATGTTACTTTATTTATTATTATATTTATACAGAATGCATTAAAAAGTTACGTAGGCATATAATTTATATATATTTTTATAATTTTCTTCGGTTCAGTGATAACATGTAGAAGAACTTAAATAAATAATAATCTAAGTATAAATGTAGGAAGAATAGAAATTTTGATTTTAAATATAATTACAAAAAAAAACAACATCTTTCAAGGTCAACATCCTTGTTGATTTTGCTCGCACTAATGCTTAATTCTAAAATCGAATATTATTAGTGTAATACATAGTATTAGTGTAATTCACAAGGACTATGTAAACGACCCTTTCGCGGCCAACGATCGCAATGACTTTGAAACAGGACGACGTAGACCCCACCCCACTGAAATATGCCTCCTTGATGCACCCTTGGCATACCACCCACGAATGGAGATTTAGGGAGAAACATTTGATCGGCTATATAGCTATAGTATGCTTTATTTTTCATAGAATGTGTTAACATAATAAATGCAGAAATATTACTTTATTTATTATTATATTTATACAGAATGCATTAAAAAGTTACGTAGGCATATAATTTATATATATTTTTATAATTTTCTTCGGTTCAGTGATAACATGTAGAAGAACTTAAATAAATAATAATCTAAGTATAAATGTAGGAAGAATAGAAATTTTGATTTTAAATATAATTACAAAAAAAAACAACATCTTTCAAGGTCAACATCCTTGTTGATTTTGCTCGCACTAATGCTTAATTCTAAAATCGAATATTATTAGTGTAATACATAGTATTAGTGTAATTCACAAGGACTATGTAAACGACCCTTTCGCGGCCAACGATCGCAATGACTTTGAAACAGGACGACGTAGACCCCACCCCACTGGAATATGCCTCCTTGATGCACCCTTGGCATACCACCCACGAATGGAGATTTAGGGAGAAACATTTGATCGGCTATATAGCTATAGTATGCTTTATTTTTCATAGAATGTGTTAACATAATAAATGCAGAAATATTACTTTATTTAAAATTTATGTTATAAAAAAAAATTAGTTAATATGTTGTATAGGGCCACAGCAACAATGGTACCGGGCTATTATTCCAACTGTATTTAAATTCAATTATTAAGTTCAAACATAATTCCTGATATACGTTTTTTGATTTATTATACACTAATTTCTTTTTTGGGTCTCGTGAGGAAAGTCGCATCCACCTTCTTGTGTGGATGTCCTGAAGGCAGTGTCGGAATCCGTAATAAACGCCGGACCGACAAACACCCCCACGGAATTAGAGATGCGCTGTTGGCCCGGTGGCATTACTGCTTCGGCGGTAGAGACTCGCGAGCAAGAATATCGACTCAGAATGCGCCGCCTACAGAGGAAAGTAAAACAGCGCATTACCGAAGTCCTTAACAATAGGTGGGATTCTCTGCTAGGGGACATCGAGCCATCATACACTGCCTGCAGGCAGCTGGCCCCAATGTCTCCCCCGCCCGATAGATACTCGCCAGCCTTCGAAGACTGCGAAAAGGCCGAATGACTCGCGGACAGTTTAGAGAGCCAAAGCACTACCTCGCTCAAGCCATCGGACCACGTCCACCAGCAGCAGGTAGACGACGAAGTAGTAACCACTAGAGCCAGTGACTATTAAAGAAATCTCTGTGATAGTTAAAACCATTCAACATTGGCATTGACGGTATAAGCAACAGGGTGATTAATCACTACCCGCGTCCCTATTATGCTTACTAGTAATACTACTATTTTGATCGCGATCCTCTCCATCTGCAGCTTCCCAAATACCTGGAAAGAAGCAGACGTTATAGCTATTCCAATACCTCGCAGACCTCGCAATATTGTTCCCGCTTACCATTATAGATAACCTCAACCGCTCCTCCAAGCCTAACAGCAAGGGAATACTATTCATCGATGTCGCAAAGGCATTTGACAAAGTCTGGCACAACGGTTAATCTCAAAGTCCCAGACAGACTTGTGCACAACAATCGTAAGCATAATGGGTTTCCACGCATTCTGAATTTAAAAGACGTAAAGGACAGAATATTTGATTGTTTTAATATTTTTTTTACTTTTCGCCTATATTACCTCTTCTGAATTTGGATACATTTTGCAAAATATCAGCAGCATTGAGTGAAAAACACGGAAGCATCGATTCATCAGTCATCACCGTTATTATCATTAAAGCCCGTCATAAGTCCACTGTGGAACGTTTTGTTGAATGTTTTTGGGAGAGCCTTCCCCCAAAGTACATTCCACAAAACCCAATTAGAAGGATTTAAAGCTGTATGGTCCATCGCAGTACCAGACAACCCGCACATTAGAAGTTGCTACCCGTTACTAGTTCGTGTATTAGAGGTTTATTATATGGAGGAGATACACAAATATTTGGCTTTGAACGTTGGACTTATAGCCAGGCATTTTCTGATTAACGCAATCCCGTCCTTTACCATAAGCGTAACAAATAACTATGTTTGTTGTGTTACCACTAGTGTATTTCTTATTCTAATGCCTATACTATGCCGGTTTGAATCTGCACGTTGGGTAAGTAGATACTGAAAGCTAGTACCTGCTACTGAGTTTAGTATTGCCGTGTCTTCTTTATGACAAATACAATGGATAGACCTCCTAAACTCTGATTGGAAAAGGGAGAATTACGAAAGCCTGCACATGGAACAAGTCTTGTGCGGCTTGAGTTGCGAAGTCGATATTTTATTTGTCACCGATAGATGTCGTTATGGGAGAAATTGACCAGCACATTATATGTTTATGATTATATATATATAAGAGAATAAAAATATGTACATAAAGATTAATGCTGCTTCAAATATCTACATAAAAACTAAAGAGATTTTGGTTCATTCAGGTTAGGTTAGGTTAGGTTATTAATCATTTTTTATAATATTTTATTAAATTAAATTTATTATTTAGTTTAGTTTGCATTAATCTTTGGTAGCCAAGTAACATATTTTGTAAATTTCAGAAAAAAACAAGAAGTTTACAAAAACTTGGTATTGCAGAATAATTAACATAGCTTGATAAAAGCGTCATCTATTGAAAGTTAATGGCATCTATTTTCCACAATGACCGCTACAATAGCTTTACAAAAATGGGGTTTGGTCAAGCTCGAGAATTTATTTAAAAGTCTTACTAGAGGGCGCTTTCATATCTGTTAGATTTCTTTCCAAGTCAGCCAAACATTTTGGCTTCTTTAAAGTTCTTATGAACGTGACACAAGACCTCAGAGAAGCACCGGCAATAAACAATTGCCTTATTTTCATTGCCAGGTTACAATGTTATTTACAATTCACCAAAATAATTATAATGTCAAGTGTATATATAACATTATACTTTATCTCAATTAAATAAATTATTTCATTGGCATTATTTCAGGGAACTTGTCAAGTACAGAGTAGGAGTTATTTCCACACATCTTTGTCAAACGATATATTGATCTATTTTATAGTAGGCCTTTTTTTAATAAAGTTTTTGTAATAACCTTCTTATATATTGTGTCTGTTTGGGTGCACTATACCTTTGGGATTTCTTTGTATTTAATTTTTTGCATATGGTGTGTAGCAAGAAAAATTATGAGTAGTAGATGATATTTCTTTATCGTAACAAACATCTAGATACAAGATCGCTATTTTATCTCTTAAACAATGCGCCGTGGCAACTGTATTATCACCAATTTAACATTTAAAATAAATGTTGGAAGAAATGTTAAAAGTTGGCAAATACAATCAAAAATTACTTTGTCCTGTATCTGCAGTTTCAAAATGTTTGTTAAGATGTTAATCGCAAAAAGGAAGGAATAATTGTCACCATTTTATGTATAAAGGAGATGAAACAGTAAGAAAATAATGTTTGATATAAAATTAAATTGATAGTCGACTTCTAGAACTTAATCATAATATAAACTGGAATTTGATTTCTGGTAATATGACACGGAAGACTACGTTACGCACAGCCATTATTTTTTTAAATGTTTATTTTATTTATTGGAAGTAAAACCTGTATTATATTATTGTACCTACTTAATTTGCCTTTGCCTATCCACGCATATTGATATTTAACCTTCGGGCGTCGAATTGCTTTAAATTAGAGCGGTATTCTTCGATGATTAATTGCTAAAAGCAGTTGGTTTATTACAGAACCAACAGCATGCATCGAACTATTTTTTTTATTTATTATTACATATATTACGTTTACATTTATAAGCACTCGGACATCTGAAAGGGCGGACAGAGATTACAGATATCCATTTGGCAAGATTAAGTCTTGTAGCCAATTGGTGTTCTGCAATCCTCTTTTCGCCTCTACGAGAGTTAGAAAGTGACGGGAGGCGAGTGTCGACGCCGGGTTTTCCCACGAAGATAGCCATAAAATTTTCAAGGCTTTCTTACTCGCCTCTTACGACATCCACGGGGTAAAAGGGGGTGGAAACTTCTTACGCGGCACACCGCTAACACATACGACGGTTAAAATACAACTAAAAACATTTCTTATCAGCTGTCTAACCCTGCACGGAATTACTTATATACCAGATAGTTTTTCTCACTACCAGATTCGTGATAATCATCAAGGCATCATCAACGTCATCAGGTAAATTGAAGATGTTCAAAAGACTTTGAACGTTAAAAAAACAGTTTCAATAAATTAAATATCAATTAAATATCAGTTTCACTCATCTAGTTCCAAACTAGGATTCCCTAAGTCGTAGTAACTGAATGGCGATAAGAAAGATATACAAATCATTTACACTCTAACTTAAACATATATGTATGATATATGTCTGCGTGTATTTATATATGTACATACAAAAAGGACAACAACAAACATGACTGAAAAAATAATTTATATTCATCATAATAACGTTTCTTCTTAACTCTGGTATTTGGTTAAAAGTTTTAAATAATGTTCACGTTGCGAACACAGAAGGGATAGGTACATAAATCGTAATTTAAATAATAAAACTACGTTAAGGTTCTCGCACAATTACTATAATAGTTTTAAATTATGGAGACAAAACAGAAGCTTATACTTCATAGAAACTATAAAGGCCAAAGGAAAACGAAATAAAAACAGGGAAATGTCATACGAATAACTGACTAACACAATGAATGATTTCCATAACTGGAGCAAAAGATTTAATGCTCCTTAAAACGTTACGTTATCAAAAGATTAAACGTATTTAGTACATATCATTATGTTCAATTGTGCGTGTTTTGACCAATACCGCGTAGAGGAAGTTTGTTAACGACTTCAAGGAAAAAGTTTTGTCATACACCACACGAAAGGCGACAGTTAAAATGAGGTCACGTTAAACCCACACACATACTTACGTCGAAAAATACGCGGCATACGAAACCCGTCACTTTGACATTATTAAATAAAAATAAAATAAAACAAAATTGTTTATAGAAAAATCCCCAGACCAATCTACGGTTTTTTGTAAATACTTTAAAGCAAAGTCGCAATCCGCGTTTGTCTGTGTATTCGCTCTTCGTTGCCTATGTTACACACCTTACATTTACAACTACACGGGTTACTAATTCTTTTTTTTTGCGATTTATTACTAGTTGCTCTCGCTAATATTGGAATTTTTTTTCCCCATATTAGCGAGACGGATCCTTGTCAAAAATATTGGAATTGAGGCCTTTACGAAGCAGTGCGACATTTACAAGCTGCCTTTATATTAAAAACGAAAATTTGTTTGATTTTAAATAAATTCAACAACAACAATAAAATTTAAAAATAAACTCAACTAAAATAGTCGGTTCAGAGATATTTTCTTAAACTGTTTCAATCAAATTAAAAATCTCTGATTGATTGTTTAAAGTGCTTATAAAGTGATGATTATTACTTTGAGTGTGAGTTTTCATTTTATTAAATTCGTGTAATTATATACGAAGTTAGCAATTAATCTTATAGTAACAGATTTAAGAATCTGCCACCCGCTTTGTTACCGTAGGTATCGTAAGAAGTTGCTAAGGCTCTCCCTTAGCAACTTCTTATAAATCTCATGGCTAATTCTGGGAGCAAAATTCTGTGACGACGCTCGCTAACCGCTATGTTCTTTCTCCCGGAGAGGCGAAAAGTATGGATATGTACTTTTGTAGACACACGACCCTATGTAACCCATAGGGTCGTGTGTCTACGATGAGTCGTGCGAAACGAAAATCCGTAATTTCTGCCTATAGCTATCTATCTATAAAGATCACAAACAGAAGCAGGGTACAGTATGGAAGCTGCGTTTACGTCGTTTTCGAGGCCTTAAAAGCCACCATCCCGCTTCGAAAAATTCTTCTATATTTTATAAAGTATGATAAACAATTTCAACTTAATGATTGAAACAGCCATTCATTTCTACATTTTGAAATTGTAAATACTTAACTCTATAATTTCACGTTAATTTCAGCACATAGTATAAAAAGATGCGCGATATATTAATTATGTACTAATTATCTTCTAAGTAAACCCAAAATTGAAATAAAATTTTGTCACTTTATTATAATATATTTTAATTAAATGTTAAATACTTAGTTCAAACGTGATGACTTAGAATGCTGGTGTTGAACCATTAAATAGATATGCAAATCTTTCAAAAGATGATTTAAAAGATGAATGAAAGTCTATTTGCAGTCATTCATAATCCTTTCGATTGGTTTTTCTTACTTTAACTGTTATATAATAATGTTTATCAATTAATTTGGAAATTATATTGTCGATTATAAAACATTTACTTCTAATATCGGCATCACTTTCGGCATTTCTGCTGATCTTGCGTCAAATATATCCTTGCATGTTTTAAAGGATCAGTGGAACCATAAGCAGTAAGTGACGTAACCGCCATTTCGGACCGACACGTTTGCGAAACGTGCACTAACCGCTGGCGGCTGCCGCGTCTTACTCAGTTGTGTAACTTTCTTTCTGTGCGAAACGCCCGATTAACCTCTAAATTAATTCTAAATTATTTCCCATTCTCAAATGACCATTCGAAAATTGACACCAATTTTAGTTGGTCCTATATTTAAAATTTAGGGGTAGGCTTATGGGGAAATATACCTTCTTATTTCCCAAATACTAACATCGTTAAACTAACAAATGAGAATCCGAATTTAACGAGCCCAAATCCCACAGACTTGTGGTGGGGAGTAGCATCACTAGAGCGCGGGTCCGGCACTGCGCTCTCCGAGGAGAAATCTACGATCACGCTCTTTTAATCAAATTCACTATTGAAATTAATAACTAAGTGAGATGAAATGCGTTTATCTTAGAAACAGAAACTGTATTAAATGAAATAGAGGATTGTGGAGTGGAACAATCGCTGAAAACTTGATTCCGCAACTATCCAGTGAAATGTCACGAACATATCGTGTAGTGACACAGTCCTATTATCTGAGAATTGGTGAGCATGCAGTGACGCGAAAGAGGCTCAGGGTGCCGCAGGGATCGGTATGCAGTCGCCTGTGCTATCTCCTGCACGTAAATAGCCTGCTAGGTGTGACACGACACTGCCCGGCGCACTTGTGCGCCGATGATCAGTGTTTACTGCACGCAGGTGCAGATACGCCGAAACCTTTCGCCACGGTCAACTTGATATAGATAGCATGACAAAATTTCAAAAATCTTATTTTAATTGCTGGTGAATCAATGTTGACTTATAAAAATATAAATTAAATCAAAAACGTGTATACTCTCCTAAGTTGATGGATTTGCCTTAATCGTCCCACTTGAAGTGCGGATCTAGGTTCCCGCTTGGGTAGCATAGAGTTCAAAGTTCCCTGCTTTCAAGTTCTTCTTCATCATAGGGGATTACAGAGTAAATCAATATAAAGGAGGTGCTGACTGAAAATCAGCTTTACGGTTAACCCAGAGACACTATGCCGAGTAGGTACCGTTTTATTTGACGCGACACGGGTCATAAAGTTCAAAGTCGGCTGAGGATTTTCTTAATTTTTTTATTGTTTGCTTTTACCTTTTAATGTTTTAACTATGCACCTTTGTGTTTGTAAATGAATAAATCATAATCACATCGTACTAGCACCGTTACTCTACACCTGGACGATTTAATTCAGCATTTTATTAAACGCCATCAGTCGACCGCCAGGCCCACGTATGTCAACCCACAAATCGGATATTACGAGAAAAAATTACTTATATAATACTGTCAATGTACTATCAAGACTAATATACGCAGGAGCCGTGGTAGCCTAGTGGTTAGGGCACTCGCTTTATTTTCATTAAACGCGAACGACCTGGGTTTGATCTCTGGTGCCAGGATCACTAAAATTGTTAATAGCAATTTTAAGTGCTGTATTTACCACGTGCTCGGCGGTGTGCAAAGAAAACATCGGGAGGAACTCTGCATGTCAGAGAAATAATAAAAAAAAATATTATTTCCAGGATATGTGAAGCCCGGGAGTAGCGTGGCTGGCCTTTCGCGGCTCCAAAACCCTCTCAATAATTTGTGAAGGAGGCATTTGCCCAGCTGTGTGTCTGTGTGCATCTTATTTTTATCATAAAAATACCAAAGCTATCACGCTATCCACGCGCCGGATCAAGACAGTTCATTGTGACGTAATGTTGTTACAGTGCTTGCCTCAATGTTACGAGAACGGATAATGGAGTCGTGTCAAATAAGAAAGGTGTGTATACGTCTTTGCATATGTATGGCTTTAGGAAATACGAGTATACGTCTATTTTGAAATGTCTTCGTTTAAATTTCCATGTAACAAAACATTTTCGTGATCGTGGGTTGTCTTATTTTGTCTCATAGTGAATATAATTTTATAATCTATTCTATTATTATAGGAATAAAAAGTAGCTTTTTCTGGTGTTTTATTTCATTGCTCTTCACAACGAGCACACGTTTCTCCATGTGGTAGAGCCTAGCGGCGGCCATTGCTACTGTTCGAAGGGGCAGGCGCGACCGGGTATGTACCACAGCCTCGTAGTTTCTGCGTTTCGTTCGATGAGTTAGGTAACCGAAGGCCCACTCCCCCTCCCCATCCTCATCTTCCCCCCATCTCCCAAATACCCTTAAAGGCCGGCAACGCACCTGCAGCACCTCTGGTGATGTGCCGCTTGCTCGTTTGCCTTCTTTCCCATAAAAAAAAACATAGGCGTTTCCAAGAAACCACCATACACGGGCATACTTATCACGGTGGGCGGATGGGTTGGTCACTGGTGCGAGGGTATCGGGACACAGTGCCGGTACCCTCGCCCCAGTGATGCTGCCCCCGATTACTGGTCTGTGGAGTTTGGGTTCGGTATGTTCGGATGGATTTTCCGCCATCGCTAGGTTGTCAAAGCGTCTTTCGTTAATCACTAAGGTAATTTGCATTGCGAGCAGTGCGAGTGTGGTAGACATTTGAACAAATTAGTGTATTCCCCCTTAGACCCCGTATACAAGGATACACCTAGTTTTATAATATTTCTGCTTCGGAGTTTTGAGTTTTATTAAATTGTATTAAAGGAAAGTGAAGGGGAGTATCTCGAAAGAAAAACTATTTATCGGACAAAAATATGTAACTGGAAAATATATAAAGAATTACATAAATTGTGTGAAAAGTCACAACCGGTGACGGGCAGCTGAGTATAAAGTGCGAAGTGTCTGATACCATGATCGCTAATCCGCCTAACAAGCGTGGCGATTGGGATATGCTCCCTAATGTAGAGGCCTATCTTCACGTTCATTTTCATCATTATTACATTTGACTGACAGTTAGAGTATAGTGTAGACTGTTAAAGAGAAATAGAAGAAAGAGTGGTGCTTCAAGATAATCCATCGGCACTTGAATTTAATTATCGTTAAGAGTCGATTGAGAAAACCATCAAACCTGGTTTTTGATTTTGCAGCTTTCTGTTAATGAAACCATGTGCCCCTGCCCGTCTATCTAGCGTTGTACTCGTAGTTGTGGTTGGAGTTTGATTGTACGTGGAAGTCCACGTAGGTAAATTCGTAAAATTCTAAACGCGCCCAAAAACCCCTGATTGCTCAGCACAGCGCACCTTCACTCTAGTGATACGCCTACCACCAGCTTAAGTTAGTCATTAGTGAAATTTGAGTTTGGCAAATTCATACGGATTTTCTTCCATCAATCGACCGTCAGAGCCTCGAGTTACAGATGGCAGAGTCAGTTTGGTATTTAAAAAAACAAAGTCTATTTTCCCTTACATTAAAATGTAGATGATAGGGAATAAAAAGGTATTTCACAAATACCTGTAATTATTCCACTGCAGGAAATACACCCTCCCATAAGGAGTATTTGCTATGCACCTTCATCAGTCTCCTTACTTTGGTCTGGCAGATTTCGAGATGATTATTACGCTCGCTATCTTTGGTGGCCATTTCCATTTTCATTGCTACACGGGAATAAAGGGAATGGAAGATTCTTACGCTGATACCACATAACTTATACAAGTATAAACGCTAGACTATGAGATATTGTATGTACGAGAATGGAAGTAAAACTTAAAACTATAATATATTGCAACCGGGAAACGAAAAAAATTTTACTTAAATAGTTTCTGAAAATTTTGGAAAAACGCATGTTGCTTTATTAAATTTAAAGACGAAGGCTTAAAAATGAAACGTGTGTCTGTACAGTCAACATAAAAAGTAGATGATGATTGAACAAGGTTTCAAAAGCGTTTTTTTAATAAAACTTGCACCTTATATTTATGTTTTTGGTTTGTGTATTATAATAAACAAAGTATTTATAATTTATAATTTTCCCTCGTTTGTTTTTACAGAACTCTTTACAGTTTCTTACATTGGTTAAAAAATTCAAGTTATTATGTATATTATATAAACTAATTATTATTATTATTATAAACGCCCTTCAAATTTAATTTAATCTTCGTAGATACTATTGATGTTGACTGTACCTAACGTTGTTCGCGGAACGATTTGGTAACTTGTTTGTATCGAAGCGGATGTGCGATTTAATTCAAAGATTTAGATTATTAACAAAAAAAAATATGATGAATACGGATGGATGTTACGAATAATTGATTTATTATATGAACATTTATTAAATAAGTGTTTACAGACATTTCAGACACTCGCATACATTATCCAGTCCCAGACTAGAATTTCCTGTCTTGGTAACTATATTGTGATAAGATAGCACGTATATATTCATAGATAAATTAGCATATATCAAATATATTTATTAAATACACATCTACGACCCAGGTACATATATTTATATTCATTATACAATTGCTTGCCCCTAGCAGGATTCGCCGACCCTCAGCTTCGAAGGAAGGGTCACTATCACCTAGGCTACCAAGCCGAAATTAAATGAAATGAAAATTCTTTATTCTTCGACGTAATACAATTTCGTTTGTCAAATGTCAAATCGTTTTTAAAATCTACCACCGTTTCGTAATGAGGTTCCTCTGACGGAGAAGAGACGAATTGTGGGTATAGAGTATACTAATATTATATCATTGACTTTTTTTCAATAATTCTAATGTATATCATAAAATAAAATGTATGTTCCCATAGGCAACCGAAAGCATGCTGCAAGAATATAGTGATGAAATTGAAAGCACAAGTGCACTACAAACTCGGGTAGACCAACCTCCACAAGTAGCGCCTGTTCACAATTATAAGGCATGTGACAGCCATTGCCCTCCTCAACCATATTAAAAGGTAGTGGACAAAGAGGCCTCTAAGCGAGCATGTCATACTTAAGTCTACAATACACAACATATATATGACAATTAAAGCTAACACATTCCCAAAGAACACACCTACAATTTTCTACGAGACCATTTACAGCTATGTGAATGTACTTTCGTAAATAAAATAAATTAATTATATACTAGTTACAAATAGCGGCTTAAAGATACAATCTTGTAACTTTAGTATCTACTCTTAGTTAGTATTGAAAGGTTACTATTCCGTGCTTCCTTATCATTAAGAGATGGCCGAGATGGGTCATCAAACTAGCGATGATAAATTATTACTTAGTTTTGTCAGGGGTAACTAACAGAATCGAGACATGAGGAATCAAAGTCTAGGATATCCGAAGAACTGCTCGTCTGCTTTCTGATTAAAAAAAATCTCATTGCAGTACAGTCATAATGTAGCTTAAGTCGTTTTCTTGTCTGTTCGATACAAATTCTGCTAGCGATTTAAAAATAAATTCTAGATGAGTGAACTGTATTCAGTTCACTCATCAATCATTCTGAATGATGTAATCTAAAATGCTCGCCACCCGCCACACGTTCTATATACCGTAGAGACGAAAAACGGATGGCCGTTTGGCTGTGCAGGTGGCAGGCCGTGGGCAGGAAATCGCTGTATACAGGCGTCTGTCCGAAAGTCCGAGATCTGACCGTAAGCGTTCATAGTAATAATATTTCTAATAAATAGAAAAAAAATTGTATTATTGTCAATATTTAACAGTGATTAATTAGTTAAAAATATTCAAAAGCAACATAAAAATTAAACTTGTTTAAATGACATTTATACACGGTTAAAAAATTTACCGCACCCTAATCATTTGAATGAATATCAATGAAACTTACACCTTTTTGCGATTCATTAAAATAATATATTAAAGTATATACCTTATATTATTTCTATTTAATAATTTTAAGCGATAGCTCCCTAAGATATTAAAATATGAACTCTGTCTGCACTCTAACCTGACGTAAAAAGTCGACAAGACATTTTCAAACTCTCGTGGCTATCGACAGATGGTGTGATAAGGATCTAAAAAAAATCCAGGCTAAAAGTAAGTAAAAAATGACAGGCTGCACCGTCTGAGGTGCGTAGCGTCTGGTACTGCGATGGCTTATCCGCTTGCCAAGCGTGGCGATTGTACCAAGTCTTCCCTGTGAGGCATACCTATTTCCTGCTGTAGAAACTGTTGAAGAAGAAGAGGGCAACTATACCTTAAAAACAAATCAAACTAAGACTTAAAATAAACTAAAACTGTATTTTTTTCCATGATAGCGTATTATTTTTTAGGTATTTGGGTATTATGTATTTAAACCTGCACGCGGGCTGAATGAAAACCGATTCACCGCAGAAAGTCCATTCAAATATCATCATCATTACTATTGGTCACGAGTCCACTGTTCAGCAGTGAGTTTATGAGATATGGGTTCTTCCACAAATATTGGCACACAACACGGTTCTGAGCTAACTGCATTCATTGATTTCCCACAACACTACGCAGGTCGAATATGTCAAACACAAATTGCACAGATTAATGATACAACAGCTACCATCAGATCGGGGCCATATTTTATAGCAGCTTCTATACAACGTAGGAGCCTATAATTGGCTCACAAATGATATTATATGAACATTTGGTGGTAAGTTCCTTTTCTACCTAGGTGTCGTCTGGGTACCAACCTCTTACCGTACTCTGATCGCAGCAGTGTTATGTTAATATTTAGGGCTGATATACGAGTTGTATTATATGCTAGTCAACACTGCAGATTATCAAAATAAGGTATTTAGTAGTATAAAATTACAAGAAGATAAACATATGTTTTTTACGAGTAGAATTAGATTATCAAAGTTAGGTTATTATTACAATTCAAGTGAAAATACACGAAAGGTAGCCATAGCCGTGTGGTAACGGTGTGTAAGCGCTTAGTCGCCACTAAGAGGAAAAGCCTTGAAAATGCTAATGGTTTGCAAAGACGACGGAATGTCCATCTCGAAAAATGCCAGACCAAAATAAGCAGACCCATGTCAGGCAGCAGCGTATAAAGCGCTAGGTATCTGCGATCGCAAATTCGCTTCTTGAGCGCGGGGGTGATTACGGCAAATCCTCCTAGTGGGACAGGCCTATATCTTGCATTGGACTATTTACATTCTGTTAAGGTAAGGTAAGTAAAGATAGGAAAACGTAGGCCCATACTTAGCGAGTTCACAATAAAATTAAGGTAATTTTCACAACTTTAGTAAGTTTATTCGTTCTAGCATGTCGCAGACATTATGCATGTTTATTTTACTGCGTTTCTATTTGCTCTAACACAACATCTACATGAGAAATCAAACAATAAAGTGCAGTAAACATTGTCTTGTTTGCTCTACTTTAGTACACTTTCTCCCATGCTCAGGTAAGTATACTCTTTGAATTGTTACACAATAATGTACAACGATAATGTTCCTATGAAATAACAATGACCATCTTTGTCCTAACAGCGATTAATCAAAATGTTTTAGGTTCTCGTACCCGCTTTCTTGTGAAAAGTTTATATCTTCAGCATTTTGTATTTTTATTACATTTCGGATCCTTGGTCACGTACCTACCTCGTATGTAGTTGCGATGGTAACCTTAGATTTATTATTTATTTAATTAACTCTTACAATGTCCTAATTATAAAGAAAACTGTTTCCTGTGTTATTTTTCAGTCTATGTTGTTTTAAATGTGTTAAATAAATTATTTTTATAACACTTTTGAACTAGTTCCACAAGAGTTATCTCTTCATTTATTAATAAAACAGCCCGGTTTAATAATAAATAATAAACGGTCAGTATGTCAAGTAGGAGTCTGCATCGCATTCTCAAATATATAAAATATATTGAGAATTTACGAAATAAATATGCAAAAATTTAGATTGCTTCCAAGATTATGAATATATTAACATCAATAAATAACAGGCGTTTTTAGTTTCATGGTTTAGTATATTTTTAGACACAGAATAATAAACAGTTCCTTTGTACGCGAGTGTCCTGAATTCTAGATTCCGATGTTAATGCATCATTTAAATTGTTCATTGGAATTTTAAGTGTTGAATTTGCCATGTTCTCAGAGGAGTTATAAAAAACATGAAGTTCACTAAGCCGCGTTGGAGCAGCGTGGCGGAACTTTTAAAACTTCCTTGAAAGAAAGCACGAGGGCCAGTAGAATAGGCGCCTACAAATAACTTCAATCGAAGAAGGTAACACTTACAGTGCCGTCGTCACCGCTGAGAACTAAGATGGAAACTCTCGTAGTAATACCCTGTAATTAACAAGTTGTAAACAATGTAACACTAGTTGCTCTTTAGATTAGCGCAAAGCAGATGAGAGATCGGTTCCTAGTCAGACGAATCTTAAGCAGAAAAAGAGTCCAACCACGTAGTATAATACATGTAGGTTACAACAATGCTAATATCCATTATGTTTGTTTCGTTTGTTGTATTACGGCATTGGTGCACGCAAGGTTCGCTCCCAATGCTCATTCAGCACACGAGGTTCGGTATTGCCTTCTATTACGTACCGTCTTACTCTCTGCTTGCAGAAGTTGTAAAAGTTTAGTGTTAAGGAGCCATGCTCCATATACAACTTGTGGCGTCGACATATTAAAGAATTGTTTACGGTACTTTCACCTCTTCTTTATTTATATATATAATTAGCGATTGATAGAGATTGTCGCCTTGCGATTTTTTTTATAATATATTAAATATATTATTATTTATTATTTATTTATACATATATTATATATGGTAACTGTTATTGAAATTGTCATGGTCTCTTCAGGTTAATAAATTAATAGACTACATGATGTTAAAAAAAAACATTACTCAGTCTTAAACGTGATTTTTACTTTAAATTGATTTAAAAGTGATACTTGAAATATTTGTTTACACCTTTTGAATTATCTAATGTATGCAGTATACATTGTAATTTCATTATATTTTAGAAAGATAAATACGGACACCGTGCTCCCATTCAATTTACGTAATAATATTGTAGTTATGTAGATTCTGACGCATTATGGTGAGCGGCAACAGCGAATATTGCTTATATCAAGCAGACTATTTCTGAAATATTTCACTGAATTGTAAATACGCTACAATATTGCAATATCTTTTTAAAAAAGGAATTACTTGCATGCTTTACTTGTGTAATATTAATGCTTTCGCTGCATCGCGTTCTTCATCAGCTTATATAAGTCCACTACTGGACATAAGCCTTTCCACGAAAGCGGCAATAAAAGCTGGCGTGATATACATGGGATATTTGCCAATATTCACCAAGCAGAGCAGTCGCATCATTAGTTTGTGAAATTTGGATTCCGCGTATTCGAAAGAATTTTTCACCATCAATCGGTCACCGTGGCCGCGTGCGATAGTGGCCAAGAAGCCACGCGTGCCGCAAGGGTTTTACCTTTAGAAAAAAAACTAGCATAATATTCCCCTTATGTACCAATACTTAAAACATAGTGACGAATTAAAACAGTGTCATTCGGTCAAATTAAACCGGTTACGCAGTTACGTCAAACACAGACTACGATGCGTCGTGTCGATGACGAGTTTTAACATCTAGTGAAACTTAGTACTCCATTACCCGTGCCGTACCCATTACTTATGTCATGTATATGCAAGCTTTATGATGTTACCATACCATAATCGTATAACAGGAACCCTTATTGCGAGAATCCAATGTTTGTGGTTTGCAAGTGAAGATGAAGTGTGTGCTGGTACAAAAATGATGGAAGTTAATGAAATCGGTTGTACGTTTTAAGTTGGATATTTAGATACAAATGAAGAAAAAAAATCATTGTATTAGGAATCTTTTTATTCTGGGAAACCTCAGACAGTTAAGGTATACAACAACTATGTGGATAAGACTCTCCGTGGAGCCTTAGAAATAAATGTATTCTTCTTCTTCATCATCAGCCTCTATAGGTTCACAGCTGGACATAGGCGTTTCCATGAAAGCGACAACAGAAGCTGGCATACCTCGCATGGAAGATTTACTCGTACTCACCAGATAAAATTGACGCTGCAGTCTATCAACTAAAATATAATTAATAAAGGAAGCCGCTTCTTAAAACAGACACTGGTTGTAGATGTTGCATTATGTTGTATAAACTCAGAATTCCATATCATAGCAAAATATTATGTAATATGAAGGGCTAGGCCGGTCAGTGTGCCGCGTGAGTTGACGGAAACCGAAGTATGTCAGTGGGTTCCGTCTCGTGAGGCGCTTAATGTAGGGTTAACATCATTTTTGCTAAATCAAAACAGTTTTTACTGGTAATGACTTGTTTATACTATGACAGGCCCTTTTTCCAAAGTAGTAACCGCAGTGTGATTTAATCAATTTGTTATTAAAATGGTATTAACAATAGATGTGTGTGTGTATACACTATAGTATCTATGTAGTATGTATACACATTATAAAACTATCTTAGAGTTTCGCACAAAACCGGAATTCTTATAGTTTGTATTAATACATTTAATTTGTTTTCTGTGTGGCATCCTAGTTCCTTCCTTTAATTTGAAAGTCTTTAAAGATATTGTTGAAATAAAAATATGTAAATAAATTTTATGACCCTATAATTCATTAAAATAATCTTGGTTCCAACTAAATGCTACAAAAAGATGCGTATATACCTAGTTTAGTCTTCTGCCAGTAGAAGAAACTTTCACGTTAAGTGTGCTACTTACGCATGATCGGTTTTTCTTTTCTAATAATCATTAACTTGTTTATGTTAATAATGTTTTAATTAAATCACTGTTATTTACACTATTAACTGACTCTATTTAAAATGGAGAGTTTTCTCAAGGTGCAAACATGAATAAAGTACTCTTCAAATATGTTATATTCAAATACACTCCATTAGTCGGAATAAGTTTATTTATGATTTTTTTTAAATTAGCTGTCCTAATTTGTTCTTAAGGTGTAGTAACCCTACTAGTGCGCAACATGGCAGCTGGTGGGTGCGCTGCCATCGTAATTACAATACTGTTAGATAATATTTGTGACCTTTGCAGTATTTCACTTCGCCTGTACTCTTGGAATACGAATTGGACACGCGTGTTGAATAATTTTTTTTCCAATGACAATTCTAACAGATTTATTATCATTGAAATAGTTTTTTAATCGTTGGAATTTAATAGTCAGTGTGAACATTTTATAAAATAATACGAGACGACTTTATGCTTAAATGCTAGTGATAAAACGGTCATCGCTTTTGGATTTGTATCACGATTATTACAAACACAAAACTAGTATTTTTTAAACACACGTGCCTTCAAACTCTATCTAAATGTTACTAAAACAAATCATATAAAACACATTTCAATATTCTACTATACGGCATAAATGTTTGATAAAAAACTTAAGGTTTTTTTCTTTGCCTTTTTTTATTAGAAGGACGTTAATGAAGTCCATTTAATAAATAACCGCAATCATAACCGACACTTATCATTAATCACTACATATATCGATAGTCGTACATAATTTTTTTTATGTAATCATTTCATCACTACTTTAAATATCTTGGTGCACACAAATTAAGTCTTTTAATCGTTAAAATATTATAATTAATGTACAAAATATTTCTTATATTTGCGCGAATACTTTATTTATTACTATAATTGTCTAATAAAACTAATTTTACGGATTACATCTATTTTTTTATATTCGATTGATTTCTTTTAAATTTCACTGTTAGTCGTAGACAGTATTATAGTTCTGTCTCACATATTATTAGGATATAACAACTATATATATTATAACCTTGAATTGTATTAAAATTACGGGCAGGTTACGTTACTAGTTAAATGACATCATCTTCTTTAATATCCAATACTCGAACATAGGCCAAAGCTGAACATTGTTTATGTCTCTCCCGTTGTTAAAATATTCAAACATTGTCACAAGGTTTTTTTTTTCAAGTAAGGTAACGTTAAACTTATCCTATGTTAGGAAAGTATAGTTATCCGATAGCAGGCTCTTTTGTAATCATCATTCAGCCTATTTGAGTCCACTGCTGAACATAGGCCTCTCCAGGAAAGCACCAACAAAAGCAGGGACGCATTTCTTGATAGATTACCGATTTTCACTACGCTGGGCATGCAGACCTTCGCACCAGTGCTGCGGTGCACTAGTCTGCGTGATCCGAATTTCATAATTTGGATAGTATGCTGAAAATAAGTCGCATTAAGTTTGCTTTCGGATTATTATTCCGTTGATGTCGTAATAGTCGACTAAAAAAATGCCAGAAAAATTCGTAGTTTCTGTACTTGGCTTGTACGTATATTAGCTTAGATAGTAACCCGCTAATACGCCATTATCGATTGGTAGAGGCTATTGAACTAATTAATGGCCGGTAAAATAAAGGGAAAAGAGGGTAAATTACATTTAGGTAAATCAACGTGTGATTACTTTTTAGTATTGCACGTCTCATGGCGCTTCGTGTTCAGAATTTTTTAAACTTGTAGTTATTTTATTATATATATATATATAGTTTTAAAATGACTCGAAATATTTGAACCTCAATACGATTTTTTTTTATTAAGAGTTAAATGAGCGTCATGAGACGTGCACTTTTGGATTTTCCAAACGTTTTATTTAATAGTATCAACACCGACTTAAATTTTACGACCCTACTCGAGTAAACGCGAAAATGTTTGCAGTCTACTTTATAATTAAAGACAACATATTCACGTGGAAAGTCAAAAACTATAAACATAAATCTAACAACAATGTAACATATAGTCATTAAGATTAACATACACCTATTATTTATTTAGTGCATACACGTCGCGTCGGGATGTTACGACAGTGATCGCGCAAGTCGCATCCCGTCTACAAAGTATAGTGCGCTTATTATTTTGTACCTAATAAAATTATTAACGTTTAGTATGTTGTACGTGATGTAAGTTCATCACCATTTCCAGCAATCAAGTTTGTAAAATTTTTGTATGTATGGAAGGAGCACGGGCATACGTTCCAAGAAATGCTTGAATTTTGTTGACGCTTATTAAACAGGACGTCTTTAATTTGACTTAATCGCTGGATTTGAACAGGCTAATTATGATCAGGATGATTGTATCGTGACGTTGGTCGTACGCCCAATACTGGGATGGTCAGAGGTCTTAATATTTTTTTAATACTTTCAACCTATACAAATCGTACAAACGTTTTGAAAAATTTATTGGTACGAGCCCTCCTCATAGGAGATCCAGTCTCCTGATTCTATGGCAGATCTCTTTACCACTCGGCTAACGTGGTTAACGTCATTATCTAAGAAGGCTGGCCTGAACTGATTATGCTGTTGCCTATCTACTACTACTTTTGTATCATTTGGCATTTCCATTTCTGCGCTAATGTACAATGTGGTGTCATAGAGGTGGCCTTATATATGATAGACTTTACTTGACTTCGATGATTATAAAGTTAATCTATTTAAGTTTTGTCAAAAGTAATATTGTGTTGTTTGTTGCATAATAAAATACATGTGTTGTTGTCAGTAATAACACGAACGCAGTTGCTATCGCACGTCTTCAAGAATTGTGCAGATAGATCAGATGACGAATTGAACATAGTGACAGAATATGGGGAAAATCGTGTAAAAATATATTTGGCAGGGAATCGAACACTAGACCCCTGGCTGACTGTTGGCTACTGAGACGTAGTGAAAGGCTGTTTTTTAAATTGTCAATCATAAAGCAGTTAGAAACATTACGCCTCTACCTACCCAATGAGGAATTACAGGCGTGAGTTATGACAGATAAAACATGAGAACAGAAAAGTGGGAGTATGTTTGAGTGAGCGCAATTATTTGTAACACACAAACGAGTATATAATGATTGTGATCATTTCGATAGGAAGTAAGACGACATTGTAGTCCAAATCAAAACATATACACACAATGTTTATAATGAACATAAATAAATTATGATTACTATGATGATGATGATTATTGATGAAATTATTCCTAATTATCTCTGAAAATAACAATGAGAACAGGATTTATTCAATTCTCGTGTGGTAGAGGCATCCCCTTTCTCCTGAAAATTGCATAGTGAAAAATTAAATGCAGAAGCCCGTTTGACTGCACTAACTCATCTTGGCATGATATTAACCCAGCCCTCCCGGCTTCCAGGGGCGGATATATTCTATGGCTCCGCGATTCTACCACGGCCGCATCAGCGGTGCCGCCATGCCAGAGTCCCGGGATACGGGCAATGGCGTACCGCAATACCAAAACTCCTTTTTTCCTAGGACTCCAGGCTAGCGGTGCAAAGCAACGCCGTCAGTCCTCCCCACAGTCCTCCAACTCGCATCCGAAGTGAGCTCGGCGTGCTTGGTTGAGCTGCTTCACCGTGGGTGAATAAGGTATGGCTTCTAAGCCCAACTAATAACTAACTCGACAACGCGGAGATATTACTCGTCTATTTTCAGAGTTCCTACTTATCGCGTATTTCTTGCTGCCTATGAAAGTAAGTCTGCTTAAGTTAACAATGCACTATAGGATGGGATTTAATTTTCTATAGATTTTTATCCTAGAGTAATCTTTCAGTTGCCCGGCGTCCGCCGCGGTCAGATAAGACTTAGTGCGACAGGCCCATACATAGTCCAATATTATTATACCATATCATAAGATATAAAGAGTACACATATATGATAATGTCAGGCAACTCAACTCACAAATAGTCATGTCGCGCTCTCGCGAATATATAACTAGTTTAAATCTTAGAAAAATACTTATGCGACTAATCTGAAATGCATAATAGAGGATCTCACGTCTCGACTATAAAAATATTTTGAGATTGGAATGGAAAAATCTTTAAGTTTCGGCCTCAAACGATCACAAATGAGACGGCGTTGAACTATATATTTATGGAAGTATCTTTCGCCTCTACTCTACCTCGGTACTGCAAATAGCGGTGGTATTCATTTAAATAAAAAGGCAGAATAGGTAATGGTTATTTAAGAAAGTAATATTAAAAAAGATTGAAGATTTCTATTTTTTTAAATATTTAGCTGTACTAATTATATAACTATAAAAAAAATAAAAATTAAATGTTGTACTTTTAACAGTAAATAATTGTTTATTTTTTAAAAATATGCTTACTTTTACTAAAACAACTTTATACGATGGACTGTGTACATATAAATTGTAGAGCAAATGTGTTATTATATACCGTTTATCGATGACCCTTGCTCTATAATTCAAGAGTTGTACGTTAGTGGTATCTTAGGTATTTGGGTAGCACAAATACCTCTGTTTTGCTGCTTAATTGGTTTAAACTAGAAAAGTAAATATTTTCGTAACTGTGGCCAATAACAGATTGAAGGAACTCAAGAGATAATTTGGATTTTCTAGATTTTTTTTAATGTAAGTATTTAAAAAAAAATTACTTTCAGTACGACTAAAATTTCGTCATCCGGCAAGTAGATTATGCAGTGCCTTGACAAGTAAATCCATTAAAAAAGAGCTACTTTAATTAGACGGATTTAAATGCAAGCATTACATTTGTGTACAAAACTAAATTATATTTTAATTTATTAGCATTCATACAATTGACACAACTCAGCGTGGCTATAACCCTGATGAAATGTAATGGGTGGTATCGCCGAGTTTCCTTGCCTTTCTTGTCCCTTAGGACACCCAATGAAAGGAAAGAGGTGGCAGATTCTAATGCCTCTTCCGCACGACAAAACGCTGCTTTCCCATCGTGTTTTTAGTACGTGGTAGAGCCAATCGGCGGCTTTTACTACTACTCGAATACGCTGACACGACTGGGATAGTAATCACGGTCTCGCAGAATACCGTCGTGAAGTAGAGGCATCTTGTGTCATCTTTGCGAAAGCTCCCCTCCCTGAATATCCTTAAATGCCGTCAATGCACCTGCAGCTCCTCTGGTATTGTAGATGTACGTGGGCCTTGATAATCACTTACCATTAGCCCTCAAAATGATAGAAACTTGCGACATAAGTGATTGGTTATTTATATTAATTACTGTATGGTTGTTGAGCAATTGTTGGGCAACCAGTCACACGGGCCCGACACTACCTTACTGGTCTAACGATAATCATTTGACGTTTGCCTTAATGAGGACATAATATTTTATGCTAATTTATGCAATCTGTTTAAATAGTGATGTTCCTAAAACGAATTTTAATGATTTTTTTTCTTTTGGACTTAGGGTCGTTGGCCTTCAGAACGGCCTTTAGTTGTCAGCATGTGACATTTACGATAACAACTCAGTAGGTGAGTGAACGAAGTAGGAAGGCGATAGGCTCTTTCTCAGTCTAGGAACCGTCTTGTTAGGTTGAAGTAAAGTCCCTCTTACCCATTTCTTATCTAATTAGCAGTGCAACCACTGTTATATTCCATATTCCATATAGAGCAAGTATATTAATAGGCTGTGGGGCATACCATCTTAATATTCACGGGTAACAACGCATCTATAACCTTCTTCGATTGGCGTTGTTTTCAGGTGTCCATGGGCTGTAGTATCTTAACTAGAAACCTGCACTTGCAAACAACTTCTTCAGGTGGATTGTTTCCTCGTTTGTCACCCCAATCCATTTACCAAAAGTATGAAGTTCCCCGAATTCTGCTATATATCGAAAAAACCTTCATGCCGGTTATTATATTATATAGTTCCAATTGTTACATCATGTTCGCATCATTGATTTTTCCCGTGTATGTTGTAAGAATTTACTAAAAGTTTTCTCTTAGCATTAAACATATCTGCCCATGTCAGTTTGTCAAGGTTTCAGTTAGCTGAATTCAGGTGTAAAAATAGATACTCTTTGGACGAGATGCCTTTACACATACCTTTTTTATCAAATGAGCTCGAAAGTCGGGTTTATGTACTTAGACCATAGACGTCGATCCTCATTGTCGTCTATTAAATCCAACCAATTTCTTTCATCTTCTTATATCACCTTTATACAACACCTTATAACATCTTTTCATACTCACCTCGCCGGGCAGTCGGGCGAGTAAGAGTAGTACCGGTACTCCTGTTGCTACTCTAGTCTCTGAGATTTGTCTTTGGTTGATTCGTATGGATTTTCCGACATCAGTCCAGAGTTTTTAACATTTAGTAGCAGGGCTACGTGCAGGTCAGGTTGGCATTTAGAGAAAAAGGGGATATATTGTCACTTACACTCCTTTTTTTTATTTTTTGGTACACTTATTTACATTATTATACAAACCAACAGAGCGTGACTTTTTAACTTATTATCGATAATCATTCAATTTGTTCACTCAATTATTTTTCGATACATACGAGTAATTTAAGTCATACATTTATCATAACAATGCCACGCGAAGGAACTAAATGTCTTTTGAAATAAGTGGCGGAACCGCCATAATGCAATAATCAGTGTCATTTTATTGTTTTACTAAAATATGACATTATGGTTCTTCCACACTGGCGTTGTGAAATGTTGGTAAATATTTTGGGAAATCTACCAAACAGACTTACAAATGGAAATGTTTATGAATGTTCAGAATGTTCAGAACCATCCTTAGAAACGTTCCAAGTACATTTCAAAATTATTCAAAATTATTTTAATTTGGATACGTTTTACAACAGTAAAAGAATATCCATAAACATCAATTGATTTAGATACACATAAATAATATTATTAACTTTTAATATAGTAAAGCTTTAAGCTTGAATCATTTAACATTTATACACTAATTATGTAATTAGTGTATAAATTTTAAATGATTATATTTAGATTTATACCAAGTGTGGGACAATTACCAAAAAGTCACTAACGTCATTAAATAACTACTTGTCATTACGATATACTTAATAGGCGCCTTAGACATATCACTTACGGCTATTATAATCATTACCATCATCGAAAAACTATTGTATTTGTTACACGTAAAACAGTAATGTCCTTTTTAAAGAACCTAACACGGATACATAGTTACAGAGTTGAACAATGACCGGATGTAAACCCTCCTCAGTTGTGCTCATAGATAAAGATTAAGGTAAATAGCGAGTGCTCGGAACGCATAACCTAAGCGCTCATATCGTAATGGATTAACTCATTACACTGATAAAGTTCTATGGAAACGAGTGTTACGTAGTTTAAAGCACTCATAAGTTAGTACAACATGAAGATCATTTAAGTACAGACATACGTACACGATTCTTTTTCTTGAGCAAACTGGTGAACATGGGTATATAGTAACTCCAAAGCAAAGTATTTGCATAATCGCCACCCTTTACAATCGGATTGGCAGCATCAGACACCATGCACTCGATAAATTCAGGTCAGACATATTAGAGATGGTTCTCTACTGGGTTGCCGCTCCGTTGGCGCTCTTACAACTCTTATAATTCCAGAAAGTTTTGTGATACGACAAACTAAGACGAAACGGATTAAGTTCAAAAAATTTCAAATGCCTGCTCAAAGTTATTGTACAATAGTGTTACATTTCATCGAAAACACATTTTATCACAGGCTTCAAGGATGACAGCACAACTTCACCCCGTTCCTTGATCAAGGATAGATATGAGTGATTAATGATTACCCATAACAGTGGCCACTTCCCATTTAGCAGACTGTGTTCATTCATTTACAGAAATAAAAACGTACTGTTATAAAACTCATGCGAAACTATATCTGTTAAACATTGAATATACTTTCCAAATTTTATTTGAGTCACAATATGCCCAGTTCCTACATGTATGTAGTAGCATGTGTTTATAAGTATGAAAGATTAATTATGTTTCATTTTAAGAATTATATAGTGAAAGGTACTTTAAAAAATTACGTCTACACAAATTTTATTATACATTCCTTCTTAGAATAAGCTCTACTTCATCATACGCGTCACGTATTAACATTGTCGGTTCAGCATAATCTTGTTTTAAAATCAAATATCAGTTTCAAATCTAACTATGGCCTGAAGTTTAACAATTTCTTCCCATTAGTTTCTTGGTAAAATATCCTGCTGATTTAGACCACGGCGTCAACTTACAGTCAAGACCGGAAAGCAGCCATTTGCGCAGGATTCATGTTTGTTGCAAGTCAGTCAGAAGTTCAACTGCTGGATAAGGCTAAGGCTTAGGCTAAGATTCCCATTAAACATGGTCCCAAGACATCTGCATCAATCTACTTTATGCAACACTGTGCAGGTGGTCACTGTATCATCCCTAGTTACATTTAGTAATTATTTGTGGAACTATTAATAATTAGTCCTAACACAAAGACTGTAATGTGAGGCTTATGCAATAAGATCCGTAGGGGAGGTATCAGAAGCATGTATCAGAAGCACAGGATAAATTACATTACATACGTACATGACTACCAAAAACTTGATGTTATGTAATGGATTCTTTTCATAAATTACTCGACCCACAACTCAGCAGGTATGTAGACTAACAGATTAGCAATGGTCAGGACATCGACATTACGAATATCATTGTCCAAATTCAAAAAAAAAAAATATGGAACCATTGAGCTCGTGTGTTAATAAATTATGAAAATTGTCCTCGTTTGCCTCGCGGACATTGACCGGCACAGATAGCATTCAAGTAACTTCCACTAAATATATTCAGTAATACACAACAGTTAACTGTATAAAACGTTTGCAAATCATTACATGTTATATTGCTTCGTCGTTAATTTGAAGCTATAGCCAATCAATTTGATAATGACTGCCACAGAAGTTAACTGAGTAATTTATAGTTTTTTAAATAATGTACTTATAGTGCTCATATTATCTAATAATACTAAAATTACTTAAACAACAAATATCAACAACCATGTAGCACAGCCAAATAAAGTAAGCCGCGTGATGAACTATTTTACGTGTACATCTTTCTGTTTTTAATATTGAATAAAATTTTTTTTTAAAAATATCGTTGCCTCATTGCAAGAATTTCTTCTGTGTCATGAAGGTGATTTATTGGCGTAAGTTGTGGCGTATCAGACATAATAAATGATGGCGATTGCCGTGGTGACAACTTTTAAATAATACAGATAAATATTCGAAAGTTCTGAAGAACAGTCGTCAACTGCGCAGGAGATATTATAGTGACGTAAGTGCACGCGCAAGCAAAGAGGCACTCCCTGGTCTTTATCTTCCAATATCCGATTTAAGATCGGTACAAGGGTCAGATGCAGTGTCAGAGACACGGTACGCAACACAACACAACCTGGATCAAAAACTTGCACAAAGTTTTGATTTGTGATTCAAAACCCAGTATTTGTGTCTAAGCCATGCGGTCGCCCAGACATAATGTTGGTATGGATATGTTATGAGCTGACTTAGAAGTTAACTTAAAGGTGTTTTTAAATTATATGAATATTTAGCATAATTAAAGTTAATGGGATTACGCAAAACACCCTTGATGAGAACTTCTCGTCGGCACGCACAAGTTTACACCACCTTCCGGACAGGCGTAACGTGTAATACACCTTGAAACCGCATTTTCGAGTAGCACAAGGGCCTATCTACACGCAACGTTTTTTTACATACAAAGTGCTCTTTATTCAAAACAAACGCTTTATAACGACTCGCCTTTATCCCTTTACGTAACTTTGAAACAATTGAAATTCTGTTGTTATGAATCATATCAGGACTTATAACACGAGAAGTGTTACGCTTATTCATATTTATAGACTGCGAAGTCCGTGTGGTACCGGCCTAAGAATTTGTCACACCCTTTCTTCTAAGGGAAAATTTGTACGTGGTAGAGTCAAGCGGCGCCTTTTGCTGCTGCTCGAATGGGCCGGCTTAACCGTGGTAGTGGAACAGCTTCGCGGAACATCAGCGTGCAGTAGAGGTATCTTGTGCTTCTGCGTTTCGTTCGGTGAGTGAGGTAACCGTCTATTCTCCTGCGCTTCATTTTGCACCTCTAGGTCACAAAATTTTATTAAGTTAGAAAACTCTAGAATGTACCTGTTTTTCTTGAGATACGGTGATCATTGAGTCAGTGTGTGAGTCGTATTTGTCTTTCGTATACATTTCTAAATCAATCACAAGTACTTAGTCTTTATTTATAAATCTATTCAAAGAATCTGGAAAGTACGTTGCTTACATCAATGAAAGAAATTTGAATTCGTTTCCGAAGTGTCTGGGATTACCTCCTACGGTTATAAATAATACAGAATTTTCATTTTATTGAGTTAAGTTTAGATTCACTTCGTCCTTAGACGTTTTTGTAGGCAGACTTAAATTAAAGTACGATATCTACGCTAGAAATCAATACCGGAATTCTGATACACTACAAATTTAAACCAAAGATTGTCGGACAACTTCTCTTTTCTTCTTACACATTTATTTCGAAATATCTGACGCTATTGCCCAACTCTGTAAACGTAAACGTGATGTCCATTTTAAAACGGAACGGGATATTTGACTTTTCTACATATTGCACAACTTGAAAAATCTCATTCTGGATACTTGACTGGTTTAATCGGAAATCATAATCGATTAACTCACGATCGCTTACGTGAAAGATTTGCCCACGCTCACCACGTTGGGCTCAGTCGTTTCGTTGGGTGAGCGTAATGACAGTCATCGTAGTGATTGTGCTCTTTATACAAGTTTGTGGGAATTCGATTCAATCGCCATCATTCGGTCGCCAACACAGATTACAGAAGCTATCTGCTTTGCGGCAGCTTCTGTCGCCTCGTATGTTAGCACCGTTCGCAAAAGTGGTTAATATTTGGGAAAAATATATACAAATCTACTCGTAACATAGTGGAAATATAAATTCACAAATCTGGACTAAATTTAGAATAAATGGTCGTGAGCATGGAGCGGGCGGTGCAGAACGGAATTCCTCTTTGTGCTCACTTGAAGCAAATCGCTCAAAATTATTTTTTGTAATCATCATTTCCTGCAAATAGATGTTTCATTTATTTATATTTTGAAGTAATCCATCTCAGTCCTCAGGAGTGATATCGCATCTATTACAATATTCGATTATAGCAGGTGTCTATGGGCTACAGTAGCCACTAACTAATATTAATCAATCTGTATCTTGAAATATTCGCTAAAAATAGATAGAGAAGAAGCCCTTACAAGTACACGTGTAAACAAGTCTACATGTGCTCGTGTAGCGAGTATGCGACGCTACTAGAGGGGTCCCATGCAAATTGGGCATGTCCGCTCTCTCTAATCAAAATGAGCACTTACTACGACGTAGTGAACGAACTCCGCCTCAGTAGTAATAAAGAAGATTCAAATTGTCTAAATTTAGAGGGCCTTTATCATGTTAACATTCGGAGGACAAGGGTCAATTTTGATAGTAGTTATTTTACGACGTCATATTTTTGACACCTCGGTGACGCAGATGGTTAGCGTTTAGCGCTGCGGATCGTAAGTTTGTTTCTTTTAGGGGACAAGCATTTGCAGGAACTACATATAACTGTTTTGGATGATTGTCCATTTGGAGTTTATGTATGTAATGGTTAACGTTCCAGAATTTATCAAGACCATCTAAACGGTTGGCATTCCACCGCGGAGCGTTTTTCTCAGCATTTTCTGCCACGCACTACTACTTTGTGAGATCAGCTGATGCCAGCGGTATTTCCGAATAGTTACGACTTAGGAACCCTCAAGAAAAGAGCCTGCGTGGACATCGGTGATCACTAACCATCAAGTGAGCCGCATGATCGTTGGCCCTCTTTTTCCGAAGAAAAAAAACTGGTTAAGAAAAGAAAAAGAAAAAGAAATAAGTAAATTCACCTGAAGCTAGACTAGGAAAGTAATATAGTCTCACAGGATGCCTGTGTAAAGTTCTACTGAAACGGGACTCTGTTTCGTAGGAACAATGATGACAATTAGAAAACCAATTACACCAACAATTCACAATATACCATCAATAACGAGACATTCCATCGTAGTCCCCATTTAACTTTACACCTTAATACCTTAAAACCCACACCTGGCAGCCTGATAATAGTCCTCTGCAGGACATATGCTGCTTCTTAGCTTTTTATTTAGTAGATGTAGATGCTAAATTTTAACCAAAGATAACCTTTTCATTTTAAATCTTTTATTTATTTCTGCGGATTTTTCTGCATAGTATAAATACATTTCAATGTTTCTACATTTTTCTGGAACAATATATAAAGAAACATCGTTGTTAGTGGATCTGTCCCGAAACAAGGTTAACAAATCACGTTACTTGATTTGTAAGCAAATTGCGTTGAATTTGAATGCATTTATCATTTATAACTATCGTCTATTTTGCATCGACTGGCTTGATGCAAACATGAATATGAACATACAAATAGAAGGGTAATGAGTTAGGAACGAAGTATTTTTTACTAAAAGCTTTATTATTAACAATCAATTAAAAAAATATTCAAGCGTAATCAAAATTTAACATTCATATAGTAAAGTAAAAGTAAATTAGCAGCCTGTAAATGCCCACTACTGTGCAAAGGCCGCCTTCTCAAATACCTGAGAGGGTTTTGGAGCTGGGAACGGTCAGCCACGATGCTCTAGTGCGGGATGGCCGACTTCACAGGTCATCGAGATTATTTTTTTTATTATCTCTCAGACATGTCGGTTACCTCATGATGTTTACCTGCACCGCTGAGCACATATTAAAGTCAGCACTTTAAATCGCTTTTAACAATTTTAGTCATGCCGATGTGGTGCGAGCATCGGGGATCGAACCCAGGCCCCTCAATCTCATATAATTAGTTATTGATCAGTAATACTTGGAGCCTTAACATAAGTCAATACATGAAGATCACATTGTAGATTTCAATCGCGTCTTTGATCACGAGTATTGACTGTGATGATTCGCCTCCTTGTTCATTTTCTGTTTTTAAAATTGGAGAAACGATCGTCATGTTTACTTCAAGAACTGTTTGTATGAGAATGGGTCAACAGATTTCCCTCGCGACTATGTAACTACAAATACGAGGACATTTGCAAAATGTTCGATCCGTTATCCGGTTTCATTTAAGTGTTCAACAAGAATCTTAATTATAGTTATAAATGACTTTGCTGTAACAGTTACGTTTCCAACACACTTTTTAGTCACTTTAAACGAGGACAGTAAAATATTAACATGAATATTGTTTATCTACTCAATGAAAATTGCTTGTACTTCAACCTATATCATTTTGAAACTTATCATTTAAGTTTTTAGAATGTTGGTACTATTTACATATAACATATACAAGGACATAATGCACACATACAATGAATTTCAAAGTCGTCTATAAAAAATATTTTTAACTCATTTAAATTTGACTAAATAAAATAAAAATAATGTAATCTCTAAAGGAATTTATATTCGTAACCACCGTGTCGTGTAACCAATCATCGCGGAAATACTGCTAGCGTTCTGACACAGATTAGATAATAGTAACTTGGTTATAGATCTAGATACCATCTCTTTATCTAATAGTCAACCACACCTGCTTGAAGGGTGGACCTACAAGTTAAAAAGCTAGGTTTTATCGACCTATCAGTGGCGGAATATACATCCAAATTTGCCGAACCCATATCCTACATACTAGTGATGAGGAGCATGAGCCAACCTTTCAAGAAATTAATAGGCCTTTGGTCAGCCGTGGTAGTCTAATGGTCAGGGGGCTCACTTTAGTTTCACCGAGCGCGAGCGTCCTGGGTCCGATCTCCGGTGCCGGCACCACTAAAATTTTTAATAGCAACTTTAAGTGCTGTAGTTACCACGTGCTCGGTGATGAAGAAAAACATCGTGAGGAAACCTGCATGTCTGAGAAATAATAAAAAAATATGATTTCGAGGATAAGTGAAGCCCGTCAACCCACACTGGAGCAGCTGTCAGATAATTGAGAGGTTTTTGATCAGCTGTGGGCACTTACAAACTGCTACTTTACTTTTTAGTCAGTAGTGGATTTAAATGAGCTAATGAAGTGTTGACGAATGACATCCTTTGTTCTGGTTACTGTCATGAGGAATAGGCCTCTATGATAGTATTAATCATTACACTGTAGTTTTTATAAACATTAAAATTGGGTATATTAATTCTGTAATGAAAAAATGCGTATAAAAACAATATTGGTTTCACTCGACCTTTTACTTCCTGCGCTTTCTCCTCGCTTACTGTTTGTAACATTTATAATCTGAGATATTGTTAAGAGCTGTGGTAGCCTAGTGGTTAGGGCGCTCTCTTTTATGTCATAGTACGCGAGTGACCTGGGTTTCGATCTCCGGTGCCAGCGCCACTAAAATTTGTCAATAGCAATTTTAATGGCTTTGTCTATTACGAGCTCGACGCTGAAGGAAAATATCGAGAGGAAACTTGCAAATATCAGGAACAATAAAAAAATATAATTTGGAAGAAGTGAAAAGCCCGCCCAAGCCAGCGTGGCGGCCACATCCCGGCTCCTCTCTCAACTCTTCCAAATGTTTGATAGGAGGCCTTTGCTTTGCCGTGAGGATTCACAGGCTGCTACTTTTACTTTTTATTATTAGCTTGTAAGCCGTAGCCTCATTGTATGTTTCGATAATTTATTTTTATTTTTCTGTACTTATAAATAACCGAGTATTTTGACCTAAACAAAGAAATATATGAGGAAGTATGAAATAAAGCAAATAATTTAATTGTATTTCATAAAATTAAAAGGCATCACTCATTGTTCAGTATGTTTTCTACGCAAGCTTCTCTAAAGTCTTGAATAAGAATAAACATCCAGTCTTAAGCTAGGATTCCCTGAATGGTGGCAGTAAATATAAGAGGTGTTATTAATAACTATATACGAGTATATATTGATACACCAGAAATAGATACTAATCATGTTTATCAAACTAATATTAGCCTCTATCACCATTACAACCCTATCGAAATATGAACCCGTAACCCTTAGCTTTATAGGCACGGTCACTGCCGGAAAAAGTATTGCTACAGTATTGATATAGTCATTAGGATCTTTCGGTATGTGTTTGAATTGGATGTAATAAAAGGTCCATAGTTAAGGTCAAAGGAAATTTCGACACACAACAATTTAAAGCGATTGCTTAAATAGTAGTCGTAGTGAAAGGTCTCCGTTTACATATTATGACACTCATGTTTTGGCAATAATAAATCAATTTGAAGCGGTAAGAAGGCTGATTTTAAATACTCCCATATAAACTATTCTTGTTCCTTATATATAAACGAGTTAGTTAGTTATTTCTGTATAATTATTCAGTTGTTTTCAAACTAAAATATAACGGGCATTTGCTAATCATTAACGTTACGCGGAAATTTTAATGTTCACCCAGATGTTGATAATTCATTATGCAACTGAATTTTCAACGTCCACAATCCAACATTCCATCGTGAATGAACCCAAACAAGAAACCATTACTAACTAACTAAATAGTATGCAAAATAGAGCTGTGCGTGTTATTTACAATTTGTGAAATTAATCTGCCACCTCCTTTCGTCCCGTGGGTGTCGTAAGAAGCGACTAAGAGTGAAGCCTTGGAAATCACAGGGATAGTTGACGGGCCTAACCATTTCGAAAAATACCAAAGCAAAAATTACCAGACTGATGACGGGCAGTAGCGTCTCTAGGTCTAGGTGTCTGTAACAGTGATCCCCAATCCGCATACTGTGCGCGGCGATTATCCTTATGGCAGGGCAAATCTTCCTTATGGGAGAGGCACATGTTCCGCAGTGGACTTTTTACACCTGTAAGTGGTCAGGTAAGTTATAGGCATGATTTTCAATTAAGAAATAAATATAAACTAGATAACCCAATATGGGTTACGTAAAGTTAAATAATCTCGCATCTATATTAAATTCCCGGAAAAGTACTAGATCTTACAGAATGCAAATTTAAAAACAAAATTTATTTGAAAAATATTTTGAATTATTGCCAGTAATACTTTGTTTCGCTTTCGTGCACGAGTATAGCTTCTAAAAATTGTTAAAAATCATAGTACTTCCGGCATCAGGAATCAAACACCGGTCTATCAAATTTAAAGCGAAAGCCCAGCATCAAAAGTTATCACAGGTACCAATTTACGTTTATAAAATAATATATTTTACTCTCTTTTTGCTTTAGCCTAATGTATTCCATTTGTAACGCTTATAAAAAACATTAAACTAGTTTTGGGTCATAACTACGTATTTATGTCCCAGTCAGCAGAAACACATATCAGCTGAATACTAAAAAATTTCCTGAAAATACAGAAAAGGTTTTACCTTTATCAATTATGTATTAAAAAATAAAAATTAATTTAGTATTACATCTACAATTCTGACCAAGAACCTTTAATAAAATGTGCAGGGGCCTTTCGTAAGCTGATTAATGACTGGAGTATTAGATAGGTCAACTTGACCTTGAAAGTGCCACGTTCATAAATAATTTTCTGCAACATAATTCTGCGTTTCGTTACGTAAGTAACGAGAACCGCCACCGGAGAACCAAATATTGAAAAAGAGTGTATATTGTAACGCGTTCATTATAATTTTATTTAAATAAAATATATTTCTGTCATAAAACTTTAAAACCACTATAAGTGCCGATTTGACATATGTATGAAGTTTATGTCAAATACGTATTGAAACATTACAAATTCTATTGTAAAGACGCGTCAAGGGTTAATTAAAACCGGACGTTAATAGAATATTGAAATAGGCCGTAAATAAAACAACTTCCGAACAGTAAAAACGGACTCATCATTTTAATAGCGTGCTAATGGACATAGGCCATACAACTACCTTTGACAAATGGGTATGCGGTCACTGTAGAAGACACCTCGTACCTCGAACACTGCTGCCGTCTTTGGTCTAGGTATTTCGGTCACGCATTGATTGAGACGGGTAATCCGCCATCTATCTAACTCCATAATTTATTAAAGTTAGTCGACTCTTACGACATACGTGGGAAGAAAGGGATGCCATATATTATAAGCCCATCACCACGCGACAGAAATATTATGTTTAATTAATATTTTTGCGAAATTTGTAAGCTAAATGTAATTTCTTTGCAAAAAAAATTAAATGACAATACCTGCAAACATATAAAAGTCTAAATAAATAGACGGATAATTAAAAATAAAAAGTTTAACCTCATAACATGCTTTTAAATTTTTTAATGTATAAGTAACATGATCTATATGGGAAGTAGTTGAAACTTACAGCTGGGCAAATGCCTCATTCTCATATATATATCTGTTATGTACCTATATATATAAGTAATCCACGTATCTGAAGATAAAGAATAATATAAATATATAAGAAATAATTTGTAGTAGGTAGACAATTTTGTGAATCACAAGATGTTAAAAATTATATTTAAGATAGCTTTAAGATTACAGATTGTACATTAGGACTATCTGTAATAATAGCGAAAGATGGAGAAGCAAGAAGCCGGCTATCTGGTTGTGGGTGGAAGCGTAAAGACTCAGGTGAGGGCTTTATACAAAAAGAGAGTTAGTCAGCGGGTATGGGTATATATCCATCGGTACAGTACGAACAGTATGAGTAGAAATAAAATAAAATTCGTGCCTCTTTCTCGGTCTGTGAATTTACGGCTAAAGTTGTTGATGGGGAATCTTTTTAGTTTTAATAATAAATATGGGACTAATTTATTCTACGTTGCACCTTTATTTCTAAGATTTTGGATTTACATGAATTATGAAATCAACGCGGTTATACCAACCTTGTTACAAAAATAATAATTTACAAATGTTTTTACCTGATGATAAATGTGCCAAATATATATAGAATAGACGGTTTTGTAATAGTTTTCAATGCTGTGACGTAAATCAACGGCAGATAGATTAGTTATTAGTCATTTACTTATTCTACTATCTAACCTTCTTGTTTCATTTCATCAATAAATATTACGAATTAACTATTTGCCGCCATAGTTGAAGCGTACATTTTCTGACTTTAGGTGCCTAGCTCCCAAAAATGACAATCAAATTATTTTATACAAGGAATTTTTAACATTAAGGGATTACGTGGTATCAATAGGAATTCGTTTTAATGGTATACCAGAATGATTTCCTTATAATATACAATACCAATGAGTCCTGCAACGGACTACTTCTATCGTTCACTGTACCCTTCGAAACGAGGATTCTAATTAAAGCCAAAAAAAATATTGACAGAAATGTAAACGATTGGTTACCTGCATAGTGTGAAAGTATTGTGACTGTGCCAGGGTATTCGATATTGCATACTTATATATCTATTATAAAACTGTCTAAAAAGTGTGTTTGTCGATAATCTAATAATATAAATAAGATAAATAGGTAAGGATAAGTCCCGATATGGCCCATAACAATAGAATTTATATTGCTTCAATTTTTGTGACACTTGAAGGTATTAAAAATGCTGAATTCATGGGAGTGGATACAAATATTTTAAATTGTTTCGTAATAAAATAAAATATAGCTGTTTGAAATAAGATAATAAAAAAATATTCTATTTGTAACTGAAAATAATATTTTTGAAGAATAAAAGAAAATATTTTACAAAAATTCCATTATTAACGAGAACCTCGTGGCAAACATTCAGTCATTAACGAGGTTCTACACCAAAATTAGATTTAAAGAAAATGACGTCCGATGTGACGCAACGCTATTTACGCTCGGACGCGAATCGGGGACGGTGTACCCACGGCGAACAACTCAACGCAGTCACTAAGTATATTTTTGTAGCATTTGCACGCAATATTTTTATACGAATAACTATTTATTCGTTCACTGGTGTATACATTAGCTTTCATTTACTTATAAACAACACCGTATTTGTATTTCAAATTCGATACCATTCAAACTACTTTGTTCTCCTCTGACCTTGCGTTATAGGTCAAATTGGAAATCCGTTGTTTCGTAACTAATCAAGTCATCTTGTCATTGACGTCCGATGTTATCAATTTAAAGTTAAAAGTTTGACGCTTTAATTTTAGTCTTTGACAGAATATTTTGCCGCCAAGTTACCCCTTCGGAGTAGCAGTTGCAAGAGTGCAGGAAGCTGTAACATCTAACACATTTTGTCGGATTAAAGGATTAATTACTAAATGTAGTGCGGAAAGGCAGGTGTGGTACTCGCGTAAGAATCTGCCACCCATTCCTTTCTTCCCGTGGGTGTAGTTCGACATTGCAACTTAGGGAAAAGCAACCAGGCAACGAGGCTTGCTATGCGTCGCGTTTTACATCCCAGAGAGACAAAAAATGACATGCATTTTTTTATTATTTTCTTGTACTTAGTTTTAGTATACGTATATAAACATACCTTTAGTTCTATATGTATATTTACGGTTAAAGGGCCGTGTGAGAGTAGCTAATATTAGCTAGATAATGTGAATCAGCGAGTAATCATGGGTCCAAGGTACAGAAATATAACGTGTTGGAACTTAAAATACAGCGACGCACGCAGCGGACCGTGCTACTTCAACGTGCATTTCTTAACAGCTCGCAAAGTCCCGTTCCATTTTTGCAACTTTAGAGTTCTTTGGTTTACTTTTGTATGAATGTCATACGAAACGACATGGCCTCGAACGATCTCGTTGCAGAGGATGCTCAAGACCGGGCAAGTAGAGACATCGTAGCAGGAAAAACGATCCCAGCGTCGGCTATTAGAGTCGGCTGGTAGAAGAAATACTTTAATTAGCTTTTCCTTGCTATAGAAGTTTTATAAATGCTAATGGGAAAGTGTTCTGCGCTTTAGATGCATGTTGAACATCTATTAGATAAAATAAGGTAAAGTAAATATATTTTGAGCGAGAGAGAGCCGTAGCCCAGTGATTAGCGGGTTCGATCCCCGGTCCCGACAAAACTAGAATTATTAATAGAAATTTTAAGTTCTAAATATTCCAAGTGCTCGGCGATGAAGGAAAACACCAAGAGGAAACCTCCGTGTAAAGAAAATATTATTTTGAGTTTGAGGACGTGTGAATTCTGCCAATCCACACTGGAGAAGCGCGCTGGACCGTTCCCGGCATGTCCATGTATTTGGCCCGGTATCTTCGACTGCATATTGGCCAGATGCTACCAGCCTTATTATCACAGAATGAGGATACGGGATTTTTTTTAGATATTACGGCAAAACTAGCGTCTTATCTCGTTATGCCCAAAAAATATTTCATAACAATTACGTGTGATGTCGCCATCGTCTTTCCTTGATAAAAACATACCGTGTTATTATTCACAGAAAATACATGGTTTCGTTAATTGGTCACCATGTTTTAAATCAATGCAACCGTGTTAAAAAAATAACACGTTATGCATTTAAAGAGCAACGATGTCACAGGAAATGTTCTGTGAAATTGTTTGTGGCATAGCCGATAAGGCCCCTGATAAGGCCCGTGTGATCGCCACTCGTCAGCGAAATGTAGTAAAGTAGCCTGTACGTGCCCACAGCTGGGCAAAGACCTCCTCAAATATCTGAGACAGTTTTTGGGGCCGGGAAGGGTCCGCCACGCTGCTCCAGTGCCACCCGCACTTTTGGCGGTTGACGGTTGGCGGGCTTCACATATCCTAGAAATAATATGTTTTACTATTGCACAGACATGCAGGTTTCCTCACGATGTTTTCTTTCTACGCCGAGCACGTGTTAAATACAGCACATAAAATTGCTATTTACAATTTTAGTGGTGCCGGGGATCGAACACAGGTCACTCGCACTCTATAAAACTAAAGTGAGTGCCCTAACCACTAGGCTACCACGGCACTAGACCAAATGTAGACAATATGGCAAAATTCCAAATTAGCAGAGACCTGTCTGGAGTCAAATGATGGCGATGACATAAACATTAAAAATTACAATAAGGGTGTAAAAAATAGTTTCTACTTAATATTTTGTGTGAATACATTCTCTTAAAAGAATATTATTCTAAAGTAAATTCTTAAAAAGATATTAAATAATGTCAGTATATCACACGAGCTAATACGTTATAATATGAAATCGAAAGTTGTATTTTAATTGTATCCGTGTGAATGGGTTGAAAAACTCAAATAAAGGTTAATGAACATGCAAGCTTTCTCTATTGTATTTTCGAAAGCAATTTCATAAATAACTCCCATGGCTATCACTTTCCAAGAAATATATCACGGACCACATCATTATTAGCCTGTAAACAGTCCACTGGGGGATTTGCCAAAACACGCTTAGCAAAGCCAGTTACCCAAAATTTAAAATAACATATACAGGATATTATAAGCATGCAGTACTTTCGTTTGTAAAATAATATTTATAATATTTCGCAATGATTCATCGTTGAAAGTAAATATTTATGAGTATAAAAACCTCTGCTGCAATCGATGCACGATGCAGCACGAGAAAGGCGCCCGGATTTTACCTGTGGCGCGACTACGTCGTAACACAATGTTTGCGCCCTCGGTTTTCCTCCAACACTTTCACAACACGTAGTCCGCGCTGTGCGGGCTTCGAGAATATTGTAGGTCGATATGAATCAATGCAGAATGCATTTTTATCGAACATTTTTGAATAATGTATTATTTAAGATATGGGTCATAAGGAAATATGTGATATAGTCTATAGGAACAATAATAATATGATGTTCTAGTATAAGGCGTTTAGTATTTCTATTCTTAGTTGGTATCACTTAATGAATGGTCGACTTGACTGGGGAAGTGCAACGCTCTCAAATAATACTAACAGCATAACTAGGCCCAATTACTGGCACCGAGACACACATTTTAGTTCCCAGGGGTGACAACACACTTACATCGTCGATGTTCGACATTAGTTTCTGTGGGACCACGAACAATCAGGATCGGCTTTCTCATAATTTAAATTAAAAAAGCCTAATAAAAATTATTAAATTTTATTATTATTCTATTTAATAATTTTTATTTCTATTTCTTGTACTAGTTTCACAACAAATTTTTTTTTTATGTAAGTAACCGACCAGTTTCGCTTTACGGCATCTTCAGGGTTTCATCAAGTGACAACAATCGCAAGTAAAGGATGTCTCAGAATGATTTTCGTTTTTCGATGTAAAATAAAAAACAAAATATCAATTAAATCTCGTTTTATTTAATGTTAATTTAAAGAGCATTTCTTGAAGTTTATTTATGAAAAACAACCGTTTGCAAATGCGCACCATTCATTTGTTCACACTCATTTAACCTAGAGCTAAAATTTTCAATAACTCGCTGGAGCAACGCTCTTGGAATAGAGTTGATTTCTTCAGTAATTCTTTGCTTAAAAACATTCAGGTTGGGTGGCAATGGATTGTAAACTTTGCTTTTTAGGTAGCCCCATAGGAAGAAATTAGCAGGCGTTAAATCAGGGCTCCTCGGTGGCCAATTGATGTCTCCTCGGCGACTTATCACTCTTCCAGGGAATAAAGCGTGAAGACCAGCTAATGAGTCATTTGTAACATGAGAAGTGGCTCCATCTTGCTGGAAAAAGGTGTTGCGGTTGTAGCCCTTCTGGTTTTGCATTTCTGTAGCCAAAAAAGTCTGGAGCATATGGCAATCACGATTTATTCCCTGGAAGAGTGAAAAGTCGCCGAGGAGACATCAATTGGCCTACACAGTGCTTATGACAGACTATAATGATAATCATTATTTATTTTGCCCGCTGCCAGCGCTTGCGTGGATTAAAATGTCTAATTCCTTTAAAAAAACGTTGTCATTCTTCTGTATTACTGTCTTATCTGTTATGTACTTATCTGTAAATGTACCCTTACAGATGTACCTCGCAAATGTACAAATGCCCTGGCCCGGAACAATCTGTAACTCATAAAATTATTTGTTATGCACATTTGAAACATTACAATGAAACTACAACTGGGGTGAAGTTCCATAATAATTTTTTGGTCACAAGAATCTGATATAACACATTCTCATGTATATACAATTTTAGTCAGTACCTTCAATCCAATTTTAGTTACATAATTAAAGTAAAATCGTCACACTTGGCAGGGCAGACATCTCGCACCGGAGACGCCGCTGTTCAATTTAAATCTAGACATTTTAGGAACAGTAATTCTGACAAATGATGGATATCGTACTTACATATTTCTGGTATCTCCTTGTTTTTACGACAACCATGCGACAGACAGAATTACACACTGTCATACGATGCCATACGCCCACAGTCCGTATAATTCAGCTTATTTAATAATTTAGGTTACGCTTTACTGTTTGCTTAATCCAAAAAGAAATGTAGACATATTAACGAATACTAGGACACATGTTGCAGTTATAATTTAAAATGGAAATAAAAACACTTCCTAAAACCACAAGACGTTTTCCCGATGAGTTGCGGTACAATTACATAGATGAGTCACATTGACCTACTCCTGTAATGTTAATTGCAGAACCGAACAATCCCACAATTCGCTGTAATATTGCACAAAACGGTCATTAAAAAGAATAATTTCATTTTTTGAACGTTCAAAGCGTTAATGGTGACAACAGTGCTTAAAGATGATTATACGAATTTTATTCAAACAAAAGGACGCCAGCATGTGAACGGAAGAGACGTTTTGTAAGATCGTAGGTGAAAATGATGTAATTTATATATTGCGGCGTGCATCGCGGGGCCCGGAAGCAGGTCATAAGCGGGTAACTAAATAATCGAGACAGTGCTAGTGAAGTCGTACGAGATTAAATCTACTAAAAGTGCTGATCGGATTCCAGAACATATTAAGATATTATGTTATTCAGTGAACTTTATATTTTATAAGGCAAATCGAAAAATATTGCAAAAAAATTTGAAGTATCAAAAAGAGTAATTTTGGGATTAGCAGTGTCTTTTGCTACTACTACACGGCTACTGTGATATATGGGTTCACACGGGTAAATTACTTTATCTTCTGATCGCACCATTTGGGTATAGGGTCGTGACACCTTAGTTATTGTGTAATAATATAAGAAAGTCTAGACCATAAAGACGCAACTCAAGCTGTTACTTCGAATCTACTTAACCGACTGTTGTAAAAATAAAACTGAGCTATGTTTATAAGCTATACAAGGAATACAATTTTTAAATCGTCCCCATACAATGTCGTTTTCTCGTGATTTACTATATGTGCCCGCCTCTTTGTTCGCAAGATCAATGTCAAAGGATTAGCGTTCGACAAATGACGAAAGTGTCTTTCAAATATGTTAGATCTCAAATATTTAGATTGCTGACACGATTTCGTGCCTGATAACTAATCAGGCAACCGCTGGTATTTGGTTCTGCGATCACGCATGCACCTGGTAAGCAAGCGAGAATGCCCAAGCTACTCGAGATACGACGATGTCTTCTTCGTTAGCCTGCTGATAATCCACTACTGGATATAGACCTCTTCAGTGGGAGGATTTGCCGTAATTGCCACGCTTGGCATATAAATTGACACCTCTCGCACTACTGCAACCGTTTCGAGATACCATCTAACCCGCCATCTGCCGGTTGCTATGATATTATCAAAACTTCTACTTGGCTAAGTGAACTCTTACAATACTTACGATGGCGATGTATTTAGAATAACATTTTAATTTAATAATATTCCATATAATTTAGTTATGCAGTTAACTTTCCCGACCCTTGGCTTGGGCATCCACATGAAACCAAGAGACACCTTCATAGCTGGGCTCATGCCGCGAGGTGGGCCGACCCAAGGAGGCTGCTCCGATGCGTGTTGATGGACTGTAAGAGGAGGATTAACGTCGTTACTTTGTACCGTCCTCCCTGCCTTTCGCCGTAAAGGTCGCGGGTTCGCGGAGTCGCGAGTGAAGAGAATAAATACTTCAATTCGATTTTGAAAATGTATGTCATATACACGGCTCTGCTCTGTTTAGTTTCACAGACGAAATTAATGTAATTTTTGTGTCATCTTATCTAGTCTCCTGCCCCGTAGTCCCTAAAAATTAGTTCGGTACCAAGTGACTTTTTTGTATTTTTTTATAATTATATGTAAGTGACATTTGTATTATTATAATATAAATATCACGTGAACGAAGTCGCGGGCATTCGCTAGTCTCAAATAAAAGTTTTAATTTAGTACTATGTAACAGATTCGTCCGAAGCGTTGCACAATTTTTCCTCACTCGATAAAAATCAAAGGCCAGTGAGATCATGTCCGAGATACACTACAAAATAAATTAACATTATAAACGAATACGAATTTGTTAATGTACAACATATTTATTATTATTTTTTTTTACTCTAGGTCCTTAGGTCAGAATAGTAAAATTACAAATGTAGAAACGACAATAAGCTGTCACAGATGTTTTGATGCATACACGGCCTAAGATATTTGTCACCGATTTCCCAAAATCAAAAAGAAAAATATAATATACAAATAAATCAGGGAGAATTGATCTACTGTCACTGATCTTGCCACTATTTCTATATATATTTATATATACTTTTTCTAAATAGGTATCAATATATTAAGTATTCTTTCTTTTTCTGTGCGCACATTTTATGAATTCTTAAGTCATATCGAATAGTTGGGGGAAATTTAGTGTCACATACCTATAAATTATTTATTAAGTATAGATACTTTAAAATAACTCAAATACATATTCTAAGTTACTTAATAACGTACTTTGATTTTTTGTATAAGTGTAAAGCATGGTCTTGAGCTTTTATCTCCTTGCTTATCTGTGACCTTATTACACCCAAAACACGAAAAGTCATTTAAGATTAGAAGGTGTACGCTTTGCTTATCATTACTCGAATGACAAGTGTAAGTTTACGGCGGCTTTAAGATTAGTTATGATGAAAATAAAACAAAGAGACAAGGTTACGAACCAAATTGGTTATAGAAAAAGTACGCCGAAAATTGGTTATATTACTATAACTAAATACTTTGAATATATTATGGCGTCCGACAGATGGCGAAAAAACTAAACTAACTAGACATTAGGCTATCAAGGCTCTTCATAAGTATTCAAGAAGAAGATAGGATAGCAAGTGACTCAGTCATAAGCGTACCTGACGAGTGTTGGTAATGCTCGTACATTCGAATACCAGCTTGAAAATTTGTTCAACACGTTATGTTACATTATATATAAAATAAACGATTTTTATACAACACCTGTCGTTTCTTTTTCGTTAATTTCTCATCTTCGCTATTATAATTAACACTAACATTATTACACAACTGTTTTGTATTCATGAGCCTCCATTGCTTTAGCCCTGGACAGGAAAATCATATAAAGATTACCTTAATTGTAAATAATGAGTTTTCCTCGCTCGCCTCGGCCATATTATAGTTTCTACATTTGTATGAGGTACATCCTTTGAAATAATTTAGTCTTGAAATTAACGACTGGGACAAAACTGTCTTATATTCGATGTGGGAGTGGCGACCCTGGATGCCAAATGTTGGATGTAATCCAGTCATTATGCTGTCCACATTCTACATAACTCCTAACCAGTGGCAAGGTTCGCGATGCTTGTCTCCAAGCAATTTAAGCAAGTAGGAAGGTCAAGTTTTATTAGGAATGGCAATAACGCATTAGGAGTTAATTTGTAACTACATGTTTAACGACAGCGAAGCAGTTTTACTTCAGTTATTATACTACGTCGATGCGGTTGACTTAACACATACTTACAAAATATGTTTCGCTGATGTATTTTTAAGCGAAATGTAACTTGTGTAATGGCTTATTTCCCCAGCTGCCGCCGACACCGAACAGTGTGCCTCACAATACACCCGCGTACACATGATACACCCGCGTACCAAGGCGGTTCTCATCGCCCAGAGAGATCAACACAACTCGACCGTCCGAGGCGGGGTAGAAACCTATTGGACGATCTATACGCAGCTTGTCAAATAAAGATTAGCTGTGGAGGTCCAATAGTACATCTTTAAAAACATTTGCGGCCTCAATGCCGCCGGCTCATCATCCGACGTGACTGTAAAGCTAAAAACGGCTACAAGCACTAACTTCACCGAAACTTTAAAAAAGTATGATTTATCGTTTTTATTCATTCAGTGCAATGCAGATTTAAAAGACACCTCTATAAGTTTGCGAAACTATTTTCAAATATTTTCCTGGTTTAATTCAAATCAAATGTTTTTTGAAAAATACTCGTAAAAGTACAATCGACGTACCTTTTTTTACAAATTCTGGGTGTCTGTGTTAGTCATAACTAACATAGAATATGTTATAGTCACGACTTATTAAAATATTTTGTATTCTAAATTTAATGCGTTGTTTTATAAATAATATATCATCATCATCATCATCATCATTTCAGCCTATCAGAAGTCCACTGCTGAACATAGGCCTCCCCCAAAGATTGCCACGAAGCTCGGTCCTGAGCCACCTGCATCCATCGACTTCCCGCAACACTGCGCAGGTCGTCCTACACTGCGTTTGCCTGTACGTGGCTGCCACTCGAGAACCTTTTTTCCCCAGCGGTTTTCAGTTCTGCGAGCTATGTGGCCAGCCCATTGCCACTTCAGCTTGCTGATCTTTACGGCTATGTCGGTTACCTTAGTTCTGCCGCGGATATCATCGTTGCAGACTCTATCACGCAGAGAAACACCGAGCATAGCCCTTTCCATAGCGCGCTGAGCAACTTTGAGCTTCCTCATACGGCCTGCAGTGAAGGACCAAGTCTCGGATCCGTATGTCATCACTGGCAACACGCACTGGTTGTATACTTTGGTCTTGAGGCTTTGCGGTATACTCGACGAGAAGATGCGACGTAGTTTCCCGAACGCAGCCCAGCCGAGCCGAGGCCGGTTAATAATATATATTAACTTATAATTTGTTACCTTTATTTGAAATATTTCATTGATAAAGAATTCTGGTATCTATGTCTTCAGGTATCTTGAGAGTAGAGGACAAGATTTACTAGAAGCACTTAACATTGTGAATATATATTATGATTATATATTATAATTACATTTTATGATTATATATTATGATTGTAATATTATGAAGTGGGTATCATGATATTGTACCGTACATACTTAACTAGTTTTGTTTGCTCCTGAATGCAAAAAACAATATTTTAGAAACAAAAAAAAATGTATTTACTTTTCCTAGTTTTAATAAAAATCCCACGTCCCATTATTGTGCCGAGTAGATAGAACAATTATGGATTGAATAGCCCAATATCATTTACTGTATATATAAGTAGTAAAGTATAGTAATAAACTTTCATCAAAGGCCAACATAGATATAGATATTTTTCAGCATAAATCAGGTCTAATTAAAGAAAAGAGAGAAATAAAAAACCAGGAAATCTGCATGTCTGCGAAAGAATAAAAAAATATAATTTCGAGTGACTAACCGTTCCCGGCTCCTAAACTCTCTGAGACATTTGAGGAGGAGGCCTTTGCCTAGTAGTGGGCATTTAAAAGCTGCTACTTTACTTTTACTTTATTAACAGACCGACAAACCGACCCAGTTTCTGTTAACACTACTCAAGCACACACTGTACATACAGTTAGGAGTAGAAACATTTACACAATCCCCCGCCGACGCATAAGAGCGTATCGTGCCAACAAAACACCCGCGTACACATCGTACACCCAGGATTCAGGGCGGTTTTTACCGCCCATTTCTATCGAAACACCTCGGCCGTCCGAGACGAGGCCCGAACCTCCCTCGGACGGTCCATAGATAGCTTACCATAAAGAGGTAACCAGTAGATGTACTCTTGCACACCTACTTTAAGCATAAACGCCTGCGGCCTCAAGGACGCAGGCGCAAACCTATGAAGCTGTAAAAGCCAAAACGGTAACACATAACAAAAAAAAAAAGTAACATATAAAAAAATTACTTTGTTATATGTTACTTTTACTTTACTATATGAATTGAAATTTTAATTACGCATAAATATTTTTTTTAATTAATTATAAATGTTAAAGCTGAAAAATCCGGCATATATTTCTTGAAAGGTGTATCCCATACTTACCATGGCAAGCGGGCCTGTTAGAGTAGCGCCGGTACACTCGCTCGCGTGATTCTGTTCCTGATCTGTGAGATCTGGTGGGGAAATGTTTATGTATAGTATGCTCAATACTTGTATATCTATGTAAATAAATGTTACGTCTTCACTCCTAAAGTCTTGATGCAAATCTACTTGTCTCGTAACAAGAATCGTAACAAAACTTGTTACAGATTATTACAAAAAATATGAATGTTCGAATAAATAACGCGTTGTTGATTGGTTTTATGAATAGTTATATAGGTTATGAACTATTTTATTCAAGGCTCTAAAGTATTCTCGCTGTTATTTTGTATAAAATTACTGCTATATTATCAAAAGAACATAGACCTTTCATCTAAAAATATTTACGCCGTTCGATTAGAACAACCCGTAACCACCCACGGCGTAGTTATAAAGAATATTTTAACAAAAGAGTGTAGGGTTTCCATCAAACTGGCTCTAAATTACGTGTCAGCTCCGTCGCGGAGAAACAATATTTTTCACTAGTTGCTTAACGTTCTACTTGTTATGTTTCTATCGTCAAAAGCATTAACAACTTAATATAAGAATTAGTTTTGTATTATACAATCTGTTGAGATGGATATTTTTTCATTAAGCCAGCTATCACCGCAGATAAACGATCAAGCGTGACGAACAGCCACACATCACAAATAACTAAAATTCCTAAAAGACAAGAATGACACTTTAAAAAACGTGACGATGTTCATGGACTCGTTTCCCGTCGGATAAAGGATTAGGCCCTCATGGCGGGACGACAAGTGGAGGTGGTCCTTATCGGAGACTGTTTCAACAGCAGTCGATGCGAACGGAGTGGGGCGAGTTCTGGCCCCATCGTTGAGCACTACGCATTCTACCGCGACTGCTGCACGCCGTACCAGCGTCCGCGCAACCGCTACGAACCAAAATCAAACTCTTTACGATTTTGAAATGTCTTCGATTTCAGTGCTGAGGTGAAAACTTTTGAGTTTTTTGTTTTGTGAACCACAGTGCAATAAACCAGTGCGAGAAATATTTAGTGAAGGATTTATTGTGTCGAGCTCAAGTGCAACCCTTTAACACCTCAAGGTAATTTTTCAATATTTTCATCGATTTTATTAATTTTAAGCGGTGCGTTTATTGAAAGCCTGGAGTTTCGTTATTTATTGAACACGGCCGCTAATTGCAACATGCATCGACGTTTTCGTCGTAAACATACTTTCACGGCGGCTTTATTTTTTCGTGCTTGCGGATTCTTGTTATATAAATGTATGATGAACCCATTTACAATGCATTATATTAAATACGTTACATCGTTAGAGGTTAAAAAAAATGTATAATGTACTTATGAATATAATAAACAATTTTTTTTAACGAAAATATTTACCGTATTTTGAGAATGAAAAGGCTAAATCCTAACAAAAGCGAAATATGATGAAAGGATACAATAAAAAGTATACAATAGAAATTTTGTGAGTAGTGGCATAGACAAAATACTTATAGATTTAGGTATAATACAAAATAGTAGATGAATGTTACGCTTAGTACTTGTCTAGTCAGTGTAATACACGCTCGGTTACCTGCACTGCTCAGACAACATTTCATCCTGATGTTTATTAGGTCGTCACAAAGAAAGTAGGCGCAACGTAAGAACTGAGAGAAATTAAATAAATTACATTTACACAAATCCCAGGTAAAAAAAAATAGAGAACAGTGGTAGCTTATAAATGTACCGTTGGGTTATGGCTGATATTTGAGTGGATTTTGGAGACAGACGGAAACCGCCGCGCTACTCCAATGCAGGTTGACAGACTGCATCTCCTCGAAATATTTTTTCATTATTTCTCAAACATGTTAGACCGTGCACGAGCTAAAATTGGCACTTAAATTAATACATTTTGCTACATTAACGGTGCCGGCACCGGGAATCGATCCCGGGTCACACGTGTAAGTACTACTAATTTTCAAGCAAATGCACGGCCACTGACCCAGTAAGGCCACCAATTCCCAGCTAAAGACATTTAAATATCAAGAATTATAAAGCACAAGGTAAACACCTTGTGCTTTATAATTCTTGATACACTCGGCCTAAATTGAGCACAAAAAAATAGTTTCGTCGAAAATTGCCATTTAAATCGTTACACTAAAATTTTAATTTCCTTTATTACTTAATAGTTGCTAATGGCCTTCTTTTACTAGCGTCAATTACATTAATTAATTTTAATACTAATCGATTATTCTTTTAATTTATTTTTTTTGTAAAAAAAAATCAGTAGCCGTGTTTAAATGTCGCCTGGCACAAACAATATTTTTTTTGATTTGAGACATGCAGATTTTCTCACTACCTTTTCCTCAGCCGCCGAGCACGTGGTAAACTCAACACTTATTATTGCTATTACCAATTTTAGTGATGCCGACACCGATATTAGAACCCAGCTCACACGCGTACTATGAAATTAAAGCGATCGACCTAACCTCTGAAAAATTTTAACAAACAAAATTTCTTTATGCAGAGTAACTGTCACATGATGGTAATTCCAGAAAATGATTTTTACAGAAGCGAGAGAAAAATATCACACGCGATGGGACAATTGTAAACAAGGATGTCTCAGGAACGGAGCAGGTAGATTTAGGCATGGGTTCGAAAAATACACTAAGAATCGCTAGTCGTAAATTGATTCTTTATTCTATACAATGGTGTCCCTTAGATATGGATGGCCTGTTACTTCGAACGTCATGTGCCGCAATCGCACCGCCTTTTGTGGCAGTTATAATAGTGTAGAAGCCTAAAATAGGAAGGGATCACGCAGTATATTAAGTGTAGCGTTTTTTTTGTCGGATTTTAATAAGACAAGAGCACAGATATTATTGCAATTAAACTGGTGACTTTTATACCTTTGTCTGACTCGAGGATCTGCTACCTTTATGAGAAAGTAGTAGTGGGGCAAGTGGTACGGGTACACTCTCTTTAAAATCATAGTACTCGTGTAACCTTAGTGAGATCCCCGGTACTGCGCTCACCAAGCCGCTTGCGAGCGTGTATGGGCAAACCACCCAAGAAATATATGTCAGGTTTTGCTCGTGCATTCTGGGAGAGACCTACGTTCAACAGTGGACTAAAATAGACCGATGTAGTAAGTGGTGAATTTACCTTGTGCTCGGCGGTGAAGGAAAACGTTGTGAGGAAACTTGCATGTCTGAGAAATAATAATAAATTTTTTTTTCGAGGACAACTCGCACTGGAGTAGCTTAACTTCCCGACTCGAAAACCCTCTCAAATATTGAAAGTAGGTCTTGTTCCGGCAACAGGATATAAAGTGTGCTTTACTTTACTATTCTATTCACTGAAACATATCGTTACCTTCATCCGAGAGCATGTCGTAAATTTACCTTTTAAGTCCAGTACAAGTGTTATTTGGTTACACAAATATTATTGATGTTAATAATGCACGTATAATAAACCTTTAATTTTAACCTAATATGTTATTGCTGGTCGCTATATTAACGGTTCTTTATTTTATTTTATAATCTGATTATATGTTTCAAATCAATGATTAAATATTATTACTTCCCCATTTCTCGCCACGTTCATGATGGTAATCATCCTCAACCATTAAATTACTCTATATTATCGCTTCAAAAGTAATATCATGCTTACTTTATTTCATGATCTGTTGATATGCTTTAAATCAATAAAGTATTGAAAATTATTACAATGCTATTTCTCGCCAGCTCCGTGAATATATCAAAACAATCAGATGTGACAAAGAATTACCATCATTGTCGTTCAAGACAGGGTCTATAGATGTAATAAGCCTGTTAAGAATTTTTATTTGTATTTGCCATGATTTTTGTAAAAGTCGACTATTTTCTGAGGGTATTGATTGATATGATTTCAGGTTATGTACGACTGACATACAATGAGTTTTTAAAATAAAGAATTCTATTAAACTACGGATAAATTACGTACAAATTCATGATTTGATCTTGTTTCGTGCATATCTATTTTCTTTCGAAAGACACTTCCATTAACCTGGAAAAGTTATGTAAAACATTTTGTGGTGGTACGGTGTATGTTATTACGTTAAGATTCTTTCCTAGCTTCCTCGTTCCAACGATGTGTCGTTATGGTTGTGATCATTATGCGTACAATAATAATTTAATAACATTCGCGTTTCAATGAATAGATACGGATTTCCACAATGTGATGTACAGTATAGAAAATATGACTCATCGTTATTTCATGTCAGTAAAAGTAACAAACGAGCACACAGTTCACTTAATATGGGCCGCAGACAAAACTTATTCTCTATTAAGAATCATAGCCGTTGCCTTATCCTATTTGTTCACTAAGAATTTTCAGTATCTTCTTCTTTATGAGTCTGTATAAGTCCACTTATGCCTTTAATGGAGCCCACTGTCACCACTCTCGGTAGACTAGTTAGTGAAAACAGTGACTTCGCACAAGTGTTGCTGCTCTCCGTCACTAGCAGGTGGGATTTGGGGTTGGCATACTAAGACGGATTTTTCACCCTCAGTCGGTTGCCAGAGCGTTGTTCGTTATCAAGCACGTAGTACTGCGTGCAAGTGAGATTAACCATTGAAAAAATGTAGTACATTCTCCCTCACATTCTACTAGTCCTACTATTATATACTATTTGTTTTTAAAAAATCCCACAACAAAATAATTTTAGCTACTGGGCGTGTAAGTAGGAATATAAAATATAGCTTTTATAGGAAATATAGCTTTTTTTTTTTAAATGATAACCTGCAGGTGGTCATCTGCAGGTGATACACCATCCTGTCTAACAAACGAGACTTTAGGAATCGGGTGAAGGCGTAAAATCTATCCAAAAATTCAGAACACAAATCTTAGCGAGCAGAGATGTAAAATGAAACGGCAACAACTCCCCTAAATACTCTCTTAATCGTCCACCGTTTCAATAACTTTTTAAGTTGCAAAAACGACTTGAAACACCCCGAAACTCTACGAAAGCTTTGCGTGTTTTTTTTTTATGCTTTAAAACGTTACCTTCCACTGTAGGAATTTCTACTGTGTCGCCGAGGCAGTTTACATACATGAATTGCACATGGATTAACACCCAGACCGGGAAATATAATTAGTAGTCCATACAAATACTAGTCCCGTGCGCGAATCGAACACGCGACCTACAGCGCCGCAGCTAAACGCTTAGTCACTACGCTACCGAGCCGTTAATGAAACTTAGTATGCTGTACCTATACGTAATTCGATGTTGCAACTTATATTAACCAAAGTAGCTTGAGCCACTCAACTTAATAGTATACAGGGTACAGCCGAAAAAGAATTGTTAGCAATTTGTTACAAACCATGTTACAACTTAAATTGGAATTGTATCAACAGCCTTATGGTATGTCTAATGTTTTTTCAATGCAAAAAGCAAACATAAAACAATGTAATGTATTAAAATGTAACTAATTTTAAGTGTTGTGACGTCCTGATGTTATATAAGTACTTAACTCGCATTATCTTGAGATTATGCCGCATTCCGTAAAAAATGTTTTATTTCGATGGCCAGTATTCGCGTAAAGCTTGTATAAAAATTAACAAATGTTACGTACGAGTAAGTATATCTGGATATAGAATACTAAATTGGATATGCATAACACAGCAACCTTACGTTTTAATGATTATGATTTTATTATAATTATTTAATATTAATGCATACAATTTACACTGTTTGAGCCGTCGCAGAATGCAATTACTTTACAAAGTAATAATTATATTTGGAAAGTTCTACCACGTTTCTCGGAGTCTCTATTTACTCCAAGCTCCAGTGCGGATTTATTTAAATATTGACAGACAAACTAGCTTCGAAATTAAGCTATGAGTTAAGGAATTTTGTCTATTAGAAGCTTTCTAGCTTACGGATGAAGAATCAGTCTATTTTGCTTAATGCCAAAGTATCATGTCCTTATGGTGTATTATTGTGGGGATCTGCTGTCGCATTGGAGACACTACTCACATTGCAAGCAAGCAATACGGGCGTTCTTTAACTTTTGGCTTCACGAGTCGCTACGTCACCTTTTCAAGGAGACTAATATTTTGACACTTCCGTTGTTGTTTATTTTTGAAAACATTATACATACGGAAAAATATAAATTAGTTTATTAAATATCAGAGTCCATGTTGTAGAATGAGCCGAGGTGATATGCCAAAGGTTCCTAAATTTAGATTGGCCTAAACTTCTGGGCTGATGCATAAACATTTACAATTCAACGTTTAAAAATAATGTGCAAAAATCTGAAATAAAATTTGAAAAACAGGTTAAGGAAACTTTATCAAAAATAGAAAACAAACTAAGAAAAACTATTATAATAATGTGAAGAAATAACTCTTACACTGCACTAGCTGTAGATGGCATCTCTAGCTAAAATATAAAAATAAATCTTAAAAAATATAAATGTACATTTGATATAGTATTGATTTTATTATAAATTGTAAATGACATTGTAAGATTGCGACGAAGACAAGACACCAGAGATTCTTGACGGTTCTTCTCTGAGAAGGCATTGTATTGCGAACCGCTGTAGATTTTGACATTCATAAAAGATTTAAACAAGCCTAAATTCAATGAAAAAGTTTGGACTTCGATAAGAATAAGAAGAATAATTTATTACATGAGCATCCTCAAGTTCATTAATATACTGGTCTCTCGGCTCTGGCGACCGATTGATGACGAAAAATGTATCGGAATTACAAATTACATCGCGTCTGACCTAATGTCATTGAATATCATAGCGTCTTTACTTATTGTGTGGAATGTTAGAAGACCAGGTAAGGGCTGACAACATGTCACCTGCCTGCAGTATAATATTTTAGGAACGAGTGAGTGCTCCAATCCTCTATAGTTACGAGTCCTTTCAAAGTTCCAAGTTCTAGTCCCCCATCATACTCTGTTAGATATCAAAAACGTTAAATTGCGTGTGTATGTTTTGTCCTGTTTACTAACTAAAGATTGATATTTGACATAACTTGTATATTTTTTGACAAATATCAATCTTAAGTACGCTGATCCGGCCATTGATAGACTATTGAAATCTGGTATAAGTTGTTAGTACGACCTGAAAATTTATTATTTTCTGAAATAGTACTATGAAAATTAAATTACACGAATAGCACATACGTATTTAGTATAGCGTGGAACAATATTTTTACTTTGAGATTTCATACAATAAATGGAAGAATCACAATGGAATACATTTCATCAAAAGCGATTAGATAACGGTTAGGCAGGAGCTATATTTCAGTGTTCACTGTACTGCCATAAACATTGCAATAATGATACAATCCCATCAGTGCGCGTGTCACGTACTTTTATATAATTGCAGTGACGTTAGATTGTTTATAATTAAGAGGCGCACAGGTTAGATGAATTGAGATTTATTTCGATACTGTGGTGATTCCGAATGAACCATTCAAGGTTGACTGTAGAGAGTGAATAGTTAATCGTAACTCATATTTTTTAATTTATACCCGTAATGGACATGATCGTTATATGAATATTATAATTATGCGTGTATATTATCTAGTGGCTATGAAAAATAATTCAGTGAATGTCTTAATGGTATAAGAAACACTTTCAAGGATAATATTATATTGGCGCGGCGCAATGCAATAGTGGTAAAATATGTTTAGTAATAGTTTTTGTACATTAAACTATTTTTAAACTCTGGTTTTACCTATTTTTTTTACTCATCAATATTTTTACCTTATTCTAATCTTGAACAAAGCATGTTTGAATAAAATAAAATAAATTCTAGTGTCTGTAGATTCAATTGTGCTATAATAAATGTGCCCCATGGACCTTTTCTACTTAAATCTGTATGAATGTTCTATGACAAGCAGAATAGTGCAAAACATTTTTTAATTCTTATGACTCATCTTTGTTGCGCTCACTTATTCTCACTGACTCCTAAGTCATTAGACAAAAGTGTTTTAAAGCAGTCTAAACTTATCTTTTCGAAAAGATAAGTTTAATATTATATGTTAACTTCAGATTTGGAAAAATTTGTAAATTATTCAGGATAAAAAAATTAAGGCACCAGGCCTTTACTATGGGTAATGTTAGACTGTTAATAGATTTAACAAATGCTGAATTAGTATACACAGATTGTATAGTGTAACGTCGATATATAGTGTAATGTCCTACAGGATTTCAATTCGGGAACTCTACAAGTGGCTTGGAAATCATACTCGTATTTATATTCCAAAAGCGAAGGCAAGTTTAAGAGGCAGTCACAATAAAGGTCCTCAGGATGCGGATACAGTTGTAGATGTACCAATCAATCGATTTCGCAATACAATCTAAGTAATCTAAAACTGCAGTCGTAATGGATAAATATAAGAGACAGATTCGATTAATGGCCACTGACTTCTAATACTCGAGACGGAAGCAAAAAAATATAAGGAAGTTGTTACAAAGCATAAGTGAGTGTTTTATTTTTACAGTCGACACAGTACTTTTTGAACTTCGAAGGATAACTTCTTTCGGCCACTGACATAAAATTAAGGAAAAGGCATAAAGCCATTGGAGGTTAAGATTAATGCAAGTAATTATAGAAACGTTTTTTAACACTAAATTGGTTTACAATGCGGAAGTATTACCAAATTTACAATAATTTAATAAATGTGATACGAAAACCAGAAGCTTCTACAATTTGTATCCTACTTAGTTTTTATTTTGTCATCTCACGAACAAGAGATACGCTGTTGGCCTGGCGCCCTTGACAGCTTCGGCGGAAAATACTAGAGAGCAGGAGGTCCGCAAGTAATGTAAACTGGCTGCATGCTGTTGCCTGCCGCTGCGTCGCTCCTCTGTTAAAGAAGGATATCTTCCGACTAAAAGAAGATATTGCATTAAACAGGGCCGCCAGAGAGGGCATTTCTAAATCGCAGTGTAGATCTACATTCCGCAAGGATTAAGGAGGACATCCGGTACCCAGGCGCGTGAAGGCGGATGAAAAGATTTTGGATCACTTGGAGTGATTTAAATCGTTGTTTAGTTTAATGAATACTACGCTGGCATATGTCATATATGGCGTTTGTTTGTAAGGTACAGTGGTGTCCCGATATTAATGCCGCCTTATCTCTTACGTTTTAAATATGTTTTATGAAGATTATTATAGATATTAAGATGGGTGTCGAAAATGAAACTCTACTCTTAAGTATTTCATTTTCGACACCCATGGGATGGAAAATGAGTTGAAAAATGTAATCTGGGTAAATTAATTTGAACTTCTACGTTTTGGTGAATAAGACCACTTTGTTCTTTTCGGAACTTACATTCATTCTCCATGTCCTAAACCAAGCATTATGGCTACGGTTTGGAGGCGAATTCTCGTTACGTTCATATAAGAATCGCAAATGTCATCGGGGAATAGCGCCAATTCATCTTTGGAGTTTTAGGATATCGCCCGTGAAGTGCGTGTAGAGGGTTGGCGAGAGGACTTAGGCCCGTGGAACCTAAGCCCTTATGGGCCTACTCCCGGAGAGCGTCCATTCGACATTGTAACGGAAAATGCAATTCAAGAAAGATTCTCTCATAGGAGGACACAAGCTAACGTGACACGATCGGAAGATTTGCCTATGCTCCTCAGCGTGGTGTATAGGCAAATCTTAGGGATCACACTGAGGAGGTACCCGCGCTAGAGAACCCATCTAGTGATGTGACCTACTTTTATTGAAGATGTTCACAGGTGTCCATGGGCTGCAATAGCCACATACCATCAGGTGAACTGTTAGCTCTTTCGTCATTCTTGTGTTATAAAAATACTGCCACATGGAATTGTACATATAACTAATACATTCCATTAAACGCTTTCGCTGCGTCGCTCCTCTGTTAAAGAAGGATATCTTCCGACTAAAAGAAGATATTGCATTAAACAGGGCCGCCAGAGAGGGCATTTCTAAATCGCAGTGTAGATCTACATTCCGCAAGGATTAAGGAGGACATCCGGTACCCAGGCGCGTGAAGGCGGATGAAAAGATTTTGGATCACTTGGAGTGATTTAAATCGTTGTTTAGTTTAATGAATACTACGCTGGCATATGTCATATATGGCGTTTGTTTGTAAGGTACAGTGGTGTCCCGATATTAATGCCGCCTTATCTCTTACGTTTTAAATATGTTTTATGAAGATTATTATAGATATTAAGATGGGTGTCGAAAATGAAACTCTACTCTTAAGTATTTCATTTTCGACACCCATGGGATGGAAAATGAGTTGAAAAATGTAATCTGGGTAAATTAATTTGAACTTCTACGTTTTGGTGAATAAGACCACTTTGTTCTTTTCGGAACTTACATTCATTCTCCATGTCCTAAACCAAGCATTATGGCTACGGTTTGGAGGCGAATTCTCGTTACGTTCATATAAGAATCGCAAATGTCATCGGGGAATAGCGCCAATTCATCTTTGGAGTTTTTAGGGATATCGCCCGTGAAGTGCGTGTAGAGGGTTGGCGAGAGGACTTAGGCCCGTGGAACCTAAGCCCTTATGGGCCTACTCCCGGAGAGCGTCCATTCGACATTGTAACGGAAAATGCAATTCAAGAAAGATTCTCTCATAGGAGGACACAAGCTAACGTGACACGATCGGAAGATTTGCCTATGCTCCTCAGCGTGGTGTATAGGCAAATCTTAGGGATCACACTGAGGAGGTACCCGCGCTAGAGAACCCATCTAGTGATGTGACCTACTTTTATTGAAGATGTTCACAGGTGTCCATGGGCTGCAATAGCCACATACCATCAGGTGAACTGTTAGCTCTTTCGTCATTCTTGTGTTATAAAAATACTGCCACATGGAATTGTACATATAACTAATACATTCCATTAAACGCTTTCGCTATGAGAGCGTGCAAAAAGTGCGCCTTCAATAGCCAAAGTTAATTTTGTTTGTCAGCAGTTTTTCAACCAAGTGATTGGGGCAATCTATTAATTTTAGTTACGCAAGCCAGTTACATTCATTCGAAAGCAATATCGGTTTAATATTGATCATTCTTATTTAATTTCTGCATTAATTTTGGGAAGTTTTTTTGGTCAAAAACTTATTTAACTGACTTTGTGTTCACTGTTTTCAGAGTGAAACAATCCAATTTCACGGTCGCTTTAGCATGTAGTAGATCTGTGACGCGATTGGCGCTCGGCGCGGTGTCCCATTCAATGACAGATATAATTTAGATAACATGTTGTGTTGATTGTTACTCTCTGATAGTACCACTTTCCATATATGAAGTTTACAAAAAATAAATAGAGTTTAAGTTGTCGTTATGGTATACGTTTATTGAGCAACCAAACATTAACTGGTGGTAGGATTCCTTGCCACCTTGTAGTAGAGGTATAAATCTGCCAGCCCCTCTCATCCCGTGGCTATACCCATAAATAACCTCGAATAAGGATAATCGCGTGTTTTAGTATTAATAGCGGAATATCTATGTCCGAAAAAACAATTTTGTAATTGGCAACAACGCCTGAAATCCGAAGAATCCTTCCTATGGAAAGAGGAGTCCAGCAGTGTACAGTTAAAGAAGAGAAGAAGAAGAAGAATGCTTACGTATAAAAACATCTAGGTGAGATACCTAGACGACCACACTGCCAGTCACTTGCCGTTAAGAAGAAGCATTATTTGTTACTGTATTTCCATTGTTATCTAGATAATTCCTAGGTTTTGGAGCGGGATATTTGAGAACCAGAAGCGCAGAACATTATGGAGTCACTATGAATCAAAAATTAAGTAATTTAAGTTGTCTGTTCGAACTATTATTTTCTTTATCTTGAATATCTATGAAAACTACTGAAGCTATTCATATTAATGTTCTCAGAACATACAAACGTAAATGTAATTGCGCCCACAGCTTATCTGTAAAATGATAATGATCTTCCTGGCTGATTTCAACCACGGCGACACTTGCCGAATACTATCGACAGTTCTCAACTGTGCGGGAGATATAATAGTGCCGGAAGTGTACGCGCAAACGTAGAAGTACTCACACGACTTTGCGTACCAGTACCGGATGATTACATCATATGAACCATCGGATGGTTACTTCCTTCGATTTTATCGCATATGCTAATATACGCGATAAGGTCGAAGGAAGTGTCAGATGGAGTGCGAGTGACAAAGGACTGCACAACACGACCGACTCGAAAATCAATCATTTGTGTTTTTGCTCAAATATTGGCTTCAGCTGGGATTTGAACCCATGTCTCAGTAGCCAGGTAACCACAAACAGCAAATTTTTTTCATCGAAAAATATAAAATATTGCACATTCGCATAGTAGTACATATCTACGTTCGTATCCCTTGGTACGCGTACGCTTTAAATATTAAGTTTAGTTAATTTAAAGGCCAAATGATAATTCCAATCATAACAGCATGGTCCTCGTACGTGCACACTCGTGAACATTCAGGTGCTTTCCAAAACAACTTCGACTTCATTTTCAAGGTAAGTTAACCTGTCACTACAATAATTAGTGATTACGTGTTGATTCAATGTGGGTAACATTTAACAAGTATAAAACAGATTGAGCTTCGTCCGACTGCTCCACAAAAGTTCATGTAAATAACCAGTATTAAACAAGTTTGTTATTAACTATAAAATTCGCAGTAGATTCAAGCAACGTATACATCGAAACATTTATTTATTTTATTTTGTATTTTTTCTACTTGCATTTGCAGATAATAAACAAAAAAACACACGATGACAAAAACTGTATATCCAATCAGAATCCGGGTTTTCTCGTGTCACAAAGTTAAATTCGCGGCCACTTAGTTCCGTAATAACTGTCATATGCATTGAGAGCAAGAGCTATTTCTACTGACCACAGATGCAGATTAAGCTTATTATTCACACGTGTAAGAATCGCAGTCTCAGTTTAATTTAAAAAGAAGTATCACACAAAATGATGCATATGTCTGTACTTATTATATAAGTGCAATCGTTGCTGCAATTGTTAGTAACGATATATGAACCGCAAGTGATATAATGAGGCTTTTGTTAGCGATCGCATAGATTGGTAGTGTAATCAAAGATTTCTGTGAAAGTATGGCATCGTCACGTGCGTTATTATTGGTGCGTTTATTCGTTTTGGCAACATCAACCCTTAGCACTGTGCAGGACTTAGTTTATTTTTATGAATAGGCCAGTGTTGACCAAGATCCGTAGGTGTATTACGTGACGATGGATTCTTGCAAATTCCGAGAATTTACGGAATACGAATATTATACAAATCCACGGCTGGACTAAAGCCTCTCCCAAATGGAGGTTTTGCCGTAAACGACCGCTTAGTAATCGGATTAACAAATACCTCACACGTTAGCATGTTGTTAAATTATAAATAATTCAAAATATTAAGTTAATAATTAATTTAAAAAAATTGCGTGAAGTCTGGTAAGATACGCACTTAAGAAGTTCATGATCATCCTCATAGGAAGCTCTATATCCCGCAGTTGGGTATAAGTCAGATCAACAACAGAAGGTATTACCTTTAAACACCTCGTCAATATACATCTAGTCAAGTTACCGTCAGATGAATTTTGATTATAGAGGTATATCGCTACCTGAAGGAGAGCGTCACTTAGTAATATGATATAGCCCCCTAATGTAATGATGATTGTTGGTTAGCATAATTTCAATTTCGTGTCAAGTTTCGGATATAGGTTTAAAGTTTTTTAATATTTTGATATTCAATTCAATTCATCTGATGAAATGCTAAATGAAAGTAAAAGACTGATGGAATCAGTGGGTTAAACATAATCAGTAAACGATACGATTTGATAGAATTAGGTTTGATTGAATCATTTAAATCTCGAAATAGTTACTTATGCTAACATGTTCCTTTGACCTTCTTTCCACTTCAGATATTCTTATATAGTAGTTTCATTTCTCTGAATAGCAACGTCGCGCCCAGTCTCCGTATACGTAAGCGGAGAACGATTAACGATCAAGCGGTGGCAGCGTTGCCGTTACATCACTACTGTTGCAGAATCGGCGCCGTAGCAGAACTGTTTGCGACACAAGTGGTCATTAACCCGCCTCTAACCTCACCATACTAAATTATCTACGCAATTTTACTGCGATGTATCATAAACAATGTATTCCACAATGCCCTGCTCTTGGTTTATGGTTGACTAAAAAATTAAGCAGCAAAATCCCTAGAGTTAAACAGAAAACTTTACATTGTACAAATATCATATGTCTACATACTCTCTATACGAATAAAATATATTTAGACTCTATAATGAATACATTCAGTCTATATTAGGACGTCTCCTATCGCTTTGCTTGTATGCACTTTATCTGTAACATGATTAGAGTTAATGACCAATACCTAAAATTGTGCACATATTTATTAATATTACAATAAACCGTTACTGCTAGTCTATACTTAGCTTAAGGCGTAACGTTTTAGGCGTGAGATGAAATAAAAGGTACATAATATTATACTTGTATAATGCTAAGTCGTTTTTAAAACAGAGCATATAAAAATTCGGTACAAATATTAATGAATAAAATTGAGTTAAGCTAACTGTGTGGAAACTCAAATATGGCGTGCGGACACTAGTTCGGAGATTGATTCGTTTGTAATCAGGACTATTCAGTATTTATGAAAAAAGTTTATACCATACCTTAACAGCCAGTAAATATTTCACCGCAGGACTTAGGCCTTTTCCATAATGATGACCATAATCACCACGCTCGGTAAGGGGATTGGAGTTCGCAGTACCAGATACCTCGCACCACTGCTGCCCGTCATCGGCCTGCATAATTTTGAGTACATACAATTATATATTTAAGTCATATGTCTAATTTTTCGATATTCCAGAAAAATAAACGACATAAATCAATTCTCTAGTTGTTGTACGTGGTCAAACAAGCAACCAAAAAGTGCAAAGCGTCGGCTTGTATTCAGAGACGGCCCTATACCCTGTTATTAACCGCTTTTTAACCGAACGTCTTAGTTTCAGACTTTCATTGTTATACTGATGTAAAGTTGCAAAACAAAATGCATTTCGTATGGTAAATAATGAAAAACTACAGATATACTCTCTCGCAACAGAGTCTAAAACAATCTTTCCCAGGATGCCAATTAACGACACACGAAATGTGTTTCGTTAAGTTACTCTAGTTTTTAAAGTATTGTACTCAATAATAATATCTTGGTTTTCACTGACATTAAGTAAAAGTTTACAATTTCTATATTGTTTAATATGGGAATTATCAGATACGTCGTAATAAAAAGAAAGCTGGATACCTGTTTGTTTGACACTGATCTCTATCAATGCGTGGGAAGCATATTTCTCCGGTCTATATATCAGGTTTTCTAATTGGATAGAAAATTGTCAATGCAATATATCTTCATGGAATATGAAGAAGGATTAAATAATTATTCGTAGCTAGTATTTATGACGATGTTCTATATAAGTTGGCCTAAGTTTAATTTAAAGACAACACCAGTTGTGTTGAAGTTTGGTTCCGTACATGCAAATATGAACGTCAGCTGGGCACTCACGTCAGCTTTTATTAGCTACTGATTAGTAGCTAATAAAAGCTGTTTGTCTGGATGACTCGAAAGCTTTACAGTTCATTCTTTTGTCGTCTATGTAAAAAGACATACAAAACAACCGTCACAAATGGTTAATCAATGAATATTATGAATAAATGAATATAAGGCGCATAATTATTAAAATCTAGATATTTTTGTCAAAATTCTTAGTCCGCCCAGCGTAAAACTTAAGCATAGAACTTTCTATTAAATCACTAACAAAGAGTGCATGGATTTGCTCGTACTCACCACGCTGATAAAAAGTCAAATGGATTCTTCAGCATTTGTTAATAAGAGCTTCTTACGTTGATCAGCTTCTCGTGCAGGTGAGATTGACATTTTAAGCAAATTATGTAATCCTTACACGTATTATTAATATGAATTTATAATACTACCGCCATTGCTTATCCCTTATCCACAATTATGATGTGTAGGTAACACCTGCTTCTAACTTTCTACTCTAAAGTCCGTCCAAGGATTCCGATAATACTATTTATAATATTTTAAATGTATGTAACTCTACGATTATACTTATAGTCAACGAACATTTCTGATGAGTACCATAATAGTTTTATGAGATCAGAATAATTTGGACATTATCTTGTAATTTTTTTAATTAGTTTCCACTACACCATGTTATTTCTATATCAGTATAAAGGTTTTACCGGAGCTTATTTGGGATAACGTGACAGGTGCTGAGCCTGTCGCCATCTTAGTGTCCAAGCAATACAAATCGTATATAAAGTCTCCTAATTGAGAGGAAAATCCCCTAACCATAAACCCTTGGCTAGAAAATGATGTTAAAAATTTCGATCACACGCTTACACTAGCGTCTGGGTAAGTCTACCCCCATCCGCTTTATCATCCGCTGTCTTAGAAACAATTCATTACTAGCATTCATTGTGTTATGCAACTTTCAAAGAAAACTTTCTTAAGACATTAGACATTTTTAACAGCGCGAAAATGCGATTTATTATAAAATGATTAATACAATTATAAACAAGGAAAGGAATATCAGGAACAACAAAGGTTTAGTACAATAAATATTGTACTTTCTAAAGCATCTTCTCCATCGATGCCATTAGTTAATAATATTAATTATTCAAATGTTAAACACAGAACTAAGTTGTGCGCTGTGCGTTGTGCGAGTATACAGGAATATTTTGATAGTGCGATCGTGCAACAGCATCTTTGTAACATAATTATAAAATAGTATCTTATTTCACGGTTCCGGAATCGCATGACTCCGGAATCCGTGTGACACGCGGTTCCTTCTGGACGGTTATACATATAGATCTAATCTATACGTAATCATCTAGTACGATCGTTGTTCTGCAGGTACCTTATATAATACAGCTGCAGTGTGGCTCCGTTACATGCGTATAATATATTTATATATTATTACTTTTCTACGAGTGCGTTTTATTTATTAAGCATATTAGCAATAATAATTTCAACATATTGAAAAAGTTTGATACATTTAATTTATAGAAAGAGACCTTATTAATATATTCCATACTTCATTTTTAATATAAGTGAGTCCATTTTAATATATTGGATATTATAGTTTTTAATAATAGTTTAATGTAGATTCCAAATACTGGTTATAATTAGCTTAATTGATAAATGTGTAATTCATTAATCTAAATAATTTGTCATAATGATTTCCTGGTAAGGGTCCATGTTCAACTATGTAATTTATTTACAAGCTGTTAACGAACCATTTTGAATTCGCATATACAGTATTGATAAGTTTAAAGTCTTGTGCTTGGTCGGGTATTTTTCTAATTTTCTTTTTTTTTACAATTACTTTCACCCTATATTGTACTTAATAAGGAATTTAGTATATATCAAATAAATTTTATAAAAACTGAGTCAAATGGAAGTGAATATAGTATGTATAATATAATACGTCAAGTATTAATAAGTATAATGCGAATCTTTTTCTGTAAAGTCTTTCATCATACCTCCAAATTCTGGTTCAACGAGAACTATAAATGCTAATTAATAATAAAAAGTGTGAATATACGCATTTAAAAGATCTTTGTCTTAATTATTATATTAAAATGACACAGGACAGGATAAAATCAACTTACTTACTGTAAAAATTAAAGTAAAGCATAAAAAAAATATTTCACCATTGAATTCCGCACTGTTCCGCGCAAAACTATTCTCAATTATTGAGAGGAGGCCTTTGCCTATCAATGGGAAATTATAAGTTGCTTTTATTTGACTATACTTTTATTCAACCCATGCCTCAAAGGGCCTCAGTAGAGATTGACAGGCGGAAAACAAAGTAATCAATAACAATAACTTCAGCCAATTTTAGTCCACAAGTGAACAACGGCCTCTCCTGGAAAGTGCCAGCAAAATTCGGCTTATAGGAAATATAGAAGGTTTGCCCTTACTCACCACGCTGGGCAAGGGTTTGTGATAGCAGCGGCGCTACCCTCGCACTAGTGATGCTGCTCCCCATCACTGCTCTGTGTGATTTCGGTTCGGCCAATTCTGATGAATATTCCGCCATCGTTCGGTCGCCATAGCCTCGTTAATTAGCTGCCACGCACAGATGGGGTTGGCATATTGGAGAAAGAGATCGTATATTCCTCCTTACACTCGGTAATCAGTATATAGAAATCATTCAAAAATAACCCCAGATTTTGAGCTTTATTCTACAATAAAATTTTATCAGAGACATCAAATGATTACTAATGGTATACGAACGTAGCTGTTAATTTATTTTATTAACTACATGGTGCTAAAATGTTGCCATAAGGTTACAATGGCTATAAATATTTACTACCTTGTAAATTACATCATCATAATTAGAGACACGGTAAGAATAGCCAAAGCTCTGCAATAGACAGTATGGCACGTTCCAATACTACGAGTACCAGTATAAAATTTGACTAAAATACTTCTGAAGGCTGAAACTTTATGTATTATTTATCACATCATCATTCTTTATAAATGATTGCTTAAACATTGCATATATATATTAATGCTTAGTATACTCCTTGCACATTTAAATGAAATAGATACACAGATACACATATATAGGTAATAATTCTTGGTACATACAAAGAATTTAAGAATAACCAAAGCGGACTCAATTTGCTGCGGGTGCCGTGGTATATTGCCCTATTGTTCGCCACGAAATAGACACCTTGACAACTCAAACTTGAAAAGACTTTTATTACACAATCAAACTTTATACTTTATTTCATGTCATAATAAAGTCGTTTTCACAACGAAAGTTTTGCCACAGACCTAAATTCTTCATCTAGAAACGTCTGATCCTATTTCCACAAAGTTGTTCAAAGTAATATATTGCGATTACCTGACACGCGATCTACTTACGTTGATGTAAAATAATGTATTTAATTTGAATTACATTTTACTGCATAATATAATATTCTATTCTCTTTTTTAAGCCTGTATACGTTCATAGCTGTACGTAAGTTTTTTCCAATGGAAAAATTAGCCGTTACTACCACACTAGGTAGGCGGATTGACGATTACAGTTCCAGACGTCTTTTTTGGAAAGGTGTATCTTTCTCTAAACATGAACCAGGCTGCCACGCGGTGCTTCCTTTTGGCTGCCAGGCGAGGCTCTAGTGGCCAAGTGATGATGATAAATCCATCCCACACTCATAGACATCCGAATATACCGAACCCAGATTCCATAGACTAGTGATGGGGAGCAGCATTTCTAAAGCGAAGGTATCGCTGCGGTGCAGACGGAAAGGCCTATGTCCAACAGTGCACTTGTACAGGCTGATGAGAAAGATAAATCTGCCATCTACGAACGCGACGTATTTTAAATACCTTAGATAGCTCATTTTGAAATAATTAGGTAAAGTTTAGATTATTAGTTAGATGTTTTGTTATGGAATGACATTAAAGTATATCTTACATAAATTAGTATGCTACGCAATAAATATATGCATCTTGAAGCAAGTTAGAAATTGCGGATTCAAGGCACAAGCGGAACGGAGAAAGTTTGTCGATATCGCTATAAGTAATAATTTTCTACAGGTCTTTTGTTAATGTAACATAAAGATGACAGTTCATCAAGATAATTATAATCACCTAAGGAAGATAGGTAATCCTTTACGACGTTGGCATAAGCAATACCAGTTCATTAACATTTTAATAAAGGACTTTAATTTCAGCATGTTGAAACAATTGCCGGTTTAGTTTCCTTTATTCGTTTCCCATATCATGTAAATGTAATGTAACGTTGCGACTTATCGCACATATAATTTTTTTTGAAAAGAAACTGGTTTTCAAACAAACACATAAATTAATATTTTTTTACACATAAATAAATAACCTTTACGTAAATACATCGAACATTTTTCTTAGAAATATATCTAATTAACTCAGGAAAAAAGTACGAGTCTTTTTTCCTGATTGTAGTCGAGGCTGTCATTTCTTATTTTCATAATTGACATACAGAACTCATCATTTTTTTTCATGCCTATGGAGGAGGTATAAGGTTTAAAGAGACGAATCATTCTTGTGGCAAAAATAATGCACCCAATTTTTTAATTAGCTACTCATGCGCATGCATTTTCTTCCGTGGAACCTATAACCCTATATATTTTAATAAGTATCAGCTACTTATAATCTACCATTGCTGTGCGCTTAATGATATCATAATACTCGATTAGAATAACAATTCTGAATATCAGAAGGAATCTAAACAAGCAGTGCATTGTTTTACATGACAAATAATGCGGCGTCTGCGCCAACATTAATATTTAATAATGTATGTGTTTAGAAAAACCATTCTTCAACAACATTGACTTTGCGTAAATTGCGAATTGCAGCTTTAGCGAACATTGCTATTTAGGAATAGAAATCTGAAAATTTCATCAAAAAGAAATTTTACGCAAGAATTTCTTAAAAAAAATTAGAGAAGGCCTTTGCCTAGCTTATACAGACATATAAAAACTGTTTCTTTGTATCCCATGTTTTTTTTATTATTTGCCGATTCCTGCACTACTTTCAAGTCTGTTAAATTTAGTTTAAAGTTACCAGAGATGAATAAATTATGTACTGAAGTAAATTTTACGCTATTTCTTCTATCGTTGACAGCAGAATAGTTATCTTGCGTCTTGCCATATCAAAACTTTTCATTTATTGGGCAATAACTTTTTTAGAATGTGAGAATGCTTTTAATTGTTTTGCCAATATCAAACACCTAAAAGACAGCTATTTTTCTGAGATGAACCATATGGAAAATAGTTTTTTATTAACCACACTCTCTTGCATAAGTCCCATTGGTTATCAGAGGTCTAGACATTTATTTTAGTTGTTTCAACCCACTTTTCACCAAAGCTTATTTGGATCAACTAGTCTGTGGTCATCTTAGTGTCATGAGCAACGATAGGAAATATACAGAAGTTTGTTAAATCTCATTCGTACTTGCCCTTCACACAGGGGATTGAATAATCCCTAAGCTAATCACTAAGCTGTCGTTTTTGACTTTCCAATTTAAAAATTATTATTAGACAATTTTTTTAAATTTGATCAAAACAACTTAGCTAAGCTGTAACAAAAACGATCTACTGTTACATCGGTTCTTTACGATTTTAAACAACAATAATATCTATCTACAAAATCTAATCTCTAATATGTTTTAGGGCCACATTCGAACCTGTGGGTTCCGTTTCAAAGTTAGGAGACTCAACTTTATCCCCTAGAGAGAAGGGCTCGTACAAATGAGTTTTTCTAAACTTTATTAAATATATTGTATCGTTGGCCTGGATACTAAGACGGCGCCAGGTTTATCACCTGTCACGTTGTCCCAAATAATCTCTGGTAAAAAGAGCTGCCTGAGACACCATTACAGAAATCATTTGCATCATCTATTTTTGATATAATAATTACAGAAATATTTTTGTGTATTTGTATTTAAATCAATTAGAAGGCAAATTAATAACTCGGAGTAATTTACAAATAAATAACTAAGACATTCATTACATTCACATTCATTTGAAGATAAATAATTAAGAAGTCAGTGCGTTCCTGTCAGGCAAGTCTTAGAACGGAATGATTTGTTGCCGGCAGCACAGAATAAAGATAGTATGGTTTAACCAGCACAGAGTACAGAAATATGGGTTGCATGTAATTGGATCTCCGGTTTTCGTACAAAAAAATTAAAACGAACTCTACATGCTAGTATTCTGTGAGAGAAAGCTTAGTACTATTTAACATATACTGACAGGATTGCTGTTGGCATTAGCTATTGCCAGCATGACACTGCCACTTATCGTTTGTTAAAGAGCAATAACTGTGTAAAATATAGCCATTCCTAATTCTAAGCCATCAATCCGGAAATAAATATCTCTTAAGGAAAGCAGCGAGCGCCCATTTAGCCTCGTTCTAACCTCGAAGCATTTGCCTTAACCCGTCCACGTTGCGGCCTTCATCGCGGCCTCGTCCTATTCCTTTTATCGGTATCTTCACAATCTTTTAATATGCATGATGACAATTTTCATGTGTTCGGTTGTTTTCTGCCGTATTTTCCCAACAGACAGAAGAAGATCAACAAACAAATGAGTTGCGTTTCCCGCGCATTATCATCAACACAATTTAAAGAAAATCAGCGCTTAGTGTTATCTTGTTTCTTCTTGTCTCTCTGTGTTGTTGTGCTTGTTTCTTCTTCTTCATCATCAAAATATTAATAATTTACTATAATCGCCAAGCCTGGCAAGCGGGTTGGCTATCGCAGACCCAAACCAGTTACACCCGCCAATGCCCGTCATAGTTTCTTACATATTTTCTGTCTGGCATTTTAATAGATGCCTATTCCATCTGTTGTTAAACGATATTTTAATAACAAAGAAATTTTTTGAAAACTGCAGTTTCGGACTGCAGCCCTCGCACAATAGTTAAATGAAATTATATTTAAAGCATTATACATTCTTCGTTTAGTTTCTTATTAAAAATAAGAAAATAAAAATAGAAATTGGTTGGAATTTTTTTTTCATTGGATTAGGGTGGCATACGAGCTAACAGTTCACAATTTGGTATGTGTAGGTGTACGTCATGGTATGTGGCTTAAGCGCACGGAAGAACATCTCTACAATTTGGATGAAATTTTGAATTTAGATAATCTTTTACTGTCCATGTTTACGAGTATCTAGATGGTCGATTGGGCCTCAGAAAATTCGTTTTCTAATAATTAAGATATTTTTTTCTTACGCCATGTCATAAAATATTGAGGTGTCAGTATATTACCAACTCAATACAGATACTCAACAACAGATGGATCTATTATAGGAAAATAAGTTTCCCACGGTAAACTCGACAGATGTGAAGCGAAGCTGGGCCACCCAGGTACTACTGAATTATAACACATGACTGAATAATCTATAGTATTATCAATATAGTTGACGTGCTGCAGCGTTTGTAGTGCAAAGTATCTGATACTGCGATGCCAATCCGCTCGCCATGAGTGGCGATTACAGAAAATCCATTGGGAGAGGCCTAGGAGGTCCAGGAGGGGACTGTTAAGAGGCTGTTAAAAATTAAGAGAAGAAGAAATATTTTTCATAAAATATAAATATATTTTGCTCTATTTACGTTTTAAGTAAAAGAAAATTCCTTAGACTTTAATTCCTTATTAAACTTTACAACTAAAACTAAAATCACGAACTGTAGACGACTTAACGCGTGTGTTCCAGTACCGATGAAAAAAAAAATAAAGCTAACAAAAAATAAATGTCAGGTAGGTAATACTCGATGCCACAGGCGGTAACACAGCGTAGAACCTGACCATTCGTCGAAATTTACAGATAAAAAACTAGGGAATGTTATTTATGCCTGACACAAAACGTTCCGGCTCGGTGCTTGTTTAAAAAATCGTGAAAGCTATCCGTTAAAAGTAAAGTAATAACTGACGGTGATTTACTGATAACATTATTAATAAATATTTAAAATATTTTGGTGGTGAAAACCCATTTATCTGACATTTCATATAGTTAACAGATATTTGTAATCAATTATTTAAAAAAACGTTTAGTGTTGGAAATTGTAATTTTATATGCACGCATGCTTTCTTAATACTGCTCTGTTATTGGATGAACCATTATAGAGAATGGGAAAACCACAACTGTTTGATTCTGTTTATCTGCGTATCACTTGCTTATTTAAATAGTTGTACAAGTATTATTATATTGTACGACTCTTGACCACGGGTTTTATGACAGCTGGCGCAGTAACTAAATGATTTCAATGTTACGGATAATGGTTCCAGGTCCGGTTTCCTAACTTCGTTCCTAAATCAAGTAACTATTTTTCATTTTCCATGAGAATTATATGTCATAAACTTTCGTAGATTTTAGCTTTAAGACATCCGGTGAAAAGTGAGGTACCTGTAAATGTCCACGGCTGGTCAAAGGCCTCCTTCTTAAATATAGCCACGCTGCTCCAATGCGGGTTGGCGGAGTTCACACGTCCTCGAAATAACATTTCACTGACATAGGTTTTCTCACGATGTTGAACTTCACCGCCGTGCACGTGGTAAATTCATCACTTGAAATTACTATTTACAATTTTAGTGGTGCACCGGGACACCGGGCACGGGCCACCAGGGATCGAACCCAGGTCAATAGCGCTCTATGAATCTAAAGCGCGCGTCCTGACTACTAGACTACCACGGCTTTCATACCATTATTACCACATCCGGACATTACTTTAATACTAGAATTTTACTTATTTGAATAAGTGATTACGGTCTCGCGTTATCCTGAAGCAGTCGTGTTTTTATTTAATTAGAATGGGGGTGAAAAATCAGGTAACAGTCCACCTGGTGGCTACTGTAACTGATGGACACCATACTCATACTATAGCCACCGGACAGATGCATTGTCACCCCTGGGAACAAAGAAGGAACGCCTACTATAACATAATAAGTAATTATACTGGCTCCCTTTCAAACGGAACACAACAGTAGTTGCGACAGAAATAGGCAGGAGCTGCCAGTTCCTCCATTTCTTTGCTGAGAAATTCTATATATAATTATTTCATGATTAAACACATATTATAAGCATGTTTGAAATTATAGACACCAATATTATAAGTTTCAACGCCACTGTTGCAACAGTATAAATAAAATAAAGTTATCGGTTCGTTGTACATTTTTGTAGCATACCATTATTTATTAAACAAAGATTACTTTATTTTACCCCTAATTACATTTACCTAGAAGATAAGTAATAAAGCCAAACAAATAAGGCCGTTAAACATTTTTGTACAAAATTATACACTTTCCGTAATGCACTAGCTTATTGTATTTTAGATGTGCGCAATGAAATCTAAGTTACGTCTATGAGAAAATTAGTAAACGTTATGATGATCCGTATTCGAACAAGGAAATGATAACGCTTGTGTGATTATAAATTTTTTACACATAACGTATTTGAGGCCAATTATTAAAAATTAATAGTCAATTGTTTATTGTACAACAAGCAATGTAGCAAAATATACGCATTGCAAAATCACACACGTCCTTTTAGTCATTGCTTGACTTCCTGATCGTCCAGTTATAGCGCGGGCAATGTCGGTGACAAAATAGTTCAACTTAAAAAGTCGTCTGTAAGCGACAATTAAATTCTCCGACAAAATTGGAGGATAAGTTGGATTACTTAAACAATTATCGTAGATATTTGTTGCTAAAAAGGAAAATAATTTCTTAACGATGTTTTTATGGGACAATTCTCGATTTCTCAAAAATTACGTACATTTTTGTCATTTTGGTCTGTCTTAATTCCAGACCTTGACATAGTTATAAAATATATAAAACAGCAAAATTCAGGTCTACTTTGCTCTGCCTCCTGGCTACTGAAAAAAAATAATATACATTTGATTTTGTATTGATTTTATTATAAATTGTAAATGACATTGTAAAATAACATTTAAAATATAAATAAATAGTTCATTGCCGGTTATTTTCTGAGGTCATGTTTTGCGCACCAGTGTACATTTCGACGTTCATAGGAGCTTTAAACAAGCCTAAATTTAACAAAAAAGTTTTGGAAGTATAATATGTTTCATGGAATTTCATATTTTTTTAATTAGAAAGTAAAAGTAGCTATTAGTTAATTAACTCTTAAAACGGTTTAGTAGAATTTTTCACATGTCCTCGAAATATTTATTTTATTATTTATCAGACATGCAGATTTCTTCACTGTGTTTTTCTTCGCCACCGGGCAAGTGGTCAATTCAGCACTTAAAATTGCAATTTACAGATTTTAGTGGTGCCGGCACCGGGATTCAAACATTTCGAACAATGATAAATGAAAGCGAGCGCTTTGAGCTTTGACCCCTACGCTACCAAGGCTGGGTTTATTTGTAATAGACGCAGAAGTTATTATGCAACATATGATAATGTTGTCCCGGTCGATTAGCAATAACATCGGTACTTTTCCACTTGAAGCTATCATCTACTCAACACGTTGAGTATCCTTAACATACCGTTTCCTAAATAAATTAATAAATACAATGCATAAAGGTTCCTGGAACAATGTTACTAGAAGACACATCAAGTTAGGGATCGTTTTACGAGTTTGATGAGTTATATCCAAAGCATAGTGATGGGTTCCATGATGGAGTTGGAGATCGGTGCAGGCTCCTCTTCTTTGGTGCTGAGACATTGATTTGATGAGATCTATTCAAAACACATGGTAATGCGATGTCTGACGACGAAATCGGAAGGGTACCTGTACCTCGGGTCCTGACCCAGTTGCTGCTAACATTAGACATATCGACTAATATAGACTTAGAGAGTTAGCCAGTTATAGCTCCTCGTCTTCTTATGCGCACATTATTCTAATCCACTAATAACTGTCATTACCTACACTAAAGTTATAATAGGAAATTACAGTTTAAGTCTAGTTGCCACGCTAAGAATTTAACGTAGGCGTACCTATTATATAGTTATATATGACATTTATATCGCCAATTTGGTCGATATACGCGTCCCTTGTCGACTGTCTCTAATGTACCTATATTATTCAGACTGATGATGGATAGCCACGATCGCTTAATTGCATAGCAAGCGTGGCGATTAAAAGTTGTATTGGCTTATGTTCTGCAATGGACCGCTTAGATTACATCCTATCGATTAGAGAGAGAGCCAACGATTTACAGGCATGTTATCTTAAATAAATACGTTGTTAAGAATTTAAATTAGACACGCAAGTTTAGGAATTTGGTTTTTTTCTCAAGCTTTTGGTAATTTATATTTCATGACTCACATCACAAAATATTTCTAAAACCCACTAGTGTCTTTCTCGAAACCGTAATATGTTTTGTTTGTATTTAATAAATAGTCTTCTTACATCGCGGAATAATCTCATAGATTTAGAATTTGCGAGCATACAGCCTATTTGTTGGTCGAAGACTCGGGAATTGATTCACACAGAGTTCGATGAACGTGAAAAGAATAAAACAATGTCATCGGTCGTTTCTCTCTTCGTTTTCGCGATATTTGTAGAATTTTCGAGAAGTTTAGGCACCGCTAGCAGAGTGGTGAGAGGATCTGTCTCCAAATAAGGAGACTCGAGTTCGATCACCTATGTGTAAGGTTCACAGAAAAGTTAGTTAAAACGGCTAAAGTGTCTGGACCTCTGACCTTCCCAGTATTTAGTACCCATACGTTATTTAATTTTATTTATTTATAATGAAGAGTATTTGAAATGAAGCTCAATTATTTCTGCAATCAGACATGAAAACCAATAATTTATTTTGCACAGAAACTCCAATAAGGATCCGAACCCCGGCGACAAGACCAGTAGGTCGGTTATTGTTGTCGACAGACTACAACACTCAGATTTTCAGTGACCACGGTATTAATCCCACGCAATTTGCTTAATTGCAGTTAAATTTCGCGGCGTAATGTCGATTAGGCAGCATAAGATTTGACAAATTGCCGCAGAGAATTGCCCGTATTGCAAAATTTTTTAACTCCAGTTCAAGTTTACAAGTACCAAACTTCCCGTGCCAAGGTCTCCTTGCATATAGTGAATGATACTTTTATATCTTGATGCAAATGCAATTTAATTGTGACCTTAAAATATCATAAGAGCATGGTAGAAATATATTGCAAATGTCTGTCATATTAAAGATGGTTATTCCACCATATAATCTACCAAAGGCCAAGATACATATCGGCTCTGACTTCGCCACATATCGGCGATTTATATAGCATCGAATCCCACGTGAACATCGAACCCCACATGTGACCGCACCGAGTGCAGGTGAGGTTAGTATTAGAAAAATGAGATGGTCAAGTAAAATTCACACTACACAAATATTGCTAAGATAGCGTGTAAATAATTAGCCGTGAGAATCGATAAAGATACCAGTATGAACAAAATTTAAAAACAATATGCGTAGAAATTATTGTGATGCTAATGCATATAAAACGATGTAATGTAAAAAAAAATCGAATGAGAATCTAGTATAATAAAATGCTTTCGAATCCAAACGTTCAGTAACAACAATTTGTTACTGAACGTTTGCATTCAACATTTAATTTTTTTTATTTATGTAAAGAGAAGACGAAATTACATACAATTATTGTATTAGTAGGGGTTATGGCTGCCAACCATTGTATTATACTTATTTTTGATAATTAGAAATAAAGTACATTTTAATTTTCTTAATAAAAATAAAAGATATTAGATAAAATTTTAATTTTTAAAAATTTAAATGTTTATATTCTTAATTTTTCGCACCGCAATAATTTTTCTCGCATATGAAGATGCATTCGAAGGCTTCCGAATTGGCATTTAAGTATTTACCTCATCACGAAATCACTCGAAGAAAATACTTAACATTTCTCGTAAATTACTTAGATTTTTTTAACAACATTGGCAACCTTAGTGTGCGGTATAAATTATTATTGATGCCTCCAATAAGTCACCGCGCTGGCACGCGATGCGACGAGTCGACGACCGGTTGTTTACTTTCACAGACTTCTCTCGAAGCCAAGTAGCCTAGACTTCAGTGAGCAATAGTGTATTCTACATGTGTTTAATTTTATATAAAAACATACACGACGGTAAATGTATGCAGAATCAAAATATTTATGAATATTTGCTATTTAAAGACGAAAGGTGATAAGCTACAAGACAGATTACAGAGAGTCCACCTGTTTAAATTGCCTGGCTTTTAGGCGAGATTTTGGCTAACGACTGACGGTCGAAAATCCATCCATACATGGCGAACCCACAGGCTACTGATGGGGATCGGGGATCATGCGTGGAAACTAGTAACCGGAAGACGCTCACCGAGCCTCCCACCCAGTGTGATTATTATGAACAAATGGGCAAATGGACAAATCTTCCATGTAAGTAGTGCCAGCTATTGTTAGAGTACTTTACTTACTTTCGCAACCTGTAAAACTATTCTGCTGGAAAAGTCCATGACAGCGCCAACAAAAGTTGGTATGTCGTGCATGGTAGATTCGCCCATAGTTCCCACGTTGGGTGCCACGGTTCGTTAGCGCAGCGCCAGTACCCTCTAGTCTGTGGTATTTTGGTTCGGTATGTTCCCAAGGATTTTCCGCCATCAGTCGACTTCTAAATGGTCGTTCGTCAATCAGCTCCTGTTGATTGAACACTTGTGCGCGACATTAGGAGAAAAAGACACCCTTAATTGTTAGTCCTTTTTGAAAATACCCATGTCGGTCCAATGGCAAAGACTTACCTAGAGGTAGACTGAGATTATTATCTGTTAAATGTATTCAACGTACAATCTAATGACAGTGCATTGACGGTATATACAATCTACTTATCACCCCCCGGAAGGAATCGCCCACCTCTCCTTGTAAAATTGCTATTGTTTAAGTCGTGGGTGATCCTTCCCATTATAGTGTTACATATCATTATTCAGATAAATTACTATCTAAGAGGTCTAAACGAATATTTCCGAATATACTTTTTTGTGTGTATGTGTAACACTTCTTATTTAAAAGATTAGAATTAATTATAGTTTGGATCGGACTAGGTCTTAATTGAGTCTGTATCTAAAAAACAAAAGATTGTAATAATATAGTGTCTTGTACTACACTACTAGTAAAGTAAAGTAGCCTGTAAGTGCCCACTGCTGGGCAAAGGCCACATTCTCAAATACTAGTATCAGAGAGGGTTTAGGAGCCGGGAAGGGCCCACCACGCTGCTCCAGTGAGGGTTGGCGAGCTTCACATATCCTCGAAATAATATTTTTATTATTTCTCAGGCATGCAGGTTTCCTCACGATGTTTTCCTTCGCCGTTGAGCACGTGGTAAATACAGCACTTAAAATTGTTATTATAATTTTAGTGGTGCCGACACCGGGGATCGAACTCGGGTCACTCACGCTCTATGACACTAAAGTGAGCGCCCTGACCACTAACTAGGCTACCACGGCTCGATACACTACTAGAGTTGAAGTTATATAGCAGTGAACTGCTTACAGATTAAGATTTTCTATCCTAGAAATAATAAAATTATGCACCGTGAAGAAATTAAGGCATAAAGCATTACGTACACACTTATGCCATAATTTTTTTTTTATTCGTGGGTAATGTTAAAAGTCCTTAACTTAAGTGAAACCGTTTGACAGTGATAATTTGGAGTATAGCCAAAGGTTGTAAAAGCGTAGGTAAGTATTTTTCAATGTCAGTTCACGGAAATTTTTGAACTTAGCATAATGTTAATTCATGAGAAGACACAATCGGGTTGTCTCCGTAAAGAACCATCACAACGATTGTCCATGTTATCAGTATATGTGGTACCGCATTCGTTCAAGGAACAATCTCTTATCACTCTCACATACTCACTCATCCAATAGATCCTCTGACCAAGTATTCCAATTGTCTTTTTAAAATATTACACTGCCAACAAATACCTACTTTTTTTACCACTAACATATTTTTTTACCGAACAAAACGCAGAAGTTCAAGATGCCTCTGCTTCACCCCGGCCGATTCAAGCAAGAGCGGAAGCAGCCAGGTGGCTCTACCAAAAAAGATGCTTCAATTATCAAGTTAATTAGAAATTGTAAACATTTTTAAGCCGAAAACACGATATGTACTTACTTCATATACTACGTTAATATAAGTGAAAGGTAGTTTCCAACAACCGGTCAAGGAGGTCCGCACTAATAATCTATATAGTATGATAGAATCGCCGGAAGGTTTGGATGCGAGGTATTTTTACTTATAATACTTATTAGAAAAATAAGCATATTTATTGTTAAGAATATAGCAAATCTTGTCTTAATATGAAATTTTATTATATTCTTGGTTTTTAAAAGATAAAAATGCAATTTTAAATTTTGTTCGTCACTTCTTTTCTTACTACAAATATAGTTAGTTACTACTCATAACATTATCGTTGCGTGCTATTTGAAGTTGAGGTTGCGGTGTTATTAATGTTGTACAATATCGGCTTTTTTGTTCGCAACTTCGTCAAATATTAGATCAGGAACTAACTCAAACCAATATTGATCCAAGTACGTCTTTTTAGAATACTTGTATTAACGTTAAAGTTTCACTTCAGCCTTAAATGAATATTAAGTTTAATAATTGTTTTTTAAAAATTAGTTTAATGTGATTGTTTCTGGCTTGTTTCTACGCTTTACTCGATGAAGAGCTACTTTTTTCGTTATCATTAGCACATTAGCCAGTCTTAGTTCACTGGTAGCCGTGGTTTACTTAAGTGCTTTACTTAAAGCTGGTAGGACCTACAATTGCCCAAATACGGTGGGCAGACAACTGCGTGTGTGATCAGAGGCTTCGTCTCTTATTCAGCAGGGTATTCCACAGAAAAGGTTAAAGGCTTATAGTTGTAAGAGGAAATGAATATAAGAAGAGCAAATGAATGCAAAACGATGTTTCATTTACCTTGTTCTATTTTGTGCTGTTGTCGGAAAGAATCCAATAATTTTTGCGGTTTTGAAACACTAACAATTCTGTTGTTATGAGACGATAAGGGTTAGTCTTTTGCTTCCATTAGTTGACGTAAACAAAGGCTGAAAAATAATCAGTCAAGTAGCGCAGGAGTTTTTGCATTCTGCTGTTATCTTTCTGTCAGATTTCAAACCGAACCGTCATTTTCCAATTACTACCAGAATTGTCATCTGGGTGAGATATTGTAGAGCTGTGTGAGAAAGAAAGAAACACTACACTACACTTTAGATACATTATATGTACGAGTAACTAATACAATTCAATATTCAAATTATGTTACATCGTAGCAATGAAAAGGCATCGAACCTCAGCACTACAGTAGTATTTCTACAACGCTGATATTATGTCGGTGCCTTTACCAAATCTCACGAGCAATCATCATTTAGCTTACATATCACTTAATGCTAATGATTGCTTTAAGCAACTATTCAAATAATTAACTAGTTAAGTAGTGCAAAAGATGTATTTGCAATTTTAATTTACAATTTCTACCATGGGGTATTTTCCGGTCACTACTAGAACCGCCATCTACGCGAGATATAGGTAATATCCATATATGTAATATGCATATAATAATTTAAATTATTACAGTATGTACTCTTTAACGGCTTCAAATCGTATTTATTTTATAGCATATTCGTATTTCGTCTCCTCATACGATTCTCAACGCCATAAAGGTGCGTGTAATTTATTATAACTATTATATATTGCGATAAAGAAACGTTACATATTTACAAGGTCATATGAGTAATACATATATCGAAAACAGCTATATTTTCGAAATTTACATTGTTGGAATATGACGCAAATATTTCAAATCTTATTATAATCTTTCTTTGTTACAGATGGGTTGCAAATTAACATTCGTCGACGACATTCTCAATCGTTCCTTTTACAAACTGGGCTTAGTGGTCGGCAAGCAGCCAGGCTACTTCATCATAATCCCGATCCTGCTCACATTGCTCATGGTCACCGGATACCAACGGGTGCATTATGAGATGGATCCTGAGTATCTTTTCTCACCAGTCAGCGGTCAGGGGAAATTCGAAAGGAGAATTGTGGAGGACTACTTTAAAGTCAATTATTCTCATCGGTTTAACGTTGGAAGAATTACTCGAGCAGGTACATACGTTTTACAAACAATTCTTTTTAATTCTATGTAGCATATTAATATTTCAAAGCTGAAGAAAGAAATGAATGAAATGAATGAAATTAATAAAAGAATGATTTGTTCTTCGACGTAAGAAAATAATTTCGAGGTATCCTCGTTTTTGATTTTTTTTTTCAATCATAAAATAAAATGGTATCATGTCATAGGCAAAGACCTCTCCTATAGGGAGTACTTAGCGCAATCGCCATGCTTGATGCAGCCGGAGTGGGGATCGTAGTAACCGAGACGTTACATCTTAGACACAGTATTATCGGTCTGGTATTTTCGATAATGTTATTTTATTAATATTTTGGTATTCAAAACTCTTTTATTAAACGTATGTTATAGTGTGTCATTAGCTAATTAGTATAAAATAGTTTATAAATATCTTTTCACGCGTATTAAGTCTATGCATGCATATTTATTTTCATAATACATGCTCATTATGTGGCAATTATTTTAAAAATGCTTGATATTATGGTATAATCGATATTGTTAAAATCTCTAAATATAGCATTAGCATTTAGAATAAAGTGTTGTTTACACAAAAAAAAATAACCTAATTTTTTCATTCAACATGCAAAAGAGGCTTTCTAAGAACCTATACATATTAGTTATTTTTCTATGGTAAAAACTTGGTCAAATAATTAATTCATAGTTCGTCGGCGGTCAGTGGCCTTGCATTAATTAAAGAGTGAAAAGCTGACCTAATTCGTAGTGAGCTATTTATTACCTTGGACTGGTAGTAAATAATTGGATTTGTTTGTTATAAAAAACTGTGACCAAAGTAATTAAAGTTTTGCAATTAATCTCACGAATTTGGCAAAGGTTAACGATACCTGATATTATCTAGCATTGGTATACTCGTGGTTATAAGCGACAGACGCAGCGCTATCCCCAAGGGGAAAGATTGTTATGTTAAACAACACAAATGTTAAGTAACTATTTATAACCTAAATTATTATCTAACAGGTAGGTTCGGCAGAGTCATCATCGTGGCGAAAGACAACATTACCAATCTGCTGCGTACAGAAGTCTGGAAGGAGCTCCGGCAGTTGGATGAATTGGTGCAGAATATTACAGTGACATTGCCTAGTGGAGAGACTTTCACGTACAGGGAAGAGTGCGCAAGATGGGAGGGGCAGTGCTTTATCAATGATATCCTCAATCTAGACAAAATTATTGGCGAGGTTTGTGTAAATCTGTCTATTAGTTTACCTCTATCTATTGTAAAGTATCGTCGAAAGTACTGGCAGAAACTTTCACAAAAGTTTTCCTTACATAGAAACAAACTAAAAGTTTGTGTTTTTTTTTGTGTTTACGCATAAACTTACCGCACTATAATTTTTCTTACGCAATTGACTGGGGCCGATAGTGTACGGAAGTTATCGCCGTGGTCGAAATAGACCAGAAGGACATCACTCATGTCCATTCGCACATAATATTTGTATGTTATATTTTGTAATTCATTGTAAGATACATAATGAAGAACTGTTATAGGTACATAATTTCCCAGGCAATGAAAATGAAGCTTTTCTACCTAGGTGTCTCAGTACATATCGGTTTACGTACCATTTCTATTCAAAGAACATTTAAGTATGTAGGTACAACAATACCATAACAATGGACTATTACTCATAGGTAACAGACACCAAAACCGCAGATCATAATCGACGATCGATGACGGACCTCGTCACATTCGATTTTATGACTTATTCTTCCGCGTAAACTTGTTACTCATCTTTCCCATTATAATAAAATGGTATGGCTTCCAAATGAAATCTCATTAATCCGAGGTATGGGTTATTGGCTACTGCAATATATGGCTCAAAGTAAAAAATCCGGAGGTAAAAAGCATAAGGGCCCAAGTGGCAATTCTGCCAAAATACATAGTTAAGTCGCATTGATTCAAAGGTGGGTTTTCGCTATGACGACTTGCCTAATTAATATAAGTATAGGAGGTATATAGTACACACCTCCCTATTCCCTTCCTCTTCCCTCCCATCTCCCAAATATCCTTAAAGACCGGCAACGCACCTGCAGCATCTATGGTGTTGCAGATGTATGTGGGCGACAGTAATCACTTAGCATCAGGTGAACCGCTTGCTCGTTTGCCGTCTCTCCCATAAAAAAAAAAGTATTCTGAATAGTGTACGTATTGCTTGGAATGATACAGGTCTAATTTACGGAAATTTATTGATATGTGGTTTTTAATGTACTCGTATCTAAAATTACATGGTAACCTATGGTTTCTCAGATTTCAAACAGTTGCAACTTGTGTCAGAAGTCCTGATATGACTCATTACAATAGAATTTCAATTGTTTCAAAGTTATGACACGTGACGGGATGTAAAGGTGCAAATGTGCCCCTAATGCTTCCAAGGCAGGCAAGGCAAAATTACCGTAAAGGGAAATGTTATTTTAAAAAGTTTCTTTCATCAAGTTTTTTGCATATTTACGCATTTGTCAATTTATAAAGAAGCGCATGAGCGCTTGTCTGTAAGTTGTCTCTCATATGGACAAGCAGAGATTACGTATTTCCATTAGTCACGACCAAGCGAAGCCAAACAAGAATCCTGGTTGGTAAGCCTCGTCGATAATAAATCTCAATTATATGATTACATTTTCGTTTTTCTTAATCCATTTACATGGAATATATTTCACACTCCAAAGAGTGTTTAACGTACTCTTCTAATAACGCCCCAACAAAAATTTTAATCGATATTCGTTTTGGCATAACACATTGGATCGATATCGACAATGATCGAATCATAGTCTTATCTGATTTTGAGGTTAAAAAATAAGCTAATAGCATCAAACTAATAAATATTATAAGGACTGCATTAAGAGAAACCTTTTCATCTATAGTTTAAAAATGTATTGTTCTTGTTAAAATTTCACAGGTTGAGCGCGGCGAACTAAATCTGACATTCCCTATAATGTTCAACCCTGTAACGTGGGAGGCACACGCTTTTCCCGTGTTCTTTGGCGGCTCCAAGGTAGTGGACGATATCATAGTGTCAGTGCCTGCCGTGCAACTCGTTTGGTTCGTCAGGACAGACAACAAATTACAGCAGGAAAGGTAACAGTTATGGGAATTCATTCCTCGTATAGCTTACGTGGCACGTAGAGATATAGAAAATATGGGTAGTTCGTATAGCTTCCACACGCAATACAAGGAAGCTATTATTGTAAATAGCCACAATTATACTTTGGAAGGAAACACGTCTTCACATTTTGAATAGGTTCATTGTAAATAATAATTGCGTTCATTTGGTTTCATTTCAGTTTTTATGTCTTGTTTCCAATTTTAATAGCGTCGCGCACTTTGCTGTACAACTAAATCTCATAACTAAAATATAATAGTCGATCTTGACACGGTTTAGGAAATCGTTTCGAATACAAAACACTGCGTAATATCCGACAAGAATACCAATAGAAAGGTTCAAGTGGATAGATTAACAAATTTTGTATTGTTGGTCGCGATTTTGTAAGATCTAATTTATTTGCGATGCGATCCTATCCTATCCATAAATGGGATATCACATAGAGATGGCAATAAACTAAGTGATTTTGTACGTGGTAAGATCAGAAATTCGTGTAAAAGTAGAGGAGAAATTAAATTAAACAGCGGAACAGTTTTTTTTTTTTGAATGATTTTTTCCTCGCCGGCATATATAGAGCACTACTTGACATATACAGAGGTATTTCCAAAGGGATGATTGGCCGTAACCGCTGCGCTTAGCAAGCGGGTTAGCGATCGCAGAACCAGACTCAGCATCTTCAGAGTCACCGCTCCCACTAATTTAGATCTGGCATTCTGAGATGACTGTTTGGCCCGATTATGTTTCATCCATTCCATTTATCAGAAATGACGTAACTCTCGCACTTAGAAGGAAAGGGGGAAAATCCTTACAGTAATATTTACGGATTTTATCCCGTTAAAATTTAAGTTTTTAATTTACCGCCGTTTAAACTAAAACAAAAAAGGCGAAAACCGATAAAATAAAGACAAGAATGGGTAAATACAATAAATCATTATATGTAGAAAATAATATATATTGTTTATAAAAATTACAGGGGTGCGGCATGGGAAGACGCATTTCTCGACGAAGTGGGCATAGCGGAAGACACGGGACGCTTCAAGCACATTTCAATCGCCCGCTTCGCATCAAGAACCCTCGACCACGAGCTGGAAAAGAACACACGGACTGTTGTACCTTTCTTCAGTTCGACCTTTATTTTAATGGGGATTTTCTCTGTAATCACGTGCATGATGGGAGACTGGGTCCGTTCGAAACCTTGGCTGGGTCTACTGGGAAACATATCGGCGGTGATGGCCACGGTTGCGGCTTTCGGGTGCGCTATATATTTAGGAATATCCTTTATTGGAATAAATTTAGCCGCCCCGTTCCTCATGATCGGTAAATAATATAATATTCCACTTTTATTATTATTAATAACAAGTCACATTTTTAATGCATGATTAATTTTCCAGGCATCGGTATTGACGACACGTTCGTAATGTTGGCGGCCTGGCGGCGCACTTCGCCGAAACTTCCCGTGCCAGAAAGAATGGCAACGATGCTCTCTGAGGCGGCTGTTTCTATAACGATAACATCGGTCACGGATATGCTTTCCTTTTTCATCGGCATCTTTTCTCCATTTCCATCGGTGCAAATATTCTGCATGTATTCAGGTAAGACGGTATAAAGAATGTTAATAACTTTTAATTAAATTGATTATCGTTTCCATACCTAATAACATGTGATCTACTTTGTACCAAGGTCTAGCCGTATGCTTCACTTTCGTATGGCATCTCACGTTTTTCGCCGGCTGTGTGGCTGTGTCAGGATACAGAGAAAAACAAAACAGGCACACCATCACCTGGTTGAAAGTGCTACCCGAATCAAGGGCCCGCAAAGGTATTTAATACTATTAATTATTAATAATAAAATATCAGGAATTACCTTGATCAGTTTAATGTTGAAAGTTTTAAAATTGCAATCATTATGTATCTAAATTTTGTAGCTAAGGGATCGGTGTGCTAGTTCCTAGATTATAGTCTTTGGGTATATTTCTGAGCTAAAAAAAACTTAAATATGTACTACTTATGTACTAAAATATTGTAATTTTGTTAAGTATTCGAGAATTCTTGTCTCCGTGTATAATATAATAATGTTTTTTTTTAATTTCTGTAATGCAAATGCGAAGCCAGAGCCAAATTTGCCGCTGCCCAATATTTGCCGCCCTAGGCTACGGCCTACTCAGCCATAAATTTTGATTGGTCTGAAAATGTCACCACCAAAGATAATACCACCAGGACATCAGACTCGAGCTATTGCTCATACTACTATTACTACAGCGTTCAACTGACGCACATTTTGTTTTACATTACAATGAAGTTATGCGAACATACCATAGCTCACCTTACATTGAGCTATAATGGACTAGTAATTCCTATGAGTACTATTCTGAGACATGCCGGTTTTCCCTCAATGATTACTTTCACTGCAAAGAGCGATTTTAACTTCTCTTGACTGCATTCACGTAGGAACATACGAGAAAAGTGAACGCGTTTGCCCCTGAGCTATTACACTTGTAATTATTCCCTTGGTGTTGTTTATAAATTAGGGTAAGAAGGTTAATGTACTTAGCTTCGCATACAATTACTTTTAACTATAACTAATATATGTCGGTAATTTTCAAATTTTAATTTAAGCTATATCTTACAACCCTCAAGATTTATCCTATTCAATTAAAAAAAGAATCGCCAAAATCGTACCTAATCGTCGAAGATATCGCGTGACATACATTCAAAAAATACAGACGAATTAATAACCTCCTCCGTTTTTAAAGTCGGTAGAATTTTTATAAAGAACGACTTTTTTTTTACAGAAGATAAGTCATGGCTATATCGGATATTCTGCAGTGGTGGTATAGATATCGCAGATCCAGACAATCGCATCGACAATAGAGAACATTGCATTATGGCGTTCTTCAAAACCACCATGGCAGATATACTCAATAACAGTTTCGTGAAGGCACTTGTTATCGTCGTGTTTTTAATATACCTCGCCGGAGCCGGTTACGGTGTCACAAACCTTAAGGAAGGTCTAGAGAGAAGAAAACTGTCTAAGGTGGATTCGTATTCTGTTGAGTTCTTCGACCGCGAAGATCTCTATTACAGAGAATTTCCCTATAGAATACAGGTAAACACCCATTCTATTGATCAATGATCTACAACTATCACCACTACATCACTTCCTCCATAAATTGCCCCAAAGCAAGTTGCCACCAGCCTTTTTCGTTTTTAGGCACGCCTGTGACCAGGTACTTGCTTCATGTAGTGGATGAGTCTTCCAAGACCCTTTACAAACAGTTGTCGATTTTATAAGTTGTGGCCGTCTCATTTCGAACCTCGTTACCTTGGTTCAACAGCAGATATCGTCAAACCCTATTGGAATGAAACTCGTAATCTCCAAGCACATGTCTGGTTTAGTGCGAATTGTCAATGAAATAAAATGAAAAATTATTACAGGTGGTTATCAGCGGAAACTACAATTATTCCGACCCAAAAGTGCAAGACGAAGTTGAAACCCTAACGCAGAAATTAGAAAAAACGTCATACATATCAAACTCTTTGTACACCGAATCGTGGCTGCGAACATTCGTCAATTACGTATCGAGAAATAACGACTACTTAAATGTCACAATTGACACCGAACCTGAATTTATTAAAAATCTAAAAGAGGTGAGCCTAAATCAAACATTTCATGTACTATGAAATTCTATTTTATTCGGGGGAGGGGGGGTAGGAGGGATGATGAGGACGGGGTGTTTGGAATAGAGGAGTGTTACATCACTCGCCGAACGAAACACAGAAGCACAAGATTTTTATACTTCACGCCGATATTCAGTGAGGTTGTGGTACTACCCCGGTCGATCCGGCCCACACGAGCCCATGTAATATACTCGTAAAATATATGTACTCCTCATATTGGTAATCACTTTGTTCACAGTTATGGCTCTTCCCAGCAAATCCGTTTTCTTTAGACGTGAAATTTAACGAAGCTGGGGATCAAATTGTCGCTTCAAGATTTTTAATTCAAGCCATCAACATCAGCGGTACTAATCACGAAAAAGAAATGGTCAAAGTTCTAAGGGATGTCGTGGCCGAGTCGCCTCTAAATGCTTCAGTCTTCCATCCCTACTTCGTCTTCTTCGATCAGGTAACAAATTCCCATCCCTAATGCAAATTTGTGAATTCAATTATAGATAACCTTCTGACATATATACTTTTTATTTTTTTCAGTTTGAGCTTGTCAGACCTACGTCGATTCAGAACCTCTGCTACGGAGCACTTATGATGATGATTACGTCCTTTATTTTTATCCCCAATATTTTATGTTCTTTGTGGGTAGCTTTTAGCATTATATCAATAGAAGTTGGTGTCGTGGGATACATGGCTCTTTGGGACATCAATCTCGATTCTATATCGATGATTAATTTGATTATGTGCATCGGATTTTCCGTGGATTTCACAGCTCACATTTGCTATGCTTATATGGCGTCAAAGGCAAAAACGCCCAATGAAAGAGTAAGCGAATGTTTGTATGCTCTAGGGCTCCCAATAGTTCAGGGTTCGTTCAGTACAATTCTGGGAGTTGTAGCATTGTTACTTGCGGACAGTTACATATTTTTAGTATTCTTCAAAATGGTATTCATGGTTATATTCTTCGGTGCGATGCATGGCTTATTCCTTCTACCGGTTTTACTTTCTCTGTTCGGACCGGGATCGTGCACTAGGAAGTCCGACGATATGAAGATGTCGAAAGTAGAAAAATCTTTCCCACACCCATATTGCCGGCCGCACCCGCAACTGGTTCTAAACGATCAGATCTTCAACGGCAAAAATATTAATCCCAATGGCGTTTACAAGATTTACGGCGACGACAAGGACTTGGGTATCGGTACCTCGGGCGAAGATACAAGTGAGAGCAGCTCTAATCAGTCCCAGCGTAGGCAAATCGGTAACGATGGCAACACGAGGAAGAAGTACGAAGACGGATGGAAAAGATCGAGCTACTGTCAGAGCACCAGTCAATTCCAGCCTTCGGGGGAGCTAGACTTGTATGGTCACGACACGGACAGGACGTGGCAGAGACAGCGCCACGAGGAAAATCGTCGAATGGCCGACAATTACCGTAAAAGCCAAGTGCATAGAGATGACGATTGGGTTGCGCCGCGTAAGACGAGCGACGCCGGGCCATTACGCGACGGGCCGTACAGAGTGATGCGTGCGCATTCGCATCACAACATCCACAGGCCGCGTGCTCCGCGACGCTCCAACTCCCACCATAACCTCGATCACCTGGACTATGTAGCGGAAATGCGTTTTCCTTGACAGTAACCGAACAACCTCTATAAGTATTGCATACAAAGTTAGATAAAGTCTATTTCAAGTGCTCAATGTTTGGACCAAAGCTTCACTTTCCCTATATGGAAATTGAAAATAATGTTTGCGCTTAATTGTGAGATGTGTGTTTTAAATTTATTACTGTAAGCCATGTTACTTTTTGTCATAAGATAATATCGAAACGGGCTTTATGCAAGTTATGCGATACAGATGCAGATATTTAAACTTCTGTGGCAAGCATCTAAAACATTCGCTAGTTGTAGTCACAGCCTTATATTTCAGAGAATGATAAATTAAGGAACAAAGTATCAAAGAAATCAACTAAAGTTGTAATAATAATTTAGATAATCGAATTATTCTTTAAAGTTCTGCAGTCCAAGTATATAGATTGTTATACTGGCACAGGGCAATGCAAATTGATGCAAATTTAATAATATTTTACTGTTATTCAGAATTCAACGTCCCAGTTCCGGAATATAATTAACATACATCTAGGTAATAAGGGATATTTATAATTATAACCCAAACACTTCTCACTTATCGGAAAAAAAAACAGAAAGCGATTATATAAATAATTTATTTGAACATTACGAGTTCCTAGATTCTATGTAATTAAAATATGCTAAAAATCAGTCGATTTTCGTTCGCTAATCCTATCATGCTCTTATCTGGCAGAGTGTTCAAGGAAACGCTAATTTAAGTTTATTCATAATGAATAGTGTGATAATTATTATTAATTCAGGGGTGGGTGTGCTGTAGCCTTATAGAAACGTGTACATATGTGTGTATTTAATATCTCCATGAATATATGAAGCTTTAATGTTACCTGTATCTTTTTAAACTTTGTAAATATTAATTGTGATACATTTCTGCTGCCATGTGCCTACATACTTTCAGTTATAAAGTATTTCTACAGATACTATGAGCATCTATATGTAACACAAACCTTTTATTATTTTAAAAAATCGAGTCTCATTCATATGAATAATCTGTGTTGCGTTTGTTGTATGAATGAAAACAAAACGATAATATTTGTGACTACCACGGTCACTGCTCATGACTGAATAATGTAAATACTTGAAGTTGTTTTATATGAAATAAAATTAGTTTTTTTTTATACTTTCTTAGTTTTATTTACTACATACAATTAAAGTCCCTATCGCTTAATAGATTATTGAATGTTTCTTAAATGTTTAAAACTCTACAATAGCCATTGTCACATACAGAATTAAACTAAAAAAATTTAACGTTAAAATCAAGTCAACAACTGTAAACCTAGTCACTACATAATCAAATAGCGGATAAAAATCGCAATAAATAAACACTCTACAATACTGTAAAGCTACAATCGTTGCTGGCCTACGCGGGGTTTTCGTACACTTTTCGTAATATATCACTACAGAATAAAACTAAATCCTTAGTATCAAACCTGTCGCACAAATAACTTTGTAAAATTGATAACCGAGTACTTTTGTTTCCATCTTCGGAGGAGCTGAGTGTGCGATGATGTTCCAGTAAGGTACTAAATGTGTCAAACGAGTTGGAAATAGTGATTTTCTTAAGCAACGTCTCGGTAATAACATTAAGCGACATATTTTGTGCAATCTCTTGCTTCGATGATTCGTCAAGTTCTTCACTTAGCTGACTGACAAAGTCTGGTCTCTGAAAAAGGTCCAAGTATGAGTTACAAATTAATAGCAAAAAAAATTAAAGTATATATAGTCAAGCGTGAGTAGGAATCGCGGCGAGAGGGTTTCGTGTTACTCCAATATCATTAAATTATCATAACAGTCAGTTTACTTTCATATTGTATACCAGGAAAAATTTGTAGTAAGATATATAATAAAACTATAACACGTGCGTATAGAGGGCGTTTTTAGAAGAGTATGTTAATCTGGCTTTGGATTGTGAAATATATTCTATGTAAATGGGTGTTATGAATAGTATGAATGAGTGTTGTTATAAAACAGGCGACGAGGCTTGCCAACCATAAATACTTGCCAAATAAAAATTGAGTTGCCTGTTTATCTATGGAATAAATATATATAATATTATGGAATTTCGTAATCCATTTTTACTACTATTAGCGTCAGGCATGAGCGCTTATATAAGGTAACAACTGCTTAATAAAACTAACTTTTAGAAATAATATTTTCCTGTTACTGTAATTTCTATACCTTTAAAGAATTGGGGCTCATTTGCACTTTTACATTCCTTCAAGTGGACATAACTTTGAAACAATCAAAATTTGCACTTTTGGCACTAGAATAGATATATTTAATTAATGAACCCTTATATGGAAATTATAATGTTCTTAATTCTTCTGTTCTTCAAATTATTTAATGACATAATACACGATTTCGCGTGCATCATTTCGAAGAATATTTTCTTGTTTTCGGGAGGTAATTGCTTTGTACTACAACGAAAAAAATTAAAAAAACACAACCAAACTCGACTATAACACCATTGTTTACCGCCACCATACCGCCTATAAACGGTAATAGAAAACAAAGTTTGTAACAATAAATTGGGCAGATCGACGAAACAGCATGAAATCTGATCCTTTGACTGATAATTTTTTTTTCCGCGCCCCGGATGTGTTGAATAAGGACAGAAATAGTGTGCGAGTTAGAGGGCACGATTAGCGCCGCCATATAGGACTCTTCTTTATTGGCGCGGGATATATGTAAGTCAACGAAAGCATTTATTATCGCATTTAGTTAGGAGCTTAAATTAATGACAAAAGTTTGGGGAAAAAATTTAATTCTTATTTGTTATCTAAAGATCTACCTAAGATAGTGTCTACAGGAAAATGGGTCCATAATATACAGGATGAGACAAACAAATGTGTTCAGGAGGAAAGTACCGTAAATATTAAAGATAGCAAATTTTACACATGATTTTTTTTTTTATTTTAATAATAAGAAAAACTCAAGTCAGACGGGAGCCCTAATGAAAAAAATAACAGCTTGTATTTTATGGCCAAAAATATGTCTCAAATATCTCTAATAAACATTATGTATTAAATCAAAGAAACATAAAAAAAATTGTTGTTTTTTAACAAATGTACTAATTATATGGAAATAAGATCCATTTTCCACTACACAGGAGATCCTTTTGATTATACATAAGAAATGATGAATTTCATGGGGTCAACTTATCATGTCATAAATTAATAATATAAAAGATTCACAGTTGGAATGGTCTGTTCTAATTAATTACAGCAAATATAGTTACTAACCTCTAATAAAGATGAAGTTATTAAACTGGATGTGGAATTCTCTCCTGATTCCTTAGTTTGTGTCATTCTATTAAAAGTTGAAACAGAGTCTGTCTGTGTAGAGGCCAATGTAAATATACATTTGTTTCTCTGTGTTTCAATACATTTTGACAAATTGTCTTCTGCTTGCATTTCAGTATTTGGTTCTTCAAATTCTAAATCAACACCTTGGACTTCACCTGTATTCGTTAACTCTTCAAAATTACAGGTTTCCGTTTTAGAAGCATAATCAGCTAACACTCTTTTTGCAACTTGAACCTTTGGAGCCTTGATGCATAATCTATTAACTTCTAATTCCGTCATTTTAGCCAGGTCTCCTACTGTCTCCAATTTTCCTTCGAATTCTCTAATAAGTAATAATTTCATGGCAGGCGACGACAGTTCAGTTGCAATATTATCTATTGGGTCCTTACAATCAACAAGCGTTGAGCAAATAGGGTCTGTATTATTTAAGTCAATTGTTGTAACCACCTCCGCTAAGGGAGTTTTTTCAAGGGGACTCATTTCACTGTCATCACACTGACTCTTTTTTTCACTTTCCACAAAACTTTCCACAGTTTTTGTCAAAACAGTTTCTAACTTAAATACACTATCTAGCCTCTTTGGTGTTTTTATGTTAGCTTGAGCCCGCATCTGCCTTTCTTGACGTTTAAACGCAGAGTTCTGAGGTGAGCGAATACCACTTGGTTCTATGTACTTTTTAACGCAAATCGTTGTTGATACTGGTGGGTCGTGGAAACTAACCCTTTTTCTCTGTAATACACAAAATTAAGAGCTATTAATAAGACAAAATCCCTACAGGTAATATTTAAAGGATACCAAAAATCTTACTTTAGACGCAGGTGAAATGGTAGCCTCGTCAATGATGTCATTGAGTTTCCGTTTCAATATGGGACCGGAAGGACTACTGTCAGTTGTAGGAAGAGACCTCCTCAATTTGAGGAAATAATCACTATCTTCATTTTCATCACACGCCTCGCTGTTATCACCTGTTGAATTGTACAATATTCGCAAATTTCGCCTGGCTGAAGTATTCATAGCCATTGACCTCTTTTCCTCTGGCTCAGTAGGTTTTTCTGGGTTAATTAGTGTTTGTAATCTATCAGGTACACATAATCCCAGCATCTGTGCTGCCCTACCACTGGGTCTTACTTGCGGCCGGTTTTTTTTTAAGGACAGGGAAGAGCTAGGACTTGAATTATTCATAATAAATTCGTCCCTTGGGGGTGATTGGTCTCTTTTGTCTGGTGATATCTTATCATTTGTAAAGATTTCAGGTGAACCAGATTTGTCAAATGGCTCTCCATTACTTTGGACAGGAGATGATAATGTGATAACAACGAAATCACTGCTAGTCTCGTGAGTTTGTGATTTTTTCTCTTCTTGTACTGGACTTAATGTTTTTATTGGCGAAATCTCTAATGTGTTATTCATAAAATCTTGTTTCCTTTGTGCCTCGTCTTTGAATGGAGAACAATCAGTGTCAACAATTTTAGCTTGAGAATTAGTAGCTTCTTGTTCACTGATTGATTGTGTATCTTCTAATATTTGAGTTGTTGCATTCGGAGTTTCATTTGCCTCATAACAGTTATTTTCTATTATAATTGAGTCTTGATCATTTAGAGGTGGAACTTTATCTAAATTTGTATCATCTAATAAGAGAGCTGGGTCTAATGATTGTGTGTCTGTGTTGGCAGTCTCTTGTGTATCTGATTCTTTACAAGTGTCGTCAGTGTTAACAACAATTGGTGTGTCATCATCTTTTATTTCAATAACTTCACCTGAACTTGAATTGTTTTCTATAGGTTCGGTGTCCATATTTTCTGTTAAATTGGGCTCTACTTTATTTACAACTATGGTCTTATTACGTGGTAATTCGATATTATCGCTGTTCTGAATGGTTGAACATCCATTTTCTACAATTTCGCTTTTATCCGAAATATCAAGTGGTAAAACCTGTGTCTCTTGGAGAACATTTAAGTCTTTGGGCATTTCTTTAGTATTATCCAACGTTACAACAGGTATTTTCTTAACTTTTTTTGTGGCGTTTATAGATATAGTTGATATAGTAGAATCTTGTGAACTCTCAATAACATCTTGAGACTGAGATGTCAAACAATCTTCTAATGAATCATTTTGTTTCTCATTGCTTGTTCTACTTGCCTTGTCTTTATCCTTTAATTTTTTTTCAGTTTTTGTTAAGCTTTTATCAATTTTTGACTTGTTTAATTTTTCTACTAAAGTTTTTCTTTTAATGACAGCAGGTGAAGTATCTATAACTTTGTTTCTAGTCAATCTCTTTTCTGATTGCATTTTCAAAAATGGATGTCCTTCAACCATATCAATTGCTAATTCTTTTTCGATTCGAGACTTCCGTTTACATTTTTTTCTAGTAGAAGATTTTTGGCTGTTTTCATCTTGGTTTGATTTATTTGGAGTAGATAAGTTTTTGTCATCACTTAAATTGCAAGAATCTGTTTCGCTTAAAGTTTCCACTACTCCTGAAAGGTCACTTTGTAAGATATAAGTAGGCTTATCGTATTGATCCAAATTACAAGTATTATGTATCTTTTCAGTATCTTCTTGAGCAATACGATTATCGCCATTTAAACATGTTTCTGATTTTTTTGATTGCAGAACAGAAATACTTCTGTCACAGTTTACAGTATTGTCCACATTTTGCGCAACATTGGTAAGTGCTTTATCAGTTACTTTACTATCAGCACTTGAAACAACCACATCAATCAAATTATGGCCAATCTCATTTACTTTTGGTTTTGGTGGTTCACTGCTTGTACTTAAATTATTACTTAAATGCGGAGAATTATTTTGATTAGCTGAATTTCTTCGCTTCTTACGTGACAAAAGGTTGAGGTCATCAAATTTCTTGGGCTTTCTTTTTACTCGAGATGGCCTGTCCGAATTTATTTCTGGAGGTGCGGAATTCACAAAATTAGTAACATCTTTCTGTTTTGTTGGGGGTGTTTTTAGCAGATTTTCGTTGACAGTAGAATTTAACTCACCTCCATCTTTTTCAATCCAGATTTCTCAATTAAATTCCTAACATTTCTAAATACTCTATCTTTTAAAGCCATACGCGGTGACTTGGGGCTATTAAAATCTATGTGTTTTTGTTCTAAATTTGGGCCATTTTCAATGGTTTCGTGGTTTACATTATCAGAGCAGTCTTTCTTACCACTTTCTGTTAAAAAGTTTTCAATAATTCTAGGCACGACACTTGTACATGGCATATTCTTAAATATTGCGGAGGCGTCATCTTTTTCTGCAGTGGTAGATTTGCTACTACTTGTAGAATCAACAGAATTTGTTCTGAAAACTCTTTTGAATTCATCTTGTGACTGTGACAAATCTTGATACAAAGCAGGAATATCTTCTCTCTTTCTCTGCATTTTTTCCTTTTGATTGTCTGTTAATTTTTTTGGATTAAATTTCCAATTTGACTTAACCACTACATATTCTTCTCCATTCTCTACAACTGTATCAATGATACTTAAATCCTTCTTCTTTCCCTTCTTGGCAATTGCTTTAATAACTGGTGCAGTAAATTTATTGCAATCATCAGAGTTTGAACTTGGTGCATTATCTTTTTCTTTGACTGAAATTTTATCACCAGATGTCTCACTGGAACATAAAACTGCTGGTTCACTTTTGTTTATCTTCTGATTCAACATATTGTTCAAGATAGTGAGTACACTTTCCTCCCTTTCACTATGTTTTAGGTAAGGCATGCATTTTCTTATCTCATCCACTATTATTGATTTCAGGTTACTGTAAACTTCATTCTTAAACAATAAGTCCATGGGCTCAAGAAGTTTAACAACAAAGTTCAACACATGATGATCCTGAAAAAAAATATATAACACCAATGTCATTTCTATTATAATAGCGAAGTTGCAATTTTTTTCTAAATTTATTAAAGAATTTTTAATATTTATCTCTGTATTTTATTTTAATTGTTTGATAACTATAAACGTAAAATAACCAATGTTTTAATTTAAACATGAAAGTTGGTGGCAAAATGCTTGCTGATGGCGTCTGCAATCAAAGCACAAAAACACATTTACATTTACATACATAAATATGAATACCAAGACATGTCGCTAGTATCCTCAAATAATTTTGCTATAATCTTCAAATAGTTTATTATCAAATAGTATAAAAACTAAGTGGATTTCACTGCGGTTTCCACCATCATTATGAACATTTAATTGAGGAAGGTTTTTATGTATACCAGCTGTTCCAAACAGTGTTTGTATAAAAAGGAGAATTATTAAAATTAATAATTCTTAAAAAATTGCGCCAAGGTCCTTCGCAACATCATAAGAAACATAATCTTAATTCGATCAATCGGTGCAATGATTTTGAAGGCTACACACACTTCACATTTATTTTATTTATTACAGATCTGTAATATAGCATGCAAGCTTAAACTAGACTGGATCACTCTTTATTTATTAAATATTAAATTAAAGATTTCTTTTCGAATATTTCAACTAATTTAATACATATTCATATATATAAAAAAACCTTTGTCCAGCAGAGGACCTTTACAGGTTGATACCTTTACAATAAAATCTGCAATGTTATAAATGTAACAGAAAACTAGCATGACTATTCTGTTATAACAATTTGTGGTATAACAGCAATTACAAACGTCAGGCTGTTTTTATTGTCTTTAAATTATGGCTCTGGAATCTAAGGCGAAACATATACTTTTCTGCCTACGTTATTATATTTTTTTGCATTTAGGTCCCAATGTTATTGTGATCATTGCATAACTCTGGCACTGCATATGACACTTCCTCTGATTATATTGCATAAGCATTACATTCGACTTGGGACAGAAAGTCTCTATTATGTCACACAAACGAAAACCAAAATTGGCTAGGAGGCATCAAATAAGTTTTTATATTTAGGAATGTAATAACCTATACACATACCACAGCTGGTAACAGGTTACTGACACAATTAAATAACAATATATACTTACATTTTCACTTGGTTGCTTGTGATATCTTAACATAATTTTGAAAAGATTATTGATAATTAGTAATGTTATTTTAGCCAGTTTCACATCTGTTACATTATTTAGTTTATTAAGCACTAAAATCAGAGTGTTTATATAAAATTGGAGGTCTTGTTCTACAAAATGGTAATCCATTCCATCAGTAACACACTGCAATGTTTCAGCAACCTTACAAACGAGATTTTCTGAAAGCACAAGTTACAAGATATGTAAAAGTTAATCAAATAAGCACTCTTTGAAGCATAATGACGCATAATTATGATTGTTTAAAAAATATGATTGTATCTTAGCAATTGCTTCTTAGTATTAACATTTACACTTAATAGTAACTCAATAATAATTGTAATAAGATACTTCATTATAGTTTATTTATTTTTATTACTTTTGACATTTATGTAAATAAACTAGTATTGCTTGTGATCGCAATTCGACCAATTGTGTTGTGACGAAATTTAACTTTATTTTCAGATAATAAGATGCTTTCAACTAATTGGTTAAAGCATTTTATATGAAAAATTCATGAGTGTATGGTTCACTTTACTTTACCTGCCTTAGTTTCAACATACACACATGATCTCTTTTTTGTGCACATCTATGTCACAGTACCTTTAGAATGAAATAAGTTTCATTTCTCTGCTTTTAATTGATTTATATACATCTCGACTCTTTCTATACTATATTTTTATTTATATACACTGAACAGAAAAGATTACTACAGAGCTGATAGCTTATCGGCTACTATAAAAAAATAACTACTAAAAATGATGTGAATGAACCTAGTACACTTTAAAGTTAGAAGAATATTTTAAAGTTAAGAATAAAATTGCATACTATACACTGCTAAGGGAGTTGCAAGAAGTTTACATCTAAGGCACTTTTTACTTACGTAGCGGATCTATGATGTAAAGAATGTGCCAATCATTTATAAATATTTTTTTATAGTTAACTTACTTCAATGGATCCGAATTCACCAACAAATTAACAAATGTTTAATGTCAGAACAGCCAATGTGGTGTGTCAATTTTCTAATGGCAAAACATAACAAATGATTTTATTCTAAAAGTGGCCTGTTATTTATTGATGGACTCGGTCCTAGAGCAACCAAAATAAAATAAATTACATATACTAACCATTTGTACTTCCTATTCTATTATTTAAAAGGGCCAATGATGCTCTGAATATAAAATTCTTATTTGCCATGCTTGTTAAAGTACAATCTGATGTCATTTCACAAATATCTTGATCAATAGAAGTCTCATTTAATTTTTTTCTTGCATAGTTGTATAACATAATCCATGCAGAGACAGATATTTCCACCTATAAATAATGTTTTTGTTGTAAAGCTATTCACAAATAAATAAATATATAAATGTGTATAATGTACAGATATAAATAATAATATTAGGTCTCAATTCAGTGTTGTAATTATTATCCTGAACTGTTTACAGACAGATAATATTGGGTATAATTGTTATATTCTTCTTGTAAATTGTTTAGTCTCATAAAAGAGAATCAAGTCAGCCAATATAATATGTATTTTCGTAGTAATATTATTTAAATTCTTCAGGATTGGTTGGGTATTCTAGATTTTATTTGTACTTTTACTTAAACCTTATCTAATTGAAAGTTATATTTTAAATTTACTAGTGATAACCAGAATGTAACAATCATCATCTTGTGCTGCTTAATTTTTTTAATTCTTACAATGGATGCTTAGGTCAGAGAACATATCCCATTTTTAATGATGCTAAAAATGAAGTTTTAATTATCAATACACACAATGAGCAGATGCATCATTTGCATGTTTTAATGCAGAGACTTTTTTTTTAATTTTTAACATGGTTTAAAGTAATATCTTAAATTCTTTGTATGTATGTGACTTAAAAATTAACTGATCTATTTCAGTGAAACATGTTTTTAAATGTTTTCATTATTCCTAAAGTGCCTAAATAGGCATTTTATTCTATATAATTGAATGACACACATACAAATGGGAAAGTTTGTTTGTTTGTCCATGAATTAATGAAATGAATAAATATTCTTTATTATTTGACATAAGAAATTTGAATTTTGTTAGTCAAATGTCAAATTTGTTTTTACAATCTACCTCCGTTTCGTAATGAGATTCCTCTGACGGAAAATAAACAGGCGAAAGAAATTCCGTAGGTATCTTAATATTTTTTGTTCTTCAACTGTCTTATCTTTAAAGGGGTTAAAGGACTAAACAGATATGACCAAATTAGGGAAGAGGTGCTGCAGATTATTCAATGGAATAGGCTATAGGATACTTATAGATAAATTATTTTGTGATATAATTTGTGAACATAAGGGAAAAACTGCGAGCGCTGATTACAGAGTAAAATAAGATTGAAGTAACATTTAAGGTCAAATAGTTCTCTTTGTGTATATGGAAAAGTTATTTAAGTGAATAATGCAAAAATGTCATGAATAAATCCTTACCGAAGTAAACAAACTCATGGATTTCATAGGCAGTAACAACATGTTATGTAATATCTCAATACTGGTGTCACATTTCAACTGGCACACGGATTCCGATAGCGCTGTCCACAGCATGAGGCTATTATTTTTAACAAGTGGTTTCCTTATGTAGCCTTCTATTACTTGTTTTAAATATTCACCAGCTATGAAATTTGTCAATGGCTTGATTTTGGTGACAATTTCTTTCGCATCGTATCTGAAAATGCATTATATATAGACTCAGTAATGTACACAGTACACATTCATTATGGTATTACTTAATAAAATAATTTACTATTACTTAACATTTTACCCAAGAAAAATACAAGACTTATTCAAATAGAAAGGTCACAGCAAAACAAAGAACAGAAACATGCATTATTTTCTTGTTTGTAATCAAAAAGCCTGCATTAATTAAATTAACATAGACCTTTCCATGAAAATACGAACAAAACTACCTTTTACCAAGCACTATACTGAGCAGGCAGGTCGGTGAGCGCAATTATGACACGTGCACTATGCTGCACCTCATTAGTAGGTCTGGGGGTTTTGGATTCGAAGTAATCGGATCTTTCGCCGGTGATCAGATGCAGGTTCAGGTTGAAATTTGAATAAAAAGGCGGAATATTCTCCCTTAAAATATGGAAACTTTTTGTGTGTTTCCAAAGTAATTAAAACAATAATATTTAGTGACCCACAAAATAATTATTGTATAATAGCCAAATACCTAGTAAAAACATAGTCAAGAGAAGGATTCAAAATTAAAGAAAGAATCTTATGTATTGGGCTATTTATTTCATTTCCAGCCTTGAAAAGTGATTGGACCTTTTCATTATGGTTAAGTAATGAGTATGTTACTACATTAAATATTAAATCTGCAAGTTTATCACAGCGTGGACTCTGAAATAAAGAAAAATATAGTTATAAGAAAATAGAACTAAAAATGTACAAATATTTGTTTTTTCCTCTTTAGTTTATGCAATTTGTTTAAAAATTTAAATTAAACAAAAAATAATAATTAAACAGTCACATACCTGAAGCAACACCTCTAGTATTGTCAAAAGTTCAATAAATAGATTATATCTAACACTACCATCAGCCACTTCTGCAATGGTAGAGACAAATGATTTCCAAATACATTTGAAATGTTGGGTCGATGCATCACTATTATCATTAACACAGATTCGTATTATCATTGTCAGTGAGTTTGTCCAATTTTTCCAATGATTAACTAATAGTTTACTAGTGAGTATTTTGCTATTAAGTTTTGCCATGTTAACAGTACAATCACAATTGACATGACCTGCAATATTGGCAAATGCTTGTAAAACTTGCCTCTTTGTATTAATGGTGAGCAATCCGGGAGCAAACACTGGTTTTTCAGGTTTGCCAAAACAAAAGTGTAGGAATGGAAGTAGAACTGTATCAGAGAACTTTTCAACTTTCGTTTCAAATTGTCTTATTAAATGCCACCATGTATTGAGCTTAGCAAGTGCAGTCTCTTCAACTTTTGCATTGTTAGATGTCAATGGGATTATGAGCAGCTTGAGTCTTTTGTTAATGTAAACCTCATTAGTCTCCGTAGAAAAGTTGTCTATTAAGACATTCCAACATATAAATGCTCGACATCTATTTTTTACATTCATTTTAAATGCCATTTCTACCACAGGCAGCATAGAGTTTATAGGGCTTCCAACAGAATTGTTAATCTTGGTGATTTGATTTTTAAGTAATTTTATGAAGACAATCCATAATCTGTACCATATGTCACTGCCATTCTCTAGAAGATTTTTCATAATTGTTGGGTACCTTAAATAATTTAATTTTGTTTGATGCAATTTACATAGATGGTAGTAGTTATGTAGAAGCTTCTTCTAAAACTATTCTGATTATTGAAACCAAATTAATATCATAATAATATAACTTAAAAAAATGTCACTTGTCACTAGATGCAAATCCTAATGAATACAATATAAAGAGCAAGAGCACCCATTATGACCAATAATTTGAACATTAGGTCAAAGAAATAACAAGTTGTCAGCCTACAGCTACTCTTAGTTACCCCCTAGCCCTAGCTGGTCAAATGGAGGAGACAAATAACAAAGTTGCAACAAATGAATCTAGTGAAAATACTCACTTTTGTGGTGTGTAAACACATTCAAGTACTACTTGCCAATTTGGATTTTCAGCATAATCAAATGCAACAATTTCTTCTGTCAACATCTCAAATGTCTCTAAAGGCATTGTGTTTTTCATATTTGGCGAAGTTGCGTAGGTCATAACCGTTGGTACAATTTTAGAAAACCAGATTCCCAAACCATCTCTGACAAATAATGTTCTTCTATCAGGAGGCAATATTTTTAATAACTTGAAGATTATGTTCAAGGGCTAGAATAATTAAAACAGATTAGTAAACAATTATTTTAAAAGCGCAAAATAGATTAGGTGAAATTTTTCTAAGCATCTTAAACAATAATAAATAAGTTCCATGTCAATATAATATATTATGTCATTATAATTAATATAATTGACTGTATGCACAATCCAGGTTTACAAATAAAAATATATTCAAAAGAAGCGATTTGCGTGCGTAATTTTGTCACAAAGGAAATGTATATATCTGTCACTAAAAACAGTGACTGGTTGTCGGGATCTGCATTAAGTGCAAACTAAAACCCCAAGGGTAAGAGATAAGCCCAATATAGGCCATAACGGCTTCAGTTGAAGTCGTCTGAAGTTCGTCTTATATATAATAAGTACCTCCTACTGCGCTACGTGTTGCCTTGTGGGCACGGCAACGGTAACACCCATGAAAAATCTAAATAATAATTTTTTCGGCCAAATGCTTCGATTTAAAAACAATTATCATATCAGTAATATGCTCAAAGAATGTATTTAATGTAATAAGGATTTATATTTTTGTAAAAGTATTTCAAAATGTTTATTATCTTCTTTCGATAATTTGGGGTAACCCTCGTAGATGGACAACATATGCTATCACAGATTTCATATAGAACTATCCTAGTGCAACAATATTGTCATACATCATTTTCATCAATCGCTAACTATTTACGCAGTGCTCCCGACTGCTTTTAAAATATCCACAAAAATACTAGTACCCACTAGGGGTATAATAAAACCTTACTGCTATGAAAAATGCTTATTAGCCTATTTAGTCAAATAATAGTGGTTTAAGTATGAAGTTGCAGTTTTAATGGCATAGCCACTGAGAATTAAAATTAAACTTGAGTAGTCCAAGATTCATCAGATTAATAAATTGAAATTTAGGTTTTTAAATATTATTATTTTGCCTAGAAACTATGAAGTCGTATCAATTTACGTCTTTTGGTTATGATATTTATAAATCATCTGGACTCCTAAGTAACACACAAGTTAAAAGCTCGACCTAAGTTTGTTGAGAGGTTTCGTCATAATACATATCTTAACAATTACACCTCCTGCTAAACTCTAAGTGATGATAAATTTGTTATAATGGTCCGGCACACAGTAGAAAAAGTTCCATTTAAAATATGCCTGCAGATTTGTGTTTGATATGCATTCTGACTGACTACATTTCCAAAAGTAGTTCTTTTGGCATCCTTAATGCAAGTAAATATACCCCAATAAAAAATTAAATAGGATATTCAATATATGGAAATGGTCATCATAGAGTTTTTGTAGTACTCATATACTTAGATAGGTAATACTATTAAGTAAGAATCATGTTCATTGTTTAATTCGTTATAATATAATATATAGTACTTAGGTATTTTGGAAAAAAAATTGATTATGGATATTTATAAAAAAATATTCTAGATATCCAAGTTTCAAGAGCTACACCCAAATAGGTTTAAGAGCAACATAACATCCTTGTTATAAAAGACTTACTTTATACCTAATACCTAAAAACTTTAAGTACAATTATCATTACTATTTTATACTATAATAACCTACCTGTAACCTCATTTCGAGTGGAATTCTTTGATGACAGTATAAATTCAGCATTTCCATTATTTCATTGTAATGGCTAACTGCTAAAGTTACAAGAACATCACTGGGGTAGGATAGTAGAATTTCGAAACACAGCATCTTAAGCCCTTCAACTTTGTTTAGTAATGCTGTTGTTTTAATAATATGGAGAACAGCAACTGCTGATGGCACTAGGTCTGGCAATTGATGAAATTCTCCAGCCTGCAAATTAAATAATTTCAAGGTGAGTAAGCTTCTCTGAAACTATTTTACACAATTAATAAGATAAAACTGCTGATTTTTAAGTGAGTTAGATTAAGATTAAACATTTTTTTCCAATCCTTAACTCACCTGCCTATAGTGATACCAGCTGACAGACAAACATGTGCATAAACAAGTGTTAAGAAAAAGTTACTTTGCACTATTCCACATGTAAAACAAATCATTACATGGTATATATTACCTATTTCAAAGGGCAGAAGAGCACCACCATTGTTGGCACACCAACAATGTTTAAATAATGACACATATTTTGTCTCATAATCATTTAGATGTCTGTAGATATTGGAATCAAAAATTCCATTGTCATTCCACATGGAAAGACTTCCACAGGTGTTGTAGAAGGTAAATAATGTTACACTTAACATCTCTAAATAATGAGTTCAGAATCAGAACAGCAACAGGCTAAATGCCTATCAAATTACAATATACTGTTTTTATCATAACATTTGTCTGTTTTAGGGAATGCAATACCAGGAAACCAAGTTCCTGAAATACTGGGATTTTTAATCTCTTGCCTAAATTATATAACACACATGATTAAAGTAAGATGAAACTGTAGCCAGGGTCACAGGGTGAGACATCGGCAATATAAAAACATGGTTAATAGTTTCAAATGTGTAGTGTTTGCTTAAATAAAAGAAATCATCATACTGTACACATGTTCTGCAGTTGTGGGTAAGGAAATTAAGCATTTTCTGCTGCTGGTAATCCTTCACAAACTTCAATTAAATGATAATACAAATATAATTGCTTATGCCCTATATCTATCAGCATCCTGCTGATTCCTGCATCCAGTGGATCTGAGAACTCTCAGTTCAGCAATACCCATATTAAAATTATGATGCCAGGATGTTGCTCCTTATTTTATAGTAAGAGTTAAAATTCTAAGACATGTGTAATATGATTAATAGTGAATGAAAACTTTATTTAACAACATATTAAAGCAGAGTTGAACATTTTCCAAGCTACTGCTATATTTAAAATAAAAACTTATATTTACATATAATGAACAAAAGAGAAAAACCCCTATTTTACTTGGATTTTAAATTATGTTTATTACTAGTTATAATATGTGTTGTATTTAAATGTTACTGCAACTCACATTAATTATTAATTTTAAATTAGGGGTCAAATATATTACATATTAAAAAATATATCCCTACCACAACAAAAAAATATAACACAAATTAAAGACACCAACAATTAATTTAATAAAACCCACAATAATTAAATAACAGAAATTTTTATGACTATTTTATATACACCGAAAACAACATACCTTAATTTTTTTCAAAACTGCAACCACAACATTTAATGTGTTGACTGTATTTTTCATGTCTTCCTTTAGATCGCGTACACATATTGAGAGTAGCTTTTCCACAACTGGCACTTTTATGTTTCCTTGAGTTTTTTCTAAAGCATCTTGTATGGTTTGGTAATTTTGGGCATTAAGGGCAAAATCGTCTAAGTGCTCTAGAACTCTTTCTAGGTCCGGACCATTAGATTGATCTTCAGGCATCTCTACAAATTTGACGTATAAATATTAACACACTCGTGTATTATCAAAACTTCAGGAAGTTGTTGTACAAAATGTTTATAATACAACATTTATCGCACTATGCGGTTATGGGCATGATGAATAGCGCGTCGACTCAACATAATCTAAATGATTTGAAGTACGTATTACATTTAAAATATGTTATACTAAATATACATATGCTATAATAAAGAATAAATACGTACTAGGTCTAAAATATTAACGCCGAATTATGCAAAATTATTACAAATAATTGAAAATATACTATCCATAAAAGGATAACACTTTTGACATAAACGCATTTCTGGCGCGAATGGAGACAACGTAGATATTACCAGTGGAAAAAATAAATATAATCTCTATGATTACACCCATCAACATATTATCTTAATAAATATAATTTAGGTAAATGTAAGAGTTATCATTTTCCGCTCTACCCTCGGACTAATTACATTACTTTATATTGGACAAAACGAGAACTTCAAATGTTTGTCTACTTTTTTTTATGCAAAATGTTTTTTTTTTACTTTTATGCATTTAACATAAGACACCTAAACATTTACAAGCTTAAAATAAAATTAAATGTCATCTCTTTAATAAATTTAGGTTAACTGGTTTAATTAAACATTTTTGCACTTTTTTTCTTTTGGCGCGTTTGGGTAAAATTATGAGAGTGAATTTTCAAGAAGCACGCGCACACCGAGATCAAAAAATAACAGGATAAAGTGGATTTCTAAATGTCTCTTAAGTTATCTTGGTAACTATTACGGAGACTATAAACTATTATGGAGTGTAAAGATTCATAAATATTTAATGAGAATAAAAAATAAAATCATACGTAAATACACATGTATGTTTGTGATTTTTAATTATATATGGACGTCAATGATAATGTATTATAAATATTCGTGATAAAGTAGTATTATAAAGTTTTGTTTTTATTTTAAATTTTAAGTCTATTTACATATTTGAGGTTAATTTTTTTTTATGGAAGAGACGGCAAACGAGCAAGCGGTTCACCTGATGGTAAGTGATTACCGTCGCCCTCATCGTGGTACATCTTCAACACCATAGATGCTGCAGGTGCGTTGCCGGTCTTTAAGGATATTTGGGAGATGGAAGGGAAGAGGAGAGGAATAGGGAGGGGATGTGGGCCTCCGGTTACCTCACTCACCGAACGAAACGCAGAAGCACAAGATGCCTCTACTTCACGCCGGTATTCTGCGAGGCCGTGGTACCAATCCGGTCGAGCCGGTCCATTCGAGCAGCAGCTAAAGTCGCCGCTTGGCTCTACCACGCTTACTTAACTAATTGTCAGTAAGTACTCTTTTTATTTGTTTATATTAATTTTTTATATTATTAACTTATTGTGGGTTTATAGATATGAGGTTAACTTTAAAATTTTTGGCCTTTTTTGTTTTTTGACGCTAAAGAAATATAACTTCTTACGTGCGTACAATACATAAGTACACAAACATGTTTTCTTTTTTCTGTCATTGATCATTCGTAATAAGGTTTCTTTCAGTAGATAACTTTATTTTAAAACTGTCCCTCCCGCATCATATTTTTATTACCACGTCAGGTTTTATAACCTGCCACTATTTCTTTCATGGTTTTTACTTCTTTTGAAAGTAGAATCATTGAAGGCAAATGGCCGCGCCAAATGGTTATCTGTATATTATATCGAATAATTCGACACCACCGCGGGTATTGTGTGTAACGTTTCATCTAGATATCCATAACGGTAGGTCACCTCTCGGCCATATTATACAACCGCGTCAGGTAATGTATGAAAATCTGCGCGCGGTGGAACGCTTGTCTCTTCTGCTGGGTGCATTGCTCTTTTTGCAATCCAAGCGAGTGAAAATTGTACCAGTGAAAACAAGGAACTGGACTATGTTTTGCTCCGTGCGCACGTGAAGTGTTCCTGGTGCTTTCGCCAGGAGCCACCGTTGGAGATTGAACAAATTGTTGGGTATCTTGTCGAATCAAAAGAATAAGTTAAAAATAAAAAATAGTTGTAGAATTTTATTTAAGAATGAGGCCCAATCAACTCTTACTTCTACTATTTCTTTGAATATAATTATCTGAAATCGTAATCAACAAAAGTAAACATGATACATTTGCACAGTAACTCCACAAGCACTATTTATTCTTAGTCTCTAATATATCTGACTAGTAGAGTTGCAGAATTGGAGTATATTTCAACTATCAATGAGTGTTTGAAGGTTTTTTTATCTGTTATTTGTCTTTGGGTATATGTCCATTTGGATTCGTGTTTGAACGTTCGTAAAAACTTAGCTCGCCATGACAATTAAGATTTTTTATGAGATTTAAATATTGCTTGGATAAGTTTTTTGGCGCGTCGTCGGCCGCTGACTGGTTCAACAAAATTCAAATTACGTATTACCTAATATCTAATCTGTCCCTCCCGTCCACACCTACGGCAGCCATGTTTGAACTGTAGCGAGATGCCAGAGATTTTAAAACCCACTCCTTTGTATCAAAGTGTATTCGAGCCCTATACTTTAGATTATATTTTTCTTTGAATATAATTATCTGAAATCGTAATCAACAAAAGTAAACATGATACATTTGCACAGTAACTCCACAAGCACTATTTATTCTTAGTCTCTAATATATCTGACTAGTAGAGTTGCAGAATTGGAGTATATTTCACCTATCAATGAGTGTTTGAAGGTTTTTTTATCTGTTATTTGTCTTTGGGTATATGTCCATTTGGATTCGTGTTTGAACGTTCGTAAAAACTTAGCTCGCCATGACAATTAAGATTAGCAGCATTAGCAGCGACAACACTAAATTTGTGAATTTCGTTCGTTCTTGGAGGTAAAGGGAATCATTGTGAAAAAACCGTTTGGCGTTAATATACTGTAGTTGATTATAAAAGTTGTACTCTAAAAAAGCACGTGCAAAGAAATTCCATAGCATCGAATTGTATATGAAGTTTATTTATTTATTATTGTCTATGTGGGATTTATATAATAGTAAATTTTTAACAATCTTTGGTTCAGTGGAGCTGGAATATAATAGTAACATGTTACACCTAATGTATATATACGATCAATTTGTGGTTTATTCTTACTAAACACGCTAGCGTCCCTGTTTCATATGTGCAATTACTCGAATTTAAAATAAAGAAATTATTTTTGCCGATAGAAATTTTCAAATTTAATGTCTAAGATGTGACGCGTTGCAATTATACCTTTTTATCTTTCATCGTAATTATATCGTTTTGAACTAGATCAGGCACCATGAAAAAGTTATCAACGAAAGGATAATGGATTATTTTCTGAATGTCTTTGTCCGTATAGTCAGGGCAGGCGGGATAGCTTATGTATGGGCTTCCATGTTTGGAATGCCAGTTCATGTTGATCCTTGTTCTCGAAAAGGCATATGCCTTTGGACATATGTCCAGCAGCGGACTTATACAGCCTGATAAAGTAATGAAGAAGTTTAGTTATTGACAGATAATTGTTTGTCATATGCGAGGGATGCGTGCTGGTGAGGTGCGATACCCTCGCATTAGAGATATTACTCCACATCACAAGTCTGTGGGACTTGGCTCGGAAAATTCAGATGGATTTTCCGCCATTATTCGATCACCGGAAACAACATGGTTCGATAGTCAACAGGGAAGTATCCGCTTGTTGATCCGATGATGGAAAATCCATCCAATACATGAAATATTTTTACCAAACTCCAATTTCGCATACTTGACCAGTCTGCGCAGCCACGACCTACCTGCCCATCAGGGTGACACATCTCTCATTTCTTCTTGATCAGCTGATGAAGATAAGAAGAGAAGTAAAACCAAAACGATCAGTATCTTGGGGAAAACGAGTGAATATTGATATAAATGTTTGAGCATTAAGTTCCTTCGTGTATGATGAGGATCGTAAACATATTGATGATTATAATCATAATAATGAGGAGGTCCGAGCCAGTTTACACCATGGCGAATTTTCTGATTAATAACCAAAACCAACAGTTGTTTAGCATGGGATATATAGTAGATACAATGGTTTATTTATATTATTTACATCTTAATATAACTGTAACAAAGAGCGAATTTATACCTATTGGCGACCAAATTTTCTTTTTGATTTACTAGTTGATAGGACTTCTTTTCTACCTAGGTGACGTCTAAGTAGGTAAACCCTATTACGATTACCTATTACTGCCAATTGGCAGTATAAGCACTGATGTATTCCGGTTTGAAAGTTATAGAGACAGTATAATTACATAATGTTAGTAAGGTCGTCTAATATGCCTAGCAGCACAAGTCCCACTGTGATGGTTTTGGAACCAAAAACTGTCGGCCACGCTTCTCCAGTTTTGGTTGGTGAGTAAAATAATTAGTTAGCTAATACTACGGAGGAACAAAAGTATATAAAATACAAGGAGACGTAGAATGAGATTTAACAAAACAGAGGTCTATTTGCATGCGTATATATTAAAGAAGTCAAGACAGAAATACATTGCTTTCAAAGTTGGCGTGTGAACTTGCTTTTTTACAAGCATTCCTCTAAACATGCATTGTATCTTCAGCAGCGTGCGTCCACGGCACGCCGCGCTTATCTTTCACATCGTACGCTAGCTAACGCTTATTTGATGGCAGGTGCCGACGCGTGCGCTCGCGTATTTTTTACGTAGATACGTCTCCCGCCAATTTCATCGTTCCTCAGTCGAACTTTGTCGCGTTACGTGATATGAATTAATTCGAGTGTTTTCCAGTGACCATAAATAACAAACAAGACCATGTGTGGGTAGGACGTGCAAACTTGCGCTAATGGTAACCTGTCCAAACTAACCAGCCGTCGTTACTGTGCGGTAAATGCTGCGTCTACTAGAAGTACATTCAGTTAGTTGATAGTAATGCCTGGGCACGCTGGTAGCCCGTACTGGGCTGCCGTGGACTTCGACAGCGAAGGCGATGACGATCAGACACCATCGTCTCGTCACCGAGTGTATCTCGACCCCTGGGACAATGATTCCTTTGGAATGATACACGCGGAAACACCAGAATCGAGTCAAGGAGATCATTTAAATTCATTTGCTGGTGAACCTGTTAGCGCCAGTTTCTATTATGTACCCACGAAGAACTATGACTCTGGCGAAGACTTTCCGGCGCCGATCAAAAGAATCGTGCCTCCTGAAGAAGTACCAGAGTACCCTGTCTATGGAAGAAAATCTTCGAGGATAGTTATGCCAGATTACTCCGATATGCCAATTTACAACAGCGTACCTATTCGTAAGTAACACTCGAGTTGTATGTACACATTTGACTACATTAATTTGTTGTTAATGTATAATGTATGTGCATTATACACGAACACAAATTTATACAATTGCAAACTTCGAAGATTTTCGACACTTATTCGTATTTCGGTCTTAAACCTTATTTCTATAAGCAAAAATACAGAGATTAAATCAAGTGGTATGATATAAAGCCTATGTATCCGAGGATTTTGTAATGATTATTAATAAAAAAAATCTGACAACAAAAAACTTTATTATATTATCTCTTTATTTATCGTTCTATCTTAAAATATTCTGGAGCAATTTATGTTCATCTTAAATCTACAAGACGCTTTGCAACTCGTAATAACATGTAATTGATCATTTAAATGTCATATCTAATTACTATTTAGAAGTTTTTTAGTATTTTTGTCATCATTACTTTGTGTCTATCATTTTTAATATACGAATTCAAAGACTTCCGATCAAAATGAATTAAGTCAATATTAATTATTGAAATATTATGTAATTGAATTTTCAGCGGATCGAAGGCGTTCACTGTACATAGAGGAGCCTTTGTATGCTCCACATCCAATGGTATACGAAACACCGTATGCCTATTTACCGCCACCGGGTTACATGTCCCTGCATGGACCTCGCATGTCCCTGACTCATCAGCACGACTATGCAATAGCTAACCTCGGCTACGACAAACATAGAAGACCATCCAGGTAACTACAATCTTCATATTCATTGTGAATGCATATGTATTGCTTAAAAGAAACCGATGCGTCATGAAAAGATTGCGTGACCCATAATGAATATTAAGTAACTAGATTTGAAATTAATTCATAAACTTGTACTATACTTGAAGTAATGCAGTTTCATAACATTATTTTTTTAATTTTTATGCTCTGTTAATTGTTATAAGTCTTACGTAAAAAAATATTATAACTGGCAAGGTGTATTTTGCCACCGTTTCTCCAAATGTCAAATCCACCTGCACACGGGGCACCTTGAGTACTAACAGAACGAGCCCATGGTGACGGAATCTAGCAGGTTTGACTAATCTGCTGGATTTAGGTGGAGCATCTACCCGTTAATCATAATAATAAATTGTCACGTAACTTAACTTCAATGATTTATATGAGAAACTATTATTAATCAAACTGCAGTTTACAACACCATATTTTCTTTTTCGATCTAATAACTCAGGTAAGTGTTCATTAGTGTTATTGTTAAAATGGGTACCTAATTGGCGTAAAGATGAGTCTAAAGATAGGATTAATTTTATGATTTTAAACTAAACATATTTATTTATTAATATTAGGGATATTTCACATAATTATTAATTTAATATTTAAGACACGTCAACGCTGTTTTCATTAATATTCAAGTCCTGTGTGCTTTAGTGATGGGAGTGTGTCTTGCAATATTAATATTCCTTAAAGTTTTTTTTGTCAAACCTATTTCAACTCATGATACATTTATTAAACGCGTTTCATGCTATGAGTGGCAAGAACCGGAGAATGAATTACCTACACCTGATTATTCAGCAGAAATTATTCTTTATATAGGGCACAGTGATTATATACTATCGGGTGGACTGTGACTGTGATCGTTTGTCACCCATCATTAATATCACCAGATTCCCAACCTCCTACAGGATCTAGACCTTTCCTATAGACAGCACTAACAAAAGCCGACATACTGGCATGCACGAATTGAGTTCCACAAATTCGGATGGGTTGTCCACCGTGAAATATAACCAACATACTTTTATAAATATGGTAGAAGAAGTTACTATGCACAATTCCGCAAGCAAAAACAATAAAATGACGTATATTATCTAGTACCACAATGAACTTCTAAAAATACATAGAGAAATGCTAAGTAATTGAGAAGATAAGTACACATAATAGACAACGTTGAGAAAGAACAAACGTCACGCCCGTTGGTTCCAACACGTGAGACGCTTGAGATGTTGCCGGCAAAAGCAACAAAACACGCGAACATTTTTCACGGCAATGAAACGGATAATATACATAAAGAACTGGAATAATTTATGGCTAAGATTTCTAGTATTATTGTGATACACCATATGTGTACCCTGTGGACCGCTATTGGTATCAGAAATAGATTCGTAATGACTGCAATCCAAGTTGTGTTTTAACGTACCAAAAATTAGTCATTTTTCATCAATTTATATTACCGCCTGTGATGCCTGCCTGTGTGGAGAAGGCAGAGATTACAGAATTCAAATTGGAATGATCATTCAGCGTATCCAAAGGCGGTCTTCCTAGCTTCTTTTCACCTCTCCGGGAGCAAAAGTGACGGGTGGCGAGTCCCGTCGCCGGAATTGTTCCCAGAGGTTGTGTGTCTATGACACTGCATATAATTTTTCCACAGAAACAGACAACATAACCCTCATTTGGTTTTCAGAAAGAGAAGTAACGTTTGTACACACTAATATAATATACATTCTACGCATATATCAACTTTTGTTATTAACAAGATAATCAAATAAATAATTTTGACGTTTAAAGGAAAACAAGTAATTGCTGGGCATCGAACCCAGAACCCATGGCTTAGCAGAGATGTATCTAATCGCTGAACCACGCGCTCGTCAAACGTTAATGCCCTCCATAGAAAAAGTGCAAGTTACGTCAATGGTGACTGATACGAACGACATACGGATTCCCTTAGCTGTTAGGTATTTTTATGAAGAAATAAAAAAATTGTTCCTTAACATTTAAATATCATTTTAATGATAAATACTTAACTAAGTAACATAATTAATTAATACTATACACTAATATAAAATATATACTAATAATAAATCCTAACGAAGCGAAAACTGTAAGTACATTGTATATTTTTGAAACAAAATTTGTCTGATTATCTATTCCATGGTATAATCTATAACTTTGCCAACTTTCTTTCTTATCCGTTCAGTCCTTTAATGACCAACATAGAAACTTAACCAGATATTTGTTTATCGTACAAACCATTCTTGTGTCATTTGGTCTAATATGACTCATAACAATAGAATTTCAATTGTTTTTAAATTATGACACGTAAAGGGTTAAGTATAATAAAAACTTATAACAATTCTGTGATCATGAATGAAATTACTTTTCATGTTAAATCCGTTCAAACATAAATACATAAATTCGAATAATCCTATGTATTAGTATAGATAAGTACATTTTACAACAACATCTGTTAGGGCGGTTCTTTGTAAATTTTTACGTTATATGCTATTGGTTTTAGGCAGGTACTATTAATTATTCTGTGATTTAGGGAATTAGTAATAAAGGACTGTTCTCTGGGTCCTTATACGGATAGCTACTCGATTAACACGGACAACTGAAGATTTAAAAAATCTCGTTGTGTATATTTAGTTTAGTCATCATGTACTCGTTTATATTGTATGTACTTTCATCATGTACCTAACCTATTCGTAATTTAAACAGAAATCTTTTCTTTTTGTTTAGCAAACGCCCCTCCACCTACTTAAATATTTTGAACCTTTCTATTAGACCGTGTGGTGTAATAATTTGCCATCCCCTTCTTCCAGTTAGCTTAAAGACGTTATCTGGTTTAGCCTATATTACCTATTCCGTACCTCCCGTGCGAATTTGGATTATTTTAGCAAAATAATTCGGTACTTATATTATTTAATGATCCTAAAATTACGTAAGTTGGTGATTGGAATTTTACTTTAAGCCCTTTAAAATGAGTACTATAATAAAAAAAAATATTATTAGACAGATGTAGGATATAGCTGTAACTATTATAACGCTAGCTTTGTATTTTATTACGATACCTTGGCTACCCACCGTGTGAAATGTGTTCTTTTTTTGCTTGTTACAAATGAAAGTTGCATCTGTGGGAATATAGCTCGTTTCTTGTTTACGTAGAAACTTGTTCCTAGCATTGACCTCTACATTCAATGAAAATTCATTAATTACAACTAAATCTAAATACATATATTACAAATAATTTCGGGGTTGGGTGAAAATGTTTACATGTAATAACATCAGCATAATAACTAGTAATTATGTATGATTAAAGCTTAAAATAAATAACGTTCGCGTATGTACGAAGGGAAGATGACCAATAAGGAAACATGTTGGTAAAATGAGAAGTTAGCCTTATAGAGATGTCTGCCTTTAAAACCTGGCTTTTCACTAAGACAATAGGATTAAAATACAAGTTGTACAGGAAAACGCAGGACGACCTCCACGAGATGTAGCGACGACACATATAAAGTACATATGTAAACTTCAAATATCTAACTATTCCTGTAACTAAGTTTTTAATGTGTATAATTTATTGTCAATATTGTGTCATTTAGTCCACTTAGAACATAATAGGTCGGTTAAAATATGGTGCATTTAAAAATGCTTTAAGCAAAAAGCAAAACATGTAATACATGAACATATTTTTGTTTAGATTAAATTCATTTAGAAAGTAAGACCGAAGTATAATAGTCATAACGCTCGCGAATTAGTGCGAAGTCGTAAGGAATAGAGAATCGCTCGATTGTTATCTAATACGAAGTACGATCAAGTCGCTGCTTACACGGATGAGAGATCGCGATGCGTTTCACAATACTTTGTAAGTAATATACGAGTGACTTTGGGATGGAACAATTTGGGGTTCATTTTAAATTGTTGATATTTTCAGTTATCTACTTTTAAATAGAACCTAACTGCCAACGACAAATCAACAATTTAAACTCGCGTTGTACAGGATATACCCGAATTGTTTCCATCAACTCCAGATATGCAGGTTTTCTACATATCTGAGATATAAAAAATATATTTCGACCACATGTTGTGAAGTCCACCAACCTGCACTGGAGTAGCGCTGCAAACCATTTCCAGCACAGAAACACTCTCAAATATAGTAACAAGGCCTTTGCCACGCAATGGGTCAATTACAGACAGCTACTTTACTTTTTTATACGAAATGCATCATTGCCGGTTTTTTTTTCTTTATTCATCTGTTCTCGGTCTGCCTTTGCACCAACAGTACAGATTCTGCTTATGGATCCAGATTTTATTTAATATTTTGTTTCTTATGGCCCTAAGATTAAACTCTAATGGTTTTTTCACTATCGTCTTCAGTAGTAATGAGTATGTATTTTTTAACGACGAGCGTTTATTAAGGCAAAGAGCACGGTGTTCATAGCGTAGCGTAGTTCATACTCTATATTGCCGTAAAAATTCATTATCCACATGATCTTTATACATCACTCGCAGCTCAAGTAATTCGTTAATTATCTTAACAGAAATGTATGTTAAATGTCTACTTTAAAATATTGGATGAAGTGAATTCATTATGAATGTAATTGATTTATAGTTGTTGGCACAAATGTTAGGCACGCTTTAGTTACTAATTACCATAACTCCTATTATTGTTAATTGATACCTACAATATATTTAATTGTTCTTCTTAATTGTATACATTGAAATTTTTGATTCTATGAATTAGTTCCGTCCGGGCATAGACCTACTTTTGTGCATTTTTAACCGCTTGGATCACGCAATGTAGTTGTGTGTGCGTAATGTTTCATTGAACAATAACCTAAAATCTATGCAAAATCGTATGAGAGGGTAACAAATATTGAATAACCAGTACCTTTGCGGGAACGAATATGATTATTAAGAATTCATAAGTAATTCCAAAGTTGGTCCTACCATTAAATATTAATTGACCATATCAAGTCCTGGAAACTAATTTTTATACAAAGACTTCTAGATTGTCACGTTCTCCTCACATTTCACTGGTTTAAACTATTAACTATCATTTATGCAAAACTACACTGCATCTACGAGTTTAAGTCTAATCAAAGATCATAGGAAGCCTATAGCTAGATCATCAAAAATTCTTGAAATCAAAGATAAACAAAAACAGCGGATACAAACCATGTAAAATCATAGGTTCTTATTTTTTGGCTCATCGATAGCGCAATACCATTAACAACAATTATTATTATATTAATTTAAAAAAAATGTATTGGAATGACAAACAAACATAGAGTGCCACCTGATGGTAACTGAATACTGAAACTCTTTGGCACCTGCAAACTGCTCGGTGGCAGTCACAGATAAGTTGTTCTCCTTGTGGTCTAATATGGAATGACTCACAGCCTTTAATTATACTGACTCGGTACCATTCAAACCGAAATTCAACATTGGCGGTACAGCTGATTGGCGGCACAAATAGGAGAGAGGGTGGTAGTGAAAGAGCTTATGACCTAGTTAATTGTGCTACCTATAATAATCTATGTTTTAATATATTTTCAGGATGGTAGATGCGTACGAGCAATGTACTTACGAAAGCTTGTCTCCGGACTATGAAGACTGGGCCCGGCCGTTTCCTAAAACGGCTCCAGACAACTTCCACCTTTCGAGATACGGCCACTTGCAGATCGACTATTCCTGTAGCTGGAATTCACTCGATAGACTTATTCGTAATCAGTAACTATACTAATGAAACAGCGTTTTTGGTCTAAAGTACCAAAAGATCTATATGACGTCACTCATGATTGAGAATACCGGTGTTCAAAATATGACAATCACAAACGCCGCGGAAAAGAGGAAACAAGAAAATTTCACTATTAATAAGTATACAGATTTTGTGCTTCAAATAGCATGATAATTTGATGTGGAAGTCAGTGAAAGCCTACGTCAGTATATACGACGAAGACGTATACGTAAATTTAAAGCCTAAGAGAAGCTGTTAAAAACCGTTGTTTGCCAACAACAATGGCACACACGCACAAAGTTACCTCTTTCAATAATATCAAGTGGCAGGAAAATCCTGTGTCCAGATTGTTGTCGAGGTAATGCGAAGACACATTATGCGTGCCAATGTAAACGTATTAGCATGTTGTTTCTCTACTTTATGTAACACATTGGTCGACGCAAATGAAGAAGGAAGCGTAGGCCTTACTGAACTACGCTTTCTAGTGTAAAGCCTCCTAATGTATAATGATCTAATGATCATTTCTTCAACGTTTAAGTTGTGTATGGTCACTGTTAACCGGAAGATTAGTGTCATTGGCAAAATAGGGAAGTAATAAAAGTAAAGACCAGTTTTTCTATAATTTTTTAACACTAAACTTTGTTTTAATATTCGTTTACCATTTTAAATAATGTATATCTATATGTTTATATATATAATTCACTCGATGTAAAATGTTTGTAAATTATACCAATAATGTTAAATATACCAATGAAATAAACATTGCATGGCCGTAGTTTGATTGCAGATTGTTTTTTTTTAATAAATGGGAAATCTGTTATGATTTTCTGTACGACTAGTCGTAAGAATTTTTTTCTTTAGACTGTTATATATATTCCTTTATAGATACCTAGGTACTGCTCATTTTATTAATTGTACACAAACTCTAAACAATGTAATGATAACTAACACAATACTACTATTAAATAAGTAGATACGTACCGTGCGCAAAGATTATTGTTTTGATAACGTATGTAATAATTATGTTAAGTGTGCAGTTAAACAGTGATTTTTTTAAATAATTATATTGTATATTAACCTTTTTAAGAATTTTGGCCAAAGATAATAAAAGATGGTTGATTAAGAAATTTTTTTCTTTTTAGTTTTACAAATTTACTATTTTGCGTATAATCCAAAAAATGAGTACGTAATTTTTATCCCATGTAGGCATCCTAAATATTTCCAGACAAATAAGAAGAAAGAAAAGAAAAAACCGCCTAGGGAGCCTTTAGGCCTGATTGGATTGCCTTTATTTATCTCTCCATGCAAAGTCTTCACGATCTCTTGAAAGTCCCATCAAAATCAGTTCAACCGCTTTCAAGATTGGACAAGATCTGGACAAGCAGACACATAGTTCAACAGACATATCTAAAACGGATGTTTCTGTAGCGCGTAAATATGAATTATGTGCATAGGAAGAGGCAGTGAGGTAATTCGAAATCACAGACAGAATTGTAGAATCCGAAATTAAACGATAAGGATTATACTAAGGTTCACCTCGTATGAAAAGGTGTTGAAGTGATAAACGAGCTGACCTTGTAGTAAGTGACAACTGCAGTAAGTCTCAAACTAATTCATATTATATCAGTCATTAATGATACAATTTAAAAATATGCAAGTTAATACAGGAAAATAAATTACTTAGTGCTTTACAATTACTTCGATTTCACTATACTAAGAACTTGGTAATAGATACCATAGATGTAGCGGTTAAGACATCTCACTTGATATTATCGTTCTATCTTATGGTATGGTTAACTTTCGTTTATGTTCATTAGTTGGAGAGTTAAAACGAGTGCGTTCAAGATTAGTTGAAAGTAGGTATTTGCTTTACACTTTCTATTTTGGTAGAAAATTGTTTAAATAACAGCTATATCGTGCTAAAACATTTATAACAAAGTTACATGGCAAAAACATTAAAGTATATGTAATACATTCATTTAATCTCTTTATTACTAAAAGAGCAGTGTGTCTAACACTGGTTATAAAAATTTGAGAAGTAGACAGGTATTATATTATTCAAATGTCGTTATAATATATTTTTAATTGCAAATCTAATCATTCATCAATCATTTCCCCGCGTTATTTCAGACAGTAGTTCAAGTCTGTTAACTGTCTGTCTGTGTAATTAATTTCAACTATCCATGCTTTCCAATCTTTCTCAGTTATGGTAGTTTTTCATTATTATTGGATTTGGGTGACACACTTGCTAACAGAGGCCACCTGATGATAAGAGGATATTGCACCCCATGGACCTGGAAACAACTTGAATCGAAGAAAAATACAGTTGTGTGGTCACCTCTGACACCTTATCCGCTATGCCATAAAAATATTTATAATCAACAAAGAGATACGATGAAAGATTTACACAGAATTGTTGCAAATCCCTCGATAAAATTACACTATGTTTTTCTTCATATCCAAGACATGGGTTCGTTTATTGGTAACCATGTCTTAGATAAACGAATCCATGTTAATAAATAACACGGTATGAATTTACTGGGGAATTACGTCACGCGGAATTTTTATACAATTGTTTGTGGCAAAGCGGACAAGGCTCCTATGGACTAAGTTGCAATGCCTCACAGCCTTTCAAACCGGAACACAAGTGGTTGCACTTCTGTTTGGCGATAGAAATGGGTAAGAGGATAGCACTTACCCTGACGACTCCTAGGCAGAGAGGAGCTTAATTTTCCCTGATCTAGATACCGGTGCCAGTACTACTAAAATTGTTAATTTGCAATTAAAAGCGATGATTTGCCATGTGCTAGACGGCTAATATCATGGCGGATTTTTACTCGGAACCATAACCAAGTACCATACTCTTTCTAATCTAGTATCTTAAATAGTTTGTGCTTAATACAGTAGCTAAACCAGTGGTGACATAATTTCATGTTGATTCATAGAATAAGAACCTATTATACGAGTATGTATCTGTAGTATCTTGATTCTACATTTGGTTACAATTGTTTGGTTCTGATTCCGTACACGAGTACTTCATAGAAGAGTACAGTTTACCGCTTGGATATACCGCCATGCCATCTGCACTATTATTTGTGGTTGTTGAGTTTTAATGTATTTTTTCTTTTACAGAAATAACACTCCTCGCTTTATATAATAGTAACGGTACAATTCAATAGAAGAAGCATATTACGATATACGGTATAGCGGTTTAACTCGAAGCTTAATAAATTTCTCAATTTTATGCTAATAGTTCATTGTTTAGTCGAACAATATTTACGCTCTGTAAGAACATAAGGTCATGTTACATGAAATAATACACTGTTATTATCATCATGTTATTTTTCTGACAACATAAAACGTCAAGTATTGCAACGACGAAATTAGAAGCCGCTGCGAACATATAGGATGATTACAATTTAATTTAAACATAATTAGTGTTACGACATTCTGTTGTAAGCAAAACCTTCAAGGTTATAAAAATCCTTCCAACCAGGAGAATTTAAAAATGGAGCTACCTCATTCTTATGAGTTGTTTATGTTATTATGTTAGTAAGAGACATTTCTGTAATCCGTAATGTGAGGGAAATGGTGATGGATGATAAAGGAATACACAGTCCATCTGATGGAACCTAAGTGGTCACTGCTAATTAACAGCCAAACCCTTACCATCAATGAAGAATTAAAACATAATAAATTATAGATTAAAATAGAATACCTCTTAGTCAGTATGTTTTCTCTGTTCTTATCCCACAAAGTTAATTTTACCTTATAGATAGACCACATTGTAGAAAGAGCGAACACACTAGCTCTTAACCTAGAACGTATGTCAGGAAAAACAAGGTCCAATGCAAAATCTTACTTATAAAATTTAACGAATTTTCAATACAAATGCATATGTAAAATAGATGTATTTTTATTTTTTGTTTTGCACCTGCCATCTTCTTTTCACCATGAAACGGGTTGATTGGGAGAGAACGCCATTTAGTATTGAGTCCGCCCATTGTAACCTTTAGCTTAAATCCAACAATAAAGAACAAATTAATAATAAATAATAGAGTTAAAAGCGTTTTTTTGGAATACTTGGACGACGACTAGGAAGGGTTATTTTGGGCTTGCATCTACTGAAGCCTTACGGTTTTCCGCGTTCGCCACACATTGGCAGGACCATAGGAACACTCTCGCTTACAATCGCGCTCGCCCCAGACGACTCCTCCTCGGGAAAAGACTACCTTTCTGTCGTGACTATCTTTCTCTCTCTCTTTGGAAGCATCGGCACCCCCGGCCCATTGTGGTGAATCTAGTCCATGGCTCCGTCAGGAACCACATCCAACACCACACCCATAATCTTCCAACTATGCTGTGTTTAGAAGCTGTATTGAATAACCTAATATAGAAGAACACGAAAAATTGTGCTAGAAAATCTGTTACGAAACTTCAAAAACCGAGAGTTAAATAATTTGCGTTTTAATCAGGCACAATGATTTGCATTTTGTAAGCGTTGTGTAATGTAAGTAAGTGAGCCAAGCTAGACCGTATAATAATTTGTATTCATTGCGATATGCAACAGTTGCCTGCCAATCCCGCCGCATATGATGAATGACCAGGTTACTTTGAATTATAATTATGACCAGCCAATAGCTGCCCTTTTGATTCTTAAACCTTCTTGCATAGCATGTTCCTTACCATCCTGGACTGCATCTGGGCAATTTTTGGCAGGCAGTATTTTAGATAAGCATTCGATGATTTCTCGAAAAAAAACAACAACTTCACTATATTCCTGGTTTGGCGTGACGGTATACCGTGATCGTACCAGTGATTCTTGAGTTTTGATAAAAGACCAGTACTATTATAGGGGGTGTGGTGGAATGTCATGGCCTTACTAATAATCACCACTCAGTAGACGTTAGACAGAATAGTTAATTTTCTCTTTTCTGTAAGGCTAATGTAATTAAAGTATATTTTACTTTACCGTATGGTAGCGGCATAAGAATCTACCTACAATTTGGCCATCTCTCAAGCAAACACGGTGACGATGTTCGCCACGCGACACTTTATCTTCCGGAGAAACGAAACGTGGATTGACGAACTTCCTTCTGCTAACCTAAGTCGAAGCCTAACAGCCAAACTCAAATCGCTCTGCAGAAAATTAAAGTAAAATGTAATATTCATATTTTGTAAATGCTTTTCTAGAAATAAAATTATTTTTGTTCAAATAGTAAGAAAGTTGAAATTTATAGATTTTGAAAAACCTATCTTACATAATACTACAATAAACATCACGCTCGTCAACCGTAGAAAGGTGATTAGCCAATATTACGAATTTTCTTTTAGCAAGACTGTGAAACCAAACGAACTCCCGAAACCTACTTTTCGCCTCTCCGGAAGAGAACGTGGAAAAAGATGGAGATTGTCATGAGATTTTCAAGCCCTTAGTCGCCTACGATTCACAGTTACGATAATAAGTACACAAATGGGGTTAGAAATTGTACACAATGTGTACCTTTAGCATTACTCTATGGCTTCTGGTAAGTATTTCTGTAAGCGAGGATTTCGTTTTTTCGATTGGGCTGACAAACGAGCTGACAATCCACCTGATGGTAAGTGACTACTGCATGCCCTTGTACATCTACAAACAACTTTAATAGAAGGATAACCTCCTGAGATGTCGCCCCTGAGTACTAAAATCGAATACCGCACAGCCTTAAATTATTTTAGCTTAGTATACTTCAAATCATAGAACAACATGATGTTGCAAACAACTGTGGGTGCATTGCTGCTTAGCAGCAGAAATAGGTTAAATGATAGTACCTACTCAGACGGCTCCTAGGCAAAGGAAATCACATGACTAAAACTCTGTCTACCCCTTTGGGTGACAATTTAAGTAACAATTTGTTATTAACGAAACTTAGGATTAGTAAGTACTAAGGATACTAACCAACGTAGAAATAGAAGTAAATAAATAGGAAATTAGGAGGCTTTATTAAGTATTACAGAAATTGTAATCAGCAATTATCATAAATAGAAAAAACACAGAATATAATAATTAAAAATCTTGAAAATTTTTATCGGTGTAAAGTTTACGTTTCTTTGTTATGTTAAATTGTCCTTTCTTTTCATTGTTCCTAGATGTGCAAAAGGTTTTACTGTCGCTATACGTGACTTGAAGAGCGTTCGTTGCTCTTGGCATCTTTTGCTGATTTATCATGCATTTTGGCAGTGGTTTAGAACTTTCAAGTACAGGATTCAAATCAACAGAGCAAGTTTCTGTGTATGAATCTCTGCTTACAGAATAAGGCCGCTCAACTCCGCTTTGGTATTGCGATGAATAAGCACTTTGAGCTAGATATTCCTTGAATTGACTCTGCTTAAGTTTCTCTTCCATTTCCTCTATTTTCTGGAGAATCAAAGCATATTTATAGAGTAGAATTGGTTTAATTAATTTGAAAGTTTCTTTGGTACAGTCCCGCTTACGACTTCCCTTACCTCTAGATGCATCAACATGCATCTCAACTATGGTAACGAACATCACTTTCATAAAACATTTCAGAACGAATAGCTGAGAGATGCAAATGATTTATGATTTCGATCCTCCAATCGTTGTTAGTAAAGTACATAGGTACAGTACAGTGATTGTTGATAACTGATATGAACAAAACGAAACAATGTTTATAGTATTTAAGACCTAAAATCATTTCACACGTTTCCAGTTCTCAGCTCATTATGATTCTAATGTTATGCATTAAAACAATAATGAACTATTGTTATGTGTAGTTTCTGAGTTTTATTTTCAAATATACATAGATAATACAAAATATACACAATTATGTCTATCTAAAATAATTTAAGAAAAACCACCATCTAAAAATGGTATCAGGTGTTCGGAAATCGGTTGCACCACAAGTTGCCATAACTATAGAGTGATTATTTATTCAACACGTCTCTATTCTGTACTCTATTATGTATTTGGGCTTACTCTATTCTCCACTAGACCCCGTCTGCTTGTCAACATGCTGTTTCTTTATATTTGATATTGATGTAGCACCTTACAAATATACCATCTTATTCACGAAATGCCAACCTCCGTAATACCATAGTATACCGTGGCAGCCGTAATAGGATACCCAATACTTGTGACAGGAAGCATCGTTTACAATGAGAGACGCCTATTACCGTATGGTAGCGGCATAAGAATCCGCCTCCATCTTTCTCCTCGTAGGTCTCGTAAGAGGGAAAAGCATTAAAATATCTTAACAATTTCCGGGAAACGCAGCGACGAGGCTCGCCACCAGTCAAGTTCTATATCCCGGAGACAAAAATTAGACTCCCGATGCGCGTTTGGCTTCGCTGAGTTGTGCGAAATGGAAATCTGTTTTCTACGCCTACCTCTATGGTTGATAGTAAAGAGTGCTTACAACTGCAACGAACGTGTTAATACAATCGTCAAGTTATCTACTAAACGTGGAAATTACAGCATAACTTCTTAACTTGAAAGACGTCTATTTCAGTAGCGGATTGTTTAAAGACAATGAGTATTATAAAGAGTAACGGCTCGTAATTTATACTAATATGAAAATGACTTGCATGTTTGTATGTTTGAGCGGATTTAACTTAAAAGCTATTTACAGATGTTAATGTTTTTTTTTAATATTATATGCGAATCTAGAAGTGCTAAAGATTGTTTGTTTGTCGTTCAACCACGTTTAAAGGATTCAACTTTTAAACGTGATTGAACGGAGAGGGACATAGGATATTTACCACTATTAAGAATTCTCTTGGGATAAAATTTGTGTCCATGCGGGCAGCCGCTAGAACAGTATAAAATAGAAAAGCAAAGAAAAATCTCGATGACTTAAATATGTAATAATGTTAACATTTACTCACTCGGCGGTACGCGTCGATATTTGCATCAGTCCTTGCATTTTGTCTTGCGAGTTGATCCTGAATCTGTGTAACTTCCGCTGCGCTTCGTTGAATCTTTTCTTCATACTCTAATACCACCATATTCATCTTTGTGTACATAAAAGTGAAAGTTAAGCCAGTTGACATTAGGAGCAAGGAATTATTATAAAATGCTTTGGAATATCAAAAGAAACATGAATACTGGAGAAACATAATTCACATTTTAGGATATATTATTTAAGCGTAATTCAGTAATCTATGTTGATACCCGTTTACTACATCATAGGTCCAGAGTTCTAATCTTAGGCAAAGCGAATATTTGTAAATAAGTTACTCATTTCGTACCTAATGTTGGTAACTAATAACATTTTGTGTGATTTTTATATTACACTATATCCGACCTTCACCTATTAAACTGTTTATTGATTACAGGAAAGTAAAACAAGTTTAGCTTCCGAACTTATGCATAAAGTCGTAGTAGAGTGGATGTGGAGGTGGATATAAAATCAAATACAATGGGGACGATACCTTGTCTTTATAATCTGCCTCAACTTCGTTCAATTTACTCCGCAATTCCTCAATCACACACGTCAATTGTGCTATTTGCGTGTCAGAATTGTGTTGGACCTGTCGCACTTTTTAAAATTTAAAATAAAACTTTTATTACACAATGTCTAGATTGTTATGCGGCAACAATTATTTTTAATCACTAACGTGTAAAATAAATCTTAATTCAAAAAAACTTTCACTGAACATAAATTTTTATTAGCAAAATTACTGCAGAGTTCCAATATAATTTACAAGTCTGCATTTGCTATATATGACGTGAGATAAAAATTAATGGATAGTTAGTTGTAATCACAGTTTTAATATTCAGTTTCTCGTTTAATATTTTAGATATAATTCTATTTCTTCGAAGACTGTAAGGAGAACAATCTACCTTTTAAGTAAGTTTAGTTGCACACAAAAATCGTTGCAAAACTTTCATTCATTGCTTTAATTTTCTAGGCATTTAGAATTCGAGCTGAATGTCTTTGAGCTTGGATAAGGGCACGAAAGGGACGGAGTATGGATCATTAATTCATTAGAGGGAGCTTAATATTCAGTTATAAAGCCCACTTGCTTCGTTCGGACGATATGAACTTTAGTCGGTGACCACTGTTGGTTTTTGATAAATTTGTCCCAATGATATGACAAAAAATTAAATTGACTTAATTTTAGGTCTAAACTTCGGAGTTAATTCCGGTGCAGTTGCAGTTGGGTTGGGAAGGAGTTAATTATTAGCTTTGTCTGTGAATCATTGTATAAGCAAAATATCGGGTGAGTAATGCATATTTTGGTGCACTACGATCAGCATATAATACATAATATAATAATATATATCATATATAGCAATAGATACACAGGAGACTCACAGTCTCTGTTTGAATATTGCTTAGATTACGCAGGCAGAACAGGTTCAAAAAAACCGGCCACGTGCGATTCGGACTCGCGGACGGAGGGTTTCGTACAAACGTATCGCATTCGACGCACAGTGTTACGTATTTACGAAAAAAATTGTGTTCTTTCATTCGGTTCGGGATCCTTAACGCGAGCCCGACACACACTTAGTCAGTTTTTATTATGTGATGATTTTCTTTAGAGTTTGCACTATAATGAAACTAAGTTTAACAGTTGTATTCATTATCGCAGAGCTAAACGAGAAATCGTTGAAAAAACACGATTCGTGTATGGACCCCCATAATTTTTACTTGTTTTTTTTTTATAATTTGTTAGGATATCCAGGTGTTAACGAACGCAAGTAACGCTTAGTAATACGTCTCGTACGGAATCCTAAAAAGGAAAATAAATAATACGCACTTTTCTTTTCATTTTCAGCTTTAACTTCTTCTATCTGCCGTGCGTAAGAGCAGCGTACTTCCGAGAGAACCTCATTTTGCTTCTGTACAATGGCTTCTTTGTCCTAATAGAATTCAATGAAATCTAAATTAGTATAAAATTAATTGTAAGACAATTTAAAAGTAGAGCTCATTTTATTGACACAGTTGTAAACAGAATGTATGCTAGTAGCACTACCACACATTCTGTTTACAACAATTGTTATACGAGGGGTCGAATATACTTGTTACTGTTTAAAAACCTTTGTTTATCAATCATATCCACATTCATACTGTTTCCACATTTTTTTCACGGACGCTTATCAGAAAACCAGAATTAATTCCTGAACATTCATAAGGAACACTGTGCAGGTCTGCCTTTACTTGGCTGCCACTGGGGTTCCCCAGCGTTTGTCAGTTCTGCGAGCTATGTGGGCGGCCCATTGGCACTTCAGCTTGCTATACTATAGTATTGTACTATGTATTTAGTATAGTGCCGAGATATTGCCTCCTTCATAAATCTGTGGGATTCAGATTTGGTATAGTCGGATGTCATTTCCGCCATCGGTTGGGCATCAAAGCTCAACCGTTAGTCAGTAGGGTGAACCACGTGCAGGTGAGGTTAACTTTGGGGAAATACTTAGATGGTAAGAATGTGGTAAGTATTCCGAGTGTATGATATAAATTAAATTCCAATATATTTCAAGCATACATTTTTTTTTCGTGAGGAAATACGCAAACACTTACTTATCACAGTACAGTAGTTTTCTTCTGAAGCTATTCTGATAGTGAAGCATACTTCTCAATTTATATTTACTTACCTTTTCCATGGTAGCAATAGTAGTCTCCTTCAAAACAATTTCTTCTCTTAACTTTTTTGTGTCTCTTTTAAGATAAACTAACTGTGAAACTGTCTCTTGGAGGCTTTCAATCATTTCTCGAGAATTCTGCAAATGATAGCGGTGGGACTTTTCTAATTCACGGGCTTCTTTTAGTTCTATTTCTAGTTTTAAGTTAATGTCTCGTAATCTTTTACATTCTTCTTTTTCATTATTATATACCTGTTTCAATTAACGATTTTTTGGTGATACTAACTTGAAAATATTAAAAATGTTTTATTTTCGTACCTATTATAATTCATGTTATTACAATTTTGCATTTTGAGAAACTTTCTAGAATTTTTTGAAGACGCTCGTTGAGATAAATCTCAAAATCTTTTATAACATCCATTTTTTTTAGATTTTGATCTCGTTTATAAAATATTGTTTATACATATTAATTATTTAAAATATGTATATGATATGTATTTTACGTAGGAATAAAAGGCAATAGAAAAGGAACAAATAATATATAGTTATTCAAATCTTTTTTGTGAAAATGATTCCCGCCTATTTTGTTTTTCTCTGGAGAATTAAACTTTTATTTTATTAGGAATTATGGCAAGTACTACAAGGCCCTCTGCCAAAAAAACAACTGTAATGTCATACCCTGTATAGATTATTGTTATTATTTAGTTCGTTGATTAGATTATTACAATTGAAACTATGTTTATATGTCGAGCGTAAAATGTTGAGTCCTGTTTCACTAAGGATTTGTTGCTGATGAAAACGTATACACTTCTTTAGTTTAGTACAATATCTCCTGCGCAATTACGTGAGTACCTACTAGTTCATAGTGCTGTAGATAAAGAAATGTTTATTGAAACAGTTATTTGGGTGTCTGTACTATCTTAGGGGGTAGACAGAGGTGACAATTCTTCCTACTGTGAATGAAGAGTGACAGGTTGTCGTCGACCCATAGCCGTTCTAACTGCACAAAATATGTAGATTCTATCGCCTGCACGTCACATAGGGATGGTGCCTGACTCCTTCTCAACAAGAAAGAAGCTGGAGATCTCCTTTCTTCCAGTTGAACTATACAATTGTTTAATGTAATTGATAACAAGGCTCTTCAAATTCTAGGTCCAAAAAAAGGCGAAGGTTAATTGTGGAAGCCTGTTATGACAAATGAGAATCTGAAATCTCTGATGCTAATGTAGAAATAATATGGCAGTGTAGGTATACTGTGTAAGCAATACTTTATATATAATCCAGTAATAGTATTTTTATTTAATTTAAATGTATCAAATAATTTCGAAACAAAAACAAGAATTTTAAATATTCTATATTAAAAAACTAAAATTAAAGTCTGTCATCATTCAACTTCTAGAGAAATTTTTGACTGTTGTAATGTAGCTTTCAGTGTAAAGGGTTTGCTTAAATTCTCAATATTGAATGACTCTGTAGCAAATTCTTCACAATCAGGGTTTTCATGCAATGTAAAATTGATATTCTTCACATCTTGTTTCGCATCTACAGTACAAATATTTTGAGTGAATGGTGGAGTTCCCTCCTTAAACAATTTTATTGTTTGGTCTAAGAATTTCATATAAATGTCTTTTCCTAAAAATTCAACTTCTGTGTTAATACCAGTAAAATTAGATTCAGGCATGTCAAGTAACAAACCAGCTTCACGAACACATCCAACAGCTATCACTTCATCAGGACTGATTCCTGATAAAACTTCAGCTTCTGGTAATAAATTAGCAATTGCAGATTGCAACTTAGGTATTTTCATACTTCCACCACACAGAACAATTTTTGAAATTTTCCCTTCAAAATTTTCAATTACTTTTTGTGCTGGTTCAATATAAGCTGATATTTTGGAAGAAATTATATTTTCGAATCTTGCTCTTGTTACATTCTGGCTCCAGTCAACTCCATCCAGAAGGGACTCAATGAACACATGTGCTGAATTTAGAGTTGACAAGACATGTTTACAGTTATCAGCATGGTGCAATAACTTTGCCATAGCTCTACGACTTTCATGTGGATCTAACTTCCATTTTTGTCTAAATTCCTGAGCAATGTATTCAGCAAGATCTTTAGTTAAACACTGTCCTCCTAAGTCTGATCGAAAAATGTTTTTTTCAACTGTAATAAATCCTCCTGAAACTTTTACCACTGAAGCATCACAAGTGGAACCTCCTAACCTGTACACTAATACATTTAGGTCCTCAATTGTATCCTCAATATTATATGCAAGTAAAGCTGCTGCTGGTTCACTGATAACTTGCAGAACATCAAACCCTGCTAATTCAGCACATTTTATTAGCCTCTCTCGGCTTATGTTTGACCAATGTAAAGGTGCTGCTAAAACTAATTTTAAATCGCCATCAATGCCAACGGAATGACTAGCAATAGTAAAAAGTTTTGCATACATTTTTGTAGCAATATTGTCGGGATTAGCATAAAGAGTGGTTTCACTTGTCTCAAATTCATATATCACTTTTTCTTCATTTTGTATTCGACAAGAAGATGAGGTTTCTACATATGTAAGGTCTTCTTCTGTAAAATCACAGTTCATAAGACGTTTATTGTGCTTTATAATAGATTTGGACGACGGCTGTCCCGATTTAGCGGGTAAACCTATTTCCCATTCCGAACCGTTAAGTGCAACGATTGCCGGCGTCACTCTGTCACCGGCGTCGTTAGCTATAACAGCAGGCGTGCCGTTTGCAAATGCAGCTAAGCAACCTGAGCTATTACCAATATGAATTCCATACGCAGTAGCCATTTCTTCAATTCTTTCGAGGTTAAAAATCAATAACCCAGGAGAAAAAATTTGTACTACTTTTCTCCTCTTTATTATTGTGTACTTCGTAGTAAGTTAACTAAGTAAGCCAAGTACCTGGTTTTAATTAAATATAAAACATTCATGTAGAAAGTATATGATTTTTTATAATTTACACGATCCAACGATTTAAACTAGTTGACAGACTAACCTAAAATATAATCCATAGATATTTATATTATGTACATTTTGTTGTATTGGCTACAAGACTTTATGCCAATATTGTGCGATTATGAACACGAAATCTTGAACGTTGAATAAACGTAAAACGACCGGTATATATATATACTACTCGTGCATTTAAAGAATGGAATTATAAATAGCATAGCCTCTTTAGGCCCGTAGCTCATACGCTATCGCTGTTTATATTCAAACCTACCGTTGAAGACGACAGATCAAGCATCATTTGTTTCATTGTTTGTTAAAGCTATTTATTAACGCTACTACCCGTAAATTTTTCCGTTGTCGTTAATTATTTCATATTGATATTGTTTTTTTAGTTAAGAGAGTTAGTTTATTACAGAGCTTGAAACGCCAGAGAGTAATACATAGTGATACGAAACATTGCATACAGTGTAAATAAAAGTATTTTTTGAAATAATGTGTAGTAGTTCCGAGTTTTACTATAACTACATGAGTTTTATTGGTATTTTTAATTTTTGTTCTATTTTTCGCCGTAACACACTATACTCATTTTAACATTTCGTGATAGTTGTGGTAGCTCAATAAAACTTTCTTAAATACCGGTACAAGCAGGACTAAATATTAAGTACGTAAATTATCACGTACTTGGCGGTGAAGTCAAATGTCTAAAAATTACTTTGCTCTGCAGTAGGACCTAAGCAACTACTTTCTTTCTTTTACATAAATTTATTTTCATAAATTAATTTTATTTAAATGAAAAGATTGTTTTATTATTATCATGTGTAAGTTCATAGAACACAAGTTATCTGGCTTGGAATTCCGTGTCCAGGACTATTGCAATAAATACTGAATTTAGCATTTGCTCGGCGGTGAAGGCAAACTTTATAGAAAAGCGTGGACCATCACGGCTCCAAAATAATTACAGTTAAGGTAAGTGAGTCCCAACAGTAGAATTAACAGGTTGCTACTTTACTTTTTAATTCAATAACTATGTATTTATTTTACTAGATCTCAAGCGCCTGTTGTCACGACCTCGACGAAATCAATCTCTCTGGTTACCCACAGTATCTATCGATTGTATGGTTGACTACGAGGATGAGGGTAATGTTCACCACTACTATTAAAAAATTATAAACTATTTCTCAAATCCTAAAATATTTTTTGTACGACTACAGATATTGTTTTGTTAAAATTAGTTCTGTAAATTTCATATAATTGTAAGATATTGTTGTAATTTAATAAGGATCTTTAATGTTGTTTGTTTTTTTCATGAGGTGTTATTATTTGCCTATAATTGTAAAACCAAATACTTCTCTTTTCTGAAACTTTGAGTACGATATGTTTATAAAACAAGCTTTGACTCTTAAAGCTCATAATACAAGTCACGTGTATAAACATTTTCTCAGAAACGAACATGAAATATGACCGCTTTTAGTCGGACGCGTTTTAAATTTGTAATTTAAATTGATATATGGCAAAGTATATACTTAAAATTTAGTATTTTGAATGCAAGTTTTATTTTATGATTATGGGGATTTTGAACAAATATTTTTTAATTTCCTCCTAAGCCTTATTTTGGAATTTAAAAAAAAATCCGCTTATCCTTAAAAAATTTAATCCTAAAAAATGTAATGGCATATAAAATAGATCATGCCATGACAATTTCATTGATATAAATTTTATATATCTATAAAATATCCATCAGAACTTCAGAGAAATAACTATTTACATTAGCACCATGCCGTGATTTTATCGTGTTTTGTGAAATTAAAAAGAAGCTATCACAACTATCTCGAAAATGCAGGAAGTGCAACCACAGACGTTTCACATGTACGAACTCTGGTGACATTCATTTGACAGTTGCCTGTATACCTACTACCTACCACATAAACTCATAAAACTTTATAATTTTTGCTACATACCCACCTGCCCAGTGATAATATTCTGTAGTAATAATGATAACATATTATTGATGATGTGCAACTGCACTGTGTTGCGCAAGAAAGGGTACCTACACTAAAACTACATAACGTTTGAAGTTGTACATGATAAACTTATGTAGTTTTTGTAAGTTCTAGTTCTGACACTAAAAAAGACAATGTTTTTACACATTCTAGGAATTTTATTAATATTATGTCCTACACCTAATTTAACATCAAATATAAAAATGGATGACATTCGTAATCATTTAGGCACAAGAACTCCATATAGATTCAAATACAATATAGAAGCTTCTATATTAAAATATCCTTGTAAGTAAACCGTAATGTAAGGGTTAAGGGACAATATACTCCTATTTTCTCCAATTTTCAACCTCACTTGCATGCAGTGCACCCAACAAGCTAATGAGCAAGCCTCTAGCGTCTGACTAATAGCTGAAAATCCCTTCTAATTTGCCGAACCTAAATCCCACAGTCTACAGATGGAGAACAGTGTAACTAGAGCGGGGGTACCGACACCACTCACAAACCCCTGAACCCAGAATGGTGAGTGGTGCAATATTTGAAAAAAAATGCATGCTTTAGTGGATGTTTGAAGAGGCCTTCATTCAGCAAGGCACATGAAAAGGCTGATGAAAAAGAAAAAAATTTGACATATGAGGGACAAGATGAAATGATATTACTTGCTGAGCGAACTCGTAAAAGATTTCCAAATGCAGTAAAAAGATGTATAATAATCATACTTTTGAGGTAAGAGTTATTCAGGATGAGTTTATAAAATAAATAAAATAAGATGATAGTTAATGTTTTCTTTATGTTCATTAATAAAATCAATGTGATAAGCAATTTGTGCTTATAGTGTAACATAATATGGCTTATAGTTAAACAATGAAAATACATTTTGTCTTGTGTAACAAACTACTTAACATATAAATACTATTTGTCATATGCAACATGTAGTTATTGGCTTTGGTCTGAGATAAAGTGTACATAATACTCACATAAAAAAATCACAATAATATAAATAATGTTTGCACTGGTGTGGTAAGAAACATTCCTACTCGGTAATGCAATATTTTCAAAATATTCGTTTTGATTATTTCGAATGATATATCTACTATATCTTTAGCCTACAATTATGTAAAATCCCATCCTAAAATAAAATTATTATCAAAGGGAAAGTGTTTGTAAACATTTGCAAAGCTGTAACACCTTCCATCAAAATATATAAATGTCAATTATTATATCAAGCATTTATTATTTTGCTGTGTGGTAGCGTATCGGCGACGTCGCTCGCCCGGTTGTTGTAGCTCCCTGACAGAAAAAAGTGGATAACGCGTTTGACTGCGCCGAGTCTTGCCAAGTGGATATCTTTAATGTCTGTCTACACCTATAGCTTATAGACGTGAGTGCTGGTTATATTGTCATTTATGGGTATATTACACCCAACATTACGCTCTGCTGGATGAATTAACTTCTTGTTTGTATTTTTTTTTTATGGTAAAGGCGGCAAACGAGCCTGAGGTTCACCTAATGGTAAGTGATTACCGTGGCCTTCGTACATCTGCAACATCAGAGGTACTGCAGGTGCGTTCCCAGCCTTTAAGGGTATTTGGGAGACGGGAGGGAGGTAAGGAAGAGGAAGCACAAGATGCTTCTTCTCCACGCCGGTATTCTGCGAGGCCGCGGTAGCAACCCGGTCGAGACGGCCTCTTCGAGCAGCAGCAAAAAGTCGCCGTTTGGCTCCACCTCTTTTGTAGTATTCAGTTATTGCATTTAATAAAATTTACTTTACAGTTTCGTTACACAGCTACACAGAGGGCTCAGCAAAGTGCTAGATTCTTTACCATTGGGTTATTTGACAAAAAGGAAGCACAGAATGTGGTTTTTGCTCCTGCAACAAAAGTGGATATGGTTTTAAGGGTATGTTTTCAATTTATAATGATTTACAGTTATTAGGACGTAATATTTAAACATTTCATTATTATGTGTTTACTGTGTTATACATTTATCTCTCTATACTAATAATAAACTAAAGTCTATGAACCTTTCCTGTAAAAATACCCCAGATTGTAACTGAATGAAAAAAAAGTATAATATATTACTATACTATGTACTAGTATATACATATAGTATATGTAGTATAAGTATAGTAAGTATATACTATTAAGTGGGACTATATTAGTTTTTGTATTGTAATTGTAACTTATATAGTCTGTATATGTAAAATATATTTTTGTATTTGTGTCAGGTTCATTCAGGTTCGATGCGACGGTATTGACATTCAATACAAACTTTTCAGTACTACTACTCAAAATTATGACATAGTAAAATGCAAAGAAAAAAATTTGACATATGAGGGACAAGATGAAATGATATTACTTGCTGAGCGAACTCGTAAAAGATTTCCAAATGCAGTAAAAAAGATGTATAATAATCATACTTTTGAGGTAAGAGTTATTCAGGATGAGTTTATAAAATAAATAAAAATAAAATCTCTCTGCTTGTAGTGTTCTGTTTAAGGGTTAAGCTGATAATGCATGTTATAGCCACACTTCTACATTAGACTATTGTCTACTGATGTCTAATCTTAAAATAGATACCTCTCCGAGAAAGCGCCAGCAATAATCAGTATACATTTATTGCGGTTCACCCATATACGCCATGCACATGGTTCAGGTTTCTGTGATGCTGCTACCCATCATTAGTCTTTAAAATTTGGGTTCAGCATCTGTGAATGTATTTTCCGCCACTATTCGGTTGTGAAAGCATGGTGCAACATGTGCTAGTTACATTGACACTTAGAGCAAAATGGATTTTGGTAAATAAAATAAGATGATAGTTAATGTTTTCTTTATGTTCATTAATAAAATCAATGTGATAAGCAATTTGTGCTTATAGTGTAACATAATATGGCTTATAGTTAAACAATGAAAATACACTTTGTCTTGTGTAACAAACTACTTAACATATAAATACTATTTGTCATATGCAACATGTAGTTATTGGCTTTGGTCTGAGATAAAGTGTACATAATACTCACATAAAAAAATCACAATAATATAAATAATGTTTGCACTGGTGTGGTAAGAAACATTCCTACTCGGTAATGCAATATTTTCAAAATATTCGTTTTGATTATTTCGAATGATATATCTACTATATTTTTAGCCTACAATTATCTAAAATCCCATCCTAAAATAAAATTATTATCAAAGGGAAAGTGTTTGTAAACATTTGCAAAGCTGTAACACCTTCCATCAAAATATATAAATGTCAAGTATTATATCAAGCATTTATTATTTTGCTGTGTGGTAGCGTATCGGCGACGACGCTCGCCCGGTTGTTGTAGCTCCCTGACAGAAAAAAGTGGATAACGCGTTTGACTGCGCCGAGTCTTGCCAAGTGTATATCCTTAATGTCTGTCTACACCTATAGCTTATAGACGTGAGTGCTGGTTATATTGTCATTTATGGGTATATTACACCCAACATTACGCTCTGCTGGATGAATTAACTTCTTGTTTGTATTTTTTTTTTATGGTAAAGGCGCCAAACGAGCCTGAGGTTCACCTAATGGTAAGTGATTACCGTGGCCTTCGTACATCTGCAACATCAGAGGTACTGCAGGTGCGTTCCCAGCCTTTAAGGGTATTTGGGAGACGGGAGGGAGGTAAGGAAGAGGAAGCACAAGATGCTTCTTCTCCACGCCGGTATTCTGCGAGGCCGCGGTAGCAACCCGGTCGAGACGGCCCCTTCGAGCAGCAGCAAAAAGTCGCCGTTTGGCTCCACCTCTTTTGTAGTATTCAGTTATTGCATTTAATAAAATTTACTTTACAGTTTCGTTACACAGCTACACAGAGGGCTCAGCAAAGTGCTAGATTCTTTACCATTGGGTTATTTGACAAAAAGGAAGCACAGAATGTGGTTTTTGCTCCTGCAACAAAAGTGGATATGGTTTTAAGGGTATGTTTTCAATTTATAATGATTTACAGTTATTAGGACGTAATATTTAAACATTTCATTATTATGTGTTTATTGTGTTATACATTTATCTCTCTATACTAATAATAAACTAAAGTCTATGAACCTTTCCTGTAAAAATACCCCAGATTGTAACTGAATGAAAAAAAAGTATAATATATTACTATACTATCTACTAGTATATGCATATAGTATATGTAGTATAAGTATAGTAAGTATATACTATTAAGTGGGACTATATTCGTTTTTGTATTGTAATTGTAACTTATATAGTCTGTATATGTAAAATATATTTTTGTATTTGTGTCAGGTTCATTCAGGTTCGATGCGACGGTATTGACATTCAATACAAACTTTTCAGTACTACTACTCAAAATTATGACATAGTAAAAATGCAAAGAAAAAAAATTAAAACTGTGAGCTTTTGATGAAAGATGACATTTGTAGTATCACTACTAACGATTCTCCCATGGTGGTCGGAAGTAAAAGACACCATCCTTCGCTAAACATGTTAAATAAGTTAGGGATAAGGCGGAATTCGTATCGGACCGCCTTTTCGTCTTTAAAAACAAACTCTGCAAAATGTTCCTGAGGCATAAAATGACTAGACACTATGACACATACTTGCATACGCCGTATGAAGGCGGATCCAGACGTGTGTAATGTAATGTAGTGTATGTAATGTATCGCGAATTCTGCGTGTGGACGGTACTACGAGCATTACATGTAACGTGTCGGTTTTTTTTACGCGCACACAAAGGCGCCTGCAGTGCTCGTTTGCACGTTTGTGTCGCGTGGACGTGCTTCACCACCAACGCATCAACAATTTTTTTTATATTCAGAATGTTCATTAAGAAGGAGTGGAAGAACTCAAACAACCACACGATTCGCGTTAAACTCGTGCATCGTCGACACTATTTGCGTTACATTACATTACATATTATGATATATGCGAGTGTCGTTATCGCGCAAAAACTTAAATGTCGATTAAACTCACTTCAAGTGATTGAAAAACATACCGTGCACGGGTGACAGCCGCACCTTCTTACGTAGATTTATATATCGTGCCTTCTCCGTTGTTTTCGGTTTAAACTCTGTTGTTATGTCACGAATAGCGTTAACATAACACTTACAAAATTTGTGGTTATGAAACGTCATGGCGCAAGCACTATCTGTCGCCATGGTGTTATGCGTTTGATCATAACAGTGCCGAGGTAATTCTTTCTTATGTGCGCATGTTAAGGTTTTGAACACAGTAATTTCTCTTGTTATTTTGTTGTATGTGTAACTCTCTCAGTGTTAGTCAAAACACCATTCGGTATTTTATTTATTTATACATGTTATGGGTTCATATATCTATTGACTTGACTAATACCATTAATATATAGGCTAGGGGGCGCTAAAATTCTATCTGAATTCATTATTTGGAAGACACTGGTAGAGTTATACATATGAATTAATTGTTATTTTTTATCATAGTGGTTAAGTTATTGGTAATAGAACATATAGTTTGTTTATTTTTGTGAATTGTTTTCAGGTGTTGGAGTATTATATTGATTTAAAACACTACTGGTTGGATGGTTATGGTCATAACTTAACATACAGACAGGCGTGCATGCTGATGAAGAATGTGTTTGAAAGATTTAGGTGAGAATTTATTTTTAATCATGTACTCGGTATATCAAGAATACCATAAGTGAGATAAGGCAGTGACTGGTATTTAAAAAAATTACACATGCCATTTACGGTATCATCGAGCCAACTGTCCACCTGGTATGGTATGGTATGGTAAGTGGCTTTTGCAACCCATGTATATCTGCAAACAATTTCAATTGAAGGACGTTCAATATGAGTCTTATAACATTATCTCCGCTGAGGACTAATATAGAATGCCTCAGAGCCTGTAATTATATTGGCTCAGTAGGCCTTCCAAACCGGAACACAACAGACGTTGCTTAGCGACAGATATAGGCAAGAGGATGGTACCTACCTAATGGCAGCTCTGACGGCTGGGTGGCGTAGTGGCTAAGCGCTTAGCTGCGGCGCTGTGGGTCGCTGGTTCGATTCCCGCACGGGACTAGTATTTGTATGGACTACAAATAATAGTTCCCGGTCTGGGTGTTTGTCCATGTGCAATTCATGTATGTAAACTGCCTCCCCGACACAGGAGAAATTCCTACAGCGGAAGGTAACGTTTTTTTAGTTCTATAAAAAAAAATTGCTCCAAGGCACTTAAAGAGCCTAAAACCTATTTACTACCACTAAAAAATTTCTATCGTAACTAATTGTTACATTACTGATGACGATGTCTTCGTGGTCGATTTCGACGATGGCGACAATTTCCGAATACCGTAGTAGGTAGATATGCCGATAGTACTGCAGGAGATATAGTGTACGCGCAAATACCGAGGTGCACACTTTTCATTACCTTCCCATATCCGGTTTAACGGATTTTCGATAAGAACAGCAGTGTCAGATATACGGGACGAACATAACACAACCAGACCCGAAAACCTATAATAAGTGTTTTTTACACATTTTATATTTTCTTCGGTTGGGATTCGAACACCGGGCCCATGGTTTAGCAGTCAGGTACGTTAACCAATAAGCCACGCGAAGGTCAAAAATAAAAAAAATCACTATCACATTTGGTGCTACCGGCTTAAGAGAATCTGCCACCTCATCATTCCGTGGGTATCGTAAGAGTTGAATAAAGGCCATGCCAGAAAAATATATGCGAGAACTAAATTAAACAAATCAGTGACGCAACAGCGTCTGACAATGTTGCTATAAGGATGGAAATCTCTAAGAACAAGTTCTTATTTGACAGAGACATGTGTCTCGCCGTGACTTTACTGCAGATATTGGTGACGACGATGATAGACAATTTTATAAAAATAAGCTTAAAAAGATCAACTACTAATTGAAACATTTAAAAAGCCCAGTAATGATATAGTCAACAGTTACTTATTGAATCTCATATTGTCACTATGATTACACTTTTTATTCGAATATGTTTTCTACAATTTAATTATCAATAGAATATTATTATTATACCATTATGTTAAAACTTTCTGTAAGCAGAAAGAACTTTTAGAATTACTTTCATATTATGTTTTAAGAGAATTCATACAATTGATTGACATCATCTACATTGTGGCTTAAGTAGCTTTTACTAGTCTGTTATAAGAACAGTTTCAATTTTGTTACTTTTAAATCCTTTAATACTTAATTTACAGATACTGTAGTCCTCATTTACAAAATTTGTGGTTATGAAACGTCATGGCGCAAGCACTATCTGTCGCCATGGTGTTATGCGTTTGATCATAACAGTGCCGAGGTAATTCTTTCTTATGTGCGCATGTTAAGGTTTTGAACACAGTAATTTCTCTTGTTATTTTGTTGTATGTGTAACTCTCTCAGTGTTAGTCAAAACACCATTCGGTATTTTATTTATTTATACATGTTATGGGTTCATATATCTATTGACTTGACTAATACCATTAATATATAGGCTAGGGGGCGCTAAAATTCTATCTGAATTCATTATTTGGAAGACACTGGTAGAGTTATACATATGAATTAATTGTTATTTTTTATCATAGTGGTTAAGTTATTGGTAATAGAACATATAGTTTGTTTATTTTTGTGAATTGTTTTCAGGTGTTGGAGTATTATATTGATTTAAAACACTACTGGTTGGATGGTTATGGTCATAACTTAACATACAGACAGGCGTGCATGCTGATGAAGAATGTGTTTGAAAGATTTAGGTGAGAATTTATTTTTAATCATGTACTCGGTATATCAAGAATACCATAAGTGAGATAAGGCAGTGACTGGTATTTAAAAAAATTACACATGCCATTTACGGTATCATCGAGCCAACTGTCCACCTGGTATGGTATGGTATGGTAAGTGGCTTTTGCAACCCATGTATATCTGCAAACAATTTCAATTGAAGGACGTTCAATATGAGTCTTATAACATTATCTCCGCTGAGGACTAATATAGAATGCCTCAGAGCCTGTAATTATATTGGCTCAGTAGGCCTTCCAAACCGGAACACAACAGACGTTGCTTAGCGACAGATATAGGCAAGAGGATGGTACCTACCTAATGGCAGCTCTGACGGCTGGGTGGCGTAGTGGCTAAGCGCTTAGCTGCGGCGCTGTGGGTCGCTGGTTCGATTCCCGCACGGGACTAGTATTTGTATGGACTACAAATAATAGTTCCCGGTCTGGGTGTTTGTCCATGTGCAATTCATGTATGTAAACTGCCTCCCCGACACAGGAGAAATTCCTACAGCGGAAGGTAACGTTTTTTTAGTTCTATAAAAAAAAATTGCTCCAAGGCACTTAAAGAGCCTAAAACCTATTTACTACCACTAAAAAATTTCTATCGTAACTAATTGTTACATTACTGATGACGATGTCTTCGTGGTCGATTTCGACGATGGCGACAATTTCCGAATACCGTAGTAGGTAGATATGCCGATAGTACTGCAGGAGATATAGTGTACGCGCAAATACCGAGGTGCACACTTTTCATTACCTTCCCATATCCGGTTTAACGGATTTTCGATAAGAACAGCAGTGTCAGATATACGGGACGAACATAACACAACCAGACCCGAAAACCTATAATAAGTGTTTTTTACACATTTTATATTTTCTTCGGTTGGGATTCGAACACCGGGCCCATGGTTTAGCAGTCAGGTACGTTAACCAATAAGCCACGCGAAGGTCAAAAATAAAAAAAATCACTATCACATTTGGTGCTACCGGCTTAAGAGAATCTGCCACCTCATCATTCCGTGGGTATCGTAAGAGTTGAATAAAGGCCATGCCAGAAAAATATATGCGAGAACTAAATTAAACAAATCAGTGACGCAACAGCGTCTGACAATGTTGCTATAAGGATGGAAATCTCTAAGAACAAGTTCTTATTTGACAGAGACATGTGTCTCGCCGTGACTTTACTGCAGATATTGGTGACGACGATGATAGACAATTTTATAAAAATAAGCTTAAAAAGATCAACTACTAATTGAAACATTTAAAAAAGCCCAGTAATGATATAGTCAACGGAGTGTTTCACATTATTTTCTTACATTTTGGTGCACTCTATGTTCGATGGCTTGCCTAGCCATTTCACTGTGACCCATACTGTGACATATATCTTGGTATGTTGATTTATAAAGAAACCTATCTTTATTAATTATCCATCTTTTTTACATTCTTTGAAAGAAAGAAAGAAACATTTGCAGTCTTTCATAAGTTCACTGCTGAATTTAGGCCTCACGCAAAGATACATTGAATTTCACAACACTGTGCAGGCAGTTGCTCCATCATGTTGTAACACCGTTTGCCTGTACGAGGTTGTCACCCGAGTACCTTTTACCCTCCAACATTCGTTCATCTTAATGGTAGAAATACTATTTATTTTATAAGTGTATCATAAACTTTTCACTACATACATACAATCAATATATTTTTTATGTTCAGAGCGAGCGGCCCGGAGGCAACATTCCTGTTTGCTCACTCCGGCACCCTCTTAAAGCTGTTAACTCATTTACAACTTTATAAATCGGAGCGCCCCCTCACAGGAGATGCAATTAACAGGGAAAGAACATGGCGTGCTTCTAACATTGACTGCTTTGCATCGAATCTAGCTTTTGTGCTATACAAGTAAGTTGAGACTATAATTAATGGATGTACCATTGATGACAGTTATTGACAAAAATCCTTTATGTCGCTAAATTAATAGCATAACTGATATTTGAATATTCTGTAAAAGAAAAACTGTTTTATTTATTCTTTTTTATTGGTTTCAAATACGAGAGATCAATAAACAAATAAAAACATCGACAGATAATCGATGAAAGTTTAAAAGATTTATGTTATGAATAATGAAAAACATAACCCAGATTTGTCTATCCAGATTCTTCCCCCCTACCACACTGCTGTTTTATTTAAAATATTAAGAATATAATGCTATAAAAATGACAAAAGTTAAAAAAAAATTACAATTAATATATTTCCGGTAGTATGGTTTGTAATACTCTGGCGTGAGTCCAACACGAAGTTTATTTAACTTAATTTATGCTTTTATGTTTAATAATGCTGCATCTTTGTTGCCAGGTGTAAGGATGGAGATCACATACTAACTCTTCATCAAGAACGCGTTATCAAGTTGCCGATGTGTGATAAGGAACTTTGTCCCTTCCGCACTTTATGGGACTATTTTAAAGATTCTATAAATGATTGTGATATTAATGATATGTGCGGACTAAATTAATCTATGCCCAGGCATAAAAAAAATTATCCTTTTATTTTCATTACTCTATGGTTATGACACAGTGACGTGTGAATTAAAACCAGCTGTTGATATAAGTAAATAAAGATTTTGTACATGCGATTCAAAATAAAGAAATTGTTGTGCTATGACATGAAAGATTGTTGTTTAATTCTGAGTACCTTTTCCTATAGATTTGGAAAACATTCATATTCCTATCATAGAGTAATATTAACATACGGAAAATTCTGATTCAACAGGCCCAGTTGAAATGTCGGCTATCAACCTTGGCAACGAAATTTGGCACAGCTGTAAAAGTAAAAAAAATCAAGTTATTTTTCTATATTGGTCAAATTAATATTAAACCAGGAGATCCAAATATTCTGGTACAGCCGGTAATGATAAAAAATGTCCTAATTTTAATTAATTTATTTTATTTAAACTTTATATACAAAGTGGTACACATGGGGGACTTAATGCCTAGAGGTATTCTTTCCCAGTCAACCATTAGGCTAAGCAGAGATAAACACATAATAGAGGTAATACAGCTAACAGAATAAAACTAGTAAAAAGATTTAAATATCAAAATATATACTTACACAGATACGCAGATACGGTAATGTATGTAACATTCGCACGTTCATACATACATACATACATACATACATACATACATACATACATACATACATACATACATACATACATACATACATACATACATACATACATACATACATACATACATACATACATACATACATACATACATACATACATACATACATACATACATACATACATACATACATACATACATACATACATACATACATACATACATACATACATACATACATACATACATACATACATACATACATACATACATACATACATACATACATACATACATACATACATACATACATACATACATACATACATACATACATACATACATACATACATACATACATACATACATACATACATACATACATACATACATACATACATACATACATACATACATACATACATACATACATACATACATACATACATACATACATACATACATACATACATACATACATACATACATACATACATACATACATACATACATACATACATACATACATACATACATACATACATACATACATACATACATACATACATACATACATACATACATACATACATACATACATACATACATACATACATACATACATACATACATACATACATACATACATACATACATACATACATACATACATACATACATACATACATACATACATACATACATACATACATACATACATACATACATACATACATACATACATACATACATACATACATACATACATACATACATACATACATACATACATACATACATACATACATACATACATACATACATACATACATACATACATACATACATACATACATACATACATACATACATACATACATACATACATACATACATACATACATACATACATACATACATACATACATACATACATACATACATACATACATACATACATACATACATACATACATACATACATACATACATACATACATACATACATACATACATACATACATACATACATACATACATACATACATACATACATACATACATACATACATACATACATACATACATACATACATACATACATACATACATACATACATACATACATACATACATACATACATACATACATACATACATACATACATACATACATACATACATACATACATACATACATACATACATACATACATACATACATACATACATACATACATACATACATACATACATACATACATACATACATACATACATACATACATACATACATACATACATACATACATACATACATACATACATACATACATACATACATACATACATACATACATACATACATACATACATACATACATACATACATACATACATACATACATACATACATACATACATACATACATACATACATACATACATACATACATACATACATACATACATACATACATACATACATACATACATACATACATACATACATACATACATACATACATACATACATACATACATACATACATACATACATACATACATACATACAGGCCATATCGTTCAATCGTCAACGTTAGTCGATTTAACCAACCAAAACCTTATTCGCTTGCTATGAGAATTGTTGTCCAATATTTACCTATGAGATTAGGCATACCTATGAGATATGTCATAAAATTTAAAATATATTGTATAATAAATTGATGACTTAATTATAAAGTTACTCAATAAAGATTTAGTATCTTCCACACACGGTACCTCATTTTGTGGTAAAATACAGTTTTTATAAGAGCTCAAATAAATTGTGATATAAGATTTCAATTGAAGGACGTTCAATATGAGTCTTATAACATTATCTCCGCTGAGGACTAATATAGAATGCCTCAGAGCCTGTAATTATATTGGCTCAGTAGGCCTTCCAAACCGGAACACAACAGACGTTGCTTAGCGACAGATATAGGCAAGAGGATGGTACCTACCTAATGGCAGCTCTGACGTCTGCTTAGCTGCGGCGCTGTGGGTCGCGGGTTTAAAATTGCTCCAAGGCACTTAAAGAGCCTAAAACCTATTTATTACCACTAAAAAATTTCTATCGTAACTAATTGTTACATTACTGATGACGATTACTTCGTGGTCGATTTCGACGATGGCGACAATTTCCGAATACCGTAGTAGGTAGATATGCCGATAGTACTGCAGGAGATATAGTGTACGCGCAAATACCGAGGTGCACACTTTTCATTACCTTCCCATATCCGGTGTAACGGATTTTCGATAAGAACAGCAGTGTCAGATATACGGGACGAACATAACACAACCAGACCCGAAAACCTATAATAAGTGTTTTTTACACATTTTATATTTTCTTCGGTTGGGATTCGAACACAGGGCCCATGGTTTAGCAGTCAGGTACGTTAACCAATAAGCCACGCGAAGGTCAAAAATAAAAAAAATCACTATCACATTTGGTGCTACCGGCTTAAGAGAATCTGCCACCTCATCATTCCGTGGGTATCGTAAGAGTTGAATAAAGGCCATGCCAGAAAAATATATGCGAGAACTAAATTAAACAAATCAGTGACGCAACAGCGTCTGACAATGTTGCTATAAGGATGGAAATCTCTAAGAACAAGTTCTTATTTGACAGAGACATGTGTCTCGCCGTGACTTTACTGCAGATATTGGTGACGACGATGATGAACAATTTTATAAAATAAGCTTAAAAGATCAACTACTAATTGAAACATTTAAAAAAGCCCAGTAATGATATAGTCAACGGTGTGTTTCACATTATTTTCTTACATTTTGGTGCACTCTATGTTCGATGGCTTGCCTAGCCATTTCACTGTGACCCATACATATATCTTGGTATGTTGATTTATAAAGAAACCTATCTTTATTATTTATCCATCTTTTCTTTGAAAGAAAGAAAGAAACATTTGCAGTCTTTCATAAGTTCACTGCTGAATATAGGCCTCCCCCAAAGATACATTGACTTTCACAACACTGTGCAGGCAGTTGCTCCATCATGTTGTAACACCGTTTGCCTGTACGAGGTTGTCACCCGAGTACCTTTTACCCTCCAACATTCGTTCATCTTATTGGTAGAAATACTATTTATTTTATAAGTGTATCATAAACTTTTCACTACATACATAAATCAATATATTTTTATGTTCAGGCAGGCGGCCGGAGGCAACATTCCTGTTTGCTCACTCCGGCACCCTCTTAAAGCTGTTAACTCATTTACAACTTTATAAATCGGAGCGCCCCCTCACAGGAGATGCAATTAACAGGAAAAGAACATGGCGTGCTTCTAACATTGACTGCTTTGCATCGAATCTAGCTTTTGTGCTATACAAGTAAGTTGAGACTATAATTAATGGATGTACCATTGATGACAGTTATTGACAAAATCCTTTATGTCGCTAAATTAATAGCATAACTGATATTTGAATATTCTGTAAAGAAAAACTGTTTTATTTATTCTTTTTATTGGTTTCAAATACGAGAGATCAATAAACAAATAAAAACATCGACAGATAATCGATGAAAGTTTAAAAGATTTATGTTATGAATAATGAAAAACATAACCCAGATTTGTCTATCCAGATTCTTCCCCTACCACACTGCTGTTTTATTTAAAATATTAAGAATATAATGCTATAAAAATGACAAAAGTTAAAAAAATTACAATTAATATATTTCCGGTAGTATGGTTTGTAATACTCTGGCGTGAGTCCAACACGAAGTTTATTTAACTTAATTTATGCTTTTATGTTTAATAATGCTGCATCTTTGTTGCCAGGTGTAAGGATGGAGATCACATACTAACTCTTCATCAAGAACGCGTTATCAAGTTGCCGATGTGTGATAAGGAACTTTGTCCCTTCCGCACTTTATGGGACTATTTTAAAGATTCTATAAATGATTGTGATATTAATGATATGTGCGGACTAAATTAATCTATGCCCAGGCATAAAAAATTATCCTTTTATTTTCATTACTCTATGGTTATGACACAGTGACGTGTGAATTAAAACCAGCTGTTGATATAAGTAAATAAAGATTTTGTACATGCGATTCAAAATAAAGAAATTGTTGTGCTATGACATGAAAGATTGTTGTTTAATTCTGAGTACCTTTTCCTATAGATTTGGAAAACATTCATATTCCTATCATAGAGTAATATTAACATACGGAAAATTCTGATTCAACAGGCCCAGTTGAAATGTCGGCTATCAACCTTGGCAACGAAATTTGGCACAGCTGTAAAAGTAAAAAAAATCAAGTTATTTTTCCATATTGGTCAAATTAATATTAAACCAGGAGATCCAAATATTCTGGTACAGCCGGTAATGATAAAAATTGTCCTAATTTTAATTAATTTATTTTATTTAAACTTTATATACAAAGTGGTACACATGGGGGACTTAATGCCTAGAGGTATTCTTTCCCAGTCAACCATTAGGCTAAGCAGAGATAAACACATAATAGAGGTAATACAGCTAACAGAATAAAACTAGTAAAAAGATTTAAATATCAAAATATATACTTACACAGATACGCAGATACGGTAATGTATGTAACATTCGCACGTTCATACATACATACATACAATATGTACAAATATAACATATACACATAGAATCACGCGTTCAATTGGGGGATTGAATTAGACAAAAAGCTTCTATGAAGATAGTTTCTAGTCTGCGAATTTAGTACGCTATGCTGTCCAATCCGATCTTAACCCTCCGACTGTTTCATGACAATGTCAAATGCTAACAGGCCATATCGTTCAATCGTCAACGTTAGTCGATTTAACCAACCAAGAGCCTTATTCGCTTGCTATGAGAATTGTTGTCCAATATTTACCTATGAGATTAGGCATACCTATGAGATATGTCATAAAAATTTAAAATATATTGTATAATAAATTGATGACTTAATTATAAAGTTACTCAATAAAGATTTAGTATCTTCCCACACACGGTACCTCATTTTGTGGTAAAATACAGTTTTTTATAAGAGCTCAAATAAATTGTGATATAAGATTTAAGAAGACCTTGGTGTCAATGTGAAAATTTAGATCGTACTAATTTGTTTCGTGATGTAAAGATACGTAAATGTATGTAAAATAATGCAATATGTTATAATATGTATTAAATAAATCAAAAGTATGTATATATATAAACACTATATAAATTAAATGGAGTGATTGACCCCAGGGATCATTATTGGATCCTTTTTATCACACATGATGTGGATAAAACCAAGGCGTACAGCTATTTATGGCATATATATAAAAGCTGGCATACATAGACACTAGTTTATTTATGTTATACGTTCATAGCCTCGCAATATTATTGTAAATGTCGCGCTTTGTTATTCAAAGCAGAGAGAGATTAATGTAATCTTATTTTGATCGCTTGTTTACTTTACCAGTGAACAGTGAAAGAACTTGTTTTTGGGTTTCTTATGTTCATCACGCCCTTCCTGAAGATTTACCACGTAGGTAGGTCAGGGCGCTCGCTTTAGTTTCATAGAGCGCAAGTGACCTGGGTTCGATCCCAGGCAACACTAAAATTGTTAATAGCATATTTACCACGTGCTCGGCGGTGAAGGAAAACATCGTGAGGAAACTCGCATGCCTGAGAAGTAATCGGTCGATTTCAAAATTATGAATCATTTGAATAATCTTTCACTTGCAGACGATTTCTGGGTTGTTCCGAGTGATGTTGAAATAATTTTAGAAGTCAACTTATTTTCGCGCATTTTATTACTGAAGACCATTATAATAAATTATATTATTAGATTTTAAGAATTATTGTATAAGGAGATGCTGCGTTTGATAAAAATGAATCTACTTCGTAGTCTTTCTGTCTGCTTCCTACTTCTTCTCAAGATTGTCTGGATCTTCGCAAGAGCAGGGTAATGGAAGAAGTACAGATCGCATCTGATAGTAGTGTCGATGATCAGTACTGTAAACAATTTTATGCCTCTGCAGTCAGCAGAGACCTATCCGGCTGGTACCAGGTTGCCTTGCCTCGCAAGTGGTCTCTGCTGTCTGGAGACTCCTTTCATATTGCAAGACATCGATTCGTCGCTTTTAATGCAAATTCGCTGCTTTTACTGATATTTACAATTTATAGGATAACGTCGTCAAGTAGTATCTGGATAACGATTATGTACCGCCGGTTGATAACTATGACTATCGGATAATAATATTATTTGATATTCTGCTTGAGAGCAGAATATCATTTTTCTTTTAAGGGAAGGAGGCCTATAACCTGGATATCTTCAAGGCCAAAGTGAACAGACATCTAGGCAAGCGTGTACCATCCTAGGCCTCATCTTCGCTTTCCATCGGGCAAGATTGAGGTCAAACGCAGGCCTATTTTTTCATAAAAAAAAAAAAAAGGAAAGGCGGCAATCGAGCAAGCGGTTCATCTGATGGTAAGTGATTACCATCGCCCACGTACATCTGCAATACCAGAGGTGCTGAATAACGCACCTGGCGTTGCCGGCCTATAAGAATATTTGGGAGATGGGAGGGAGGAAGAGGAGGGGGATAGGCAGAGGGAGTAGGCCTCCGGTTACCTCACTCATCGAACGAAACGCAGAAGCATAATATGCCTCTACTTCACGCCGGTATTCTGCGAGGCCGTGGTACCAAGCCGGACGAGCCGGCCCTTTCGAGCAGCAGCAAAAGCCGCCGCTTGGCTCTACCATGCTTAATAAATATCATTAAATGAAAGCTTCAAGCGGATCTTTTTAACATTTTATTGAACATGCGCCTGAAATAGCGGTGACAGCGGGTGACTACGTAAAGAGCTTAGAATTTATGGGTTTAATTTGCAGAAACCTATATAAGTATTTTATCTTATACGCGAGGTCCTTTGTCACAAAAGCAGTCCTTTTTTGACGATTCGCACCGTTCAACAATTATGTGAAAGATTTCCATGAGTTAAAGAAATCTCGAGTCGAGACATCTATGTGGATGTAATTGCTAGTTCTCTCATATCAACAGAGGAAGCAGTTGACGCTGCTGCGCAACTTATTCAGCTTTTCAGGCTGCTGGTATGACTTGCTAAATGGTCTAGTAATAGTCCAATAAACCGTATATTATAGCATCTCTACTATATTTTTTAATCTACCGCTATTCTTCTTCGCCTGTCATCGGGGGGCCGCGGTACGTGAGATCTGCGCGCGGCGGAACTGTTTTCCGCTGGATGAATTTGAAGAATTTATACCACCTTATTATTGGAGTATAGTTGTAAAAGAGAGTAATTTTCACAGCTGCTGATATTTGTAAATTTAAGGTTTTTAAAGATATACGTTTGCTCGATGGATTTCTTTTTTGGCTATATGTCCATTTGGATAATTACCATCCTCTTACTTATATCGGCCGCCAAGCTATGCGTTCCCTATTGTGTTCCGGTCTGAAAGGTGCCGGAGAATCAATATACAAACAGGCTATAAAAGCATTTGATCTTAGTCCTCATAGATGACAACGCAATTGTAACCTCTTTGTTTGAAGATGATTGTAGATGTGTACAGACGGCAGTAGTTAGCTAACCGGCGTAATTCTCATAAAGGGAGGTAACGTATTTAAAAAAAAATAGAGGAAAAACGGCCGTTATTGTACTAATAACACTGATCCAGTGGTCACATTAAAATTAGGCCACAGTTTCTTAAAAGAAACCTATAAAGACTAATAAAAAATTGTATACATTTACGACTATCAGTATTTATGTAATGATTATTCATGCCTACTGCCCTATTATTTTAGTAAATAATGTGGTATTATTTTTTTTTGGGCTGGACTTCTAAATAACACTGTTGAAAGCTCCGTCTAAATTTGTCGAAAGGTTTTAGCTTCATTCGTATTGTGACAATTACGCCTACTGTCCACCTCCTATAATAGATAGCTCGACGATGAATATTTATTATAACGGCACGACCCTTAAGTAACAATTTAGTCAAAGTCCCATTCAAGTCCGTCTTCAGGTTTTTGCGTGATGCTTGTTCAGACAACCAGGCAAATTTCCAAAAAATGTTGTTTGGCATTTGTATCGATTGTATTGTACTCGGATATTTTAATTAAACTTCCAAAAAATATTCAATGTACAGTAACTGTCCCCTCTGTTTTAGTGTATTTTAGTCTCAACTTTATATGGTATATACATTTTGAATATATTGGTGTATTATTATGTTATTATAATAAAATATATTGGCGAAGTTGCTTTAGAAATATTTTTTTAGCCATTATGTTTAGTATCTATTAATATATGTACCTCCCATTGTTCATTTGTTAAATTTTTCGGCATAGCCTTAAAGTTGTCTGGAAGAGATCGCTCTTTAGCGATAAGACCGTCTTATTATACCTAGCTCTTAAGTTTTTTCCTTTTGTTATCTGTCTTTGTGTATTTTTGTGGTGTACAATAAAGCATACCATATACATACATTATTATATACATAGACTGATACAATAGTGATGGGGTCAGTAGTCTGTGGGACATGGATTAGGCATAGTTGGATGGATTGGTTAACATTAAATACTACGTATGTTGTACATAAGTAATAATAATGTATGCTACTAAAACATTTACACATAAATTATGCTAGTCAGCTAGGTGTAAAGCATGTCTTATATCAGCAAGATACTTTGTACTAGGCCTTTCGGGAAACATCGTGGTGAAGTCGTAAAATCCATTTTAAATTTTAATGCAAGTTGTAAGCAAAAATCTGTTTACCTCTAGCAGTATATTAGGCACTAACTAAAAAAAAACTCCTTTAATCTCTTACCCTAATCAAGTTTTGGTTGTCAGGATATTTAGAACGTGTGCCCGTGCTGTTGGATATCTCATACATTGCATAGAGAGTACTAGTACGCTAGAGTACGGAGAGCTAGTACATTCGTACAGTAGAAAGGTTTAAAATTTTATTTATATCTATTTATACTAATATAATAAAACTGAAGAGTTTGTATGTTTGTACTCGCTATTCTCAGGAACTACGAGTCCGATTTGATATGTAATTTTTGCAAAAATTAAAAAATAATTGTTATTCTTTGTTACTGTTTATTGGGGAAAGTTGTAGGCTATATAATATCACGATACTACGCATAGTACCGGAGCAGTATCATAAAACTTGCGCTTGTACTTATTATGTATAAAGTATTGAGTGTAAGAGACATGTCTATTACAAAATTTACGCGAGTGAAACCGCGAACACTGCTGGTATCATTACATAAGTACTTACGTCTGCCAACTATAGAGTTCAGCAGATATTACGATGTATTCCGATATATTCCGATAATTCCCATTTGGCACGATGCTATTCAGCGAAGCCGAACGGGCGATCCGGGAGATATAACATGACGCGTGGCGAGCCTCGTCGCTGTCGTTTGCTCTTAAAGGAGGTCCATCCCCACCCCTGTCGAGGGGCTCTGGGAACTCGGGTGTCCGCTCCATGTTGCGTTTGGCGTACACATTACGACTTATTACCTTTCTGGCTTAGGGGAACACCGGCTTACATATTTCAATCTCCGTGTTTGTTTAACACGGTCCAACTGAATTTTTAACTTTCACTGGTTGATTGTACTTGATTGTATATTGTCGGCGGTGTTAGTCAGCAATGAGTAAGTCATTGCTCACCATCGCTTAAGGGTTGATTTCCAAAAAACGGTTATACCAGTATTTTATTGTTTTTTTGCGGCCTATATTCTTTTAGGTTCCTGCTTACCAGATTTCAAGTTTATAGTTCCAGAGACTTCGTAATTATTTAGTGGTTTGAGTCTCTCTAGAATTCTTTAGAGCTAGCAGTGGCTAATTTCCCCATGGAGTCAGTGCGTAAATCCATTGAATCGTGGCCAGAGTGTTTAAATCCTGTATTAAAACCGAAGGCGGTCACTTTGAATACAATTGTCTGTAATTAATATAAAATACTACAGTTTATTGTTATTGACGTTTCCTTGCAAAATAGCCTAATATCAACTTCAGGGTTATGTCTCTCTATCGGCAAATAAGTTCAAGACTTGGTATTATTGTGCGATCAAGCAATTACGGAAAGGTTCGGGAAACATTTCCGTCTAAGCACATGTCATTTTCACGCATCGCTTCCAATCCATTTTGTACTGAGCTAACTATCGCTTTTTAAAACCTCTCGGTGCGGATATCATTTAACGGTTCAATGTTTTTCGACTTTATTGAAAATCAATATTATCTTACAAAGAAAATGATTTCATTACTTGAATTACTTACCTATTTATTGATTTATGTTTAATAATATTACCAACTGCTTTTTCTATTGGTACTACGATACAATTTTTTTTAAAGAGTAACGTATTATTATAGAAGGCCTTCTGCAGCTGGTATCATTCTTACATTTTGAATTGTTACTTATGTACCTTACATAGTATATGTTTGGTACATCTAGTTGTATTCCATAGCACCTTTATAATCTACCGATTAAGGACCCAAGGAATTAATAATGTGCAGATGAATCATAAAAAATAAAACTATAACATAATAATACCCAGAATAAGTCACGATAACCTAGAGGTTAAGAGATCAGGAGACTCTCATGTATGTACGACTCGTACCAACGAGTATTTCAAAGCTTATATACTCTTAGTGGCTAGCTTATGTACGTAGTAGAGTCAAGCGGTGGTTTTTGCTGCTGCTCGAATGGGCCGTCTCGACCGGGGTAATACCATGATCTCCCAGAATACTGGCGTGAGGCACCTTGTGCTTCTAGGTTTCGTCCGGCATGTGAGGTAACCGTAGGGGTAGTCCCCCTCCCCATCCCCCTGCCATCTCCCAAATAGCCTTAAAGGTCGGCAATGTACCTGCAGCGTCTCTGGTGTTGCAAATGAACGTGGATGACGGTAATTACTAACCATCAGGAGAGCCGTTTGCTCGTTTGCCCCCTTTCCTAAAGAAATAAAAATCGTTGACCTGGCACTAAGACGTTTCTGTACGTGGTAGAGCCAAGTGGCGGTTTTTGTTCCTGTTAAAATGGATCGGCTCGATCGAGGTAGTACCACGGTCATGCAAAATACCGATGTGAAGAAGGGGCATGTTGTGGTTCTGTATTTCGTTCGGGGAGCGAGGTAACCGGAAGCCTACTCCCATCTCACCCTTTCCTTCAACTCCTCCTTATCCCCAAATATCCTTAAGAGCGGCAACGCACCTGCAGATGCTTAGGTGTTGCAGATTTATGTAGATGCCAGTAAGCGGCTAGTTCATTTGCATCCCTTTCCTTAAAAAAAAGGCTCACCATATGTCACGTAGTCACAAATAATCTTTGCAGAAGTTGATAAAAAGGAATAAAATAACAAGATCTTTGACTACCTCGGTATTGCATAAGAGGACGTGAGAGTATATTTTTAAATAAACTATTATAATATAAATTACTAGATAAATTATTTTATATTAAATCTGTCTAGTAATTTGTTTTAAAAATTAAATTTTTGATAATAAACTTTTAAAAACAATTACTAGACAATTTTATTATGATTTAAAATATTCAAAACATTTTATCTATACCACTTTTAATGAGCTCGTTTTTATTATATATACTTAAATTAGGTATCAATCATCAATTTATTTCAAATTATACCTTAACTAAAAAAAAACACTGAAACGATTGAATAAGCAGTCTATACTGTATGCAAGAATATACATATAATACGTTCTTTTATACAACATCACGATCATCTGAAGAGTTATATCGACCCCAGGTGCTACTACGAAACAAATCTCTACTAGAGTCGTCTAAGGTTTATTTTACAAAACACGAACAATTTTCCACATCGTTTCCGGTCGGTGTAAAAAAAACCCTTAAAGACGTCGCTAAATGCTCATCAGTATACTCCAGTTCACAGCTAGACAAAGAGCCCTTTGAAAGTTCTCCCTTGACCTTAATATACATTCTGAATCTGTTTTTCAGTTTTAAAAACTTTCATTCACTTTCACCTTAAACATTTTTTTATGAAAAAATGAAGATGTCTTCTTAGACTATTACGACCACGGCAACAACTACCAAATGCTAAAGGTTAACCACGAACCGTATACGAGTATAACAGCACTGCAGGTGTACCCTACTTATAAAACACCTATAAACACAGAAGCAACACGGAACGCAACATAACACAAGTTGATTGAATTCGATGGCTAGTCAGATACGTTACGTGTAGTTACGTACCTGGCCTGACGTGTAGCTACCAGCTGGTAGTTACAGAAACGAAAAGTACTTTTACTGTAGGTCGTATGAGAAAGCTCTTAGCTATTCAGCAGGCTATAGAAAAAGTTATGCTCTGAATCTGTAACTATGATATCAGCAGCAGAACCAGACTAACCGACATAGTCTTCAGGATCAGTAAGCGGATGCGATAGGTAGCCGGCCACGTCGCTCCCAGAAGTAATAAGCGTTAGGGAAGGAACGTTCTCGAGAGGAAACCTTGTTGCAAACGCAGTGTAGGCAGACCCTCTACAGACATGACGACTTGCTGAGTTGCGGGAAGTCGGTGGATGTAGGGAGCACAAGACCAGTGCTTTTTGGCAATCTTTGGAGGAGGCACACGTTCAGCTGTGGAATTGTGATAGGCTGAAATGATGATGATGAAAGTACTATCGACTCTTGGTTAAGAATTTTAACTAAGTATTGCATTTTATTTCAGTTATTCTCATCTGGATTTTTATATAACTATTTGACGAGATTAGCAAGGTTATTTTGTTATAATGTCATGCCTGACTATAATACCACAAATATCATAGCTTTGTGGTACCATAATTGTATAATGATGATGGTGATGACATGACAGTGATGCCAGATGATCACCACGGTAAAAGTTATTTTGCCGCCGATCGAAGCTGTGTTTCGGTTTGAAGGGCACTGAAGCCAGTGAAATCACTATGTGTAGATTTAATATGTAATGTCTCGGGGAGAAGAAAGTGCAGTGCCACATAGGACTTTGCAATACATAGTTCCGATTGCCAATGTATATGTACGGGCAGGCAAGGCATCAGTGTCAAGTGAACGTCTATAAGGCGCAATATAAAATATTTTTCTCTAAATGCCGACTTCACCTATACCCGGTGCGAGATGCACGCATTGCACGCTCTGGTGACCGACTGAAGGTGGAAAAATCATCTAATTCTTTGCCGAATCCATAATACAAAGACATATGTGGAGATACCGATACTGCGCTCACTAACCGATCTGCCCAGCGTGATAAACTTCGTAGAAATTTGCCTAATTGATGCAGTTTTCTAGGTGAGGATGCAAGCACAAGGGTTATGATGAAGAAAAAGAAGAACGTCTAGCACGTCTGGCACTTATCTCAATAAAATTAAAAATTCACAACCGTTTGCTTGCTGTCCCTTTCAATTGTGTGATTAACAATGAGGCTTGTATCTCCAAACGCCACCTTTATATTCAGCCTTTATACTTCACTCCATAATTAAGTAAAAAAGGTAATGATGATTATTTGCTTGTGTCTAATTTCGACCGAAGTTACTACTTCCGAATAATATCAGTGTGCTGGAAGAGTTCGTGCAATCTCAGAGGCACTTACTCGTCTCTTCTTCTTGCATCCGATAATACGATGTAATGTTTATGCGATAGGATCGGAGGAAGTGTCAGATGTAGTATTAGAGGCACGGTTCACAACACAATACAACCAGACCTGAACACCAATATTTTTATTCAGGTACATTCATTGGTGTATGTAGCCGTGGTAGCCCAGTGTTCAGAGCGAATGTGTGATGGTAAAATACGAGTGGCTCTGTGTTTGCGCGTACGCTAACGGCACTATAATCCTGCGCAATTGAGAACTGCCGTTTGAGGTCACCGTGATCGAAGTAAGCCAGGAAAACAACGTCATTATCATATGTATTTTATGTGAAAGGTCCCGCAACCCTCATAGTTGTAATATTTTATTCATTGTTCGTTCGGCTATAAAATATGTCAGTGTTGCATTAAGTTACTTTGTATTTTATAAAGCTCGTCGTAAAAATGTCGCGAATAGGAAATCATAAAATCTTTTTTAAAACTTACTTTGAAACATTCTGTCATTTATCAGACCGCATATTGTCATATATCAGCTACTTCCATCGACTGTTTTCAATGACCTATCTATACACAATTTACTTTATTGCATACAGACAAATTATGTAATATTGATTTCTATATCTAGTAGGGCAAATCGTGGATGTTATTGAAAACTTGAATATTTTCCATGTATTTAACTTGCATATCTATAGTAATATATCTCCTATATCGTTTTTAGAACAAAAGCCGTTTTAAGGCTTACAGGTTTGATTTCCAAACCAGTGGTAAAAATAATACAACAAATAAGTATAATGGTTAATAAAAAAATTTTTTTATTAGAATAAAGTGTAAGTTTCCTTACTTTCTGTAATATTAATTTAAAGAAATTATACTTCTATTGATTCTACAAATTGAATATTGATTATTGAGCAAATTTATTTAATAACTTAAATGCGAGGCCTATCCAGTCCAGCCGTGGATTTATGACAGGCTGAAATGAGCATGATGATGATGATGATGAAGATGAAACTAATTAGTTAAACCAGAAAATCGCATGTATGACTTATTCTGTATAAAGTTACACATTAAAATTTCCATTTCTACTATGAAATTTATATTTAAAGCGATACGTGTAGGATGAAACATAAATGCGCTAACTTTTAATTGCCTTCGGTGTAAAAGCGAACTTTAAAACACTGTTTGGCAGTTGCAAATTTCATCGTTCCATACATGTTGTGCACAAAATTATATTAAATATGTAAAAATATAAAATTTGTTAATGAATTATGAAAAAGTACCCCTATAATTAAAGTACCTTAACTTTGATAGCACATTGATACTATATTAATATGTAACGTATCTGTTCATATCCAAAACCCACAGATCAGACAATACAGGTACTGCGCTCCCTATACCGCCTGCACAGCGTGAAGAATATGGGCAAATCTTCAATGCATGGCTTGCCAGCCTTTGTTCAGGGTTTAATGAAAATGTCTATGTTCAGCAGTGGACTTTCACAAGCTGTTAAAGAAAAGAACGAGTGGTTGACGGCTTTCATATAACTATAAATAGGAATATTCCTATTCCAATACTGACAAAAACTTTGATTATTTAGTTTGCTGAAGTGAGTTGTTGCAAATTCTCACATACGCTTTCGCTTGAGCATCTACTTGATTATGCTGGCACCTGTTATCCGGATGACGAATATCTCAGTTTTGCAAGAATCTCAAGTGTTGACGTTCGAATTTGCAGGAACACTCGATTACTGTGTTTCCTTTATAAAATTCTGCGCAACCCATCCTTCTCTCTCATTTCTAAGAAACCAATTTTCCTCTTGCTCACTCTCCAGAATATGCCATGCTGATCCCAGTGCAGAACTCACTTAACTTTCCTGTCTATAATTCCGGTTTTTATTCCTTTTACCTTTCTGTCCGCGCGGTTAGGGCGTGGAACTCGCTACTGCCTAACATTGTAGATTCCGTAACTGTATTAGTAATTGATAATGTATTTGTATATATATACATATGTAATGATTTATTACATATTATTCCAAACGAGCAGTTTAGCAGTTTGGCAGTTTGGCTTTCGAGCCAAACACTCTTGTGTTCAGCAAGTGCACCGCTTCACTGAGCACGTACTCTAGCGCTTTCAAGAAAACCCGAAAAATCGGGTAGGAGCTCAAGGCGAAGGCATTCGACAAAGTTTGGCACAACGGCTTGCTATACAAGCTGTACACTCTGGAAATACCAGACAGGCTTGTGCACAACATTCAAGCCTATTTGTCAAATCGCACTTTTCGCTATCGAGTCGAGGGGACCCTCTCGGACAGCAGGCCGGCGTTCCGCAGGGCTCGGTTCTCTCGCCTACCCTCTACACGCTCTACACGAGCGTCATCCCAAAAACCAATAAAGTCGAAACGGCCCTTTTCGCCGACGACACCACCCTATACGCCTCCGATACTAACGTATCGCGGGTTCACATTCGCCTCAAGGCCGCAGTCAACGCACTAAGCGATTGGTTTAGGACATGGAGAATCGATGTCAACCCGGAAAAAAGCAAGGCAGTCCTGTTCGCAAAATACCCCGTTTCCAAACGCAAGGTATCAAGCAAATGCTCTTCGATATTACTATTCGGCAAACCCGTACCATGGGTGTCGGAAGTGAAGTATTTAGGTGTCACCCTAGACAACAGACTTAGCTTCACTAAGCACAACCGAAACGTAAGAAATAAGGCGGCCTTTGTGTCCGGTCGCCTATATTACCTTACGAACAAAACTAACAAAATGTCACTAAGACATAAATTACTACTATACAAAACTTGCATACGACCTATAATGTCTTACGCAAGCGTAGTATTTGCCCACGTCCCGAAACAGCGACTGAAACTACTCCAAGTGATTCAAAACCGCTTCATGCGCCGAGCAACCGGCGCACCTTACTACATGCGGAATGCAGACCTGCACCGCGACTTAAATCTGCCCACTCTGGCGACCCTCTTTAAAGAAATATCCACAAGATATTTCGCAATGTTGAAGGATCACCCTAATCCGTTAGTAGCAGCGCTAGGAAATTACACTCCTGCGCTTAACGACCCGCCTGACAAAAGGCGCCCCAAGAACGTCCTCATCGACGAGGACGACCTTATCACAAGACACAACAATGCGTTCGCGGACACAACACCCGTTCACATTATCACACAGACTACACAGACAGCTCACATGTCTCACACACACCGCGCTGTTCCCCGTCGAACGTGCGGTCACAGATTCACGCCATACACGAGGATTACTCGTGTGCAAAGGCGTTCTTAACATCAAAGTTTTGCCCAAATTCGATTGCAACCCAAGCCGAGGTTTTACCTCCCTAAGAGGGGCCCTTGGGTTGTCGTCAGCCTCCCCCTAGTTTTTGTTAGTGTTATTGTTAATCCTGACTATTGTTGTATAAATGTATAAATTACTAAAAAAAAAGCATAATTTTATATAACTCCAAAAAGTTTTAATAAATTTATTCCCGAAAAGTATTGTAACCAATTAAATATAACGAAATGTCGCCAAAGACTAACGAGTTCCTTTAATCATCCTTTAGCGACGGTAATTTCATGAGACACAATTATTCCTCAAACATTGGAATGTTTCCACAGTCTGTTTTTGTTTATGAGGCTCTTTTTGTTTCAAGCAATTGACTTTAATTATACAAGGGAAATTTAATGATTGACAAGAGTAAACGCGCTTGGCTCATAATTACCTGAAGTACATAAATGAAAAGTTGAAAATTAATAAGAGCGCGCAGTACGATGGCATAATTAAATTAGGGTGTTACTAAATCGTTTGCATCTCAAATATATATAAAGAAGTTATTTCACATAATTCCGCATGAAAAAATAAAACACTTGTTATTTCTACATGGATCTCATATTGGTTAATTCTTTGCTTTCAATCTTGTCAAGTATGGACTATAAATTTATACCAGTCCACTCAATATTTTTTCGGAGAAAAAAGAACACACTGCCTTGGATTTACTTCATAACTAAGCGGATTTTTATATCTTTAATGAGATCATTAATGAAGACACACAGTCACTATCACTAAGGTAAGTTCCAAATATATTTAGGGCACGACCTCGCACGCGTTCTTAATGTTTTTAAGAGAATTGAGATAGAGACAGAATAAGAACTTCAAATAAACTTAAGAATCTAGTCTTAGTTACCACTTGATCATTAAGGTCAGTTGTCACTTCGACATCGAAAATTACATTTTAGTTGATTAATCACCTCATGACTCCATCTATAAGTACTTTATTGAAAAATTTTGATTGGTAGATATTACCTAGTTTGAAGAGAAGATCATTGATTAAGCTCGTGTTCTATAATTAAAACAATGGATTTCTACAAAGTAACGCCTGATTATAATAAGATTTGCACATACTTTGCGCAATAGACACAACGTAGTTCAGTGTCTAATAAATATACATAGTATAACCCTAGGAATCAAACCCACATATATATAACACAATTTAATAAATATAGCAAAAAAAATCTTGCCGAAGCCAATATTTCTACTGGATATATTGCGACTTTGATAGATATAACTATAGTTATATACGGAGAGGATAAGCGAGTGGTTGTGCAGGAGACTACTTCTTATTGTTATCCTGAACTAATATCAGAAAAATATAAGAAATATTTTAGAAAAAGAATTTCGACCACGATAATTACATGAACATAATTACAAAAACACCTTGATACATTTACGTACATAAATGTTATTGATGTTGAAGCACCACAATTCGTAAAATCTAAGCATAAAACTACTAATTCAGTGAAATTACAAACGTTATTACATATGTTGCAATAATAACATAACTCAATGTAATTAGGTCAGGTACATCTTTTATTTTGTAAATAAGCTCAACGAAGCGCCACGTGTGACTTTTTATGACCCTTTAATGTAATGATTGTTGGAAATGAACGTATAATATTTCGTTACCAATCATAATTTGATGATGACTTATGTTATGTTCAAAAATTTTTAGTAAAATAAGATACGTTTTAGTAGAACATACTAAGACGTATCTTAATTTACTAAAAATTTACTAAAATCACTAAAATAGTCATTTGAATTATTCATTATCATCAGTAATCATTCGAAAGTGGACCTCTAATGCGTAAACACGCATGCAGCATACGCCCGGACAACAACTTTTTAAGCCCAATCTTGCCCGATCAGAACAGCCGTTCCCACGAAAATGTAGAGCTTGGCGATTTTTTTTAAGCGGATTTCAAAGTGCGTACTGTTTTTTGAAATAAAACGACTGCAAGCTTGTAGCTGACTATCTTAAAGACACTCATATGGACTTCGGATGAAAACCCTGTGAATCTTAAGCATTTTTACCAAAACTTTTCGTCGGGACTGTTTTCTTATCTAAAAAAAGTAGCTAAAATATAGAATTAAAGCAAGTTCCATTCCAATACGTTATTAGTATAGAGTTTTAATAAAACCAGACAAATATTGTGAGAATTAATAACCTTTCACGTGTAATAATAATATAATTTCAATTGTTTCAACTCCTCAAGTATTAATCAGAACAGAGAACTTGAGAATTTTTCATAGTTCTCCATTATGGGTAGTTCTTTACAGAAAATACTCGAAGAGTATGGAATATAATTTTATAACGGTTTAGCAATATTTTTTCTGGGAAAAAGAACACTGCGGTGGGGTACTCTTAACCAAGCGGTATTAACATAAGATACGAGTATATCTTACGAAATCAAATAACGTAAGATAAAACTATCTTAGGAAATCATAAATTCCCAATATATATAGGATAAGACCACGAATACATCGTTCTCAAGGGTTATAAGAGAATTGGAAAGAGACATCAAGAACTTTAGGTAAATCAGAGACAATGCTGTCTATAAATATATATATCATCACTGTATTATAAAAGTTTTTGATTATGGTGTCAGTAACATCAAAACGGACATTTTAGTATATTAATCACTACATATTAGTTGTCTGTAAGTATTTTATTCTTATTGACATTATCTATAAGTCTTTTATTAAACATTTTATGAAATCATTTAATTATAACAGCCGACACTGATGCTGGATTAGACTTAGTGAAAAGGCAAAGATTTAAATTTAAAATATCATTTAAAATAGGAGTAAATGAATATTTAATTACAGTTTAAATACAGATGTGGTTTGAATTTCAGCTTCAGTAGTCTTATCCTAGCTTAAAATTAAGGTGTATTTGCAGCCAGTCAGTATCTCTGTCGGGGTAATTGCAATAAGTTTAGTATATCTGGTCCTGCAAAGATTAAGTATTTTGCTGTCATGTCATCTAACTACGAAAAATATTGTAATGACATCAACACTGCTCTGATGGGAACCACTGTGCTTTGACCATTAACCAATTTATTCAGATCATCATACAAGTTACAACTATAAGGGATTAAAATTTTCAAAAAGACAAAAGTTAGTAAAGCAGTTTTAACTTTGGTTTGAAGTAATTGATATTTAATAATTGTAGCAATTTTCATTGCTATATATTCTACATGATCGGTGACGAAGAAAAATATCATATCGAGTGAGGATAGTTTCTCAAATGTCTGAGAATAATAAAAAAAATATGTGAAGTCCGCCAATCTACATTATAGCAGCGTGACGGATCTTGACCTGCGCTATACCATTTCAAGGATGACTCTGTAAACAGGCCTTTGCCTCGCAGTGGAATATAGGACAGTTTCAATAGTAAGCAATACTCAATGAACAGTTTAACCCTTAACGTGTCATAACAAAATAGTTCCTGTTGTAGGAAGACATTAGCAAATAAACGACTCTGCAAACTGTCGTTGAAGAGACAAGCGTATATAATTAATTACATTTTTTAATACAGAGAAAGGTTTTTTTCACACTACAATTCGTAAATTCTATCACTAAAAGTTATCTAAGTATTATTTCAATGTTGGTAAAGATTCTTCTCACTCGAGATGCTGCTCTGTATCATTAGTCTATTTCTATCTAGATATTTTTTGTAACGCAGCGATTAAGCCGCTTTCCCGTATATCTTAGTACATCCTCCGAAAGCGCGACCCCAGGGTTTTACCCTATGTAGCACATAGAGGACCCAGTCTCAACATGAATATCTACATAAAAGAATTATGTTATTTTATGTATTGAGTACATTATTTTAAACAATCACAACTACAAAAGCATAATTAAACTCCCTTGATAAAAGTAACTAATAGTTGGCACCGCAGTAGACAAGAGTTATGGTGTCACGTTGTTGGCACAGCAACGCGGGCATTCTGCCATGCCTGGGTTCAATGACATATATTGTGCGTAACCTAGCCTAATATTTGACGAGTGTATTTATTTATAACATAACTAATATAAATAAACATTTATTATACTGACATTAGTTTTGCATTACAGGTTAAATAATTATGAAAATTATAGAGACAAAGGAATATACCGAAAATTTAAGGAGTAAATTAAAAGAAGAACAAGCAGCTAGAAAGAAATTTCCAACAGCGGGGGAAAAGCACTTCTTTTTTTTTCAAAGGGTTTTGGGAAGAAAGGGTCTACCATGCTCCTGTGGGGCTTATATCACAATTGTGTCCCGCTTCCCGAAGATGTTAAGTTTCTAGACGTAGAGGAAGATTGCATTGTAAACTTGTTTTTTTTTCACTTTACTGTGGGAATTGAAAAGAATGCAAAGTATCTTTTATACCTTATATTTTGATACAAAACAGCTAATGTAACTTAAAATCCCATTTAAGAATTACCTTTATCAAGGTTAAACAAAGTTAACTTTAAGTAGATAACTTAGACGCTGTTACCCTTGTCATGTACAGTTTTAGTGATAAATGTAATCAGTCAAGTTCCTGTACAATTATTGGATGTGTGCTCTATGATAGACATATTTATAATATCTATATATTTACAAGATGTGGGAGTGATTACAATACCGATCTGGATTTTATTTGTGTATAAGTCATTTCTTTTTTCGATCGTAGTACTGGACGCCATGTATCTAAGAAAAATAAACCAGTCTCCGGGTGAAGAATATGTAAGGGGTAATATAAGATATAGAGGAATTTACATATAAAGTTAATATTAATCATTTAAAATACATATCTAGCCCGATAGTTGGTAGTGACCCTGCCTTCGAAGCTTTGGGTTGCGGGTTCGAATCCCGCTAAGGGAAAACATTTGTATGATGAATATAAATGTTTGTAACCGAGTCATGGATGTTTGTAGATATGTACCTATATATACATACATGATAATTAGTCTGTCTAAGTTCCTTGCAGTTATTCCAATCCTAGTTCGGGACTGGATGACGATGTGATAGTTCCTTATATTACACTATTACATAACATAATTTTTTTTTAAAGTTTTGGTAAAGTTTTTAAAATTCAATTATGCATCTCATACTCTCATTCTATACATACATACTTGATTTTTTAGTAAACTTATCTAATGGAATAGGTATTATATTTTATTTTTACCAGGTTTATTATCTAGTTTAATAAATAAGATATTACTAACTAGTTAATCCACATAAATGAATATGCCCAGGTGTGTATTTAAAAATAAGTTATTCGCAATTTGGCAGCGAGCTTAAAATACAATGGCCAAATGTTACGATAGGAACGAATTACGTTAAGTATTAAACTTCAATGTTACACTTGCTATTCTAGCATTCTCTTTCTTATATTCACAATTTGTATTAATACCTTATTCTAACACAAAATATTCATCAAATTTTAGTTTATATTATATCAAACTTGGTAGTAAATCTTCATTTCTTGATAATGGAAAACTTCGCAAAGATCCTCGTTGTTTAATGGCTTGTTTCTGTTTCCAGTCGTTGACTTTAATGGTGCGTAAGGAATTTCATTACAAAATGGAGTAAAACGTCAATGGTAAGTCTTTGACTTTTGATTATTTAATGTAAACGAAATTAGTTTTAGAAATAAATACAGTTTTGTTACAGTTGCCTAATATTATATTTAATTTACTTCTAAATGCCAACCTCACCTGAACCCAGCTAACTAACAAACGAGGCTCTTGCAACCGATCGACGGTGGAAAATTCGTTGGAATTTGCCAAACCCCAATCTTATAGACTAATGATTTGCTCTCATGATTAGTTCGAGAGTATCGGTAGAGCGCTCACCAAACTGTCTGTCCAGCAAAATGCAGGCACGCTTGTTGGCGCTTTCTTGGACAGGCATATGTTCAGCAGTGGATTTAAATAAGCTGATGAGGACGAGGAAAAGAAATAATCTGTAAGTTTGAAGGACGTAAAGTTTTTTTTGAATAGATTACTTATTATGATGATCAATTGCTAAAGTTTGGGAATGATTCAAGTATGTAACGTGGACTTACTATATTCTTAAATATACTATATTATTTAATATCGTCCATGAGAACCGAGATAGCAAACATATAAGATATAAAAAAAGAAGAGGATGAAGGTTTATTACGTTGGTACCATGTTAATTTACACAACGTGTTAGTCAGACGTTACTTTGTGGATATCTATTATTTAATACATGGTAAACGAAGCTTCTTCGCACAATTCCTAATGCAATAAATACATGATATGTACTACCTACTTTGAAGAGAAGTACACTTCTACCACGCAATGCAATTTCAAGATACTAATCACCAATACAACACAAGACACTGCAAACCATTAATGGTGTATATTACCCCACCATCAATGAATTGTGCAAAGTTTCCTGAACCTAAGAGCCGCATTAATTTTGTACCATATTTGTTTACTAGAGTTTTTACATAACACTTGTGATACTGTAACTAAGAAAGACGGCAGGTAAGAGTCATTTTACTGCAGTCGTATGAATTGAATACATATTAAGACCTAAACGCGTTATTTTATTAAATGTAATCCACATTTAACACATATTAAAGCTGTCAGTATATAAACATTTGACAAACGCATATTATTGTACTCTATCAAAATATTATAGATGCAGAGACTTATACATTCATATATTAAATTTAATTAAGAAGTCTTTAATATTTTTCTTTTATATAAAGACAGCGCAAACAAGCATTGCCCGGAAGTCGGAGCACTTTACTTGGCCGGCGGGATCTGCCAGCCAGTTTCGTACGGTTTTTGACTATCGTAAATTACAGAATTTGGCGAAAAATGTTTATAGACACAGTGGTTTGGTTAACATTATTCATCCAATAAAAATCCGATCTGGTAAGCTTCAGGCGCCGATATTTACGTTCTCGGTGATTAATTGCATCATTGTTTCGGGGTCGGGACCGCCGTTTCGCGAGCTTCGGTCGAGTTTGAGTGATACCTACTGCTTGCAGGGTTTTACGTCTTTTTTACGGCCGAAGTAAATAAGGCGTAAGATCATTATGCAGTCACGTTAATTCTGCCTGCAGTGTATTCCCGCCCGTCTCGGGCAGCACGCGCACACGCACACACTTTAGTTCGACGTGCTTCTGGCTTTGAAGCTGTTTGTGATAATACGTTGTCCGGTCGTAGTTCACTTATATGTGACAGGTGTGATTTGTAATTTTTTTTTATAATCTGTTATTTAATTTTAATAAATTGGACTTTCATTAATAATTTCATGTTTACAGTGTAGCTTTATCTATGAAAATGTAAACACGCATACGTAATGGTCTTTAGTCATTTTCGTTTTATGAATGCTTTATTATTTTTTAGCAATAAAGTCTACGTAAGCTTCGAGGAGAAGCTGTTATCTTATTTAATTGTGCCATAAATTCTTTCGAAACTATGCGTCTTTTATTTTTTTTATAGCCAGCCGATGTAATTAAGTCCAATACTCCATTTTATACATTTATTATGCTGCATTAGTTTAAAATATTCTTTATCTGTTTGTGTAAGTCCATTACTGGACTTACGCCCTTCCGTGAAAGCTCCAACAAAAGCTGGCAGGGCATACATTTGGCCATTCTCGCTACGCTGGGGAGGCCAGTTTACCGTAGCACCAGCACCGGCGCACTAAAGCGTCTTTAGTGCGCCGGTGCTGGTGCTACGTGCTCTCCGTCCCTAGTCTGTGAATCTCGTATTCAGAAATCACAACCTCCATCAGTTGGTCAGTGCCTCGTTTATAGCATAGGTGACAGTAGGAAGCATCGCGCATAGTAGTCGTTGATATTTGGAGAAAGAAAGTTGGTATTTGAATTTCGTCTTTTCGATAAAATATGATGTATTTTTCAGAGAATGAATCTGAAATTGAATAACGAAGTAAGAGGCTCCGTCAGCGTGCTGCAAATGGCACCAGTGTCTTCTATAAAGGTAACTGCATTAAACACGTGAAAAATACGAAATGCTGATGCACGATTGCGGTAATCTGGACTTTATAACTAACAACTCATTGATTAAACAGACTGGTGATGTGTAAATTTTTCTAGTAATCGAGAGATTAATGTCTGCAGTTTTTCTTACATTTTCCTACAAAGCATTCAGATTGGTGAAGTCTGCTACTTCTGTATATATTATTTATGGCAAGTATTCCGACACAAAAGGCATAGTGATTATTTTATTGATTTTTAAAAGGTGTTGCAACAATGTTAATTCTATTGTTATGACACGCTAAGGGTTCAAATTATTATATTTCGTACTTTAACATCTGACTGACTTTAAAATTTGGTATTATGATAAATCTTAATAAGACAATAGGAATAGTAAAGTATACTAAAGTCACATCAAAAAAATATAATCTACCTGTGGATATTGATTGATACTATTTTAAATACAAACAATTATGAGTTTTAACCTTTTCGTTGTGGACCATGTAACACCAATTATTTATCCCGACTCGCAATCAAATGGCAAATACTTAATAAAATACTTCAGCCACGTGTTGAAAGTAAACTCCTACGCATTCTAATTTTCGTTAGCGTACAGTTCTTTTAGTTTAATATCTTTTTTCGTAGTAAAGGCACACACCGTAGCTGAGCAACACATGTTGCTTTTTATCTGCCATTCGTTTCGAGAATTTCTAGTTAGAATGTGTATTTTCTGAAGTTGTTTGCTTTTTACTTGCGTTTGCATTTTTAGCAGTGAAAACTATACCATGTTCACATATGTACGTATATTTAGACCAGAAACCTTTTTTTTAATGAAAAATGTGAGTAAAATTTTTTATTTTAATATAAAATAACAAAAAATGATGCTGTCAGAATTAAAAATAACATAGTAATTAAAAACAATGCTTAGCACTTTCGGAAAAAAAACCTATAGTAATCACTTGTAGTTAAAATTTCGTTAGGGTTTCCGTCATTTTAATTAATGATTTTTATCTTCTATACGTTATATAAATTAATAGAGAAAGATTTAATTAGTAGAGGATACAGATATTAATATAAATAAAGCTATTTCATATGCTATTCCACTAAATGTAGCTACAATCAATATTTTTTTTTTTTGTTATCGTGACATATATTTATATCGTACAGAGATTAGAGTCCATTATCGTATTTTAAATGTAATTCCTTTTATTATTTAGATTTTTGATACACAAAGTTAAGTTATATTATGTATAACCATTCACGTATCATAACTTTAAAGCAATTGAAATTCTAGTTTATAAGTCCTATAGAACTAACGAGCCCAGAAGCGAAAGGGGTTACGGATTAAGAACATGCGCCGTTGTAGGTCTGAATTAATATTATTAAATGAGACAACTTTGTATCGGATGCATTAATCGTTATTAGGTTTCACAATAATTTAAGATTTAAAAATATGTCCTCCCTAATTTTTCTGGCCAAACCTTCTTTTAATCCCCTTTTACAACGCCCCCGGAAAAAGGGTAGCCAGTTTCTTATGCTACTACCACGCCGCCAATGTTCCACAAACATTATAATAAAAGTTATTGTCTATTATGTTGATATCTTTCAACCACTGTAATGTCTTCTGGCACTTACAATGCTTCAAGTCTCGAAGATCACATATCAATGAGATTTATTACGTTCTTTAAGTTGTGATGTAACCAGGGTCAGCTGTTTCTCAAAAGAAATAGCTGGTAGCTTTTTCTCTTAATGGCAACATTACGAACACGTGGTGCACGATAATGGCTGATAGATGAGGCTTAAGCGACAGCGAAAAATTCTTTCATATTAAATGGGGAGCAGCATCACTAGTGCGACGATACGGGTATTTGCGCTTTCCAATTCGGGTTTCCATAGTTTTGATGTAATACAATTACAGTACAAACCTGTATATATATATCGGCTATGAATATAAACGTTGTTGTTTCATTAATTTACTCCTGTAATTCAATCATGCACGTTAATTGATCAATTGATATGGATAACGTCTAGTAACGCTCTGAGTAGACTACACAGGAATTTAACTAATGAAATGCAATAATTAATACTGCTTATTGTTTTGAAGAATTGTATGAGCTGATTAATATTCGTGAATTTATTGGTTTTTATTAACCTCGAATTTAATATGTATTTCACATTTAATAATCATATTATCTATTAAAAAAGGATGCAGTAGATCCTCCAAATATTTAAAAAATTACTACTAGGGTTTGTTTATGGAAAGTTATTGAAATAACTGATACAATTAATAACCTCTTAAAGGTTTTCCAAAAACGACGAAGTTTAATAGTAAAAGTTCCAATTGATGATATGCTTAACGAGTTCTTAAAGAAAGTAATCCATTTTTGATACAGTGGGATAAAGAATCTTTAATAGTTAATAGTTTACTTGTTCTGTTTCAGGAAGAACGGCGGCGAACGGGACGATACATAGCGATTTTAGTAGGTATTTCTCTGTTAATGCTAGCTATTTACCATGCGTGGGTTCGCCGTATTCCCGTGGTCGCAAGCCTTGTCGTGCCAGCTCTCATCATGTTTGTTTACGTGGGCTGGGTTCTATATACAGCATCAAGGGATAAACATAAGGTAGGGACAATTTATCTATACATTAATAAATATTATAGACGTATTTTCTGTGTATAATATAACTTGTAAACTATTGAGGCTATTGATTAATTTTCCTGTTTAACAGCTTTTCAATAGAGATAAGCCTACCGCATAAGGAGGATTTGCAATAATCGCAACGTTTGGCTTGCGTATTGGCGATGGCAGTATCCAAGTGCAAGTCACGGGTTTGCATATTTTCTGTTTGGCGAATCCCTTAGTCGACTATTATGACACCCACGCGATAAGACCGGGTGGTACAATTTCTTACGCCGACACCGCGTGCGCTTAGGTTTCTTACTTTCCGTAAAGTAGTTTGTAAATGTCTACAACCCTGCTACAGAGTTGGTAATGAACTACATGACCTTGAAATATATTTACTACTAGCCCGCACTAGGGAACTTCACGCCTGCGGGTAGACAGTATTTAAAAAAGACTATTTTTACATATGATAAAATGTTTTACTATTCAACCAGTTAAATTTCATCAAAATCCGTTTAGTCATCGTTTTAATTGAGCAACAAACACCCAAACACCTAAACGGACTTCAATGTCAAAATATTAGGAGAAAATTGACACGGGTACAGTCGATTTTTTTATATTCTAAAACATAAAACGGTGGTAGTGCTAGGAATCAAACTGATAGATATATTTTTTAACCCGAATTGCAGTTGCAAAAGGAAATAATTTTTCACGAAATATCTGTAATTTGTTTGTAAACTTACGGTTTTTAAATATATGTTAGCTAGGTGGTTGGAGAGAGCTGCACTTTAGTTTCATAGAGCGCGAGTGAACTGGGTTCGATGCCCGGTGCCGGCACCATTAAAATTGTTAATAACAATTTTAAGTGCTGTATTCACCACGCGCTCAGCGGTGAAGGAAAACATCGTGAGGAAACCTGCATGTTTTAGAAATAATAAAAATATTATTTCGAAGATATGTGAAGCCCGCCAACCCGCACTGGAGCACCGGGGCGGGCCCTTCCCGGCTCCTTAACCCTCTTTGATACTCGTATTTGAGAAGGAGGTCTTTGCCCAGCAGTGGGCATTTATAGGCTGCTACTTTACTTTTAGGTGGTTGGATTCCGGTTCTGCCGAGGAGGTCTGCCTATTCAGGTCTTACCTATTTTAAGCATAAAGTGTTTCGGATTAAAGGATATAAAGAGCCAGTACAGGCTATAAGGCATTTCCTCTCGGTCCACAGGGTTAAAAACCCACTTGTAGCATATTTGTTTGAAGTCGATTGCAGTTGCTCATGAGCTGTAGGAACCACTTACCATCAGGTAGAATGATAGATCAACCAGATAACATAAATGATGAACATTTTTAGATACCGTAAGATACAAAAGATACTAAGTACTCATATAATGGCTCGACCACTATTAAAATTGTGACTGTGGTCCTTTTAAAATCCGTTCGCAGGTTTTGAAGTAATGCGTATTTAAACAACCACGCACACTGCCCAGCTCCTTTAATAGGTAGCATGAGATACATAACGTTTCCAAAAGGCTTGACGCCTGGATACACTATGAATGCCGTTTAAATTTATTACTGCCTGCGCTCAAGCTCCATCTAAGTTAGAGAAGTTGGTATTTACACGTAATGTTCCCAGGTATATTGTAAATAGATAAAAATTGGATCGAGAAAAAGGCGTCTAAATGGAAGGTATGCCCACGTATGAATCAAACCTGGGCATACCTGTTTTTGATTTCTGCTCTTTTCAAAGAACATAAAACCCTCAAATTTAAATCATTGCGTTATCATATAGCAAGCCTGGCTTTTTTTTAATGGGAAAGGGGGCAGACGAGCTTGCGGCTCACCTGATAGTAAGTGAGCAAAAGCCTCCGCTTGGCTCTACCACGTTCAGCGGTTTTGAAACGATCAATTGTAATTGTATTTATAAACAAATAAATAAGGCAGCAAAAGATCCGAAATGGCAGTTTTTGCAGTTTAGATTAGCTACAGAACATTTATTTATTGATATATTAATATTATTATCATTTATAGGCAAAGTAATTGCAAAGGCTCATCAAAATTTTTCGTCACCATGAAGTGTTGGTAGTTTTTTAGTTAGCAAAGCCAACCCCTTTTTTTATTTGAAACGTGCAAAGATCTTAATTATAATAAAATCGAATTTCGAATTAGGATTTTTTTCACTTTCTTCTTGCTCGAAACTAAGCTAACCCTTCTCCTTTGTAGACCCCTTTTTTACCTCTAATACAGAAGCATTCGTTTTAGCTTACTGAAAGATTGTTCGTAACTTAATCGAAATTAAAATGCGCATATACGAATCCTCTCTGTGCCGAATAATGAATTCAAGAAGCTGTTTTTTTGTTTTCTTGTTTCAAATCTTTTTATTTTTACACGATTACAAGAGCTGCGTTTTACACTCTCTGGATGTTACATCTGTGCTGTGGAGGGCGAGCACGTATAACTTTTTTGGATTTTTTAAATTTTAGAATTGTATAGTTGGCTTAATTCTTTCAACCCATTTTGACCCGACCTACATCCCTCCTCCGACCACCCAAGTATTAAATATACGGTCGTGAGTACTCATATATACATATCTTATTTTTTCGTAATTGCGGTCGTCAGTACCATACCAGGTACCAGGAAATTCAAATTTGTTTTATAAGTTCGCTCGCTGTTAGTAAAACGTAGTGATTATATAACAGACTAAGTAGAAATAGTTTTAATACTCTTTGGCTAGATACATAAGAATTTTTATTGTGAATACTGCAAGTTTTATAAGTTCCCGGAAGGTGTTATGTGGTCATAAGGGTAAACATGAGATTATCACGTTAGCCTATGATATTCCTATTTACATTTTTGTTAAAGAGTTCTGGTCTGAGAAAACAAACACTTTTTAAGTGTTCCGTTCTCTCGCTTTGCATACACGTCGGCTAAGTAAAGAGTGTCGCGTTGTTCGATGTACTAATAGGAATGGAGCAATTATTGAGGAGAAATACCTGTCACATTCGCCAAGAAGCAACCTAGAGAATGCAGCAGTTAGCAATGAGACATCACTCACAAGTTTATTGGTATGTTCTTCCACTGAGTGTATTTAATATTAAGTAGCATCACCCCAAATGCATCAGCAGTACTCTGCCCATACATGATCAAATAAAGTATTACACATATTTAAATATATATAACGATATAAATGTATACATATTGTAGAATAAGAGCTGCAAAAGCTGATACCGTGTAAGGTACTAACGGTTCTAGTTGAGTACACAGAGTTTCTTGGTTTGCTGTTTTGGCTCAGACTCAAGGAAATGTCCTAAGTTGAGGTTGGCTGTAATTTCTACATCCGATCATTGTAAACAGTCGATTAATTATATTGAGGAAAATGTGTCTCTCCTACTTAGTAGAATTCAAAGTGAAACTACGTTGAGAGATTAAACCCTTTTTATTTATTTTTACGATTCTTAATTTAATTCATATGTGCCTACCCCTGAATGGCGCCCAGAGCACGTGTCCTACCTGCCCCACCCTAGATATTATAGATACAGATCTGTTATAGGCAGACATGACATTTACTATCAGGAGATCGATTAGTTGCTCATGTCATTTACTTACAAAAAATAAAACGGAATACTTTAACTTTGGTTCTAAAACACAGCACAGTACTGTTACATAGCATCACGCTACGTGCCTAAGCTTTAATTATAGACATATTCCCGGTAAACTTTAATTATAAGTTAAAATAGCAAAATTATTTTTCCAAAAGGTTATAGTACGTCTTACGTCAATTAAAAACTAACATCATCAATGTATATTGTGATATGAATTTCTGGTTTAAATTTAGAACAAGATCTAAATTAAGCCCCGCCGATAAAATAAGCAAAAGAACATAAAAGTTTGTTAATGTATACTCGTATCGACGGCTCGATTTGTTCAGAATTAAAAAATGCCTTTGTACTGAAATGCATGGCGCCATTTCCTGAATACTATTATTCTTTGCAGATCCATTAACACTCGTTTGTAACAAATAGGTTTAATGAAAAATATATTACAAATCATTCTGTTGAAGACTGACGTAAACTTTAGTCTTGGTAAACCAAAAGTTTTGCCATAATTTTAAATGTTAGTTTATATACAAAATAGCTTATATATTACTCCAAAATTGAATTATATCATTATCACACACAATTATATACATATCATTCAATTTAACAATAATTTTAAGTAATAATACGTATTTAATGTAGTTAATTGTTTTAAGATAAAATTTAACATGTTGCTGAAACTGTAGTGCGAACATTGCACTGTTACACTAGCAGATTCATTTGATTCGCATTATTATTCTGCATTTTATTGTATATGTATAATTGCGCCAACGACCGCAAAAATATCGAATTTTATGAATTGAATATTTGCGATGGGTATGAAGAATTAGGACGAATTTTCCATCAACTGTCATTCTCAAAAGCATTCGTAGAAGGGTGTACCAGATACTGGTGGGTTGGCATTTGGTAGATTAAAAAAAACTGGATGTTAATAATAATATGATTCGATTTTCGAATAAGAAAGGATTTTTTTTGAATACATCACGCGTACGAGTAACAGCTAGTACTGTATATAAATAAATAGTATTCGACGGTTAAACGTGATCAAATTGTTAATGCAACTAATGCCTCTTTGGTAATTAAAGTTACTTAAGAGCGTTTGAGGCCCTTATTGTCCCAGTTATTTAAGAAAAGAAAAAATATTACTATTATTAAACATTGGTGGAGAAAAATGAAATATAGCTGCATTATCAAAATGTTATACAAGTTGGTTAGTAATTCATCGGCAAACACCGGCACTTGACTCACAGGCGGCCTGTTCATTTAGTCTAACGTAAACATCGCCGTGAAACCGTGCGTTGGAATCGATTGACGCTGCTTTGACAGCGTGTTTACGAAGGTGGCTATTGGTTCTGTTAGATTACACTGTGGGCACTAGACAGCCGCACAAAGTCAAGAGCATCGTTCTGGCTCTGACGTTACATAAATATGAACATATTCCGGTACTGTACGGGATTCAAAATAATATAACTCCTACTGTCCAAATATCTAAATAAGCGTTTTTCTACATATATAATAATAACCACTTAAAGTTGATGATAGGCTAATTCGTTTTTGGAGGATGAACTTGATATGTACTTCTACACCATTAGGTCGACTGTTACCCCAATTTTTATTTGTCACCCCAATCCAATGAAAATAATAATAACAATAACAGAGAGTATACTCTGACATTACGTTTATGGCATCGAAGACCTGGGCTGTTTGTAGAACAGAAAAACAAACAGAAAGACTACGATGCCAGTCTGAGTAAAGAAACAAAGTACGAAAACGATTAAACTGCAAAATGGTATATGATAAAAAAAATAACAAACAGAAACTTAGTTATATCCCAATATCTCAAAACCTATAGACAACTCTTTAATAAAATCTTTCTTAATCACTTATTAAGAAAGATTTATCAGTGACGAAACTAACATAACCTGGCAATAGGTTAAGATAATGAAGTTTTATTTGCTTAATTTTATTTACAGTAACGGTTATCTTTACTTTACTATCTATAACTATAGGAACTTAAAGGAACGTGCTTGTTTTAATCAAAAATTTAAATAGCGTAGCTTAATTTATTTAACGTACGTAAACTACGTTTGTTTCACTAGTACCACACGGACAAACTCATATAACTTGTGCGCTGGAGATATTTATCATGCACAATAAGTGAAAATAAATTTTTATTCTTTGCCGTTTAATTAAACGGCATTACGGTTCACAAGCTTCTGATATAGTTAAGATAATATAACACAGGCCCTATATTTAGAATGGCTCTTTTTTTTAATTCTGAAAAAAAGGAAATTTATAAATTCCTGAAGAGACTTCAGAACGATGTTCGAGACAATACTTTATGCATAATTCTTTTTATTATATATTAATATACGCCGCTTTTTCAGCCAAACACATTACAAACTTTCACTTTAATAATATAAATAAAGAACGATGTAATTCATATAAATATATACGTCACTTTTGTACATAATGGCTATCCTATCTTCCAATTAAAGTCTTAATTGCTGTAGTAATAACATTATTCATCAAGAGTTTTTAAATGCAAGTCTGGAATTTTATTTCAGTTATCAGTTGGCGCAAATACAAAAAGTTATCGTGTTCTTTGTCTGTCTGTTCCAATGGATTTAGGTGCCACTGTCCCAAAAACTAACAAAGTTGATATGTACCTATATGAAATATCTGAGCTTTTGCGCTGCCATATCTTAATATAATAAATTAATAGGTTTTGAACAATGAAATTTTTATATATGAATTTAAAGTCCTCGACTATAAATAGATGGTTTTTAATATTTTGGACATTGAGATGGATTCGTCATGTAAGTCAAAGATGTATACGAAACAAAATATCATAACTGGTTTTATGGAATTTGAAACTCTTGCCCAATCGTAAGTCACGCATAATATTTTGGCTTCTAACCAAACGGTCGCGGAAATAATCGATTACACCGTGATTTGGTACCAATTAATGTAAAACGTCGCTTCCCTGGTTTACAATAGCTATCTGAAATGCAGGCGACTATGAAACTGAACGCCAACGCTAGTTGCAGACACGGCCATAAAACGTCGGAGCGGCATCGAGGATATCGCGCCTTCGGTCGCACTTACGCCACAGAGTAAATATTTATTCTGTGCTTATGAAGTTTATGGAAGAACGTAGAGATACGCTGTGTTTCAATCGATAGTATCAATAATTGTCAGTAATTCGTATAGCGGGTACCTGCCCGTCTGCCAAGTATGTTGAGTGTGGGCGTGACTCCAACCCTTCCATTTTGGTGATCCCAGATTTCGTTATAATCTTCTTGGTAAGGCCTATGTTCAGCAATATACTCGCACAGCTTGACGAAGTAGAAGAGGACCCGGCGTTTTCGAAAACGACTTGTTTTACGACTTAACGTACCATAAATCTGTCAAGGATCAGTTAAAGGATCTTCTTGAAAATTATTATAGCAGCGCTGTTAGTGGTCTAACGTTCACGTTAACATTAGAAGAAGCAGCTTAACTATTGTTAAAATATAGCGTCTAAATTTTTTTATCACAGAGTAGCATTTTCTTAAAAAACCATTCTGTAATTAAACCTCCTAAGTAAGAACCGGCAGGGAAGGATTAGTTTGCTGTAATCAAATTTATAGTGATAAAAAAATAAATAAAAATGCCTGGAAAATCTTAGAGCTTCAGACAAAGGACAAAATATCCATATCGTTGCTGCGAGATGATACAATACTACGAATATTCGAGTAGTATGCGATATTTTTAATGAAATTTTCTTTAACTAAAATGCGCTTACTGTAATCAGGTTTAATGAAAAGAAGCTTATTCTGAACTCAAAGCTAGAAAATAAAGCGGAGAAAAATAACTTTAAGTTGTTTTAGGTTCTTTAGATACTATTGCGTAGGTTTTTTACTCCTCTGACTACGCAAGAGAGTAAACATAACAGACATAACACACATAAACATAATACAACCCTTACGCAAGAAAGCTTAAGCGCAAAGAAAGAAAAAAACTGAGTTACTTGAGGGCTTGGAAGGTCAGTAATCATAAGATGAACTAAATATAATATGTGATGCGGGTAAATTTTTTATCTGTCCCCTCACAGATTGTTTGAATAAAATCATTATAATGTGGAATAATGTTTGACATTTCATAATTCTTTACGGTGTACGTATCGAAGAACTTCAGACCAATGTGAACAAAAATAAAGTGTGCTAAATCTTCTATTTGAAGGTTTTTCAGATATGATAAAAGTTGCCTTCTTTGTATTAGTTGCTCTAAATTTACCGACACTGAAGAGGAAGGCTTCAAAGAAAATAATTGATTCGAAAAGCTAACAGCTAAAGCGCGTTTATCAAGAGATTATAGCATTCCAAATAGTTTAATGCTTTTTCGCAGCTGGGACAAATTAATAAACATATACCAGCCATTATCTAATAAATAATGAATGCGTTCAGAATCAGTATGCAATGGATTTACGTGAATAATCCGCTTAAATGTTAAATGGAAACTTGTATGTTGCGGTCAAAGGATTTATGTCTGTCTATGTCTTTGAGGAATCTTACGCATGTGTACCTAAGTCGTCGATGGTCGTCGAAAAATCGTCGAATGCAGTAAGAGTTTAGTAGATGACTTCTTTATCTGCAATCTAAATGCAACATATTAATGTCGTCGTTGAAAGCACGGTAGCCATGTCACAGCTGCTCGATAGTCCGTGCGAACAAAGAAAGTATTCAGTATCGTTACATTGTTAAATCTTTGCAGTAAACTCATACGTTATTTTATTGTACGTTTGAAAATATTTCGGCGCATTCTTAATAGAGAGCATTCTTTAACTTAACTTGTTGTCATTATAATTGTTTATCAATTTTAGATCTTACTACTTTATCTAAATAGTATATAGTGATGTAAATTTATTTATAAAAAAATTAAAAAATTAAACTTGATACAAAAATAAATTAATTAATTACGGAACTCTTGGACGCCGAATGAAGAATGATGCTATAAATGTTGTCACGTGCGAAATTAAAGCGAATTGAAAAAATACAAAATCGTCTTAAGGTTCGTAACAGCATTGTTAGTAAATAATAAATAATGGTATCTATAGAATAATCAACGTTATTTTATAAATTTATTATGAATACGGAGAAACTTTACACTAAATTCCCAAAGTGATGTCTAATTATTTGATATCATATATGGATAGCCGCTTTGGCGTGTCCATCTACCTTATCTATCCGTAGATACTAGGTTATTTAAAAGAAAACTAACATTTTAAAATCATATTAGCTTTGTATGTATTGATATCTTTCCCCAATAAGCACGCACTTGGTTTACCCGCATGTATTTAACTAGTCGTAGGTACTTGAATTGCAACCATGAAACCATTGTTGTAACGATGTGCGATTGAACCTTTCGATTATATGTTTGTGGCAATATAAACGTTTTCTTTAACGATAATGAGTATTACGTTATAAACAAGAAGTGTTAAAAGTGAAGAAACGAATGAATAAACAAAAAATACTCGTTCATCTATACTTATAAATAAAGTTCTATGTTTTTATTTTTTTATGAAAAAATAGGCCTGCGTTTGACCTCAATCTTGCCCGATGGAAAGCGAAGATGAGGCCTAGGATGGTACACGCTTGCCTAGATGTCTGTTCACTGTACGAGTATGTATGTATGTTTGAACGGATTTAATTTAAAAGCAATTTCAAAGATTTTGATGATTTTTTTCAAATCTTCCTTACGATTCCAGATACGCTATAAGTTAATATGTTTTGTCCTGTTTAATATGACAAATTTTAAAGTGTGTAAAATTGTAAATTAACAAATGTTTCTCATTCAATCACGCTTAGGACTGAACGGATATCAAGGAAATTTAGCAGAGATGTAGGTTAGGCCAAGGACTAAGAGTTTTCTATGGACGCAATTTGTGACCATGCAGGTATATGCACTGACGCCAGTCAGCCACAGGGATAGCCAGAAATTATGAATTTCTATTTATCACAACTCAGCGATGTTAAACGCAAGGTAATTTTCGGCTCTCCGGGAGATAGAACGAGATGGATGGCGAGCTTCATTGCCAGGTTTGCTATAGGAAAGTACGATTTACAGGGCTTTTCATTTAGTAGCCTCTAGCGGTACACACGAAAAGATTTTTGGTGACAAATACTTACGCCGTTGCGCTATCACACGGCGAATTATTGTTATTGATATTTCATAGGAACTTAGCAAAACTTAGCAAATTTCTTTTGACCGTAAGTCAGTGACTTAAAAACCGGGCAGCGAACGCCACTGGATGGCAAATAAGGTCTTTGGCCGGGAGGAAAGATGCAAATAAATCTAGAGTCAAAATAACAAAAAACAGAATATGAGATTAAATTTAATGTCATAACGTCGCATCCAACATGATCGGCTGGTTGGTACCACGGCCTCGCTGAATACCGGCGTGAAGTAGAGGCATCTTGTGCTTTGGCGTTTCGTTCGGTTCGATGAGTTCCACTCCCCCTGCTCATTCCTCCCTCTTCCTTTCCTCTCCCAAATAATTTTAAAGGCTGGCAACGCACTTGCTCCTCTGGTGTTGCAGATGTATGTGGGCGACGGTAATCACTAACCGTCATGTGAGCCGCTTGCTCGTCTGCCGCCTTTCCCATAAAAAAAAATAATATGCATTTATGATAAATAAAAAAAATTACTTATGTACGGAAAGTGATTTTTTGGTCAAAAGTGAGCCTTGGTAGCTCGGGGGTCTTTGCACTCGCTTTTACTTCATAGCACACGAGTCACCTGGGTTTGTATCCCGGTGCCTGATGGTGAAGTGGTGATCCACTTCAATCTTTATTTTGAGTATTGAATTTACAACGTGCTCGGCGATAAAAGATAAGGCGATAAGTTCACAATTCGAATGATAAGTACTTAAAAACTAGTAGTAAAAAGTAGTAGTAATATTAAAAAATAACTTTATTACGTTTTTAGAAAATACTACGCAGAGCACTGTAGCTGAACGCTGCAGCTATTGCAGAATATGAAAATTCATTTGGTTCCGGAACCATGTGGAAATTACACGACCAATCAAATTTTAACTAGAACATATACATCAAAGTAAAGTGGATTTGTTGGGAATGTTTATTCGTAAACGTGACCAACTCGTATACGACCATGTGCTCTTTAATGATAAAATATTAAATAATAGCCAATGTTGGTTTAATATTTAATACTTAATTAGGGGTGTAAGTGGTAATACCACATTTCTTTCTCAAAACACCATACCTCACCTGTACATGGTGCACCCTGCTAGCAAACAAACGTGGCTCTGGCGACTGAATGATATTTCGCTATCATCCGTTAGATTTTTCCGAACCTAAATCCCGCAGATCAATGATGGGGAGTAGCATTACTAGCGCCAGGGTACCGGCACTGCGCTCACCAACCCCTTACCCAGCGTGGAGAGTATAGAAAAAGTATTGAAAAATCTTCCAAGAAAAGAATGCCGGTTTTAGCTGGCGCTTTTTTGAAATTCAGCAGTGACGTAAAATAGGCTGATGTACTACATGTTCATTAAAACATTAACAAACATATCGATATTAATCGATAATTCAGCGTTTCTTAGGTGTGATTTCCTTATCAGCAAACAAATTCCTAAATTGTTTTTGAATGTGCCGAATATCCTGACATATGATGTAATCACGTTACTCAGGTTTTGTCTATCAACATTTTTCATCTGAAGTATGCGTTAAAATATAGCCCCTTTTTTCTTCATACAAAAATTTTCAGTCGATTGCGCTGGAATTCGTTTTATCGACGACAGAGCTTTTATTTGATTAGAAATAGCATTCATCACCATCGTATACAGTTATGTATTCAAATGTATTTATAAGGTTTACACATAAAACCTTTAGTAAACTCAAGGTTGTCTGGAAGTAATCGTTTTTATCGATAAGACTGCCTTGTACCAACCAATCAAGTAAAATTATTTACTTAAGTACAATTTGGTATATTTTAGTATCCAATAAAGAGTGTACGCTGTCTCTCTGTCTCAATGTGTATTTGCACCAAATCCTTCTTCATTACTGTTTGTACATTACAGTACAAAGCATAAGCTACATAATTATTTCACTTAAAAGAATCTTGATTGTGGAACTGAATTAAGATAAATTTAATGAAATGGTATTCGTTTATTCCTGCGCATATACGATTTTTTTGGTCCTCTATTGTCCTTAGGGTACTGAGCATAAAAATAAATGGATTTGGAAAATCCAAAATTGCACATCTCGGTAATGTTATTCGATGATGTAGCGGTTAACGTGACGTTATCGAGCAACCGTGAAAATAAAAATACATAATAAATGTACAGAAATGAAAACAAATACAGTACAGTAAAGTGATATACTAAATAGAGGTATATACTAAAGTAACAAATGAGATTATATACCATCACGTGCCAACGGTTATAACTTTTTTTATTATGATTTCCAATTCCCCATATAATTTCTATTATTTCAACATGTCAAGGGTTAATTATAAAAAAAAACCTATAAGTGTGAAAGACAAAGAAATTCATAAGAGTTCATGGTTACCGAAAACGAAATGTATTAAAAAACAATAAACTTATTTCAGTTTTTCGAGAGTATAATATCGTGTTTATGTTATTTTTTCAGAGTATTTTTTTTTATTACAATGTACATAAAATACTATAAATTATACCAGAATTGTTTAACGAAATGTCCTCTTGAGATTAGATAACTTTCTTTATTACTTACGTGCTGTGTGATATTAGTGAAGATGACGGTGCGAATCGAGTGTTTTAATTTTTGCGATAATAAAGTCTCATGCTTTCATATTCGGGGTGCTATTACTATAATATGTGATAAATATTCCATTTTCTTGTTACATTACCTTATTTAATATATAAGAATTAAAACTGGCAAACATGATCTTCATCCTTTTCAAGCCAAAGCCAAAATGTTTTTATACTGTCTAGCCTTTTCTTCAAGCTCTTGTGAAAGTCAAAAATCTACACCAGTTCGCAAAATTAAGGTTTCCTCTGAGAGAAGTCCAACCAAAAACTCTGAGGTCATTATTAAAAAAAAACGTATCAATCTGCACGGGATTGGCGGGATTTTAGCGGATTTTTTCCCGGCTCTAAAACTAGTAGTACATTTGCAAAATGCGACATATTTTTTTTTACTTTTTACTAGATCATTTCATTAAATTCTTATTATTAACAGCTTTGTGTAAGTTATACAAAGCTGTTAATAATAAGAAGTACGCTTAACTTAATTAACTGGTAATGCTTCTCCAACTTGTACCTATATGCAGTACCGCTAAGGCGGGAGTAATAAATGGTTATTTAAAACTTAGTATCGTCCAGACGTGAACTACAGCTATAATGATGAAATCCTGTGCATCTAGTTGTCTCCTGTTTTATCACATTTATACCACTTCTCATTCGCTTTTCAAAACGTTTCTTTGAAACATACGCTTACAGTTGTTGTGTTGAAATCTCGAATTTGAGCGGTTCACTTAGGGCGAAATGCTGCGGTGGACTGTTGGCTCGTTTGTCACCTCAATTCAATAAAATAAATAACAATTATTAGCAGCTTTTGGATCAGTACAGAGGCGTGCCAACATACTAATTGGTGACCCAGATCTGGGTGTGCCTTGAGTACAGGCGCACGGTGGCCTCTCGGTGTTTTACAAGATACATGTTGGAGATTGTGCGTAGAAATTCAGTTCAATAAAAAAGGGCAAGTCTTTTAGAATACGTCTTTTATCAAATTATGTATATAAGATATAGTCTACCCATAAACAACGTCTCTATTTCACATTGTAATTTTTAATTTTACATAAAAAATACAATACTGTGTTAATAAATTTAGAAAATTGTTTTCCTAACAGCGGTTACAGCTTTGAGGCGTATTTTGTAGCGTTTTACGGAGCTTTCGCGGTTTTATATTTTAAACTCCAATTGTGTACTGCGTTGAGTTTTATATCTACTTTTGACTGTCTGTTTCCTGCTATTAGGTCTGCAGCGGTCGTTAAACAAGAATTATTTCGGAGGAAATTACTTGTATATCTTCGTTGTTCATCATCTAACATTGTTTTTTTCTTTTTAATTTATTTCGAAACGATGGATTAATATTGCAGTTTGTGTTAACTGTCGAAATGATCTATATTAATGAAATAATAATATTAGCATAACAGTATATTTTAGAAAAGGTTTGCCTCATATATAATTAGACTGACGTCTATTGACACGACCCTTTCAAGACACAGAACTGACACTTTCAAGACAATAAAAATGTAGGCCTCTCACATTGGGAGGATTCCCCGTAAGCGAACCGTTTGCGAAGCGGGTGATCGCAGTACCAGGCAACTTGCATCTCAGACACTGCTGCCCGTTACGGGTCCGGGTATACAAACAAGATCAGACATTTTTGGGTTAGTATTACGCTATCTGTTCGAATACACGAGATTTTCCATGGTTGACTCTTATCCCACTAACGGGTTGGTACGTGGTGGTAGATTTTATTCCGATGCCTAAAACGGCACGTATGTAATAAATAGAATGTGTACCAAATAACATAAATGACTTCTCTTTTCTTCAATAGTACGCAAGGAAATTTATTTATGTTAGAGAAAAAAACAATTGTATTAGATATGTATCTAAAATATGACTTATTTTACGGTAATACTACTCCCACAGAAATCTGCTGGACATGATCTCTTCTAATGGGACTATTTGCCATAGTTACCACATGGGTATGCAGACTAGCGATCGTACTACCAGAGACCTTGCACTTAAGAAGTAGCTGTCCGTCACCGGTGTGCCATTTATTGCGATGATTGATCCACCGTCTGTCAGATGCTATTGATATTGTTAAGGCTTTACACTAAGTTTTTGAGTTTTAATCTATTTCAGTTACTTCATCTTCGAGACGCAGAAGCCGCATTGGCTGCCGCTGATGAGTTAGCTGAAAACGATGGAAACGTTTCACAATTATCAAACAATAATTTAGAGGTAACCGTGGTATCCAGCAAAGAGATTTCCAAACTTAATTCTTCAGAAGGTTCGATACATAGAGAGTTGTCAAGGACGTCTTCAACACATTTTAAAGAAGAAACTAAAGTAAGGTCTGAAGAAAAGAGCATCGGTTTCATTAAACCCATTATTCTAATCAACGACAAACCACCTGAAGATCTTGATCACAAATGGACTAATATCGTAGAAAATTTGACAAACAATGAAAAGCTTAAAGGGTTTTCTACCAGAAGAAGGTATAAGCGAAAATTTTGTAGAAGAAGACGAAATGCGACATTCAAGAGATCATATTCCATTGGTTAAAATAGTATTAACTAATTTTAAGGAATATATTTTTAAGTCAGTGCTTGAAAATGTTAATAAAGTTAATGTTAATTTGTTATAAATATGTAATTCATAATTAAGCATTAATTTATACAGCGATATGCTAGAGCAGTATAAAGGAATGCTTATAATTTCAAATCCCGTTTTTAATTGGTACCTTAAGCGTATTAATTTATGTCGTAACTATTCCTAGAACAAGAAGAAGACTTCGTAATACTCGCTTAACCAATTACTAAAAAAGTATAAATAATTGCTATTTCAAAATATATCATTTAACAACCACATACATTACCTTACTTTAATAGCCTGTAAATAGTCCACTTCAGGACAAAGGCCTATATAGGGATGATTTCCATAATCGCTACGCTAGGCAAACGGATTGGCTGCCGTTCGCCGTACAAGTCATCTCTCACTTTAGACGCTGTTACCCGTCATCGGTCTGCTTAATGTTGGTCTGGTATTTTTCGAGGTAGTTATCCCGCCATCTGTCAGCAGCCTTTGCGCTTTTGAAGGCTTTTCCCATTGTCGTATCTTACGACACCCACGGTAAGAAAGGAAGTGACAGATTCTTACACTGATACTACACAGGAGGCGCATACTGCTATATTTTTAATAGGTAATTCGAGTACAATAAATTCTTAAATTAATATTAAATTGATGTCCGTAAAATTTTCTTTTAAAATTTTAATTATTCGAATAAAATTGAGATTAATGTAGGATATTTTCACATAAATATTACTATTATGTATTCTGTGGTATTGCTATGAGGGGGAAGATAGTACTCCGACAGATAGTAGGATAATGATCACACATATGGCAGACTTCAATTATCCAGAACGGATAAGTAGTAACGTTTGAATTGTGATCGCTTACCCACATGCTGTGTGGTGCCTATGTCCGCAATTGATTATCTCTATCTCTAGCTGCTCCGTATTAAATTTTAGTAAAAAAAATGCTACTGTTATATTGTTTGGTATCAACGAATAATATATTAAGTAACAAGAGTGATCATTCAGTCTGTGAAAACGCCTCTATAGAAGAGCGTAAGACATGACCATTTGGCCGTTGAGGGAGGATTGGCATCGTTGCTTTGCACCGCTCGCACTGCCCTCGGCAGCCGAGGTCCAGCCGCGGGACCGCACCGCTCATGCAGCCGTGGTGGTGATGCGTGGGGAGAGGAGTGTCGGTATGACGATGCGCCGCTCTCCTTACTCTCTGCGGCCAAATGGTCTTAGTAGTGGAGCCGGTGCGGTAGGATGGAGAAGAAGAATTTTTTCCCGAGGAGATCATGACGAGAGCAGCCGGCGCCGGGTGTGGCCGTGGATGTGCGCGATTACGTTCCTGTGGTCCTAGTGACATGTGGTGGTGGTAAGTTTATGCGAGCCTCTCACGTATAAAATATTACAATATGCTTCAAATAGAAAATAAATAAAATGATTTCTTCTATTTCTTGTATTTACAGGAATACTCCACATTTGAAATGTAACATATTTTACCGCGTGTTTAACATCTTGATATCATACAAAATCCGTCTTACGTTAGCTTTCTATTTATTAATTTGTAGTACGATCTACGCATAATGAGCTATCTTGACGTCGTGGACTGGTGTGGTTCGTCTTGGATTTTATTTTATTTATTACTGGATCCCAAGCAAGTTGTAGCACTAAGACATCTTTTCTATTAAAATAATTTAATAACGAGTGAACGTGAAAATAACGCTATAAAATACGTAAATAACAGGTTAATTAAAAAAAAACAAATATTTAAAAATACTGTTCAGTTTTAAAAGGTTTTGCATATTATCGGCACAAAGTACCGAGTATCTCTACTTAATTTTTATTCAAATATTGGACTAACTATACGAAGGCATCTCATCATTGGCCGCAGGGTAGGCAAAAATTGCGAATTTCTGTTTTCACCTATCCTGGTGAATGAATGAATTAAATGAAAAAAATGTGACAGATGGCGAGCCTCGTCGCCAAGTTGATTCCCGAAGCTCGTTATGAGATTTCAAGGTCTTTACTTAGTCGCTTCTGATGACTCACACAGGAAGAAAGAGAGTGGCGGGTTCTGTTGTCTCTACCACACGGTATATTAAACAATATTCTATCTTATAGTGACGAACACGTTAGCCAGAGTTATATATACTAGGATCGCTTGTGGTGGATCAACCAATTATGTTCGTAAAGTAATGAAATTCAACTTGTCTTTCACATAATTGCTTCAAACATTTGTCTTCATTGTTAAAGCGTTTTGAATGGAAAAATCATGTGTATATGCAATTTATCTTACCTGCCTGGACAGAAATATACACACATGGTTTCTTTTTGTCCTTATCCATGGCACAGTACCTTACGAATGATGTAAATTTCTTTTATCTCCTGTTAATATTAAAATAAGGTAAAGGTAAAATTTACGATGTTAAAATATTTATATAACGATAATCTTAAAAGACTGACCGTTTCATTATCAGTAGAATTTATTAAAAGCAAGCGTAAAAACTATTATTACTTAAATGTTTTTTATTTTTTACTCCGACGAGTATTACTAAAACCGATGTCAGATGTTCCGTGTTGACATGGAATATTTGCAGCAATTTACGTTTGTATACTTTTCGACAGGCGGCAGAAGCCTACAAGTATAAAATATACTCACTGTCTCGGAAACCGAATGCAATAATTTAACATACCTTATCGTGTGGTTTCCACATGTTTCGTTAAATTTTTCGAAGTGACCGAGACTCAAGTATTGAATTAATAGATGTAGGAATTATAAGAAAAAATGAGCAAAGCTGGGCGAAGGCCTTCTCTAAAACGGAGAGAGTTTTAGACTCCGGAAGGTTCCACCACGCTAGGGCAGGACTGCAGACTTCAAGTTTTCAAGTCTTCGAAATAATGTTGTATCAGGAATAAAGGGTAAAGGCATACAATATGAAAGGATTATATATACCAAGGGATGAAATGGGTGTTGGAAGGTAGTATAAAAGTCCTATATTTTTGAAGTAAGACATTTACATTGGCATTTAGGTTAATAATTTTAAAAGATATATTTAATGAGAGGCGACGAAGAGGCGCATAAACTTGACATAATAAAAAAAACTCTAATAATTTATATATATATATTTACACCTAGACTATTATATAACGGATTGACGTTCTACGACCAACTTGGGTCATACTAAAAAACCCAACTTACGCCATTAACTTTAATGTTACATGCCAGTACACATTTACTTTACTAGAATATTATCCATGAATTTTTTTATTCACTTTATATTAAAAGGTCACGCAGGAGAGTACATCGTGATAAATTCGAGAATAATTAAACTCAAGAGTGCCGTCTTGCCAATAATTATATACAATGAAATACACTAAACATCTCGACATGTCGAAGTCAACCCCTTTGAACGAAAAAGAACCCACAGAATCAGTCTAGACAATCGAGGGAGGTTGGGCGATGTTGCGAGGCGTCGCTCTCCCTGCTTTCCGTAGCCGGAGTGATGTCGACGGTGGAGACATGGATCTCTCCATTTCCGTTTGCGGCCAAGAGGGCTAGTGCCTCCGGAATGCTCGCTTTGCTAATCCATATAGCCTTCTGGCCGGAGGAGTCAGGAGTCCGTGGGCCAGGTGTGATTGAAAGCCGTGTCCGTAAATGGGTTAGCTCTACCAGGTCAAGACCAGACTCACATTACATCAAATTATATAACAATGCTGCTTGGGATAATCGGGAGCCTTACTTGAACCTTCACCTTCAAATAATATGAAAATCATGTTAGAAATGTTAGAGCAACAGAGTTTGTAAAGTTGTTTAAGCAAAATACAATATGCAAACAAAACCTTGTCGTGTAAAAACTTATGCTAAGTTTTAAATTAAAACTTAAGCTAAGTATTTATAGTCACGTCCTAAATTTATGTTTAATGCTATAAAAGTGGATCGATCAAAACGGTTGATAACTTGACACCTTGGTAGACAACCTGGAAAAATTATTCGACTTCGTTTACATTTGTAAAGAGTAGTATTACCAAATATCGCCATGACATCGTTGTGACATACCTATTTCACGCGTCTTCGCAATATTTGTATTTCAGTAATGCAGTTTTCCTTCAACGCTGTGCACTTGTGATTGTGAGTTCTTGTGATTATGCTACGAGAAATAGTACCGTATGATATTTTTATTTTATTTGTAAGATGCGCCAACAGCATCCAAATATACTTTTTTGTTTTTGTTATTTAATTTTTTAGTCGAAAACTGAGAATGAGTGGATGAAAGGGATACACCATGTGTCCATGTGTCCACGGTCACTTACCATCAGGTGGACTGTTAGCTCCCAATACAATAAAAAATCCAAATTATTACAAAAACTGTGTGGTACCGGTGTAAGCATTAGTCTCCCCTTTCTTCCCGTGGGTGTCGTAAGAGGCGACTATGGAAAACCTTAAAAATTACCATGACTACTGACAGATGGCGGGATAACCATCTCGAAAAATATTAGATCGATATTAAGAAGACCAATAATGGGAAGCATCGTCTAAGGTACTTGGTGTACAGTACCAGATACTGCGATCGCCAATAAGCTCGCCAGGGGTCATAAGTCGCCGTCGATTATCTCAAATACTCCTTATTTGTATAAGAAGTCTAGGTCCATCCTGCAGTAGCTACTACTATAGTCTGCTTGAAAACTTTTAAAGCTTAAAAATTACAACATTTAGTTATTCTTAGCCGACAATAGTTTTGTAGAAGAAGTGATATTATGGATTTAGAAATTTTACCGTTGCCGTCTTTTTTTTTATTTATTTTCTTTGGACGGAAATTGTTTGTGTTTACGTTGGTGTTCTTAATGCTGGCTTTCTGTAGTCGGTTATAGAATATTAAAGACTGATATCTCGCGATTTTCATATGTTATCATGTTAGTAAGTACACGACTTAACACATTCATCTGTACCAGGGATTTCCAAACAATTTTGGGCAAGAGAGTCCTTCTCCAAAATGAACTGATGTCTCAAACCCATAGCCCCAAGTCAAATTACTTTAAAAATCATATCTATAGTTTTTTTCCTATTGTTACAAAATACTTACCAATTTGAAAACTTTGCGGTTGGTTAAGTGAGTAAACTTGACATCATTTTCTCATAAAAATTACTTTCGTCTTGAGGCTTTGCGGTATACTCGACGAGAAGATATGACGTAGTTTCCCGAACGCAGCCCAGCCGACTTGGATTCGTCGATTGACCTCTGAGTCGAAGTTGGACTTACCTAATCGGACAATTTGTCCCAGATATACGTACTCGTCTACAACTTCGAGCCTATTGTTCCCAACAACAACCGGTATTGGTGTGACATGGACGTTTGACATGAACTTCGTCTTGTCCATGTTCATCTTAAGACCAACCTGTTGGGAGACGTTATTGAGGTGATTGAGCATTGTACTGAGCTCCTCCAGCGATCCTGCCATAAGAACTATGTCGTCGGCAAATTGAAGGTGAGTGATGTATTCGCCATTGATGTTGATACCGTATCCTTTCCAGTTCAGCTGCTTGAAAACATCTTCCAATGCAGCGGTGAAGAGTTTCGGGGATATGACATCACCCTGTCTTACACCTTTCTGCAGTTGGATTGGTTTCGTACTCTGATTCTGTACTCGGATAGACATCGTAGCCTCATTGTACAAACACCTCAGCACTTCGATATACCGAGAGTTTATCTGGCACCGCTGGAGAGACTGTAGCACCGCCCAAATTTCGACTGAATCGAAGGCTTTCTCATAGTCCACATACGCCAGACATAATGGCAAGTTGTACTCCTCGGCCTTCTGTACAATCTGGCGAAGAGTATGTATGTGGTCTATGGTACTATAGCCTTTTCGGAATCCGGCTTGTTCGGGAGGCTGGAAGTCGTCAAGTCTGTTCACTAGACGATTTGAGATGACTCTCGAAAACAGCACGTAGACGCGGCTTAGAAGCGATATCGGTCTATAATTCTTCAAAAGGCAGTTAGCCCCTTTCTTGAAGAATAGGACAACCACGCTTCTACTCCACGCTTTCGGCGTAACACCGCCATGAATGACGGAATTAAACAGCTTCTGAAGGACAACAAGTATCGGTTTTCCACCCGATTTCAGAAGCTCAGCTGTAATTCCGTCCTCACCCGGCGCCTTGCCGTTTTTAAGCTGTCTGAGAGCCATCCTAATCTCGCTCAGACTGACGTCCGGGATGTTATCGGAGTAATGTCGGATAAGCTTGGCTCTTGGGTCGTTACTCACATCAGTGTGTGGTTTCAACGACGTTGTGTACAGCTGTCCGTAAAATCTCTCGATCTCACTCAAAATCTCGGCTCCAGCGGAAATGACTGCGCCGCTTTCGGTCTTCAGCTTGGTCAGTTGGCTCTTTCCGATAGACAGATCTCTGGCGAAGACTTTGGAGCCTTGGTTCCGCTCTATCGCTTTTTCAATACAGGCTGTATTGAATTTGCGTAAGTCTTGCCTCATACATTTGGAGATCTGTCTATTCAGTAGCCGATACGCTGACGCATCCGTTGTAGACTGCAGCTTTATCTCACGCCTGGATTTCATGAGTTTAAGAGTGTGATCAGAGAGCTTTTGGGGCTTGTTCGTGCGGCGGGTCCTGCAAAACTTAGCTCCTACCGCATGGACAGTTTCCACTAGCCTGCTATTCGTGTCGTCCACACTAACGCAATCGTCTAGGCACTGAAAGCGATTATGCAATTCGAGCTGAAAGCTCTCGGGGTTCTGGATAAGGGCACGTGGTGGGCGGAGCGTAGACTTCACCAGACGAGACCGCTTGAGCCCAATGTTAAGGTTCAGTGTGCCTCTTACCATTCGGTGATCACTGCCGGTTTTTACCCTAGTGATCACAGAGACATCACTGAACAGCTGACGTTTGGTCGTCATGATGAAGTCGATCTCATTTTTTGTGGTACCGTCCGGGCTCATCCATGTCCACTTCCTGTGGGGCCGCTTCTGGAAATAGGAGTTCATCATAAAGAATCCCTCCTTTGCCATGAAGTCAGCCAGCTGTTGCCCTCTTGGGTTCCGTTGCCCTACTCCAAAGTTCCCCACTATCAGCTCATCGCCTTTTTTCGTACCTAGTTTTGCGTTAAAGTCTCCCATCAACACCGTGTAGTGAGTCTTAGAGCAATGCATGGCTCTTGAAATATCCTCGTACATTGCCTCCACTTCATCATCAGGGTGTGTCGAGGTTGGTGCGTATACCTGTATGACCTTCAGCGAATACCTTTTGGTTATTCTGAGTATAAGGTACGCGACCCTACTCGACACACTTACGGTCTCGATCACGTTGTTGATGAGAGACCTGTGGACGATAAACCCGACACCTCCTTGGGACAGATGGTCACCCTGCCGGTAGTAGAACAAGTTACCGGATTTTAGGATTATAGAGTCCTCTCCCTGTCTTCGGACTTCACACACAAATTACGTAAACAAACTTTTAAAAAAAAGTTTATAATCGCAAAGTAAAGATAAAAAAATAAAAAATCAGTGTGATGCTGTATCCTGGTGACTTTCTACCAATCTAGTTAAATCAGGTTCAATATTGGTGAGTTGCAGTCTTAAATAGAGATTGTGAAAGTCATTCATCATCATTTTCAAACGGCTTCTTGCTCTTGTCAAAATGTTTATTACCAAATTTGAAGCCTTTTTCCACTAGGTGTGATGATTGAAAAGCGATAAGGTATTTTTCAGCAATGTTCCACAACGCAGGATATTGTGTTTCAATGTTGCGTTGCAACCAGAACTTCTGATAGCCTTGGTTGAACTTCTGCTTAAGCTTCTCGTCTGTTGGAAATTGCATAAAATGTTTTCCACGTCACGACCAATCTCGTGTATTCGTTTCTGAACGGTGTTATTGCTCAAAGGAATTCTCTTTATAATATCATGTGCGGGCTTGTGCAATACATTGTTGAGGACCTCCGCAATGGCACGTAAAATAAGCTGCTCACCAATTGTGTGGGCTTTCCCCGACTTCGCTGTTAGTATAAATACAGGACACTCGTAAACCATCAGCGTCTTACATAGATGATGATGCAAACATCGATGTTATGGATGGCCTTTTCTCTAATTTTTCATTAAGCGCTTGAAAGAGTGACATGGCTTATTTTTTTGTCAGCATGTACTGTCGATAAGTGGTCCTCCATTTTTGAAGGCTTTTTGCATCGTTACTGAATACTTATTTACATATGAGACATATCGGCAAGTGTAATCAACAGATAGAGATAAAATAAATCCAAAACTATTAACGCGCGTAGTTAGCTAAGTTCTTTTTCAATCACTTTATTTAAATTCACTTTATTTAGCTATGTAATTATTTTGTAATATCTTGAAATAAATTAGCCGATGATTGTATTATCATTCAAGCTCCAACGAATTTATTCTCTTCGAACTTAAATGAACTTTCAACCTAAGAACAAGCTTGTCATATAGAAAAATATCAAGAGCATGTTTGGACTTGAACTTGATCATGATTTTGTTCGTGTTAAATCGCATATATACATCAAATACTCGAACAAATTATCTTGCACAAACTAGTCCGCGCTTATTGACTTGCCGAGTTTTTCATCTTGTCCGTACTTGTGCACGCTTATCGAGTTGTTGAATTTTTTTAAAATTACAACAATGATACTTCCTTCTACTAAAATATTTATTTTTCTTATAACATGAATGTACACTTAACACAACTTATACAGTATCTTGAAAGTTTTACATAAGAATTTGTGTTAATTAATAGGGGTCGATTTTTAGACCTCCTCGATCCCTAAAATTATTTTTCGTTTATGTCGACCCCAGGGAAACCAATATCGACCACTTTGGGAATCCCTGATCTATATCAACCCAGCGCGATGACGCGTTTACTGGAACATATCTCCTTTATCCACTACAGGAAAACAAAGACTGTAACTATTTACAATGGAAGAATACGCTAAGTGCCAAAGCTGCCTTTATTCACGGTGAATGTCTACATAACTCCTTCATCATTTGCTATATCAAAAACCAAACTAAGTAGCAACGTTTTAAGGTGCAATAATTTTACTATATAACAACAAACCAACCAACCTTCATTCAGAACAAAACATTCAAAATTTTAAAACCGTTACTTAACCCATTCACCCACTCATGTCTTCGACTATTTATAAATATTATTGCTATGGTGATTGGTAGTTCTGGCCGATTTCGACTACGGCGACAACTTGCGAATACTATCGGCTGTTGTCAACTGCGCAGGAGATATTATAGTTGCGTAAGTATACGCACAGAGGCACTCAGTCGTCTTTACCTAGCCATAACCAATGTAGCACTTATGTCATAAGTTCGGAGGAAGAGTCAGATGCAGTGCCCAAATATTCGGGTCGAATACGACACAACCAGACCCGAATTCCGGCTGGGATTAGGACACATCCCTCAGTAGTCTGGAAAACTAACCACTAAACCACGCGCTCATTTTACTATACTTATTCCACAAATAAAAGTATCTATTACTATTAAGTTTTAAAATGAAGGCATAAGGACGGTTCCTTATAGCGGGTTTTAAAACTTACTGAAAACAACAATTTCTTCAAAATTTTCAACAAAGGAGATCGTTGTTTTTTCGGAAAAAGTTACATCTACACAGCTAGTTCTGCCAAGCTAAAATTGGCACCAGTTTGTCAGATAAGCAGCATTATGCCCCTAAGTACGAGGACTGGAGTTGGTCAAAAACACTTTTCGTAAAGACAGGAAAATATTATTTTCGTTAATTTTCATGAAAATGATTTAAATTCAAACATCTAAAAAAACGTAAGCCGACTTTTTAGTTTTTTTGTATTAATAAATTTATGCCACGAATCCATCAATCAAAGCAGTAAATAAACAATTCCAAAAATGCATTGACCAATTAGTATTTAAAGTTACTGACAGTCATCTAAATATTAGTTTATAATTCAAAACTACTTAGAAATAACTGATTTTAAAATCTTTAAACGTTGGGCAAAAAATACAACATGAAAATGTGTAAATATTTAGAGATCGTTTAACCACATAAATGTTTATGTTGAAACCAATTACCCAAATGCCTTCAATTTTAAATCAACGAATTTTGGACAATTAGTGAATATCAAAAATCATAAAATAACATGAAGTTTTGACTTATTTAGAAATTGTATGTCTGTATTTTGACATTTTTCTGTGTTTTTTTATATTGTTTGGGTGCGAGATTGCACAAAAACTTACAAAAGCCTCGAGTTTCTCTACTGGTGCGTGTTTCCTTTGGACTAGATATCTTGACGAGTCTTCAATCGCTTGCTGCTAGCGGTTGCTGCTAGAATGGCAAGTCTTTCTTTACTTCCTGTCTTCTTCTTCCTTGTCTTCCTCTTCTGCTTACCTCGGAGTTCACAATTAAATTGGCCGATAGTGCGTTCCTCATATGTGCTGTGACCAATGCTCTAGATTCCTTCACGCGTCTGCGTACTGACTACCAGTCTTCTTTTTCTTTCCACACTAGCTGATTTATTTTCTTTGTATATTCCGGAATATTTGGTAAATTTAAAGGTATTTTTATTCCATGGTACTATTTGGTTATATACTGCATGGAATAATAATTTCATGAAGTATATATATAACCTTGCTCATCCTCCTTCCCACTTCCCAAATACCCTTAAAGCCCGGCAACGCGCCTGCAGCTCCTCTGGTGTTGCAGATGTACATGGGCAACGGTAATCACTTACCATCAGGAGAACCACTTGTTTGTCTTCGCCTTTCCCATAAAAAAAAACTTTTATATTTAACTAAAAAATTTGACAACATCGATTTATTTTAGTTTCCCTATAATACATGCTCGTACCAAGCATTGGCTTATACATCTGTACATCGTTAGACTATAAAACTTTTGAAGGTCTTCTGCCCTCTGTCTCAGTATACATCCATTCTTGTGAATATTCGGTAACCACTTTCTCAGTTCGCCTGAAGTTTTGGAGATTTTAGTCCTCGTCGCACAGGATTATGAAGCCGCCACCCCTTCATCAAATGTTTGACAGTTAGCGTTGCGATCATATCGTATTTTCACCAGCTTTTGCACTTAGCAATTGATTTCAGGCATCAAAAAGTAAATTAGTAGGAAAAATTACTGGTGCTTAAGAAAAATAATGGAATATACTTGTCCCAATCGTTCTGATGAGTATATCGTCTTGACTCAATGGCGTTCTAAGGTTTGGTTGAAACATTCTACGATTCCATTACATTGTGGATGATATGGAGTAGTTCGTGTCTTATAAATTCCCATTAGCTTGTAAACTTCTGGAATACTGTTGATAAATCAACTTTAAAAAGTTCCTCCCTTGGTCATCGTGAATTTTAAAAGATAGATCGATTCTACTAAATATTTCAAACTAACTTCTTAGTGACTGTAACTGCTTCTTGATTAGGTATCGCAAAAACCTCGGGTTATTTTCTAAAATAAAGTATCGCTACTAAAATTTAGCAATTTTCGTCATCATTGAAATTGGCCAGTTATATCGAGATCTATTATTTCTTAAGGTGCTCTAACATTTTAAAGTTTTAGTGCCCTTCTACTGTGTGTTTGGAGTCTTCACACTAATGCACATTTTTAACCCTTTCGACAATTTTACATGCTATAACGGCACCGAATCCAGTTAAGTTTAATATGTGGTTAGCGGTGCTGGTAGCACAATAGCTAATATTTATATAGTTGCGTTATTTAAGTATCCGTTTTATTTACAATAACTTCTTCACGCCAAAATGTCCATCGCGACAAGCTCTCAATAGGAGAATTCGCACTCCAGTTCATCGGTTACTTTTGATCGTGGTACAATCAGTTGTAAGTGATATTCTCACCCTATTTTCGCCTGTGTGCTTTTCCCTATTTTCGAGAAAAAGAACGTAATTTATTTAATGAATTACATTATGAAAGAAAAACACAATTCCATAGCTTTAGTTGGCGCTTTCAAGGAAGCCATTTTTTCCAGCATTTTACTTTAATAAGCTGATGAAGTAAAATAAAGAATGTCATTTTGATTACACAGACCATAGGATAATTGTGGAAAGATACGACTACGTTCAGCTAGATAAAAACAGCAAGGATTTAATACAAACTGAAATGGAATTCATGTTTGTACTATTATATCTCACCCACAAAGGACAGTCGGATTGGGGTGATGCCTATCTTTTGAGATTAATGGCTGCTTGCTTTCCTAATCAAAAATTTGTCTTATATCAACTTTAGGTGCTGCTTATTTTCGGTCGGAGTAGCTTAGCGTTAGAACAAGGACTTAAACTTTCAATAAAATTAAGAAATTCTACCACGTATAAAACATGTCTTGGAGGTTAATCATACTGCTCCAAAATTGCTCCAAAGCTTATTAGGTACATATAAATAATGAAGCAGCTTGTGAAAGTATCCATCAAGTAATATAAAAACTCTATTATACGGAATTTAACAAGTTTTATAAAATTGTGCTGTAAGAAAAAAATTAAATGGTCCCTGAGAAAGTTATAAGTATGCTCTTCAAAAATATTACAATGTTCTAGGAAAGGTCATTTTTTTAAATGAAGGGTAAGTCACGTCACAGGTAAGGTATTAGAAATATAAAAGTTGAAAAAAAAATGTGATTTAAATTCTGAGTATACAATACTTAAAGGCAATAAGATTACACCTTGACCAATAAAAAAATATGCGAAATATATCACAATGATTTGACGATTGAATGTTTGCTACTAATCAATCAAATAAACCGCAATATCCGCATTCCAGGTATAAAAATTAATTATTAATTGGACCCTAAATTATATAAAACAAAATCATCTTTACTCACTTTTTATTAAATACTTATAAATAAAACATATAATAACTGTTTCGCTGATGTTGAATTGTTTGCTTTTTCGCCTGTGCTGATAAAAAAAGTGAAGGAAAAGATAGTGAATATATATTTGTATGCTTTATATATTACGTACTGTAAATAAGAGTAATTACTTTGTTTTCGTTATTTTATAATTTTTTCTTCTCGCGTCTTCGCTCGTGTTTAATTAGAGTTAGTAATATAATTTCAGTAGCCTCTTAATAAAAGGCTTATGCTAAGCAGTGGGATACTTTAGAATCTAAAAGATAGTTTTGCTGCAAGGCGGCATAAAAGATTCTGCCACTTTGTCATAATCGTTTCATGCCCTTCGTAATCACCTTCGAAAGTATATAATGCTGATTGGCCGATAGGGTTGGTTGGTGGGCTTGGTAGACCAGGAATAGCTAACCACGAAGGTATTTTATACGAGTTATAAATTTTACTTGTTCGATGTTGGAGTGCCAACAAACATCTGTTTTTCATTAATACTTTATTATCTCTCAGAGATTCTAAAAGGTTTGAAGGAAATCTTATTGTAGGTAAGTGAAAATCTAGCCAAGATAAATTGTAGAAGCAATATTAATATCTCTAATCCTATTACTGTACGAATAGCTAGCATCAATTTCACACATCTTAGAGTGTCTCAGCCCCGATAATCCGGCTTTTCTATATTAGTTCTTGGGTAAATAAAAATTATATATTAATGCTGAAATCACTTTATCAACATCTTTCGAGATTTTATGAAAACTTATGATTTAAAATTATTAATTTGAATTTTTGATTAAAAAATTGCGCCGTTGGTTATGGTGCCATATTGATAGAGGGTTTCCAATATGGAGACTACGCTCTTCGGTTTATGAGCCTCAATTATATTTTTTATCATTATAATATAAATACACATTATGTTAGTAATAAATACAATAACAGAATCGAATAATGCATCTTATATATTTGACTATTTTGTGATGATAAATGCACATCATAAAATATATTACTTTTACTATTTTTATGAAAAAAAACACACCGTTTACTGCACAGGCCTCAGTGTTTTCAGTATTTTGCGAACATCATTTACTCCGCCAATTTCCAATATTTGAGGACGCTTCCAAAAGATGAACGATTAATTCATTCCTCTTTCTGGATTTTTATCTAAATTAGCATATACTTACTAATTTATGTTAAGCTTTGATAAAGTTTCTGATAGACTTTAGTTCTCTATTATAACAAGATTTTGTTATTTAATATAAAGAAACAAATTAAATTAACGTAATTAACATTTTAACTTTACCCTGTCAAAACATATGACATTGTTTTTTTTTAATGATTACTGCCAACGTCCAGTCAATAAAATAAATAACAAAAAAGAAATCTGATTTTCTGATTATAATCCAAAGTCATAACAACTATGAACTAATGAATTAATATGAAACTAATTGTACTAAAAGTGTGAAATATATTTTACATAAATAAAGAAGAAAAAAATCTAATTACTCTATTAAAAATATTGGATAATACTAGGTCTTACTACAAATAATAAACGAAATATCTTAACTTAATGTTATTTGTATCTAAATATTCTACAAGACAGTTAAAAACTTTCTTATTATCTTCTGTAATAAATAAAAGAGAGCATATTTCTATACGAAGAGGTATTTAAAGTTTTCTTAAAGAGTAATATAGTGAGGTATGATCATAAAAGGACACGAGAAGAAAATATGATTATGGTTGCCAATGTCTAATCCACATTCACGTATTGAAGAATCTTTAATATGAAGCCTAGCAAATGAACCGAATTACAGCAGTGACCCAAGCGCATTCTACATATCATTGATGTATATTTCTTACAAAAGGTTAATTTACAAAACCAAGGATTATTAGAAATATTGAGTTGAATTTTGCAATAGTGAAAGCCTTACGACATTGTTATTTTTGTCTGTAAACATGAATTCCTATTCCCAAAGAATAGGCATGATTTTCAATCGAGTAATAAAATGAACTAGAAAATTCAAAGATTTAGCCACAAAAAGTAAAAAAAAATTTGTAGGTCAAAGTAGACGTGTCTATAATAATACTTCTGAAAATGTACTAATCTTATTTAAAAACTATTATAAATGTGACGGTACTATTATTTGAATCGTTAGTAATTAAGTTCATATATATGTGTATTTTTTTATTTGTTTTTTATCATGAACAAAATTGTAAATATCTGTGAGACAGAAATTACAAGTATGTTCAGTAAAATCGTAACAATGTTCCGCGAACACGGTTGGACTATCGTCGTGGGTGGTAGACTTGAGTGTGTCATGTTCACTTAAAAGCCTTTGCATGCGGCGGCGTTGTGCGGCGGGTCGTCCACTTCCCTTTAATATGTTTTGAAGAGGGCGATACTGCCACATGCGTCATGGTTGTGAACAGGCGCTGTTGTGGGAGCTGGTCCGCTCGGGTCTGCAAATCCTGCGTTAGTTTTTTTTATCAGATTTTTAGAATTATCTTAGAATATGCTTTGGGGAAAATTCCTGAATTTTATTTTATATTTTTTGGTACGTATTATAAATTAAAGAAAATTACAAAATAGAGGATAGCTAAGGAGTTTCTTTTTCCCGTTTCCTCTCCGTTAGTGGAAACTTATTACGAAACGGAGGAAGATTTAAAAAAAAATATAATTGACAAATAAAAATTTTTTTTATTTGAATTTCATTATTTTATTTCTTTTCAAAAAACCATCAGAGTTATTTGTTGTACTTGCACTTGCAAACGTTTGGAATTCGATTTGAAAATTTAAAAAGAGATAATTTAAGATAGTTATATGATTAAATACCAAAAAAATATTATACTTTAATTAAAATTTTAGGTCTATCATTTAAAGGTTCATTTATTTTAACTAACACGATTTCTTTAGACGAATGATGAAAATTTAAATTATCCGTAAGACAATTTTAAAATCAATTTTACCGAACGAAAAAGATTTAAAATCGCATCCGAGCAATAAGTGGGCAGGGGACGCTTCTTTGCCATAGCTTAGCGTCTCGCTTCAGAAATACGATAGATAGAGATACTGTATTAAGACATCGTATTACTTTTCTGGAAGCGGACAAGGTCGAAATGTTGAAATTAATGTTTCTTTTATAAGAAATTTTGTTAGAATAGTCTAAAATCTGACATAACTTAAGATATGAATTAAGTCGGTCCGTAATGTATAAATCATCTTATTTAATTGTATTTACCCATCTACATATTTATGTATCACAGCACTTAATTGCTTGTTTTTTACTATAATAATAACCAGTGTATATATTTTAATGTGCATCGCTATTTTCCTCCTTTAAATTCGTATTCTCGTAGCATTTTCCACGGATATCAAGCAGAACGCGTAGCATCGTAGCCGTAGCACAATAAAGGGTAGGCCGTTAGTAGATAGTAGATCTTAAATATTTACGTAGCTTGATTAATACTCTTGATTAATACATATACTCAAATTTAGTTTTAGGCAAGCGAAAAATCCAATCAAATAGATCCAACCTTTTAAACTTTTGCCGAAAATTCGTAATTCGTACATTACGCCATTCCACCCACCCTGGAGCGGTATAAGCTCATGTTCAACAGTGAGCTATTTAGAGACATCATAATGAATGTTATTGTATGGATGCAAGCACCATTTCATTTCTCAAAGCATCCGTACTGTGCAATTTGGTTCATTTGGCGCTCTCTGTTTATATTGTTTGTGTATCCCGCCCAATTTGAATAAAACAGAACGACAAAGCTTGGTATTCGCCACCGCTCACGTTTTACGAAGTATGTCAAACAAATTGTGAACTCATAAAGAAAAACAAGCCGGAACGAGACTAAGGTTATTAGGCAGTAAGTAAAGTCCCATTGCCCAGCTGAGCAGCCGTCCTCTCAATATTTGAGAGGGTTTTTGGGGCTAAGAGTGCTCTGCTTCAAGACATGTTTTATCCGTCTATCATATCTCCGTCGGAGTCGTCAAACGCAATACCAATAATCCTCCCCCTCCCCTACGATTGCGGAGGGCACAAAGAGTGGCACTACCAAAAACCGCCTATTCAGAACTCACAGTTCAACAACTCGAATTCGAAGTACCCAAGTCCTCGAATCTCCCCACCACCCCCTCGGATACCTCGACTTTTTTGGTCCACAGCTGATGACAAAATAACGGATACTAAGATTCTCACCACGATAAGGTGAGAAATCGCTGTGAGAAGCGAAAACGCTCCTTGCGTTTGGCTAAGTATAGTTCGTAGTTATTTTAACCAGAAGGTAAAATGAGGATTTTATTGACTCCATTAATATGTATAATAGTTTGCTGCATTCGTGTAATATGAACATGTCAGTTTCTAAAATATTTTCTATGTCCTAAAGGGTTTACTCAATGGTTGTAAGGGAATATGAGAGCCTACTTCGCAAATATTTACCTCCAGTTCTCCCTGATGTTTTACACAGACTAGTCCCTGGCTAGGCTGATAGACTGATGGCGAAGAATTCATTTGAATATGCTGTACCTAAATCCGATTGACTAGGCATAAGGAGCACTATCACTGTGCTCACCAACCCACCTGCCCTTCTATCTAGGACTGCTAGATTTCGTTGGCGCTTTCTTGGAAAACAGTAACTAAATTATGCATCGAATACCAATAACAACCGTGCCATCCATTAGGCTTAACTCAGGTACACGTGTGTATAAACGGCGATCTCAAATATTATATAATTAATGTCTCTACTACTAATTTGTTTTAATTTTGTTACAACATTTTCTTTATGCAATATGTATTTAATGCGTTTCATTATCTTTAAATTTATGTAATATATTTACAGGTAAGTACTAGTAATTTATCTAGTAATTATAACTATTAGACCTACATATTATTTTCGTTTAAAGAGTTTATTTTTTTTTCTTAGTACTATTTTTTAGAAAATGTGTTAAATAAATAAGTCGCACATGCGTATGATGGTAAACCGACGCCCACATCTGCAACACCAGAGGACCTACAGGTGCGTTGCCGGAATTTAATGATATTTGGGGAAGGGGAAAGGGGAGTTACCAGACTTACCGAACGAACCGCAGAAGCAGAAAATGCCTCTATCTCATATGGTTTTTTTTCTTCGCCGTTTTATTCCGCGCCGTGGTATAGTATATAAATCCACTTTTCATATCCTTCTGTAATGGTAAAAAGATTAAATAAATAAATATTGATCTTGTTACTATCGATTTATGTTTTATTCTTTTATTTCTGTTCGTATTATTAATTCACATTTTCATATTTTATCACTTTACTTAATGACTAAAAATGTGTTTGATGTCTGCTCCAAAGTTGTTAGTTGCACCATCGATATAATATAATGATAATGATACTCGTAGCCACAGATTAATAGCGCCGCGTTAAATCAGTTGTAGCGTTGAGTTAGTTGCGTTTTCATTGCTGTGACAATTTTCCTCCGATCTTATCACATATATATTTACAACGGATGCGCTAAGATGAGAACGAGTGTCTCTTATGTTTAAACTGATAATATTGGTTTTTCCTTATTACTCGTAGATATCATAAGATGTAGGCCTGTATAAGTTTTCGATGTATTTTTTTAAAACAATGAAAAGGTATCAATACCTTTTTTATATCAATTTTTCAAATGTGGTCCTATACGAATCAAGTATCGGTGATACTCAAAATACCTTGAGAACGTACTGCAACAGTAGTACTTCTGCGATTTGGAAAGGTAAACATTTACTTTTACCTTTACTCTTTGTGAAAACACAGTAAAGAAAAAACTTTAGTTAATGAAAACACTTGTTATTTACAGTTTCAATGGACTTTTCCACTGTTTTCAACAATGTGCGATTTATTTTTGTTTGTTTCTTATAAAACGAATTTTACCATTCGCCTTTGAAATTATTTACTTTGTTGTAAATAATTTCAAAGGCTAAAGAGACGAAAAGAAGGCGGCGTAAATCCGTATTATATTAAACATAATTTATCACAACGTGTAGTCCCGAATGGGAAATGTAATTTATTTTGTAACACAGTTTCTTTTCTAACGTTCTTGCTATGGTCTCATATTATTTTGTTTCTAAATACATTACAAATAATCTTATCATATCTTCTCGTCGAGTATACCGCAAAGCCTCAAGACGAAAGTATACAACCAGTGCGTGTTGCCAGTGATGACATACGGATCCGAGACTTGGTCCTTCACTGCAGCCCGTATGAGGAAGCTCAAAGTTGCTCAGCGCGCTATGGAAAGGGCTATGCTCGGTGTTTCTCTGCGTGATAGAGTCTGCAACGATGATATCCGCAGCAGAACTAAGGTAACCGACATAGCCGTAAAGATCAGCAAGCTGAAGTGGCAATGGGCCGGCCACATAGCTCGCAGAACTGACAACCGCTGGGGAAAAAGGTTCTCGAGTGGCAGCCACGTACAGGCAAACGCAGTGTAGGACGACCCCCTACAAGATGGAGCGACGACCTGCGCAGTGTTGCGGGAAGTCGATGGATGCAGGTGGCTCAGGACCGAGCTTCGTGGCAATCTTTGGGGGAGGCCTATGTTCAGCAGTGGACTTCTGATAGGCTGAAATGATGATGATGATGATGATGATGATGATGATGATGATGATGATGATGATGATGATGATGATGATGAATCAATAATGTACACATGTTTGTAAGCCTTTTCTAGAAGATAAAAGAGTAAAAATGCAAAAATATTTTGGATTGAGATTCCAGAAATTAACACTTTATCAACGAAGGTAATGACTCGCATTCTTAAATTAAACCTGTTGATCTCAGTGGAAAGAAAAACTTTAGTTAATGAAAACACTTGTTATTTACAGTTTCAATGGACTTTTCCACTGTTTTCAACAATGTGCGATTTATTTTTGTTTGTTTCTTATAAAACGAATTTTACCATTCGCCTTTGAAATTATTTACTTTGTTGTAAATAATTTCAAAGGCTAAAGAGAAGAAAAGAAGGCGGCGTAAATCCGTATTATATTAAACATAATTTATCACAACGTGTAGTCCCGAATGGGAAATGTAATTTATTTTGTAACACAGTTTCTTTTCTAACGTTCTTGCTATGGTCTCATATTATTTTGTTTCTAAATACATTACAAATAATCTTATCATATCTTCTCGTCGAGTATACCGCAAAGCCTCAAGACGAAAGTATACAACCAGTGCGTGTTGCCAGTGATGACATACGGATCCGAGACTTGGTCCTTCACTGCAGCCCGTATGAGGAAGCTCAAAGTTGCTCAGCGCGCTATGGAAAGGGCTATGCTCGGTGTTTCTCTGCGTGATAGAGTCTGCAACGATGATATCCGCAGCAGAACTAAGGTAACCGACATAGCCGTAAAGATCAGCAAGCTGAAGTGGCAATGGGCCGGCCACATAGCTCGCAGAACTGACAACCGCTGGGGAAAAAAGGTTCTCGCGTGGCAGCCACGTACAGGCAAACGCAGTGTAGGACGACCCCCTACAAGATGGAGCGACGACCTGCGCAGTGTTGCGGGAAGTCGATGGATGCAGGTGGCTCAGGACCGAGCTTCGTGGCAATCTTTGGGGGAGGCCTATGTTCAGCAGTGGACTTCTGATAGGCTGAAATGATGATGATGATGATGAATCAATAATGTACACATGTTTGTAAGCCTTTTCTAGAAGATAAAAGAGTAAAAATGCAAAAATATTTTAGATTGAGATTCCAGAAATTAACACTTTATCAACGAAGGTAATGACTCGCATTCTTAAATTAAACCTGTTGATCTCAGTGGAAAGAAAAAACTTAGAATACATTGAGATACTCTTCATCTACATATATCTAAAAAAACAAGTTTTATTTCAGTAACGGAGAAATAGATAAGTAGTGTATACTGGTTGTGTAAACTTGAAAAATAGAAATTACGCTTACTAAACCTACTATATTATGGATGCCAAACATGGGTATTTGCAAATAAAACAAAAATAATCTTTTCCGCATGCAATGCAAAGGAGCATTTTGGAAATAAGGAAAGTACAAGTAACACTATAAACAACTAATATTTTAATAATTGTCCTAATTTTATTTTACAACGAGTTTCAATAAAATTAAATAATATACTTCTCATACTCATTAAATAAAGAAAGTTTTGTTAAATAAATTGACATGAAAGTAATAATTATAAACCACCAATTAAAGACCAAGTTACGGCCGTGGGTGTTACAGAAGACGATTAAAGGAGAAAGAAAAATCTAATGTTCTCCCACATATAACGCAATAACAATCTCAATATGATTTAAATTATACAGACCTATTACGGAATATCGTTTTTCATTATACTAACGGCATTTTAACATTGGAATAGATTACATTATTTCATAGACAAGAATCTAATATTATTATTTGTCTTATTAATCGTTACGTTGAGCAGGCGGTATGGCGTTCACAACTTACATACTGCGGTCTGATATTTGACGTTATCATTAACGTATTATCCAAATAGCAGATTCGTAGACTAAAGAGTACTCTGATTTTTAAGAGAATTGAAAATGAAAACCTTTTTTGAAACGCTTTGTTGTATTTCGCAAATCTTTTTTCCAATAAATCGCTAACTATGGTTACCATTTTAACTAACCTATTATTCTAAGTTATTGGATTTTATTCAACTTTATTTTTTCCTCAATATAATGATGCTGTTGCTGTTATTCTTTAAAATCAGCTAATCAATTAAAGTAATTTGAATTGTAAATGATGTAAACATCATAATCTAGCCTTTAGTCCTTAAGCGCATTCCAAAGAAATAAATAATAATGTTACTAAAATAAATAAGAAGCCTATACTAAATTATAAACCATAATACCCGGTAACTAGTTTATTTTGAGTTATACAACATAAGAGAAATCTAAAGGGAAATATACCATCTCCTTTTCTTAGCCAACAAACGTGGCTCTGACGACTATATAATTTGTTTATTTATTGGATATTTGGAGATTACACATCGAAATTTACATTTAAAAATACAATATCCTGATACAGACTCATAAATTGTCGATGGTATGAAGAGCGTTATATGGACCATGCTTAAAAAAAGGTAAAAAGTTAGAATATTAGCAAAAATTTTAAATAATAAAACTAATTGCAATGATTTATAATTATTACAAGATTTTAAAATAACATTAAGAATTTTATTTAGCAAAACTGCAGTTGGTCCTAATTAAATGTCAGGATTAGTGAGCAGGCTATTGAATTCATTGTAGCTTTGACACATCCGTACCAAAAGGCTGTTGCACTAAAAAGCTTGGTTATAAAGTGCCTTGGGTAACGTTCCTTACGGATGCGCAAAGATTTTCCACAATTCTAGAGGAATTTGCCATGCAATGCTTTACAAAGAAAAGATCTCGGTTTTTTTTCCTGTCACTTAGAGAAAGCAACTTAAATTAAGAATTACAAACTTCGTACGAGGATCTGTGCGATATCCTCGGTAATACAATTGTTAGCATCTAGTAAAAGAGCGTTGAATGTTTTCAATACTTCAGCACACCTTTATCTTAAATTACGCCGACTTCTTAAAGAACTGTTACATCTATACTGTGTTTAGATTTAACTGTATCTTTTTTTCGAGTATATTAAATATAGTTTCATTTGCTTTGAGGTACATTATTTTTTTATTACACCATTCTTTAATGTGGCCAATGTTGTCTAGTAAAATATTCGGTTTTGAATTTTTATTGATATTGAGATCATCAGCATATGAACAATTTCCATCCCCGCAGCGGATATTTTCATTGGCTCCGCCGCTAACCAAGTTTCAGCCTAGAAGGGTAGGGAGAGCGGCGCATCGTAATCCCGACAATCCTTTCCGGCCGCGGCTCTACCTCTGCCGCGAAACCTCGTCTGTGGAAGGAAGTAGAGTAGTGCAAAGCGACGACGCAAACACTCCCCAAGCTAGAGTCAATCAAGCCGCATCCGAAGCGGGCTCGCGATCGACCAAGACACCGTTACCGTTACATAAGTCTTTATGGTATGCACTAAATGAACAAGGAGTTAACTTTGACTATATCGACTTAATTAAAACGATTTATACCAACAGGGAAAGAGTAGGACTGGAGACGGTTGTAGATCATTTCGCATCTCGCGAGCAATTTAATTTTCAGCAACCTTACTTGGGATGACAAAGGTATTAATATCGTATAGACGGAAAATGCCAATTCCACACCAGATTTGCACTTTTTAGCAATTCAATCAGAATGGAGCTCGATACGGATAAGTCTGCGGTCCTCCATGTTAAAAAGCGTAAGGTTACTAACTCTGAGGGCATAGACTTGTCTGTACCCGTTAACATAAGGACCCTTTTCGAGGTTGATACATACGGATATCAGGGCATCGCACAACACATAGGGATCGATGAAACTATCTATCGGTTCGCGATTTGTTTTTTGCACGCCTGACAAAAGAGTTTAACAGCCTTTAACAGGTGTTAACAAAGTCCTCTCGTATAATGGCTGGGCATGCCAGTCCTATTCTATACCTTTGACTTTATCGAGTGGACTCATACCGAACTTAACGCTCTAGACAGAAATGTCCGCACCGTCATTTCGTCTTGTGATTAAAATTTTAAAAACGGCTTAAAATCGTAACCGTGATTTTTTCTGTAAACGACCATCATAACGCATATCGTTTTTCACTTAAAAAGTGAACGAACTACTCTTCTTGTTTACCAGAAACTATTCTATTTACACGTGTACTATATACAAACTTAAGTAAAAATTATCAAAACAAACCAATACTTCAAATAGCTGATAGAATCAGAAGAAATAGAAAGAAACTAGCTACTAACTGCTGATTCTATCAGGGATTGCGTGCCTAGCTAGTCGCTTTATGACCAAAGAGAATATTCATAAACGCATTTACTAGTTGACAACAAAAGACACACTAAGCGGTAAACGTAAGCGCTAAACATCCAAACATAAGACTCGTTTAAACGCAACAAAAATTACCAACAAAACAAAAAGGTGTTTTTTTAAACAAATAGTACGAGTAAATTTAATTTAGTCGGTTAACGAACCATTTATCAATATTGAATCTAAATTTCATCGTTGTAGAAATAAGGTTACATTTCAATCGTATAATTAACGGGATCAATTTGGATGAAATAAGTTTAAACAAAGTGTGCTTCTCAGCGTTCTTAGACGCTTTTTTATAGCATCTTAAAAAGCAGACTATTTTAAAGCAGTTTTTTTCTTTAACGCTGCTTCCTGTTAAGTTGCGCTATCACTAGTCTGTGGGATTTTAATTTTGGTTAATTCGAATGGTTATTCCGCTATCACTGACGCTGAGCTAACAAAGTAGTTATGAGGATTTATGGACCACGAAACAGATTCGTTTGGGCGATTCTATTAAATTTAAAGTATTTACGCTGTATGTATAGCTCCTCCTGTCAAAATGGAATATCTCTAAATTTTTCTTAATAATGCTACAGCAAAAATGTATGTGCGGAGCCAAACGGGGCCAAAGCGGGGTCCCGGGAGGGCTAGTGATTACTAACTCTCGTCATTCTGATCCTCATGGCCTTCGGGACAACGGACTCAAGGGGTCCGTTGCCCATGTGGGATTGGAGGCCGAGAAGCTAGGCTCGTCTCTGTTTTGGAAAGTCTTATCAGGAGGGAGAGAGAGAGGAAGAAAAAGTGTTCTTTTCCGAGGAGGGGCATCCTAGAGTTGGCGGCGCTGGTAGGGCCGCGGGTGTCTGTGAAAGCATTCCCGAGGCCCTGGCGATATGTGGCGAAGTTGGAACACTATGGTGCAAGCGGGACTACACCCGTTCTTGCCTCTGCTTGCGCACGTATGCTTTGTAAGACATTTTCGTACGTATGAAGAAAAAGGGTAACTTAGAAGCGGTACTAGCACAAATTTATCCTTTCAAATAGCAGTAAATTCCTTACAGCTAACCTTTATATTCCTGTCTTATTTACTTAAATTAGTGTAAAAGCAATTAAAATGAATTATTAAAACAAATATACGCACGTTTGTTTCGTCTACAATTTAAATAAATTGAGGTAACGTTCAGCGTGGTCGATAATCAAGAGTCTATACAGGTAAATGCTTGCTTCCACTCGAAGGTGTCCAGTCGGGTGGGCTTGGAAGCCGCAGCTTGGTTACCCACGATAAAATCCCACACGACGTTTGTCAAAATCTGGTCTCTTTTCTATCAACACCAACAGCGATCACTCATGTGACTATTGACTCATGTTTATTTGACTTATCCGGATATGTCGGTAAATTTGGCTGATTTTTTCCTAACGAATCTAGGGTTGGCTAGGCTCAAATGACTAGAAAACCTCGCGAATAATAGAGTCTAGTAAATGTTTCTATTGTTTTGGTTGATCTATGTAGCCGGCCCATTGCCAGTTTAGTTCGCAGATCCTAACGGTATAAATAGTCACCACACAAAATGTATTAAAAAAGAAAAACTTCTTGGATCCTTGGCATTTTTCGTGTAGTGTTTCTTGTATATGAATTAACTACTAAACTACTTTAAAGAAGTTTAAAGATTTTTAAAAAAAATCGTTTAGAAAACCGTAATCCATTTTCCACTAAAGAGAAATCCTAATTAGGCTCTAAAGTTGACATAAAATTTGTGCTTCCTAAAACCGGTGCGTGAATAATGGCCCATAATTTGGACTATAATTCTCCTACTTAGACTGTTTTATTTATCTTGAATACACTCTTATGTCTCAAAGCGATAAAAATACCATTTGTATATTTTATAAGCAGCGAAATGTTCGTATAAAATCAGCGGCCTTGCTCATACAGAAATAAATTGAAATTTTTAATCTCTTTGTACAATTTGCTCAAGAGGAAAACCAAATTTTGTTGTGTTGGGTTATAAGAATACTGATGATTTCTTGTATTTACGCGAACACTTTTGCAATGAAACTATTATTTATGGATTTTATGGCGCTTAATTTTGTTATTATATTCCCGACATTTCGACTGCTTTACAGGAGCCGTGGTCACGGGAGTACTGTGGTGACACGGGCTATCTTCAGCTTTTAATTATTGTTTTGGTCCGATTGCCGAATGTGCTCACAGTATCGGAATATAAAAACAAAAGTAAACGTGATAAAATCTGTAAATAATTGTTTCATTTCAAACATTAGGTCAAGATTGAGAGAGAGAGAAATTCAAAAAATTTTTACCTGATGGCATCGAGTTTTTTTGTAACAAAATTATAGTTATGTCCCTTTGTTAATATTGTTGGTATATCTATTCTTATACACATTGATAGTGTAATAGTAACAAATTTATATTTAGATATTAGCCTAAGCGATAAATTAAAAACAATTTTATCGTTTTAGCATCCTCCTTTAATGGGTCCTGAACTTTTAGTTTAACAGTAAATTTAATCCACTGACTAATTATTTTATATTATTCATAATCGTTAAACTAAGGCAATTTCAAATTAAAATTCTTTCACCTACTTCACGGCAAATAAAAAAACACACGATTTATAAGGTAAAAATAAAGTATATAATAGTAGCTAAATCTTTGTTATTTGTGAACTTAAAATGTTTAAATAGTTCAATGCATGCAAACGCAAATTCGTTTTTCTGTTTTCATTTCATTCGCAATGCCTAGAGGGAATATGACGGGCACGTTCACCAAACACATAGATTTCGGTCCTGTTAACTTTTCACACAGTGAATATTCTTTATGACAATTAATATTTCATATTTTTATCACTATTTTATTTTTATGTAAAATTAAACTAGATCTCTTTTAATTACGCTAACATTAGACATTTGAATTGAAACTATTATTTACGGATTTTATTGCTTTTAATTTTGTTAAAGCCATCGAAACGTCGGAAATATAAAAACAAAATTAAACGCGATCTAATAATAAATTACGCAATTTTTTCTTTTTCGAAAGTATAACGTTTTCATATAAAGGGGGACATTGACATTAGTTATATTCGTAACAAACGTAAGAGCCAAGTGAGGAAGTTTAAATAGCTGAATACGTTCATAGACCTTTGCCTGGGAGGAAATGATCATTGATAAGGCATTAGTCGACATACGCTGCCTTTCGCGCCAGGATCAAAGAGCTCAGGAGTTGAATGAGTTCTCAATTGAATTGCAAAACATAGATTTCATTTTGAGTATCGAGGTGACGGAGAAGCTCAGCCCACGATCGTGGTGCTCCGAGCACTACGGAAGTTTGAAGAAGGAACCGGATATCGTTACTTTGTCGAGGTTTACGATGAGGGTAGCTGATAAAGCATTTTCCTATATATAAATGCGCATACGCCCGGTACGATCGTGAGAGGAGCACCAGCTATGAACCAGCTACCACCGTCGAGACAAGTGATCGCCACCGCGCGTCGTATGGAAAGGGGAACGCATAATAACGAAGTGTTCGCGACGTGCGAAGAGGATACAGCAAAGCGCCAGCGCCGCGATAGTGGAAACTCTAGTGGAGATTGTGTCCAAAGGGAACTCTTAATTCAGATAAATGTTATCCTTTATGCTATTCTACTTCACTAAATTTCGTTCATTCCTGTTCAGTCCTTTAAGTGTGGTTGAAAGAAAAACATACAAAATTTTACATTTGTTTCACACCTAATGTTGAAATAACACAGGCTATAGAACTTCTTGAAAGAAGTTAGTTTTGTACTTTTGAACAAATAGTTAAATTCGTTCAAACATACATACAAAGAATTTTATGTATATAGTACAGAAGACTTTGTACTTTATACCCAGCATTGGGACGTTTACAGGCCCCTGCTTTTCTTTTTTATGATTCCGTTACCGGAATGCCAGCATCATTAAAAATATTGATTACATTTGATGAGCTTATTTTATACCATATGCTTAGGAGCTAAGAAAAACGTCGAATGGAAACCTCCATGTCTAAGAAATAATTTATTTTTCTAAGTTATGATATTTTTAGAACTGGAGAGCACACAAAATATAATATACGATGACGCTATACGAGTGTATCAACAATGGAGGGCAATAACAAGAAATTGAAACAGTAGTACTCGTAGAATTGAAATGTCAAGTATTCCCTACAGTTTATTAAAAAATGTATGAAGTTGGTACCTAAAATGAAACATGTTTAGTCTATGTTTTTTTTAATGTCAAATGTAAAAGCGGCTCCATGGGCATTAGTGACATCGTCACCTAAAGCTACGCTATTTAGTGCACATTAAAACAGTTTTGATGTCATTCCATACAACCAGCTTCCGCCCGGGACATCGACCGTATGGCATGTTTTCCGCAATTCTCCTGGTGCCTATATCCATCCTCGGGGTTCTAGGTAGGCATCTCCATATCGTATTTCATCAGTCAGTTCACTGCTATATCCGAATAGGGCTCGTAAAAAATGTCCATACTAATCTTGCTGGACATGCGGTATGCCGTAAGCGCGGTGAAACCCTTGCACTATTTATTCTGGTCATAATTACTATTCTGTGGGATTTAGATAAGACTACATTAGATTTGATTTGGATTTTCTGTTATTAGTCGGGCGCCAAGTTGTCATTATCAAGTAGTAGAATGCATCGAGTGCATTTATAGTATTTTGTTAAACGGCGGACCCTTTAAAGGATTATGGTATGAAAAATACGTAAAAACTGACAGGTATTGTTATTTTACACATTTTTGACGGCTGAAAAATGTGCATGTGTCACATTCATTATCGTTGTACCGTTTGTTACTCTACATTGACGTGTATTTTGAAACAATGGTCGGCAGATGTGAGATATACTGTTCATCAATTTTATGCGTAATAAAATAATGTGTTTTATTTCTTAGCACATCTAATACCTTTATATGTATGTATTTTAAATCATCAGACTACGTACCTTGAATGTTAAATTTTACATTTGTATAATAAGATCACATTTAATGTACTAAACCAAGACCTCAGGTATTTGTTTGCAGACCACGTATCTCGTAATTTTTAACAAATGCAGTGAAAAGTTCAACATTCTTGGTTTTAGTATAACTGGTGAAATAGTCCTTATATGGTCGTAAATATTAGTTTATTATAAATATTGTCAAGCTTTCATAAATATTGCTTTGTTGTTTAATGAATTCTTGCCAAGTCTGGACTGTTTTGTTCTTCTTTTAACACTAATAAAGTACACCTGATGGCAAGTAGCTATTGCAGTCCATGAACACCTACCACCAACTTATTTAAAGGTAACAGATTCGTTATTTCGTTGTAACCTCGGACGATTAAAATGGAATGCGTCTCAGCCTACCTAGCTCTATATGACCCTCAAACCGGAACACTAAAGTGGTTGTACTGACGTGGTGAGGTGAGGCAGAAATATGGTGGTACCTTTCTTGACGGCTCCGAAACAGAAAAGGAGTTATATCCACAAATAAATATACAAATTTATACAGTGTTTTGTCCTTAGATAATGCTTTAAACGAATTTACAAGGAACTTTGCACTTTGAATAAAATTGGTTTTAGTAAATAGCTTAGACTTTGATCAATATATACACCTAAGTTTTATTATATTTACACTGTCTCTATTTATACCAGGTATATTTGTGATACAATAAGTACTTGTTAATTTCATTTAAAAATTATGAACTGTAGACGCATTTGATTAAAATTAATATTTTCATTACCGTTTCAAAAAAAAGTTGTTATGACAATAATATTAGTCAAGTGTCGGTAATATTCAATCATTGGACGAGCTTTTGAAATCTATATCATAAATCATTAACTACTATCATATTACGGAAAATCACCTGTTGGATTCCCACGATATTACACGTGTCATCTTTGGTGTTCAAGTGTAAAAATTAATCACATCATTGAACTCGGAAATCTATTAACTGACAGACGAGATTCTGGCAACCGATTGATGGCACAGAATCAATTCCACTATGCCGAACTGCACACCACACTCTTGAGCCCAATAGTTAGTGCTGCTGCTCTAGTCCCCCCCCAGACTTGTGTTAGGATATAACAAAACTAGTGTCCATTATAGTGAATTTGTTAGCACCTTCTCGGCATTTGTCTGACCTTTATTATTAAATTCTGTAATTTTTTTAAATTACCATTGTTATTTATATTATGCTATATGTTCTCTTAAGTCGTAATTTCTCAATTTATTTAGTTCTGACACAATGACGTTATAAGTTCTGCGTTGTATTTATTGAATTTTATTTTATATTTCTGTCTGGTATTTAAATTTTGTATTTCAATTATCAGTGTCGTCTGTTAGTGTACAACACTTCAACCCTTGCTCCTCGAGCAAGTGAGGTTAATTACAGTTGCTCCATCTGACTCGTCAAAGTCTTCGTCGAGACCCCAGGTAGTGGTTCGGTGACCCAGTGACGACAGTGGGATGGACAGAATTTATATTCAGCCGGCGTTAGCCCGCCCCATGCAACACACAATAATGCTGTATTTTTTTTTATTGGAAAGGCGGCAAACGAGCAAGCGGTTCACCGGATGGTAAGTGATTACCGTCGCCTACATACATCTGCATCACCAGCGGTGCTGCGGGAGCGTTACCAGCCTTTAAGGGTATTTGGAAGGGAGGATGAAGAAGGAGAGTGGGAGTGGGCGTCCGGATACCTCACTCACCGAACGAAACATATAAGCACAAGATGCCTCTACTTCACGCCGGTATTCTGCGAGGCCGTGGTACCAACCCTGTCGAGCCGGCCCATTCGAGCATCAGCAAAAGCCGCCGCTTGGCTCTACCACGTTTAAAATATATGGTAAATCTAAAAAAATGGAACTAGATCTATTTCATATATAAAATTTAAGTATATTCTAAGGTATAAATCGGTTATATATTCGTAATTCACTACGTTATAATCGGGGGTACTCCTGTGCGAGAGACGCATCGAAAAGAACAATCATGGTACTAAAAATATAATACTAAATACGACTGCCAAGAAAACTCGAACAGAGAACAAGAAGATACGAAGGTGGTCGAAGTACCACACGGTACTATATTCTTGGAGGCGGCCGCTGAAAAACGGTCTCCCTATTTGTTCTCGTAGGCCTCTACCTGCGCACTTCCTACGGGGAACCGACTGGCTTTACCCTTTTGTCTGTACGTTTCCTAGTCAAACGGATATACAACTTCGATAATGACTATGAAAATATTGTGTTTAGAGATTACGTAGGTTGACCTATTGATTTTTTATTAACTTTATTAAATTTTAGAGGATTTTTTTTAATTAAATGTGTAATCCTTATCCATCTTTTTTTACTATACGTAGCCTAAATAATGTGTCAACCTAGTATTTAAATATAAGTAGAAATTATACAAAGAGATCAATAACTTGCGGGGCTTCTGCTCGCGAGTCTCTTCCGCCGAAGCTGTAAAGGCCACCGGGCCAACAGCGTATCTACCGTAGGGATTTTAGTCGGTCGGCCAATCAGTCACCGCCTTCGGTGACTGGTAGGTGACGAGCACCTTTCCCTCATGTAAAACTAAAAAAAATGAAAAAAATGAGGTCAATAATAATTCTCATCATGCGCGTAATTCATAACATAACTAATAACACAAAATGCGATAACACAAAACACCCTACAATATAATTAAATTTGCCTAGTAAATATTCCTCAAAGAAAGAAATTGATATCCTTTGTACATTAAAAATATATTTTATATCAACTTCTTTGTAAATCGACATTTTCAAAGAATAACAACTCTTGTTTCCTGTAAAATAAAAACGAAAAGTGACTGAAGCAATAAATAACATAGCCTTTGTTTTCAGTCTTTTCATCGTATGGATTCTTTCTACCGTCAGGCTCATTTAGACGTTTGTTTATATATTTTACTGGAACTGTAGTGTATTCTCAACTGTACTATAGTGTATAAGAACTTGCTATATTCTCTTACTAGCTTCTACGTGCAGCTTGGCTCGCGTTGAATTCTGGATATCAATGAAATGTTACATGTTTCTGTAAAAAAAAAACAATGACGAATACTATAACAATCCATTGCAATTATAAAATAAAATTTGGAATTCTCATGTACTCGTAGGTATGTCAGAAACATATTTTCTACATAGAACGGGTAGCATTGTTAAGGCTAGGCGTATTTCCTATACGTATTTTTTCAAAGAAACAGTAAATTTTTTAACAATTTTAAAAATATATAATTGCGAGTTTTAGAAGAAAAAGAATTGAAGCTCCACTGTAAGAGTTCATTTGTAGTAAAAAAAAACAGTCAGTGTAATTAAGAACTCACGTTAATACAAGGTATATACATAACCTAACTAGTAACTACTGCGTAGCAGTAATGTTGTAAATTAAAAGTAAATCTTCAATTTTGCTTTACTAACCGTTACTCCTATTTATTTTAATTAGTACATTTCGGGTTCAGAATCATTAAAAACCCACGGTTTACAGTAAAGATATTTTCTTTTATAAAGATTTTACTATACAGTTTTTTTTAAATCACTTATATCTAATATTTTTAAATTTATACGAGAATCATACATTATTCTATATACATTATAAATGAAATATTCTGTGCCCCTGAACAAGGCAGTTGAAGCAGATATTATTTTGTTTGACGAAATGTCTACGTGCTGTGACATCTAAGAAGGCAAAATCTTTGTAGTGGTAAACATAATGGCTTTGTGAGCAGTATGTGCAACTGCTTGTAGCATTTGAAGTGAAATTTTTTGTTTTTGTTTTGTTTGCCTCTTTAGGTTAGGCAAAAAGTAATAAATTTACCGATGCACTACACCGTAACTTTATTTTTGCACTGAACGCACTAACTTGTCCCCTATGTATAAACAATACACTAATTTACTGAATCGTATTTTGTTTAAAATTATTTCATTTTCATGTCTGCTTATACCTACTTAGATAACATAGACTTTCAAAACTTTGTGCCTAGTAACGCTCAAAGACTATACTATAAAGTTGTGAATTAACTAAACACTATTACTAGAGGTCGGTGCGAAAATGAACCATTTTTTTTCATTCATCGTAAACCACTCTCACCTTTTTTCGTATATATTTTTAGTAACCAAAGTCATAATGTATTTGATTTTTATAAAAACGTTGAGTAGTTCACAACACCGTATTTAATTCTGGTAAGGAACGACGAAGGTTCTGAAATTATCGTTTATCTTGGCGATATTATTGTATTAGATTTTGTAGTTTAATGTAATCTTTAAATGCTAATTTAAAATGTTAATTAAATGCGTATACGTTATTAATGAATAACGTATACGCATTTATTACATAAAATTAGCATCATTTAAACAAATACTGGAAATGTAACACTATTGTACTAAAAGCAAATAATGAGAGTTTGTTCGAATATCACGCTCATTGACGACATGGCAATGCTCGTTCGTTTTAATGTTTATTTCAAAGTTTTTTTTTTATCGTAAGAGGTTTTTCGAGAAATTGTCACCAAAGCAAAAGTTGTAAATTTTTCATGAAAGCAAAAAAATATACGGCAAAATTGTCTGTGGACCATGTATAAACCTAAGAAGGGATAGAATGCTTATAAATCACGCCGCCGCCGCCAATACAAAGTTCGAAAATTTTTTTAGTCTTTGGACTAGACAGAATTTCCTGAATCTGCAATACACCAGGAAGTCCAGCCCCAGGAAGTCTCCTACAACTATTACGCCTTGTACGGTTCGAACGCTGTTAGAGCGTTAGGTGTAGTTAGATAATAATTAATGTTTGTACCTTACCAGGGAGGGTGAAAAATAATTACCTATAACTATCACCAATGTCTCGCGCTGTACAACACTAATTGCGGATATCCTTAATATAAATGTAAAGTTTCATGTCTTTAGCATCTTGTTGTAATTGAACCGTAAACATCACCATTTTCGAGTCATCCGGGCTTTGCACGACATTGGTTAGTTTATTTATGTAAACATTAATGTATGCTCTTCTCTACGTATTGTATATCGTGTGTAAGTGTAATTTTTGCCCTCATATACGCCACACCTTCAGTCGCATAAAAAATAAGTACATCATTATCATAAGCAATGTCCGAGTCGCGATATGGTCACGATAGCTTAGTAGCTTAGAGAATCTGCCTCCGAATTAGGAGACCTCCGGTTACCTCACTCACCGAACGAAACGCAGAAGCATAAGAAGCTTTTACTTCACACCGGTATTCTACGAGGCCGTGTTACTATCCCTGTCGAGCTGGCCAATTTGAGCAGAGCACAAAATTTGTTCAAAAATTTTCAGTCACGGAATTTTGATGTCAAAGATAAAGCTCGCTCTGGTCGACCTGTTACGAATAAAGTCGATGCCATTTCTGAAAAAGTGGAACAAGAATGGCATATTAATAGTTACGATATAACTGAAGAGCTAGGAGTGGACCACAACAGTTTTAACCCATATGAAAAAGGCTGGATATACAAAAAAGCTCGATATTTGTGTGCGACACGAGATCACTGAAAGAAACCTTATGAATCGTGTACTCGTTTACGATTCTTTATTAATACGTTTTTGAAAAGATTGATGATGAAAAGTGGATTAGTAGATTTTGGTCAAACTCCACAGACTATAGCGTAACCCGGAATAACTAGCAATAAGATGATGTTGTGTGTATGGTGGGATTAGAAGGACATCGTTCATTATGAGCGTTTACGGCAAAACCATCGATTCGAATCTCTACTGCCAACAGCTGATGAGACTCAAGCAAGAAATAGAGAAAAAACAACCGGAATTGACCAACAGAAAGTTTTTCATCATGATAACGCCAGACCACATACATTTTTCCACTCAGCAAATATTGAGAGAGCTTAATTGGGTTAGTGTTAATGCATCCACCATATAGCCCTGACCTTGCACCCTCAGATTTTCACCTGTTTCGGTCTCCTCAGAATTCTTTAGTACATCAAGAGAGGACTGTCAAAACGACTTGTCGCAGTTTTTTCATCAGAAGACCAATGGGATATTTGTATATAAAATTGTAAAACACTTTTCCTCCGACCTATTTTTTAAGTATAGATGGGGACGCATATAATCTATGTGATTTTTATTCCTAAATAGGCGTCGAAAAGCTCTTAGTGTTATTTTAAGATATAACCCTTTTTCAGCAGTACCGCCTATTCGTTGTTGCGCAGTTGCGCCTGTTACTAGACGCAGCGTAAAATTCATTTGGCGAATAAATTGCATAGACCCCAGATCCTTGTTTGTTAGCTAGCAGGGTGCACTACGTGCAGGTGGCATTTGGAGAATTCCCAATTCGGCGGCTATTATTATTGGGAGTTCAAGCATGATCTTCAAATTAGACAAAAAGCGATGGAGAACAGTAAAATTTTTCTATTTTTTTTAAAAAAAGGGTTGAAATTTTTAAAAACACTAAGTAATTGGTATGTTTTGCAATGCAATAATGCAATAAAAAGTTTTTGAAAATATACAAATCCCTAAAAACAAATTTTAAAATGAAAAAAATAAATTGAAGCTGGCAAAATATGAAAACAATATTAGTTTCGACAATATAAATATAAAAACAAAAAACATTGAACGTATATTCTCTTCAATGGCATAATCTACATCTCAGGCAAAATTCGAATGGTACATTCTTTGAGTCCTTCAAACTTGGCTGAGGGATAAATAAATAAATTTCTCTTTAGTATTATTAAGTCGGATAAACCATAGCTTTAGCAGCATTTCCGCAATCATACAGAAAGATAAAAGATTAATATGTATTAGTAAAGAAGTATAACAATTCGTTTAAGTCGTTAGGTAATTCAATTGAATTGGTACATATTCGCCAGCGTTTGCAAAATGTTATGTTTCATGTAAATATTCAAATCAAGTTACTGGAATTAAAGGAGCCCCTGAAACCTTGATTGTATATTATTTTAAGCTGAGTTTGAGTTTGCTTGATGATTTAAATTGCAAATTCATGTACAGTTTTACAATATAGTATTAAGATGTTTAAGTTACCATATAGGTTAAAAAAAATGTATTATGGTAATGATGTTTCTTTTAAGTTACGATAGCGTAGTAGCTAGGCTTATCCGTGTAGTGGCAGATCCGCCATTGAATCGGAGACCACAAGTCTGATCCCCTGCGTGCGGTGCTCGTTGTAAATAATTAGTACGATTTATACGTGAATCTGAACCTTAAGACGGAAAAAGCTCACCCCACCTGCTCACGTTGTTCCAAATAAGCTCTGGTGAACAGTGCGTTGAAACAACTAAAATAAATGTCTCCCCAGTATTGAGTATACAGTTGTGAGAGCCGACATTTTTATGTTTCTTTTAATTTCTTCCACGATCCCTATAGTTGCTTTTCTCCTATGTCGAAATATACACTATTGACGTAAATCACATAGACGATAAAAAGTGCGCGATCACAAGTGCGAAGCATGTAATCGAAGTAAGTCGCTTCGCTAGAAAAACTGACAAACATAAATGTTTCATTTAAAAGTTTTCAGGAGACACAAAAACTTAATTATTTTGAATTTATAGCTTTCCACGAGAACTAACTATGAAGAAAACTAAGGGAACATGATTTGAAAAATATAGAATACCTTTTCTGTCAATATATTATTGTAGTTGGTGTGAAGATTTTTTTACTTGAATTATAAAGACTTTATTTGTACCTTTTACAAATACTTCTCTGGTCCGGGATCTGCACCCACAGCCCACAGCCATGACCCACAGCGCCGCAGCTAAACGCTTAGCTACTGCACCATCGAGCATTCGATGACAGGATGCAGTGTTTGGTACTGCAATCGCCAACCCGCATGTCAAACATGGCGATTATATCTAATGTGGAGACATGCGTACAATATAATATAATGTAATATAATCTAGTACGTACATCCTAAAATAGATACGTTATATATTAAAAGTAGAAACTAATTTGCATATTATTAAAGCTGGCTTTGTAAAGTTATAACAAGGTATTGAAGATTACAGAGTTGACTGAACTAATGGATCTCTAAGGAATAACAAGCGATACAAATGAATAATTTTGTTATATTTGCATTTCAGTAATTTCATTTCATTCCCAAGAAGAGAGGATTAGCGTTAGTTGCCATGCTTAGTCAACGGACTTTACCATTGCAGTACGAGACTCCTGGCGACTTAGGCACTGGCATAGTAGGCGTATTGCCTACTTGAAAGAAAGACAGAACTTTGTTTGTTGCATAGCAGACAAAATTAAATAAAAGATAATTGTAATATGACAAAAGTTAAGAAGAAAATATCTTTATTAAATAGCTACATTACTGGAGCTACATTGTAATGAAAGAAAAGGATCTGCGCTCAGAATAAATTACATAGAATAGAAACCGGTACATATTTTCTTAGCTGATTTGCCCATACTCACCATGTTGAGCAAGAGGGTTATGGTGAGGCGGTAGTGTTGGTACTCTCGCATTAGTGTAGCCTGTGAGATTTGTGTTCGACCAATTGGGATGGATATTCCGCCATCATTCGATCGACAGAGCCCCGTTTGTTGGTTCACAAGGTGCACAAACTATAAAATACGAAACACATAAAGAGACGTAAAATTTTACTATTTGATAATTGGTGACTGTATCGAAATCCCGCTCTTTTGATATTAAAATTTAGCTTTAAAAATATTACAGTGGTAAGTTTAGTCTACTAACTTCGTCACTTAGTTAATTTAGTCATCAATTATCGTCAATTAGTATCTAACAGGTACGTTACAAAGACTATTAAGGACAAGCATATTACCACATATGAGCAATTTTATCACTTCACTGTTTACTACAGGAAATAATCCCGGATGAAATGCACGATGTATTAAAATTAAAACTTTTACGTCTCTAATCAGAATCTTTCTTGTAGAATTACTGCTTTCTGTATATCTGCCAACTGTTTTCTGCCAACTTGTTTCATTATAGCTTGACGTGTCAATATTGTTTCTAAATAAATTACATTAAAGATACAGCCTTTCGAGTAATTTCAGTATTTTCTTTGGCTATCTTATCAAAACTACAAAGAAACAAAACACGAATTAGCGATTTTATATACAGACTTAAAAATGGTATGGTCATATTGTAATAATTTGGGCTTGCCCACTCAATATCCCAGCAGTCATACATAATCAACCTATGCTGAAAATTTTATTAATTAAACGTCTTGAAAATACACGTAGTGAGAAACCGGAAGGAAGTTCAAGTATTATACGTGTAGATGTAAGTATCGGAATAAATGTAACTTAATACACACGTGATTTGACTCCTTCTCCCGCCTAAAAGTCGTCTGGGTATGTTACTATCCTCTCACGTGCTTCTACTCAAGCGGCTCTGAGTGAATAATCTTAGTCCTCAGAGGTAACACACTGTAGAGTATCTGTAACTATGTTTGAAAATGGTTGCAGTTGACCATACATTGGTCTAGCCATTTACCATTAGGTGGATTGGTTGTTCATTTATTATTCTAATACAATTGAATTGTTTTTAAATAGTTTATGTTATTATAATGAATATTATGTCAATACAAAGTTCACGTTTCAGTAAACAAAATGGAAAACGCTCTTATTTTATACTTTCATTCCAAAAAGACATAGCGAGCTATTCAAAGAGAAAGGTTTTCCTTGTACTGCATATAATTATTGGATAAGTATATTTCACTAAAAGATTGGAAGAAATCTTCGCCATTTCAGACAATTTTTAGATTCTGATAACAGTTGTTTTTTTTATATTATTTAAAACTGAAATTATTAAACGATCTTTTAATTCAGCTCAACTCACCATCACATTTTACTTTACCTATATCATGATTTTAAATGTCAGAGAAGAATAGCCTGACTTCTAAAATAATTGCCGATAAAAGCGGTGAAGTGGGATGGAAAACTAATCTTAATATTAGATGTAGGACAAAGAATGACTGTTATGAGTTAAGCCTTTCCTTATCATATTTCCTACACATTGGTTCAAGTCCCAATCGAAATCTTTATTTGCGCCATTATGTTTTCATTTGTCCAATAGGACACTAATAGGCAATCATGTTCTAAATTGTCCAATAATTTGTTTGATTATAATAAATCTTTGTGAGGCAAAATGTGACATGTGACATTACATAGGTTAGCTCTTTGTTTGTGCGTTTATTTCATAATTTTACATTTAAATTATATCACTACTCTTATATATAGTTTTAGTACCTCGGGTTAAAACATAACGGTTATCCTTGTTAATAAATTATTTATGAAGCATAAAATACTCCTAAAACGAACATTAACTTTACAGCAGATATGAGCTGTATTTACACGGTTTCGTTTACGTACATTGCTCTTATATTCTCTGGGACATTGGAAAATTTCATGAAAACTGTTATCAACAAGAAATTAAACCATAATTTGATAACTCTGTGTATATTACACATAATGTAAAAATGTTCCCCTTTTTTAACAACTGCTGAACATAGGTCTTTCCCATAGGCGGAGTTGTCATAATCGTCACGCTTGACAAGCTAGTTGGCGATGGTGATACCAGACACCTCGCACTTTAGACACTACTATCCGTCATCTGTTTGATTTTTCTAGATGGTAATCCCTACCATCTGTCGATAGCTATAAGATTTTACTGTAATTTTCCTTGGTCGATTATTACGACACTCATAGAGTGATATAGGGTGACCGATTTTCTTGCGCCATCGCCACACGGGTAACAGTGTGCGTTGTAATGAATGAAAGAATTTTACGAAATGCATGTTACTAGCTTAGACAGATGCTGGAGATGATGTTTTAAAACAACTACATCAGACTTGTTAAGAATTTATCCACTGCTGAACATAGGCTTGCTCATGTCATGTCATGTCAGCAAAACAAAACATATTTATGGAAGGTTAGACCATACTCTCCACACTATACAAGCGGGTGGGTGAGCGCATTGCCAGTCTCTCGCACTAGGGAGCAGCTTTCCATCACAAGTCTGTGGGATTTGGGTTCGTTCGGATGGATATTCCGACAGCATTCGGTTGCCAGAACCTCGTTTGTTGGCTAGCTGAGTGCACCACAAGCACGTGAGGTTGCTTGTGGTGCACTCTGCTATATGTGTTACATTTCGAATCAAGAGATGGTTCCCCTTGCACCGCAACTTTATATCAAAATTTAGTTATGATAAAAAAGCAACAAACCCGACCTTTAAGCAAAATTAATTAATCCACAGAACATCGTTTAAATTTTTGGAGCTGTTTCGAACCACAGTTCCACAGCTAAATAAAATAAATAAATGATTTAATTAAAATGTAAATCAAATTGTATAAATTATAGAGACGTATTTATTGTATATTTTAATAAAAAGTAAATAATAACTTGTTATATAATTTCTCGTAGAATTTATCGCAAATCGAAATTATGTTAAGTTTTTTTTTTATTTTGGCGTCGAGAAAACGTTATACTTTTCTCACATACAGCTCTACTGGCGTATTGGAGAGTGAATAAATATTGACACCCAAGGCCATCCGGCCAAACACAGGTGAACACAGCGCTACTCACCACTCGCCTTGCTTTTGCTCGATGAGGAAATCCGAATCAAATGTTCCTTCCATCACAAGTTGCACCTCAACTCCAATTTGTTCCCGTCTTTTCGATGATAACGTAACAGTTGATCAAGATTATTAGTAGTAAAAGCAAGCTCGCGAGACACATGGGGTAACTTAATATTGATGTTACTTAAATAAGAAAAAATTCAAAATTTGATAATGTTTTTTATTTCTTATAGCTTTCCGATTGGCGAAGTTTTTCTTCAGCGCCGAGGTCGTGGTATATTTACCACGAGCTTGGCGGTGATTATTTCTTCGGTATTAATACAGTAATTAAATACAGCACTTAAAATTGCTGTTTAAAATTTTGGTCGTGCCGGCACTAATGCGAGGGCCCTAAGCACTAGGCTACCACAGTAAATATTTATAAATAATTATGTATAATATTAAGGGGATACCAAGGCTGTGGTGTGACGTCAGGTGGGTTGAAGGGGAAGTGAATACTTGAACCCTTTCACTTGCCGTGATGAAAGGGCGGACTGTTTCTGTCGAGCGACACGATTCTTACGTTTCTTGACACATACAATGCGATTGTGATTAGAGTTCATAATAATGTGATTTTTAAGGTAATCAAACTATATTAGAAAGAATAAATTGATTGTTAGTTACAAAGTCTAAGTAGTAAAGATTTTAAAATTAAATGAATTTTTATGTATTTATTTCTTAACTAATTAAAGTTCCACTTTACACATAAGATAAAAAGGGCAAAAATATATAGAGCCGTGGTAGCCTAGTGGTCAGGGAGCTCACTTTAGTGACATAGAGCGTGAGTGACCTGGGTTCGATCCCCGATGCTGGCACCACTAAAATTTTAGGTGCTGTATTTACCACGTGCTCAACGGTGAAGGTAAACATCGTGAGGAAACCTGCATGTCTGAGAAATAATAAATATTACTTCGAGGATATGTGAAGCCCGCCAACTCGCACAGGAGCGGCGTGGCGGGTCCTTCCCGGCTCCTAAACCCTCTCTTCTCGATTACTAGTATTTGAGAAGGAGGCCTTTGCCCAGCAATGGGCACTTACAGGCTGTTACATAATAAATACATGTATAATATTATAAAATTAATTATTTTCACTTTTAATGCGTAACATTGACTATCTTTTACGTGTAGTGAAAAATAATCGTAAAGATAAATATTTTGCATTCAATGAAAGCTCCTAAACTGATCATAAATTATCGCTTCCTTTTTAAAAGTGACTCACTGGCAAATTGTGTGGTCTTTGCAAGATTTCACTTCAGTTTTCTGCAGACAATGTGTCTTCTTGTTCCATTCAAAACTTGTGTTCGAACGTACAAATAGGTTTTTTATACTTAGAGCAACTGCAGTGATTTCATTGCGTATAACAAATTTTATTTTCCATATTTTGTTAAATTTATATAAATATTATAATTAACAAATCCTTACTTATTATTAAGAACGCCTACTTAGGAACTTATTTACCACGAATACCTTAGACATCAATATTTTTGAGCTGTGAAACTAAAATCCGTTTTTTTTAACAAAATTTAAGAATAATAGCCAGCTTAATATTATTTATATTCATACTAACCGCTCCATTAATTGGACCCTTAGAGCTACTTAAGTGGAGTGGTTCACGACAGTAGTCTAGTGGCGGGCTCGAACCAGCGACGTTACACAGTCCATTTTCAGACTTTTCTTATTATGTCCAAACCTATTTGGACATATCGCGCCTAGTTGTAGCCGACCAGATGGTGTTGTCATCATTATCAGTAATAGCATGGAATGGCAGCGGTACACTAAGGTCGTACACCTTATAGTTTGATAAAAATGTATAGAAAGCGAATTGATGGGTAACTATTGATGTTTATTACATTAGACAACGCTATTAGTTGATATTTTAAAATGTGAATTAGCACACATGTCTGACATAATCAGAGGTTACGGGTTTCCATTTGGTATGATGGATTGCAGCATTGCCAAACTGGTTTTCGCAATCCACGAGAAACCTCCATGCCTCTCCCGCAGATCAATCGAGACGGAAAGCGAGCCACGTCACCGAGTTTACTCGCGGATAATGTGATGAGATTTTCTGGGATTAAGTGACTTAAGACACTAGGTTAGTTGTTCCATGCCGAAGTGGCGTAAGGATATGTACTTTCAACCTTTTGTGTTGTAATAATGTTAATAATATTATACTAATATGTCTAATTTATTTTATAGTATTTTATGTATGTATACGTATTTATATATACAACCCAACCAGACGACAATATATTTAAATAACCCCAATCTTATAAATAATTGATGAAGAAATCATTTAAACAATAATTAATATGATCGGTGGCTCCTGATATAGTATCTTACTTTTCAGAAAATAGTTCGCCAAGAAATTCACCTGATACTAGATCCCTCGTTCATTATCTTTTTTTTTGGCTATTTACTTATACAATATTAACGAGTGATAATCTAATAAAAAAAGTTAAAGAAATGCTTTCTTCATCAGTCAAAAGTCTGAGAGTAACTGCTGTAGTGGTGTAGTGTAGCGGTTCGCAACTGTAGCATACTGAGAAGGCCTCATTGCCATAATAAATTTAATCGCGTCTGCGCTCAACGTTCTTGTTATTTTCACTCCCGTAAGAAGTTTTTTCCACATGGCTTTTGTTAACTTTAACGTTGTCTGGGTTTTATTGATTACGTTGGTGGTGAAAGGTTGCGTTATTCCCGCTGAAGGATATTTGTCCTGTGTCGTAGATGTGATTTACCGGTACAAACTGCGCACATAAATTACGTACAATCTAATATAGATGATCTGCATAACGAGGTGACTATACTGAATAACAACCTAAAGGTAGTCTACGATTGGTCAATGCGTTTTGGAGTTTGCGTCAACCCAACGAAATGTCAAGCAATACTCATTGGCAGCTCAAGAATGCTGGCTAAGGTCGTGGTATCTTGGAACCTTGCCCTCTATTGAATACAATGGTATTTTAGTACCATTTTCTGATTCGGTTAGAAATCTGGGACTGCATATGGATAAAACTTTAACCTGGGGCAAACAGATAACCGAAATCAGCCGCAAAGTCTCTGCCACCTTAAGAACACTCTATCGTCTAAAACACTTTCTTCTCTACAAGACAAAGATCATGCTTGTGCAAACTCTAGTTATACCCATAATTGATTATGCCGACATATGTTATCCAGATCGGAACCAAGATCTTCTCAACAAGCTAGAGCGTATTCGTTTTATCTTTGGTCTTCGTAAGTATGACCACATCTCTGAATTCCGGATTCGCCTTACCATCCAACAGAGGCGTCACTCTAGGATTCTAGTTACTCTCCATTCCATCCTTAATGATGTAAATTCCCCGGCGTATCTTCAAGAAAAAATTTGTTACCTTTTCTTGACGCACGACAGAAAGCTGCGATCTTCATCTAATCTTAAGATTAGTATTCCACAACACTTCACCGGTTTTGTCGGCAACTCTTTTAAGGTTCAGGCTATACTGCTCTGGTACTCCCTGGCCGACGAAATTAAGAAATCTGCAAGCAGGAACTCTTTTAAAAGTAAAAATTATTAAAATCAAAAATTATTAAAGTCAAAATTAGTAAAAGAACATCATTGAAATTTAAATGCGCTTATTTAGTTATTATTGTGTTTCCTATTTATATTTGTTTATCTATCTACATATGTAAAAGTATATTATTATGTATATTATGAATATTATATCATATTTTTGTTCATTAATTTGATTATATCTATTTATATTTGTTTATCTATCTACATATGTAATAGTATATTATTATGTATATTATGAATATTATATCATATTTTTGTTCATTAATTTTATTATATCTATTTATATTTGTTTATAGTCATTTGAAAATAATTTTCTAACTTAATTAATTTAATAAATGAATACACCTGCTACGGCTATCTCACCAACCCATGGGTTGACTGGCAGAGAATGCCAATAGGCATTAAGTCCGCCCTTTGTAACCTCAAATTGGGGTGTAAGCAATAAAGTATTTAAAAAAAAAAACAGACCTTTAAACTAGATTTATGGGCTATGTAAACACTTATCCCATGCGGAAATGAAGCCCGTTACGAACAGCGTCGAGGTTAATTGCCTCGCCACTATACCAGCCAAGCGGACATTATCTCACAACACACAAATTTGCCCACCGATATTTTACCGAAAGAAGATCACATTATATAATTGTCAATACATGAGCTATTGATATGAAAAATCGTCAACCAGCACCATTACAATATTTTAAAAGTTTTTGTTTAGCTACAAAATAAATTATATTACTGAGTCCTACAACTCTATTTATATATTTATGTTATTTTATTCGTAAGATGCCCTGCCATCATATATCTACAATTTTTAAGATCGTGTGCTATTTAAAGCTACATAGATACAACATTCGCTTACAATACTTTAGTATCTACTACTTCAGCCTATTTTAGTCCACTGCTGAACAAAGGGCTCTCGAAGAAAGCGCCAGTAAAAGTGACTATCTCTTATATAGAGATATAAAGGGACTATATTCTACCCTTACAGCATAACGCAAACTAAAATAATATTTAAATTAAAGAAATATCAAATTAATAACAAAATTTAAGGACAAAATGTTGTAAAATTTGTACTACTATATTATAAAAAAGTATTTGGCCTCTGAATTTGAATCAGTGTATATTTTAAATGTATTTAGTGATATTTTATGTAGATCGATAGCAAAAATTTAGTATGCATTTGTCAACTCTAAGTAAACGTAAAAAGATTTAACTTAAATACTTGCTATTCTACTTATCACAGCGATTGAACATATATGGATAAGGTAAAAATTATAACACTTTTGAGGGGCGGCCACCAGGAGATGGACAGTAGCATCTATCTATATGAGACCTTAAAAAATAAAAAAAACTGCGGTTGCCAACCCGCCCACCAGACGTGGCAACTATAGATATAAAACCCGTAATGTGAGAATCTATAATGATGATAATATTTTGCACGTAGTCTTCGCCTGTGTAGTGGCACTGAGCTAATATCATTGATGTTTACATTTTATTTGTTGTAAGAGTGTACATTATGTTGGCGTTCATTAAATAAAATAAAAAAAAATAAAAATAATCGTAGCACAACTGGGCTAACAGGTAAGCAGAAATAGCAATGGGCCATAGCATCTTACAGGCAAGCGCAGTTTAGTGGACGACAACCTGCACAGTGTTGCAGGAAATCGTTTTATACAGGTGACTCGATCCATACTTTGTGGCAATATTTGGCGGAGACCTATGTTGAGGAATGAACATGTGGCTGTAATTATGATGATTCAGTTGTTTAAACTATTATTCTTAAGGATTAGCTATAACAACCAAAACCGTCTATATTACTTTATTATGAAAATATAAAATAATAAATAGAAAATTAAGCTTACATACCCATTGCGCTACATTTTGCTTCCACCCACACGTATTGATAGAAAAGACGACACCGCTCCCTTTTTTACAGATAGTACGTAAACTTTATTTATTGCCATAATATTACAAAGTAGTCATTTTTAATCGATTCTTAATATAAATTGACGATTATATGATATTTTACACCCACACTGGAACAGAGTCATGTTACAGCGCTAGTAGTTATATACATTTACTTAGACAGCAACAGTTGTTATTGTCATGGTTGTGCTTTTTGGCAGCCTTATCTTATTCGTGAAGTTATTGTTTTTAAAATTATGCTTGTCGCAAAATATTTTTCTGTACATTCATTAAAAACCATTCTGAAAAGGAATGACCGAAAACCAATTTAAGGTTTCTGAAAATCACTCCATTTCTCTATAATAAGAGTAGGTATAACCTTCGTAGGTGATTCGGTACCGTAGGGGGTTAGCGACATGTTTCTACATTTATTTAACATTAAAAAAGAATAACATGTTCTAAAAGCCGACGTTATAATTCACTCTTTATAAAACAAAAAAAGTACTTAGTGTAGCAATTTTTTTGTCTCATTTCAACGTTTACCGAGCTTCAAGCGGCGAGGGGCGGACCGGCGACCGCCACTCGCCCACCGACTGCTTCATAACGCGCACGTCGGCACTCTTTTCCACCGAGTACCAAACACGCGTACTGCACAGCGTCACAGGCCGTTGAACGCGAGCATAAAACAGTAGTATGTGTTAAGTGTCCTGTCGGCAATCAACATGAAAGGCAGACACCAATTTCGTCGCAGATTCAGTCTACAGCCGTCCTTTTTGAAGGAAGAACACGAGGAAGAAAGGAGGCCCCACAGGTGATTGCATCTAACAGAAAATTATAGTTATTTTGTAATTTACTAATGTAATTAATTTTATATTTATGCTGTGTAATACTGGTATAAATTTAGCTGCACGCAACGTCATTTCCCTGATGTTATGATTATGTTTTTCATGCGTAGTGCATAATAATAGTGAATAACAATAAAGATTATTGTTTCGATTGGTATCGCAAATTGTGTTCATCTTTTTTAAACCAAATATTATTCTCATTGCTGAATACACGGCTCTGAGACGATCTCGTTATAGAGAGGGGGAAGCAATTTTCTGCAATTTAACATCGATTTCGCCGCGGTCCTATTAACAAATAATTTAACGGCAATAATCGTGTTTGCTATGTTTCACAACTAACTCTTTTGTTTGTAATTTGTTCGTATATACAAAATAAACATTGACGCCCCTACAGCTCGGTGATTAGCATACCCTTACCCCGCCCCTTAAATTAAGGATTCGAATTCCAGTTCTAATATATCAGATTTTATTGCTTAGGCCTTATTTTAGCAGAGTGAAATTAAGACAATTTAGAATCCGTATTTGCGTTTACTGTACTTATATTCATGTTTACATTATGTATTATTCCATATTGTGCATTTCGTGGTTGAAATCGACCAAGACTAAACAAACATTTTGAGGTTTAACTTTAATTAAATAATTTGAATCTTTTTTTCATGGGTATGTATGTACGTATATACTTTATTTTTCACCACAAAAAAAAAAGCAGATTACAGAAATAATAACTTAAGAGGAACGAACTATCAGGCGGTCCTATCGCTAAAGAGCCATCTCTTCCAGACTACCTTAAGGCTGATGAAAATTTTAAGCATTAAACAGTGGAAGGTGGTTTAATTATTAAACCTACATTCTAATACTTAAACAAATTAAACAATTTTTTATGATATAATAAAACACTAACATGTACAAAAAATAAATGCACCAGACAATAAACACAAGACTAACTAGGCACATTATACAGGAGAAAAATTATCCAATTATCGCTAATGATGAGTAGTGATCACACAGTAATGATTTTTGACGAAAGTCTTAGACTCATTTAGTATTTTAATTATTAAACCAACTAGAATATTTATTTATTTTTGACTACATTTAGATAATGGCTAACCAAATATTATATTCAGTAAATTAAAAAAAACATGACAAGGAAAAAAGATCTACTTTTGATAAAGCTTTTATTCAATTGAGGAGAAATTGCTGTCTAATATTCATGATTTAATGAAGTTTAAAAATTCATGAGCCTTAGTGGCTTGGTGGTTAGACACTCGTTTTAAATTTGTAGGACGCGCGTGACTTGGGTTTGAATCACAGTGCCGGCACGACTAAAATTATCAATTGCAATTTAAAGTGCTGAATTACCTTACGTGCTAAGCCGTGAAGGAAAGCATTGTGAGAAATAATATAAAAAAGTGTAGAGGGCATCGGAGGTCCACTGGAGCTTTGTCCCTGATCCTTCTTGAGTTCATTACCGGCTCAAATAATAAGAAGAGGACTTTATCCAGCGGATGGACTTTAACAGATTGCTTTTTATTTACTTTATTTAAAAAAAAACATCTATTCCTCCGAAAAGGGGATCCTGTTTGTGTAATACTGACAAAGAGCTTGCATCAAGCTAACATTCCAAAAAAAATGCTAACTTTGATTTTAATGCTGAAATTGGTTTTACTTGAGATGTTTAACCGTGTTGTGCTGGCTAGATTACATTACGCAGGATTACACCTATGATTTACTAAAACAATAAGGATATAGAAACATCATAATAAATATATTACGAAATTTGTTATTATTCAATGTAAACTGAATTTCGTCTCTATTTTGCAAGCTCCCAGTACTGGGGTAGTCTGAGGACATTATTGAAAGAAAATTAGAGATAAAAGATGTTTATATTATAATGAAAATGTCTCTTACGATCAAAAGAAAACCATTGACCAATAACACTGAATTATGTGTATAAATGTATGAATATAAAAAGTATAAATTAGTTATTTGAATTAAATTAATGCTTAAACTTTTAATCGAAAAAATATGAACAGTTTTTATAATATTTATTTGTTTAAGAGAAGTTAAATACAGTTAGTGCGTATGATGCGTTTGTTGATGAAAATTGGGATTAAGGTGCGCCGCGTTTATTATGAAGAACCACGTACCTTATAGTTCGGTAGATTTTCTTGCAGTTTTCCTGTATCTTCTTTGCATTGTACGATAACATGAACACGGCAGGCGGAGTACAAAGCGATATTATTAATTACACAGATTTTTTAGCAAGAGTGGTATGCTATTCGTGTCGCGGGTTTTTGCGTACAAATACGTGGTACTTTTTCTTCGTTTCTTTGTTAAAATAAACGTTGCCTTGCGTCCCTTTCTTCTTGAAGCGAAGGTGGGAATTAGGGTAATCAACAATATATAGGTATATTTATATCAGGACATTGAAATTAAGGGTTTGCGTACCATTTGTATACAAAAGTATATATATGAAGGTTTTCGCGTCCACAGTCATATATTACTTAAATCGATAATATACTTGAAAAAATTAAAGTTTACTAAATATTCGGAAAAAATATTTGAATAATTTGGTATCTTAACGTGCAATAATGAAAGTAAAATGTTTAAGAAAACAAAGGAATTAGAGTCCCGTGTATCTTTTCAAAAACCTTTATTCATAATATTTTCAAAAGAAGAATGGCATCGGTAGTGCGAGTGTACCGGCACTGTGCTTACCAACCGGCTTCCCCAGTGTGGTGAGTATGGACATGCCAGGCATGCTACTGCCCGTCTCCAGTCTGTGGGATTATGGTTTGGCAAATTTGGATGGATATACCGTCTTCATTCGATCGCCACAGCTTCGTTTGTTTGATAGCAAGTTGTACCACGAGCAACAGAGGCGTTCCGAGAAAGAAATGGTATGCTACCAGGCAGGTAGGGTGTAAGAGGATTCCCCCTTCTACCTGCCTGCCATTATACTTTAAATACAAAAGCCCAATAGGCTTAAAGCTTTGTTTTTAAAATCTCAACGAAGGTTAATCTCGTTACCGATTATTCTCTCTAATTCAATTCTAAAAACTCTTTGCCGTCTTTTGTTGTTATGGATGGTAAAAAAATTATTTAAATACAAGTGTTATTTTCTTAATTAGAACCATAATTTATTTACAATAACTTAGATAACGCAAAAATACAGAATTAACGTAATTTTACTTCAGTTAAAGGGAAATATTAATTATTATAGAAGTAATTTTGCGAACAAGCCTGATGTTGTGTTGATGGACCGGGCACAGTCGAGGATATTTTTGGTTGACATCACCATTCCACATGACGAGAACCTCGTGAAAGCCGAAACAGATTCATTTTTATCTGAACCTGGCTTTAAGCTGGCTGGCACGAGTTGACCGACATGTGGGGTGGTATGCCGACCGAAATTATTCTGACAGTCGTCTCTACAAATGAGTTAATCTCAGTCAGCCTCTCGGAACACCTGAGGCGGCTGGAACTCCGTGACGGACCGCTCCGAGCTCAAATGCAGAAGGCGGTGCTTCTTAATACCGCTTGCATCGTCCGCCGGTTTCTTTCCCTTTCGCCCTAACCCTCGGCCGTCTGGTCTCCCCTGCCGACAGCTTCCGTCTGGTTGGGTTATAATTATATAGTTATAAAAAATAAAATATTTTAATGTTGGTATTTTAATTATAATATATTTAAAGATAACTTATTTATTTTATTGTATGTTATGTATGTATACATATTTATATCACCCAACCCGACGAGTATATATCTAAATAACCCCAAAACAATAATACAAGTAATTTGTAATGGGGAATATACCGAATCTTCCAAAGGTTAACCACATCTCCGAGGACGATACACTCTTCTGACTAACTGACGAGACACTGGCGACCAATGTGGTGGCTAGCCTCATCACATTAAAACTTCTCAGTTAATATACACCCAAACATACATAGATTTTAAACTATTAATATAGATTTAGAGAAACAGTAGTCTCAAGTTCATATGCTACTAGTATTATATACTAGTCACAGATTTTCTTATAAATGATATGTAATCATGATATATATAAGAAAAAGAAAAATATTAGACGTATCTGTGAATAAAAGGCGTCGGACGTCGCGCCCTGTTTTAGTGACTATCATATTATTATCATCTATTCAACCGATATTAAAGCTTTTTAAAAGCTTTCGATGACTCAGTGATCCACTATGGGAGGTTAAAATCAACCACCCTTGTCGGAACACCCTGAAGAATTGAAGGTGTTTCAAATTTGTTTCCTAGAAATTGATGAGTAATGTTTATAAACTAACCTACTCATTTTTTCACATTAAAAATATTATTTCAGTTATTTATAGATGAGAAAAATAAAGTGTGCCCAATACACACTTTATTTTTCTCAACTTACTTAACTTTATACTTTTAACAGGTTGAATCTTCTTCTTTAGTAGGATTTAAACATTGTTGCACTACTTCTTTCAATGAGAGGAAGTGCCGTAATAAGTGCCGGGCGATCGTAGTACAATACATTTAGCATTTAAGACACTACTGCTTATTACCGGTGATCATCACTCCTTCTCGGCGTACGTAATCACTAACCATCCAGTGAGCCACTTGATCGTTAGCCCTCTTTCCATCATTCGGTGCGTCCTAATATTAAAAAAAAAATCTATCGTTATTTAAAAGTTATCGTCTAAAAATAACTCCTTTACTACTCTGTAAGGCGAATGTTAGTAGTCGCTCTAGTGATGGGGAACTATATCAGTAGTGCGATACCCTCGCACTGCTCTCAAGCGGTATGCCCAGCGCGAGGACTATGGGCAATCCTTCTAAGAAATGTATTATTTCTCGGAGGGTCTTATATTCGGCAGTGAACTAAAATAGTTAGTAGTGATAATTAAATCGGACGCCATGAGATTTTCAAAGCCTTCTCCTTAATCGGCTTTTACTATACCCCGCGGAACAAAGATGTTGGCAGATTTTCTCATGACACCGCAACACGGCTTAAAATCTTAATATATATTAATTAGAGTCGTGCTAATTGAGGGGTTGGGCGCTCGCCCTAAATTTCATATCACGCGAGCAACCACGATCCCTGCTGCCGCTGCATCCGACAAAAACATCCACACAGATTACAAAACAATATTTTATGGAAAAGTTGTCTGTCTTCTGTAGGCCAATCTAAACGCGTATTACGCAAAAACATAAGAGCTAATTTGGATGGGACTTTCACTAGTGTTACTTAGGAGTGTAACCGATTTAATAAATAAATATTATCATACTATATTCTTATGCAGCTGGGTGGGTAGTAGGAATAAATAATTATAACATAGAAACTAATAGATGAAATTTGATAAGACACACAATACATAAATTATTAAATAAATAGTAATACTTTGTTCAATTTTTTGACAATTTTATCAATATTTAAACACAGCAATAGACTCATTATATTAGAAATGTCAACTCTCGGTTGCTCAATCATGTCAACAACTAAACGGATTTTAATGAAACTTCGTAGATAGACTTTTTACGCTAGGAAAATCTACTTCTTTGGGGAACAAATTTAAGCGGGGAAAGACGTGGGCGGTTGCTAGTTGGTTAACAGTAGACAACCTATGACATTTAAATTAAATAAATGAAATCCAGTTGATCAGGATTTCTTATTTAATAAAAATGAATGTTGGAATTCTTTTTGTGTCGAGGAAGCAGTTTACATAAACAAAAATTGTACATGGTCTAACACCCAGACTGTGATGATGTGTTGCGTTCCGTTTACTAATCTGCCTACCAAGCGTGCGAATTATGACAAAAAAGCTGTTTTGACAGTGTACCCGATACTATACTACTGCTACTATAATATTATATACTATACTGCCCACTATACACTGTACACTATACACCACACACGTGGCAGGTGGTGAGCCTGTCGCCTCCTTAGTTTTCAAGCCAACGATTCATATCGTACATAATAGGTTTCGAAGAACTAATTGTACGAGCTCTCCACATTGGAAATCGAATTGGTCTCATGTTTCGGAGGTAGATCTTCTAACCGCTCGCTTGAATTCACTGCAAATCTTCGGAATTGGGGAGGCCTATATCAGCAGTGGACTATTTAGAAGGGACTACAACGAAGAAGAATTAGAAATTACCAAAGTATGTTAAAAAATGTCCTTTCGTTTGAAATAAAGTAATTTAATTCTAGACCAACTACAAGTTGTTGAAATAAAAATTGCAGCATTCTTTATGTAAGAAAATTTATTAAGTTTTAATGCTTCATATAACATCATGAGCGTATTCCAACATAAAGTATTCTAGATAAATGCATATTATATTTCCTAAGAAACTAAAACCGGAGTTTGAAATGAATCTCGCCAGTTAAGTTTTCTGATTTATATTATATACATATAAAATTACTTCAGTTATTCATATTTATATAACTATTTCATTATAAATGTTGTATTTCATCGTGTGTCGTTTAAGTAGTAAAATGTAGGTACTTCGGGGCCCGTACGGTGGTTTTTTAAGATGACCAGCCACCTCGTTACTTCTCGTGGTTTTCACAAGAGTTGACTGTAAGAAAAGCTTTGAAAATCTGACTAAGTCCGACAGATAGCGGCTTTAACATGTCAAGAAATGACAAACCACGGGAGGAATGTTCCTTGAGGGTAAGATATATTTTTTTTAAATAGACCTTAATAAAGTAGAATTAAGTTAATCAGTGGTCAGAGCCACACTTTTTTCGCTGCAAATATACATGTTAACATATTGTCATATGATAACAAAACTCCGGAATTTTATTATTCTCAATGAAGTTCAGTGATATCTGATATTCGTATAAAAATATTTATATGGAAATCAACGTTGCTGCTTGCAACAAAGAACAACGGGACGCTTTGCACCCGAATGCTTTGAAGCGTTCACCCGGGCCGCGAGTAGTTTAAGGCAGCTCTCACCGAGATCGAACGGTGTTAGCCTTCATTGAAAATAATACATTAAATAACAATTTAACGATCGCTCCGGGGATTCTTGCGTCGTCTTTGCATTGTCATTTGACGCCAGCACGAAGTCTTGATATGAATCCGATAGAGCACGTATAAGGCCTTGTCGAACGGCGCGTGAGATCAGTGTGTCACACTCCACAAAACATCCAGAAGATTGTGTGTCCGTCGCAGAATTAATACGTAGATCAAATAATAAGCATCAACGAAAGTATTAAAGTCTTTTTAATTAATACTAATGACGCACGAGTACTTACAGATTAATTAAAAAAAATTGAGGATCACTGGGTCCTCTATTCTATCTAGGCACCGTCTGGGTAACTACTACCCTCCTACTTATTTCTGCCACCATGCAGTAGTGCCGCCATTGTTGTATCCCGCTTTGAAGGTTATATTATATAAACAATAGTATAATTATATAAACTTTATGTAAGAGCCTGAAAATAAGTCGGTTATTTTAATGCCTGTAATAAATCCCGTTCCATTATTATAGTTAATTTTTTTTTATTCTTGACAGAACAAGAAAAAATAATCAGCGAAAAATTATATTTTTTCGATTAATTATAGTTTACAAAATGAAGTGCGTACAATTGGCGGTTTCAAATAGAATAGGCTGGTCGTGAGTTACTGAAGTTATATTTTGATTGGTTGACGATCGGTGGATTATGATTTTGTCTATGCGTGGGAGTTTTGTGTAATATGATATGTGAAGTGTACTGTTCCAGGTTATTTGACTTTTCTAACGTATGTGCTCCTCAAACCACAATAGGCGCACGACAAACAGCTCGCGCTGGTATTGAAATATTAAACACCGGCAAATAACGCAATAGCAAAGTTTAGGCGAGATTATGGGCGCTTTTTTAAGACCAAATAAACGTGCTAATTTATTTAAAGGTGCTAGAAGTATAATAAGCAGCAGAAGCCGTAATAATAAAATGATAAAAATTAAATACTACATTGTGAGCTTGAAATGAAACTAGTTTCAAATGATTATATTTAGGTAATTAGCAACATAAGCTTACGTAAACAGTTGGCAAGTAATGTAAATAATATTAACGATTGTAATAGGGTAGCTGCTATTGTTCTAAGAATGACTTGCAGAATGTAATTTATACGATTTACTTGAGCAATAATTATTTTGGCAGAAGAATGCAACATAATGGTTTAGCAAAAATTTTGACAGATATTTTAATAATTAAAATCTATAATTGAGTAAATAAACGATGGAAAAATTAGAAAACAAATAGGCACGGGCTCGCTGATTAGTCGCCGGGACTATTAGGAAAGGCAGTTTCAAGACTAGGCCCGACTTGTAGGCGCTGAGCTGGGCAGTTGCGCAGTGGGCACGGTGGAGTCCCGCGGGATACGAGCCGACGACGGGTACCGGGATCGCGGCAGTGGTCTGGTTACACATTGTACACATAGCTAATCTTTGCTGGTTTTCTACCAGGGGCAACGGCAGGGGCAGTCGTATAGAACGACTTTGAATGACCTCCACTTGACTTTGAGTGTGACTGACGAAACTACGTTATCCAGATAAGTTTTTGCAGGTCCTGTTACGGTTGCCACTATGTTCTTGATAGAACAAGAATAGATAAGACGAATAAGAAATTTATTCGATTAATTATAGTTTACAAAATCAGTATGCGGTTTGAAACTGAAGTGTGTACTATTTTGAGCGGTCGATGTGTGTGGATTATGTAAATGTGAAGTGTGAGTGTAGTGTAGTGTTGTAATGCGAGATGTGGAGAGTCTGGTTTATACAAACTTATTGTTTAATATAAGTTATAAGTTAAATTGTTGAGAGATGTTACAGGATATCTAATAAAACCTCTGTTCGATTTCTGTTCACAGAGAAAGCCCGGGCACAGGTAACGTTCTTTGGGAAGGCTTTACACGTTCTCTCCATAATAGTAACTCATTTGTTACTTTACTTTGTAAAATATTTTCTGCAACTACGTAGTGTAAGTTTCTTAATGTACTTGGCAGTCGCGCTCTGACTCCATTTCCGTAAACAACAAAGAATTGTCGCTGTTGTCTCATAAAAGCTCGGGAGCGTCTTCGAAGTAAATTTTCTACAGGACGCAAGCTGACAGATAGTCAAATCTATTTCACGTCCTCTTAAACAAAAGAAACAAGTTTTAATTTATTTTGAAAAACGAGGAAATTCAATTGTAAAGTTTTTAAGCAAAGTAAAGTTCTGACTTGTAGATCGCAGGTTAATGGAGTAAACAGCTATTATTTTGGTTTCTTTTTATGCTGTTTTACTATTTATATATATTACAATACAAATACTTTAATCGCTGTAATTAATCGTACTGTACTGTACTGTAATCGCCTACCTAACCTTATCTAATTAAGTACATCGTATAGTTATAATATAGAAGGAGTTGTACAGATTTCAGTAAAAAAATAAATAATTAAAAAAACTTTTGAAGCCGAAAGGGGTCCTCTACGTCCTGCTCCTGTGCTGGTTGGCGAACATAACTTGTTCTCGTTATATTTTAATTGTTTTTCGGACACGTTCCAAAATCACTTCAAATAAATTCGCCCATATTTCGGTGTCGGAAATCAAATAATAAGGAGTCACTCTATACCGTAGATTAAATATCAAAAAACAAATTAAAATCGTAAGGAAATGTTGCCTTACATTTGAATCGAGCCGCTTCTGTACCCTTACGAATGAATAAGAAAGAAACAAGATGTTGCTAAGACATAAAATGTGTTTATACAAAACTTGTATATAATGACGTACGTAGTATTTGCGAACATGCCTAGAATATGTTTAAGATCACTCCAAGTGATATAAAACCGATTTAGGCGCTGGAGATGCAGCTCATAAACAGAATTTAGACTTACACCGCGATTTACAATTCCTCTTTCTGGGGGCCCTTTTCAAAGAAACATCTTAAATATATTTCGAAAAGATCATAGATCTCACTAGGCCGTTAGTGTTGGTGCTGGGTGCATACCCCTGATATTAAAGGAGTTCTAAAAATGTCATTATCATTGAAAACTACATAATAAGTATCATAAATATTTCGTTCGAGGCCACGGCACACTGCATAAACGAGATGTACTGGTGTAAAAGGTAGTTTTTTAGAAATATTAACTACTTTACCCTTATCGACGGTAACATAAGCCGAGTTCGCGGACCTCCTTAAGAAGGGCCCTTCGGGTTGCCGCGAGCCCCCTATAGTTATGAGACGTCCTTTTCGTTATCAGGGGTCGGTGTACAGCACAACAGCAACCAGCGTCGCCACTCCTTATTTATTTATATTTGCTTCTGCTCGCCAGTCTCTTCCGCCCAAGCTGTTAAGGCCACCGGGCCAACAGCGTATCTCCTATCCATGTGGTTTTAGTCGATCCAGAACTTAATGCGGATCCCGGCATAACCGGTCACTGGTTTTAGTGACAGGCCCACAAAACACACGATGTTTTCCTTCACCGCCGACTAGGTAGTAAATTCAGTACTTGAAACTGCAATTAATAATTTCTGTAATTTACATTGCAAATTTAATTTTGCAAATTGTTAAAGTCCGTCAGTAGATGAAATGATTAAATAATGTTCATCGTAATTAAAAGTTTAAAGACAATTTTTTTTGCAAATTTAGAACTTGTAGCATTTCTGTTTGGTAAGATAATTATGTAGCATAATCAAATCCGAGCTCCGGCTTGGCTAGTAAGGACCCATTACTTATTCATTAGCTAAACGCTGACGCCGCATATCTAATTTGTTTATTGCATTACTTGGGTAGGTAAGAGTAAAACAACTTCTTTGGATAAAGTGAGTCCTGCACAGTGTTGCGATAAATCGATAAATACAGGTGGCTTAGGATAGTGCTTGATGGGAATCTTTGTCGAAGGCCTATCTTCAGTAGTTAAATTGTAACAGGATACACTGTAATGAGGATCATAATTATGATGTAAATCATGGCTATATTACTATCTTTGAGAACCATTTAATTCGAGAGCATCCATTCATGAGCAAAGAATGTAATTTTACCTTTACAAATTCGAAATGCGAATATTATTGCAGCCTTAGAATCGCGTTCCATTTTAATATATTCCTGACCGTGCTTACCCTCACATTAAAATCCCAGAGATGGGATCCTAAATTTGTTGAGGTTGAAAAATTTATATCTCTTTGTAACAAAAACCTTCGAAAAAATTACAATTATTTTACATGAGAAGTTACAAAATACTACGTATTTTAATAAAATATTTTTTTAATTTATTTACGAGTAATTAATCACGGCTCGTGGTATCGGTGTAAGTATCTGCCACTCCCTTTCTTTCCGTGGGTGTCTTAAGAGGCGACTAAGAGAAAAGCCTTGAAAATCGCAATTGCTATCGACAGACAGGTAGGATAACCATCTCTAAAATAAGCAGCGAATGACGGGCAGCAGCGTCTAAGATACAAGGTATCTGGTACTGCGATCGCCAATTCGCTTGCCAAGCGTGGCGATTATGGCAGATCCTCCTTCTCGGAAAGGCCTATATCCTAGTGAGCTGTGGCTGTCGAGTGGTTCTTCCTTTAATTTCATAGTATGCGGGTGACTTTGGTTCGATCCCTAGAGCATGCATCACTAAAATTGTTAATGGCAATTTTAAGTGATGAACTTACCACCTGCTTAAAGTGACAAACAATAAACAACGTTATTTCGAGGACATTTGATGTCCGCCTACCCGCACTGGAGCAGTGTGCGGACCCTTCCCGGCTCCAAAAACCCTCGCAAATATTTGAGAGGAGGCTTTTGCAGTGGGCATTTACAGACTGTTAAGGAAAGTTATTTAATTAGTTGAAACATTGCATGTGATAGGCCTATCCCATAGGAAGGATTTTGGCGACGTGGCATTCGTAGGAATAACACCTCGCGGCTTAGACGCTATTGCATATCACCAGTCTGGCATATTTATGATGGTTATTTTGTTATCTTTTGGTTAATTGTTTCTCAAATATAGATTTTCTGGTATCTCTCTAAATCGACTTTTATCTTAGCCACAGAATTAAATGTGGTGACTTATCATCTGACTCTGCTACCATCGCTGGGTTTTACTTCCTTCTTTGACTAGGACCTGTCTGGGTAGGTACCACCATCTTACCCCTTTTTACCGCTAATAAAACTTGTTTGGACCATTATTGTGTTCTGGTTTGAGAGACAGGTAAAGTTAATAATTACAATCTGCGATGCGTTCCATTTTGTGGACGTAGACAGTAAAATAAAAACTCACGGCTCAGTATCCATTTATTTATCTATAGTAAGATTGGTAAGTAAATATAGCTCAATGAAACTAATATAACACCGCCCGCTGGTGAATAAAGCGTTTCACACATAAAATGGTTATTGTAGCGAAGTCGTAGCCGTTCGTAGCTGCGAGATCCGTCATGATCGAAATAAACCCTCTTTTCCCACATTGAGTGATAATTGCGTCTTCTATTAAATAACCTTTACTGTTACGTCACATATTATGTTGTTAATTGTTGACGTGCTGCAACGATATACATTCTAAAATTATGATATGTAAGGATTCCTTGTATTTACGCGAAAACTACACATTTGAAAAGAAACTATTATTTACGGATTTACTATTATTTACGGGGTCCTTTGAACACGACTGCTGTAAAGCACTTGAAACATCGGGAATTTAAAAACAAAATTAAACGCGATAAAATCCGTAAATAATAGAATCATTCCAAATGATACGAAAGAATTAACACCATCAATTATTCCAGTTGTATTCTTTCTTATTCCGCAAAATACCAATAATCTAATACATCTTCACTAGCCGCTTGTCATATTCCCTTGCAAAAATTTCAATAAAGGCGCACATTGTATGCACAGTTCATTTAAAATTATTTGTTCAGAGATTTTTATGCAGTAAATTAACAGTAAAATAAGATAAGACTCATTACTATTTTAAACTCGTGATTTTGTTATTAACTACTTGAAGAGTATTTGATAACCGTTAACTTAGATACGTATCTTCGGAGTTGTTTCTTTTTGTAACAATAGCTAATGTTAATAAAAGACGTAGAAGAAATTTATAAGATTTAGTGTTATGAATAATGGATTAGTCTAGTGATTTCATAAAGGTTACCCTTTTAAATTCAAGTATAATAAACAAAACAAAACAAAAACAATTATTTATTCCTATAAAAAATGTAGGTACAGTAAAACAGAAGGAAACAGGTTACTTAATATAAGGTTTCAGAAACCTTTGTAAGTTCTATACGTCCTAAAAAAGGGCAAAGCCCTGTAAGCTTAGGCTCTTATATATTGTATTTATTAAGCCTGTTTAATTTCACTACTGATCGTAGTTCTCTCCGAAAAAGCACCAGAAAAAGCCAGCGTGAATTTATGGTGACAGATTGGTGAGTACAGTGCCGATACCTTCGCACTAGTGATGCTGCTCTATCTACTCTGTGGAATTGGGATTCAGTAAATTCGAATGGATTTTCTGTCACCATTCTGCCACCAGAGCCTCGTTTGTTAGCTAGCAAGATGCACCACCTGCAGGAAAGGTCTACTATGTATTTTTATATTTTTTATTTTAAAAATTCTGCCAGTGTTAAATCAGTCATGGGAGTAACACAAACATCACATGACGGTATCCTATGTTATTCCGAAGATGCAGTAAGTGGTCTAAATGAAAAACTAAAAATCATTGTAGCCTACGACAGTTACTGTCATCTTGGAAAAAGTATAAGTATACTATATACTTTTCCATTGCATACTAAATATTATATGTATAGATATAGAAATCGATAGATTCGGTTGCATAGTACGCAACTGAACAGGGGTCGTACCACAGTGCGGAACCTCTAAAATTGTTAATAAATTTCTGTGCTCTATTTTGTACGTCCTCGCCGACGGAAACTATCGCAGGGAAATCAGTATGTTTGAAAAACAATGATAAATATGTTTCGAGGATAAAATGTCAAGTCTGCCAACCCCCACTGGAGGATGTTGAGAGGCCTGCAATGGGGTATCCAGAACTGCTCCATGACTTTACTATAACTATATTGTTATTTCTTGAAACGTGTACAGCGTGCCTATATACGCACTAATTGAACTTGAGTACAACTCTAATAAAGGACCTTAATGTGGGTAATTTACATCTCACTCAGGCGGCGTTTACACTAAAGCTTTGTGGCAAGTAACTATGTATGCCATTACCGATCACAACAGGGCAATCAGCGCTCTACTTGTAGAAACCATGCTTGCAAACGCATACAATTTCGGTTAACAGCAACTCTTAGTAATTAACATTTGTACAAAATGGGTAGGAAATTCAGTTATCTATATGTATTTATTGTAATATATACAATTATTTCTATGTATGTTTGATCGGAATTATCGTATAAGCAGTTTTATTTTAAATGCTCCATAATTTTCCAGATGTGTTTAATTAAATTAGTCTTTGTCGTTAAATGACGCTTAAATGTCTGGGGCCTTTTCATTTATTGGATAAACTAAACCATGTTAAATAATAACACGGTATGAATTTATAAGGGACTGATGTCACACGGAATTTTTGTGCAATTGTAAATGTCATATCGGATAAGACCCCTGAACGGATGTATAAATGATTAACGGCAAAGTGATAGATAAATAATGCCGAGGAATAAGACTTTTAAATTTATTTAAAAATTTGTGACTACGATAGTGAAGAAGAAGGAAAGATTACGGAAGAACTAAGTTCGATCCCGTTTATGGAGACTCAGATCGAGCTCCAGATCGAACTCGGTTCATCTAATACGAAGGCAGATCTCCATACCACACGCATACAATACATTACTTGATTGTATTGCTGGTAAGTGAATATTCACTTAAATTTTCCTTAAACCTCGCTGTTAAGTTTTACCTCGAATGTTCACAATATTGTAGATAATTCGTAACATTTTGCTACGTTACGAGCATTCTGTGTTATTGATCGCTGACATGATATGATTTGCGACCGATAAGCAACCAACGGTGACATATCGGACATCTGATAGCCAGAGTCACCGTTATCGTTTGAAAAGGAGATAAAACCTAAGTTACACGAAATTTTGCACAAATCAATCAACTTTGAAGGCAATTTAGGTGCCTACCCATCATTTGTCTTTAAATTACTTTAACATCAAAATACCTGCCGTTTATGTAGGCGATTGGGTAAATGGAAAATATTAATGTAAAGCTATACAAAGTAAAGTTCAGTGACCACTCTTTTTTACAAAATGAAATAGTTTTTTCCTTTGTCACTATACTGAGAAAATGTTGCCTACGTTCCTTTACCTTCTTTTATGCGATCAATGGATTAATTCCGATTCGGATGTACCTAGTCCAAGACATTTACTATACATACATTATTTTTTGAAGCAATAGTACGTAACAAAAAAACGTTTTATTGGAATGAGGTGACAGACGACCTAACAGTTCACCTGATGGTGCCCGTGTACCACCAAACAATAAAGCAACCACTGTTGTGTTCCGGTTTGCAAGGTATATTGAGCCAGTATAGTTCCAGACTGTGAGACATTCCATTTAAATCATCAGGCATAACAACGCCTTTATAAACTCCGTCGATTGAAATTGCTTGCAGTTGTACATTGGCCGCCGTAGCAAGTTACCATCAGGTGTACTGTTAGCCGTTTGTTACCTCAATACAATAAAACAAAAAAACAAAATTATTCCGGGTCCGAGTGGTTGTCCATATATAATTTATGTCTGACATATTCAAATTTTCTTTCGCGCACGACCACTATTCTTTGCGGTGCGCCGCTCATTTTGTTTTAATTTAATATAGTTCAGAGTATTAATTTGATATCAATTTAGGTATCATAACTAATATAAATTTAGTATCTTATTAGGTCAATCTTGTCATGGTAGTCATAGGTGGAGTATATTGTAAATAAAAAAGAACTGAATCAGATTGAAAATTTAATCATTAGCGTCTTTAAATACTTTTCTAATAGAGAGAAATGAACACCATTTACGGATATCAATCTTTGTAAAGTCTCGTGAAACGTTGTTCGAATATTAAAATATTACGCGCTTTACCTTATTTGCATATTTATCATTTTGAAACATGCGTCTCAGCGAAGTACCTACACAGCTAAATTTATTCTCATCGATGCCTCCAATCAATAATTTCATTGTTGCTTACTCCTTATACATGTAGTACACACACTTCTATAATAATAATATAAATACACATACTTCTGACACTCATGACGAGTTGCAACATTAGAATTTCTATGGTAAGGTCACGTTAAAAGATATGATCTCTCCGGAGCTCCACGGCGACAACTTACGAATGATCGGCAGTTGTCATCTATATATGCCATATGAATACGCGTAAACATTAAGGCACTCACTCGTCTTAACTTTTCCATATTCGATGTAACGTATAACCTATAAAATCGGAGGAAGGGTCAGAGCGAGATCAGAATATCAGAGACGGTACGCAAGGTAACACAATCATATCCCAAATTCAATATTTTGTATGTTGCACAATTGGCTGCGACTGAGATTTGAACGCAAGAGTAGTAAGAGTTATTCACATTAAAAATTCGAGGAAAAAAATGTTAAATCGATTATCATATCAATTGAGTCTAAGGTATTTTTCAAATTACCTTATTTTATAAATAGGATAATTTGTTGTATACAAAGTAAAGCAGATTAAAAAAAGCGAAATACCACTGACTAACTGTAATCCTAACTGACTTGAAATTTGGTAGATAGTGATCAGAGACGATTTAGGTATCCGCTAAGAAAAAATTTTCCGAAAATTAATCCCTAAAGGCTCCTCCCTCACTTTAGGAATTAATTTGGGGAGGATAATGGAACAAAAATGGTAATATTGCAAATTACAAAATCCACTCAAGCGAAGTCGCGAGTAACAGCTAGTGCCTACTATACAGAAGAAGAAGATCCGTCGTCCTAGTGATCCGAGCGAGCTAGCCTATTGATATAACTAACATCACAAGTGCGAGAGGACTTGCTTTCCTTTCGTAGTGAGTATAGGCAAACCTTACAAGAAATGCATATTTTTTTTTGCTTTCTTGAAGAGCCCTATGTTCGGTAGTGGACTTAAGCTGATCAAGTAAAAGAAAGCTGTGTAAGCCCTTTAAAAAAATATATTATTAAATTAAATTATTTCTGAGATATGGGAAGTTCGACATGACCTGACCTGAGGAGCAGTGTGTCTGACCCGTCATATCTAAACGCATTTGTGGCCTCTTTAAGTTATCTTTTAATATTTTAGGGTGCTCTTCCCCGACCGAGCTGATCTTTTTAACTGCTACATCGAAGAGTAGCTTAAACTTTGAGTAAACTATTATTTTTAAAATTTCAATACTTAATAATTTAAACATTTCTTTAACAGCAGGACTGAAAGGTCTGAAGATACGGTATCTAGCGGAAACCTTACCAACAATGCAGTGAGACACAAGATCGTTGTCTTAGGAGCGGCGAAAGTGGGCAAATCTTCTCTTATATCACAATTTCTCTATGCCACCTTCTCCCATAAATACAAACGGACCGTAGAAGAAATGCATCACGGAGATTTCAATGTTTCCGGAGTAAGGCTTACATTGGATATATTGGATACATCAGGCGCATATGAGTTCCCGGCAATGCGTACATTATCCATGCAGTCTGCAGACGCTTTCATTCTTGTATATGACATAACAGATGGAAACAGCTTTGCTGAAGTGCGAGCACTCAGGGATCAGATTCATGAAATCAAAGAAAGCACTGCCGTTCCTATCGTGGTCGTAGGCAACAAGGTGGATTTGGCAGAAACCGGTGAGAGAGAGGTAAGCTTAACATTTGTTAATAATATAAACATTCATAAAAAATACCTGAAGTATGTTTTCTTTTTACTTATGTTCTTTCTTTCAACTTTTTGCTTTAAACCATAAAGTAAGTGTGCTTTATTTTCTCAAAGCAGTCACTGCTTCTCTCTATTAAGCCTTTGCAAACAAACTATTCGTGAATGAAGACCGCCGAGTAAGACGCTTAAGAAAGATAGTCTTAAGATTTTCTTTAACCTCTTACACTCATGAAACATAGTTATGTAATAAAATGTAGGTATTATTTAAAATATGCCTTAAATGTTGTCAAATATTGACTTATGTTTTGTGTCTTTGCCACGCTAAAATTCAACAATCGTGAATTCATACAGCGCATCCCTCAGCTTCGAAGTAGGGTAACTACCAACTATGCTTACTTACATACTTACATTGTACGTTATTAATACAAATTACCACAATATCAAGTAAATGATTAATAATTTATTGACCAATTAGCTGAATAATCAGAAAGGATATTGCGCTTTTAATTTCAAGAAAGTCCAAGGATTTACACGTATAATTGTAGTATTATCTTAGCTAACCTCTGCACAGTGCAAGTAGCAAATAGGTCGCAATATATATTATGAATCATCTGGTTGAGTTCAATTTGATTTAAAACGTGTTAGAAAAACTATTGTGCTACACAAAGCGTTACTGTAGTTACTGTAGTGTAGCGTTTCCTCTGTAGTAGTAGAAAGCCTTCAAAACATTGGTTTTTACAGGCATTAGCTACACAAAAGAAACAATGATAGGCACGGGTTTGTTACGGTTCTGCAATAAAATAAATAAACCCCTGTTTGTTGTAGTTTTCAATTATATAAATAAACACATGTTGGATATCGTTCTTATGGAGTTCAGATTTAAGATTTTATTCGACGAAGAATAATATCTGCAATATTTGTCTAAACAACCAGTAATTTACTAAATAAAAGAAAGGTTTCAGTAGCACTTAACATAAATGATGTTCTCTGAACTGCTACGTATATGCCAAAACATTGCCGACAGAAATTGTTCGAATGAGAGCTTCGAGGGAACTGTCTACTTATTATACCAGCTCCAGTGCGTTTTCTGCACCAACGCCCGCATACAATGCTGGTTATAATTAACATACATTAACTCCTCTGAACTTTAATTTCAATCGATACAGTGTTATGAAGATTTTGTGTATGCAACTGTTGTTGCCTTGTAATTATATTATATCTGATATGACATATGTCGACAAATAAATAAATTACGTCAAATTATATGTTATTTAGAATTTTAGAACTATTGATAGAAACGTTTACTGATTTTTACTTTATCTTCATAATTTTTCATTATACCAATTTTTTTTTATGTGAAATGGGGCAAAAAATCAAGCGGCTCACCTGATGATAAGTGATTACCGATACCCACGTACATCTGTAACACCAGAGCAGATGCAGGTGCGTTGCCGGCCTAAAGTATTTTTAGTAGGGTGGAGAGAGAGGGGGAGGGGGAGGATGCCTCAGGTTACCTTGCCGAAGGAAACGCAGAAGTACAAGATGCCACCTACTTCATTCCGGTATTCTGCGAGCCCCTGGTACTACTAAGCTGCTTCCCTTAACTAGTCTGGAGTATTTGGGTATGGCTTATTCGGGGAAATTTTTCGCCATTATTTGTTGGTCAAAGCTTCGCTTGACAGCACGGTGCCGTACGTTATGTCAATTTGATATTTGTTACACAGGACTGTAATCAAAAAAAAAAACGTTTAAATAGGTTTTAAACATATATATTTTTTCAGGTCGAGTTCCACACTACTGAATCAGTAGTGACAGTGGATTGGGAAAACGGGTTTGTTGAAGCGTCAGCAAAAGATAACATAAATGTGTCGCAAATTTTCAAAGAACTTCTCGTACAAGCTAAGGTAAAGTATAACCTGTCACCGGCACTGCGACGAAGACGACGTCAATCGTTGCCAACCGGACCCCAAGGCCCACCGGGGACAAGCAACCCGTCAACGCCTGCTAATCAACCCCACGTTCCATCTCCAGCTCAGCTCGCACATCTGCAACAAATACGAGAACGCCATGCCAATAGCAAACGTAATTCGTGTGCCATTTCTTAAATCTTTATTCATAATTTACTTCTAGTCAATATCTTAAGTGTTAAGCACAACATTTTATGTAATTTTCCTCTTTTTCAAAATGAATTTATTTGCAAATGAGATGAGTGATTTGATTTGACTTGTAAACTAAGGAATTGAATTCTTATTATTTAAAGTGGTCCCTGAAGAGAAGAGGTCTCTTAAAGAAATCCTAATTCAATTTACATTATGTCCTAATAAATATATTTATGTAACTTTTTATGTAGCAACGGATTAATTAAATCCTAATTAACCACCTAAATATATCTCATTTTATAAGAGTGCCTTCCTGTGACCTTATAGTGTCATAAGGTCACTGGAAGGCACCACGAAGGCTGATTAATCTTCGACTATATTAATTGACGTTTATTAGACTACAGAAACACTTACCCACAAACGAAGCTATTTTATTTTATCGATTGTAATGAATAAGATAATCGTAATTTGATAAACTAATTATTAAATATCTGAGATAACGCCAATGCCACGGGCAAAGTAGTTAAGGTTTAGATAAATGTTTTTCTTCAAAACTGTGTATGGAAACGTGATATAACTCAGAGTGACTTGTATTGTGACTGGTTTGTTATAAGAAAATCTTTTATTATTCTACTATTTAATAAGATTTTCATAATAACTGGTTATAAACAGCGTATTTTAACTTCAATATGCAAGTGCAAATTTTAAGTACAATATTTTATTTCCAAAGAGGTACAAAATATTTTTTTGTATTTATGTTCACACTTATAGTGTATGTCACAAAAATATTCTTAGCGTAATATCACAACGTCCCGGTAATATTACGTTCATTTTGATTTGTCAGCACTCTTTGGTTAGGAGCGTAATTTCTGTGAATTATCATTTACGAGTATGTTCGTAATATAGCTACTTTCATTTTCTCGAGACATATCGTTCCCGAAGGACACAAAATACCAAAGAAAGCGAGGCTTTATGTAACTCTAGTTATATTTTGTTCTTGCCTTCGGGGATGAATGGAAAACCTACTGCAGCACATGTTTCTCAGAATGGGAGCTTTCAAAATTTATGAAGTAATTTGAAGATGTCACATCCATTGAAACGTATGTATATTAATTGTAAATTATGGAATACTGAAACATGACAGAGTCATTAATTTTAGTAACTTTACTACGAGAGAAACTTTTGTCATTAAATCACTTAATGTGTATCTTAACTAGTTTATTACCTATGAAATTGATACTAAATTAAAAAAAATAAATGGTTTGGATCTTATAGTAATATACAGAATTAACTTATACGTCCGTTTCATAATAAATACATTTCTAATAATAGTTTTTTTAGTAAGAATGATAGATTTGCTAATGATCTCGATCTTTTTAGTTCTTTTTGAAATATTTCTATTCATAACGGTAGAAATTGTTAATTTTCGAGCACTTGTTAATTTAACGACAATTTTTATTTAATATTTTATCTTTTATTTTATTACATAAAATTTTTAGTTTCATAACATAAATTAAATTTTACAAAAAAAAAAAATTAGAACCACCAAACAAGTTTATATTATCTAAATAAAATCCTTGTGGTAAAGGTAAGCATAGCTCAAATAGTTTTGTTTATGTTTATGATATTTGATTTTTCAAAAGTCGGTATATTAAAAATACAAATTTTATTGATGTGCCTTTTTTATCTAGTATTCTTAGGTTTATAACACATAAGGGATTATTTTTGTGTTATATCAAACTCCTACTTTTGTGTTAGCATATTTTAGACATTAATTACCTAGACACATTTGTCTATGTTACAATTAGCTTCTATTAAAACTTACTAAAAATTACTTCTATAGTTCTCATTATTTTTAGGTTTTCATGGTTTAGAAGCATTGAATAATACTTGTTTTAAAATGCTCTGCCAAAATAAATAACGGATTATAATTTCATAACAATCAAATCCATTTTTCTCAATAAAGTCTTCCAAAAACTTTGTACCCGATTCGTCCTGATAATGAGACGACTCGTAACAATGGAATTTCAATTGTTTCGAGGTTATGACACGGGAAGGGTTAATTACGTATTTCATTTTAGATTGTAAAGCCGAGTACAACTGACAAGAGACATTTGGCATTCATGAATTTGACAAGTCTATAACTTTGGTAATAAATCCTTTTAAAAGTAGTATCTTCTTAATTAAGTAAACAAACATATTTGTAACACTTATGTGTCGTATTATATTTTTTAGTAGGTAACTAACTATATGTGTGAATTTGTACCGAATATATCAAAAACTATATCTGTAATAAATATATTTACTTCTGAAGACTTAGTTTTTTTTGTGTTTTATGTTTAAAACATTAAAGCGCAGTATTATTTAGAGAATTAATAATAATTCACAAGCGCGAGTAAAAAATTTATCTACGAGAACCTTGTATCCACAAAAGTTTTCTATATCCATTACCAAAACCAGTAAAAACTTTTTTTTTGTTTTCTGAAATGTTACGTATATGACTAGACATAGAGATTTAAACCTACTTACCCGAAAAAAAATGTTGAAAAACGTCCATAGTTTTTTTTAAAGTTTGAATTTGTGTACAAAGAGCCGAATTTAAATTTATAATGACACTGAGATATGGACCAATCTGAATACGTTTATTCTGTGTCCATATATTTTTATGACAAAAAGAGTCAGTCTCAATATTTTATTTAAAATTAAGACAAAGATACTTTTTGTTTTTCTAGACAACAATACTTGAGTTACTTATACAACAATACGCCCTTAATTTGGCGGGAAAATAAAGCGATTTGACACTTCTCGGTGAATTTTAGGTCAGAAAATATATAATATACAAATAATTTTATTTCATTGTTCGATATTTTTGTCGACCGTGTGTACACGGAGCGCCAGGCGGCAAGAGGCACTTGTTGCGCAGCGCTCGCGATCGATACCGCTCTCGCTGGGCCCCGACCTGCAGCCTCCGACACCTCCCGCCGATCGCTTTACACGCAGACACTTTCTATTCAACTCAGAAATCTCTTTCCCCCTACCACCAAACCCTAAGAAAACAATTTTATCCGACAATTCTATTCCGTTCCAATATCCGTCTTCTCGAACTTAAAGGCAGTTACGTTTTGCTTTTCAAATCAAAGCTCACCGAAAATTACTGAATATAGCGCCTCGCCATTCCCTATCTGCGTGAGAAAGTTCTAAGTGGCGTTGTCAAGTTTATTGTCTTCATAAATCTTCCCCCTAGGCGGGACTACTTCGAATAACTTTTTCGTCGTTATGATGGAAATCTTTTCTTTTCGAATAATATTTTACCATTTTATTCGTAATGGTGCTATGTACTCGATACAGAACATCATTACGAATTGATTGAAATTAATTTATTTCTTTCGTCTATTCTCAAGTGACAATGTCGTAAAATGATAAAATGTTTCCGGGCACTTCAGTCACCTACCGGAGCATGACAGGTTTCGTTCATCCGAGAATATTCCAGTTCCCCGTAAACGAAGTATGAAATAAAGTATTGGAATCAATCAAAAACAGGGTACGTCAATTTCCTTACGGTATTAGAAGTTTTATATTAAGAGGAAGGTAGAAAGGTCACCTGTTGCTGATAGGCTCTTTATCGACTCTTTTTCAAATTAACTTTTTTGTTAAACGTTAAATATTATTATCATAATCGATAGTACAAAATTAAGGTCGCTAAAATAATAATCATTATGTCAATCAACTTGGTTGTCTTAACCAAGTATAATTATTTAATGATTTAATTTATCTTATGAATGTGATGCAATGATGCAATGTAGGTGATATAAATGGATTAAATGCCATTTTGCCTTCATTACTACGTTACTTCTTAAATCTTATGTAAATGAGTAGTATATTCATACAACCACGATAGCAGAGTAGTAAGGGATGGGTAGTTATCTGCCTTCGAAACAGAATAGTCGGGTTCGCAAGCTATTTCTAGGTCATACACCAAAATATCGATTATGTGAGGACAGTAGTGCAGTCACAGGATTTTTATCGACGGTCTGAGCCGGTATCCTCTGACGTGCTGACTATGAAATCCTGCGAGGTCATACGCGAAAATTAGCATTAGAAGAATTTGAAATAAAATTCGAAATGGAAGATTTATTTCAGTGACATTTACAATGGATTTTAATATTACAAAATGATTTACATTTTATTAGCATTCGTAGAACTAGCTGTTTAAAAATATAGTATTGCTGTTTTAAACAGACTGTGCGTGTGGAATCGACGAAAGAACCTGCTACAATCTTTCTTCCCATTGGTGTCGTAGAAGGCGACTAAGGGAAAACCCATGAAAATTGCTAAGGCTACAGAATAACCGACTCGAAATTACCAGACCAAAATGAAGGAGACCAATGACGGACAGCCACGTTTAACGTCCGAAGATTATGGTAAATCCTCTTAATGGGGATGTATATGTCCTGCAGTGAACTATTTAAGGTAGACGATACAGCCTATCAACGCTGAATCGTTAACACGACCGCGAATAATTTGGGCATAAAACCTGCTAAATGTAATGTTTAATTGGAATGTAATTTCTATATTAAATTTATTTATGTATGGGTCGCCTTCTTTGCAATCAGAACATAATGATAAACAAATTTTTATTTATCGAAAAGAGTTTAAAGCTCGTTGCTACAATGCGAGCACAAAGTTTTATTGCACTAGTTTAATTGTGTGATAACAATACCGATGTTCACGGAAATGCAACGCTCAACGAACGTTAGTTTGTTCGGATACCGAGAGCTTATTGTGAAACATTTCCCACTTTGAAATGAGTGGTGAAGTTGAGAGGTGCTTTTGATAAAAAAAATATTTATTTCAAAATCGCATATCCATTATTCTTACCATATTTAAAAACGCTGAAGAACAACAATCATACTAATAATAATAATAATCTTAAGGGTCCTTTGTATTTTGAAATCTCCGTGAATACTACGGGAAATGGTCGCATCCTGTATTTTTTTTTATACACGGGGAAATACCTAACTCGTACCTACCGTTGCGGGCTATGTCGGGCTAAGTTCCACTAACTAAAGCCCCACGGTGTTTCACAGCAGCAACAGCAGGGTCAAGAGAACGCTCTTGCAGACATCCACGGCCCCACCAGCACCAGCCCTAAGCGACCCCTCCAGGAAAAAAGACTACTCCTCTCCCGCAACACTGCGCAGGTCGTCACTCCATCTTGTGTCTAAGTCGCATTAAAATCCGTTAATTAAAGATTCATTTCAAATGTGTAGTATTCGCGTAAATACAAGAAATCATTATAAATTACCTTTTATATAGTACGCATTTCTGAGGAACCCATGAGTTCACTGGTACTTTTATAACTCTCGACGTCACGCTCGGGTCGGTGACGCTAACTCAAAATAATAAATATTGTCCATCATATAACATCAATGTAATTATTATTATACAAATCATACATAAGTTCTAAAAATTAATTTGCAGAAAGCGGGCCTCCTAAATTGGAGGCATATTCCTCTGGGATATCTGGGAAATAACCTCTCCATGTTAGAAGGCTTCGCAGTTTAATCCTGAATTGTATGTCTGTTAATTGTAAACTATTTATCGATATTTTTCGTATTTTAGTATTACAGTCTTTTGAAAATTTGTAACATTTTCTATTTTTTTTAGCGTTTTTTTTTAACGTTCTTACGTTGATTAATCTTAAGAATGGTAAATAACATCAAAAATAATTATTACATCAAGTCAGATAAGATCCAGTTTCGAAACTTTTCCTGATATTGGAGTGGAATTGGACCAGACAGGCGTCCTACGCAGAATGGATCGGTATATGTAATTATTTTACTCTCTTATTTTTTAACCTAGGCATAGTGTGGCACTTGCTGTATTTTTGTTTGTATTAAAGTAATGAGCAGGCTCAAATTATCGACGTACCTACGCGAACATAAAATAGATGAATAATAATTAGCGATGCTTACCTCTCCCTAAACCTGTTACGGACATACAATCGTTCGTAAAATAAATCTCTAAATATAGCGGTTAGTTCCATCATCAATAGCTTTAATGTTTATTCATGTGTGCTTTGGTAAAATCAATACTTGAAGATGAAAATGAAAATTATCCCGCAGAACCGGTACAATGGAAGGTCATAGTGTTCCTGCCTAAAACAATCTTAACCTTTTTCTATATGGGGAGAAATATCTCGTGGGAGCAATGACGGATTATGTCCGGCCTGCACTGACTAAAACCTCATGGTGTTTCGCCTTTGCCGTATATCGTCAGGGCTACGGGATCGGTCTCGCATATATCAGCGCCGGCTGACCTTGGCGTCTCTTTTTCCGGAAAGAACTACTTCTCTTCCTCCAGGCAAGGTGCGCCGGAACACGAATGGGCCTTCCTATACAGCATCCAATCCCACCTGGTCAACAGGCACTCGGAGCGACCACTTAGGGCCAGTCTGCCCCTGTAGGTTCCTCGTGGTTCACTGCGGGTGTCCAAGGCACTAAATACTAACCCCCTCCGCCATGACATGGCCAGGTTTTATAAAATTATTGGAATCTTTATTCATCGACCACTTTAGCCTTCAGCTTCAATTCCGAGTCATCCATTATATTAATAGATAACCTTACGTAAACATACGTTAAAAGGGCGAACTACTTAACAGCGACAGACATTGATGCAAAATATTCACTGAACAGTGAACTTCGTCTCTTTCTTTGGAAACGTGGAATATTGTATTAAGTTTCACTCGTGTTGACAAATAAGATAATAGCTTTGAATAACTTTAAACTTTATTATTAGTTACAAAACCTTCGCAGAATTTGTAGTGCGCTGTCATTAAAACTGTATTCATAAACGTACTATAAGCGTCCAGTAGAGTTAAATTCATCAAACTCTTAGATAACGTTTAGTAAGATTTTTTTTTATTTATAATCGCTCAGTAAAGGTCTAATAAGACCAAAACCTTAAGTAACAGTGTGTTGGTTTTTTGCATGTCATATAGAAAATTGTGTCAGAAAATCTACACGATTGCAAGGAATCCATGTAATCCTTCTGATATTCTTATTGTGAATGTTTTTATGTTTGGTAGTTAGTCGCTCAAACACGTCTAAAATAATAAATGAGGGTTGAATTATGTAATGGAATTGTCTATTTTGTTTTTGTTACAATTTACATCAAGGGGAAGGAGCCGTACTCACTAGCTAATAAATTTATTGAAATAAACCGCACACATATGGTTTAAAAATATCATAAAGGAGGTCTATGACATTGTATACATATTAAAGAACTTCTTTATCAATGAATTATTTCAGATGTTGTGGTTTATATTTAATAATAATAATCCATGTGATTTATACTTTATATATTTAATTTAATAAATATCAGACAATAATTTTGTCTGCAAGCATCAAAAATCCAGGAATGTTCAGTGAAATCAGACAACTATATGTCCGACAACGTACTAGATTATAAATCGAATGTTGATTAACATTGAACACCACCAAATTTATTATTACCAGTATAAAGAATAGAAAACTACTATTCTTACTCTGTGGTATGTCTCTATTCACAAAACCATCAACTTTCCGTCAACTCGGACATTTTTATTATTGCCATGGAAACACAAATCCTTGCTGCGACAGAAATGTCAAGTTTGCAACATTAAAATATTTAAAGCAGTCGTGCAGAATTAAGCACACTAGATGAACTAGAACGTAAAACAATTATTAAATTATTTGTTAAAAATATAAACTAAATGATTGTCTTATATCAGTTTCTTCATTGATATTTTTAATGAAACTATTTCCATTTATATTTGTTTTTTTATAATTTTCATCAATATCACTATTAAACATATTATTAATCGAATGACAAATTGTTCTCTTGACTGGTTTCTTTCATAAATTTTTGATTTATTTTTGCAATTTTCATATAAAAGTGTAAATATTAAAGTTTTATTTACTTACTCTTATTAGTACTACTATATTAAAGTTTTATTTACAGCATTTATTATTGACTGCACTATAAAACATTTTTCATTTAGTTATTTAAACATCAATTTTATAAATAGTTCATCATTCATAAACAGCAATAACTTCATAGAAAAGTACAGTAAAAAATTATTAATCACCTAATATTCATTTTAACTATCGATAATTATAAACAATGAAGATCTAACTGATGAAACTATAATTACTACAACAAACTACTAAAAACACAAAAAATGATAAAAAATACTTTAATCAACTAGAATATATCTTTACTTGTAATACTCGAACTTAAATTGAAAGAAAAATTATATAAAAATCAGAATCGTCGGCATTTCATATTTATTCTTAATTTTAATATTGGATCGTATCCTCCAAAACACTATTTCTATTAAAATTTTCAGTCTACCCCTTATTCAGCTAGTATCATTCAACCAGTTTTATCCTCGATCTGTCTCCATTGCATCGCCACGCCTTAGAAGCTCACACGTGATATCATTGTTTAATATTATGATCAACCAGAACTAAATAACTTAAATCTGTGTATCACCTTAATTAATTGAGTAGAAAAAAAGAAGTGAGAATCTTAAAACAGCAACGCCGTATTATAAATTCATATTATAATAACATTTAGAATAAAATATGCAACAAAAAGATAAGAATACTTTTTAAATAAATATTGTGTAACCAATAAACAACCCGTCACCCGTACGTACGTACGTACAGGGAGAAATTATGTGACCTGCGAGAATAAGCAACCTTTTAGTCAATTATGTAGCCATTTATAGCATTCATTTAACTATACGTGGGCAGAAATTCTAATGTAATTATTTGTACGCAGACTTTATGGGCCAATTTTCCAATTTCTAAGGTAAATTATATTACTACGGCAAGCATTTTTATTCATCAATATACTCAACATACTGTTTGTTTATTTCAATTTGGTAGTCTTTTTACAGACAGTGGAGGCGATTCTGAAGCTGACAAATTCTTACCTCCTTCTGTAGAAATAGCACATGGACAACATCCAACGAAGATTTGTAAAACTAGTACTACTCAGTGAAGTCGACGGGAAGCCGCAGACTGCAACGCAACCGTCGAATGACGAGTGACTGTAGGTGAAGCATGCAGGTATATGGATATGCAATGTCCCGCGGGTCTTTTGTATATGTACGATATTCATACAAACTTTTGATTTTGACTTTTTGATTACTTAGAAAAGAGGATATATTCTATTTTAACCTCTTTCGAAAAATTTAACAAAACGATGTCATTCTTAATTTTAAATCAAGAGGCTAAATACCAATTTCCATGTTTTGAACAACGAAGATAACGAAATTACTATTCAAATTTTCGTCCCTTTTATACCCCTTTAAGGAGAATATTTCCGAAAATCTTAGAACACGATTTTCTTCATTTATAACCGAAAGACGAAATCCCTTTTTTCATGGACTTACTTTCAAAAATTTTGGATTTTTAGGTTCCTAAGAGAAAGAATATTGAAAAAGCATTTGTTTATTTGTTATTATTGTCCCCCACGTGCTTAATTTATAAAAGGAGGTCTAAATTTCAGGTTCAACGGTTTCGGCTCGGCGATGAAGTATCAAGGAGTCAATTAGAACTGACTTTGTGTTTGTGTGTGTTTATCTTTTTTTAAATATATATAGATTTGTATGGTTAGAATTCTAGACTTAAAATTTTAAGCGACAGTGAGGTGCACTAGTTTATTCATTCACTAAAAATAACGTGTTTTAATGCACTTTACCGTGCACGATTCAAAATGGCGGGGAAGTAATTACAAAGTGAACTGATAGAAAGCTGTATGTTAACGATATATCTTGAATTTTTCTTACATGAATTTGTATAATATTACTCTTATAGATAAAATGTTGTTATTTACGAAATTATTTTAAAGTAGTTAACATAATCCTAATGTAATACTAAATTTTGTTAACAAATATACCCGTATTGTAATAAATTCAATATCATATTTCAACTCTGCAGTCTTTATCACTCTAATATCATACATGTTTTTGTCAAACAATGTTAGCAGGCGCTATGTAAACACCAACACAGCTTATTACTCTAAAAAGGTTTATAATTAAGGTTATTTTTGTGGTAAACCCACCTTTTGTCTACCTCTACGGGGAACAGCCGCGTTATTTATCATATATGTCTACTAGACTGCCCTTTACCCCTAATCTGAAACGATATTTTTATTAAAAATTTAAAAATGTAATAAAAGTATTTATTTTATTTCAAAGTTCCTATTTCTGCAAACTCCATCGCGATGTGGAGTGCAAATTTAAATAATGTCAGGTCTATTTACTGTACGGTAATCAAATTAATCACCATCAAAACGCTCGTTTATAAACACGTTTGCGTAATTAATCATTTGAAGAGGAAAGAGAGCAGAAATTATTCACATTCAGAAAATCATGAAATGAGCAAAGTAATATGTAAATTATTCCATTCTTACATTAAAATGCATTATTGGGTTCTTTTTGTAAAAATGATTTATGTGTTAAAGAAAAATAAGCTCTAACAACCATATACTCAATACTGGGTGGCCAGGAGTTTACACAATTTTTATTCTTTCTACCCCCTTTTCACCAGAGCTTATTTCCGACAATGTGAAAAGAGATGAACCTCTCGCCGTCCTTGTATCAACAACAATCGTACAATCGTATATGTATAAGCACTGTATATAGGAGATCACAAGTTATGGAGACCACAAGATACGACATAAGACCGACATAAGGCCACGACTAGATGGGTCAGCAGTTTCTTACGCCGATACCACACGGCTAAGTAATAATAATTTTATAATCTAACATTATCTGTAGTAATGGTAGAGTCGGGAGAGGAAGACCTAGGCGCACATTTCTCGATCAAATCGGAGACATTCTGAAAAAAGGCCATATCAAGAGTACTCTAAACCAACGAGCATGCATGCGAAAATTTATGAAAGTGGAAAAATCGAAAGACGTATGTCAGGACCGTAGCAAGTGGAATAAGATTGTCTCTGCCTAACCCGTTGGGAACAAGGCGTGAATATATACATACATACATGTGTAGTAGCTTCCTTTGTTTCAGAAAAGCCCGAGAATTCGCGCCGCTGTTGCGACAAAGGAAATTTCATCAGAAGTGAGAAATCGCACGCGATATGAATATTTCGCATTGTTGAATATAATATCCATATTTTGGTTCAGTTGCTAGTGTTCCTATCAGTTCAGTCATAGATTCATATATACATACATACATACCGACACAGCCATACATAGATGGTAAACTAAAACATAAATTTGCCCTTCCATTTTTTACTATGGTAGTCATAAGAGCGAGCAAATTTTTTATACTTTGCAAATCGCTTGGTATTCGTCAAACTCGTCTCTAAAAATCAGTCCATAAATACAGGGAGTAGCGTCCAAGGTGCGGGCGCCTCTTACCACAATCGCCAATCCGAACGTGGCGATTCTGACCATTCCTTCGGATCTATGTACTGCAGCAGACAGGCCGTTTAAGAAACTTGGAAAAACTTGTTATTTGCTTTTATTGTCAAGAAAAGAGAGGTTGTTGTACTTTACAATAGAATTTCTATTGTTGCAACACGTCTGGAACTATATTGTGAGAAAAGAAATTTAGTTACTATTTAAAAATAATTTTTCAAAAAGTAAATAACATCCAAGAAAATAAACGCAATGTTTGGTTTTATCTACTTCTCCAACCTTTACGCAATAATATGTGAACTATTATTACGTAAAGGTTATTATTGCTTTAAGACAATCAATCACATATCAGATATCACATTTGTTGTATTGATACATCAGTTTGATGGGAATTTTCTCGAAGCCTGTATATAATATAATGTTTATTTTAGGAATTTGTAAAAAAAAATTATACTGGCCTAGAGTTTGTCTGTCCTATTCGTGTTGTTTTAATTGCTTGACATGTTTATTTTAGTTATTCTTTTATTGTTGATTAAGGCTTAAGGTTACAATGGGCGGACTTAATGCCAAGTGGCATTCTCTACCAGTCAACCCTTGTCATAGTGAAAGGTAGTTGGCAGGTACAAAACAATGAATAAAAAAATATAGGTAGACTCAAAAAATAATACGTTAATATTTACATATAAACACACTATGTAATTAAATAATTATTTATAACATAAAATACACAATATGCATACAAATCTATAAACAGATACATATATAAATATATATATATATATATACATATCTCTATCTCCACATGACTTCTTCGTGTCTCTTCACGTTTTCCTCTTAAGTGAAGGATACTCCTGGGTGGCTGCATACAATATCTCAGACTCAGCACTTAGTTAAGAAACAAGAAAATCCAACATAGATGAGTTTTTCTCGCATTATGAAAATGAAAATTAGAAAACAAAATATTGAAAACTGCAGTGATGTACCTGAAAATTATGCTCAAACAATATCTTCTTCTCCAATTTCTCATCGTTTACCTAAGCAGTATCGACGCAACTACTAGAAAGAATAGTATCAACATTTTGTCCCTGTCATGGCCTGGCCTGCATAAAATCGTCTGTGTAACAAGGTTATTGATAAATAAATCTGTAGGAATAGATAATAGTTCTGTTAATTTAATATTTTTAAAAAAAATAAAGGCTATATGATACTGTCAAATCAAATCACTGATTTTTAGAATTCTGTTTCACACTGTCTGTTGCATCTGATGTTCTTCTTTAGCAGTAATTAAGTGGCTCACTTCAGGATATTTATCAAAATCGCCATGATTGGCAGGAGAGATGGCGATTACATAACCAGACACATCATTCACTTCAGGCCATGAGACTTGAACCACGGGATGATGGAATGGTAGTAACAAAACTTTTATTTCAATTTTAATCATTTTTGAAAATGTGAAATTGTGACGCTCCACGGAAAAAGAATCTTCCTCTTCCCCCGGTTGCCTTTTCCGACAGGCAAGGCGCGCCGGAACACGGATGCGCCTTCTGTAGGAAGGCGCGTCGTCGGTCGCAAATGCTCTTATGCTGAACCTACACAGCAATACCTCGGAGCACATAATAGTTCTATGGCCATACAAAACCTTCTCTGAAAAAAGTATAAAATAATGCTACTTAAAAAAAAATTCATCATTATTGACATATTTAAATTTTCAAATTAATTACAATCGACAATTTCTCGTTAATTCGGTATAAGAATTTATTACACTTAAATAGCCTGTTAAAACTTATTAAAAAATATTGCGGTACGCGCTTGCGAATAAGTAAATGGATAGACTTTGAAATTGGAACGATTTATGTCTCTTTTCGTAATTCGAAGTTTTGACAAAACACATTTTATAGGAATTAATACTACATAAATTAATATGCATGAGGTACCAATTGAAATATGAACATTACTTTATACATTGGCATTTATGAACTCGGCGATGACGGAGTATATCATAAGAGATAATATAAGAATTATGTTCGGGGACATGTGAATTCCGCCAATCCGTACTGAAGCAACATGGTGGATTTTTCCCGTCTCATGAACCGCGGATGCCTCTGCCTCTTCCCAATTCTTCCATATTCACAAGCTTTACTTTTACAATATGTAAGCACCAATGCCTGACATACATAAGAATAGACAGAGATTTGGGCGTTTCAGGGTTCGCTGAACACCCTAATATCGTACGTAAAAGGTGTTATAGTTATTAATACAAAATTTACACAGAAGATAGCTCTGAGAATAACGTGGTCTTAAGGATATCGTAATAACTCGCAAATTTTACTGAAATCTATATATTACATGAAAATCACGGCCATAGTCTACAAAATTTACTGCTATTTCTCATTTTACGATAATCACGTCGTTTTTAAGCTTCCTTAATTAATTCATCTGCCCTAGGCAATCACAAGCAAGGCCGTTGCCTAATTGCTTTCCATCTATCAGCGGCAGTTTTAACTTTAATGCCTAATGTTTTATCACTGTAGTACAAACCTAGTCAAACATTTAAACTTTTCCTTAATTAATTAAACTACATAATTTAAATCTTAATCCAAATGCTAAATAAGCATTATAATTTATATACGTCGTTATTGCGTATTAACTCGTAGGTTAATTCCCACATACATGTACACCTACTCGTATATATTTCAAAAACTAATCATTATGCAGCACTCACCTGATTACCGTAGTACGTGCGCATCGTGCTCTTCTAAAAGGACTTCTGCACATAGCCTATAGATGTCCGTGAAAAATCTATTATGTCAAGCTTAAAAAAGTTATTTTTTTGTGAGTATTCGACGCTATCATTAAAAAGATTGTTTCTTGCCTTGCCTGAAACATCCATAACAGTTGACCGCTGTGCTTTGTGCCCAGATTTAAAACCAGATTCGCTCAGAAGAAACTCGATGTTGTTGTTCCACACCTTTGTAATAGATTAAATGAAGGTAAATAATATCCAAAATACAATAATTATGTTATTAAACATATAATACAAACATTACTTAAAAATTTTGAGAGACCACTGGCGCCTGAAATACAATTTTTCATTGGTTCTATTTTTTTTGGTTCTATTCTATTTTACATTGGCTAGACATTGTAACACATAATAAGTCAATTTAATTTATCACACAAATAAATGTATTGAAAATAGTTTTGTTTTTATTATTATTCCACACACACTTGTGCACTTTTGAATTTACCAAATTTATTTAAGTCTATTTTCTTAAGTCTATAAAAAACTTTGTTTTTAGAGTCTACGTTATGAGAGGGTGTGGGGTTTGTCGCGCTGTGGCACTGTGGGTAGGCGGACATTTAATGCCTTTGAATATATTACTCGCGGGCCCTTGTTGCTCCGAGCTTTTAAATTTAGAATATTGATCCATTCGAACAGACATACATACATAGATACATTAAACATTAAACATATATAACTATTCACTCCTGTCACCTATAGCAATAGACAGAGAATACGGAGTTTCATTTAGCATAAGTCTAGCATAGCCAAACGGGTTTTCGCAATCTACTTTTCACCTCTACAGGAGGTAAACCATGATGGTTGGCTAGCCTCGTCAGGCAGACACCGGTTGATAAAACTGTTGTATAAATTGAACCATTATTTAAAGAAGAAATAAATAATTATTTAAAATGGTATGACCATGCGTATAAGAAGTAGGTGGCGACGAAAGACTTTGTCTTCCCTTGAATATCGTAAGAGGCGACTAAGAGAAGATCCTTGAAAATATTATGGCAAGATTGCCGGAGATCTGTGGGCAAAGCTGGGGACGAGAGCATACGTCACGTTCTGTCTACCGGAGAGGCGAAAAGTCTTCTGCGGAAACCCGTTTGTGTACGTTGAATGCTGCTTATACATATTATTAATACTCTTTTATATTCTATCCTATAATTTTTTTCTGTAGTAGTAATCTATAAACGTCCCACTACTAGTTAAGGGTCTCCTCTCAATATTTCAGAGGATTTTGGATATATAAGAATCCCCCACGCAACTTCAATTTCAACTTCACATATCCGCTGTAATAAATTATTCTTATTTGTTCTCAGACATGCAGGTTACCTCACGATGTTTTCTTTCACGAACGAGCGAAATATAGTACTAAAAATTGCAATAAGCAAATTTTGTGATGATTTTTTTATTAATAGAAGAATTAATTGTCAATTATAATCATCATTCCTACTAGTTTTACAAACTTTTGTATCTCTTGTACTAGTGGGTTGTGAAACTAGTATAAGAGGTAATAATAATCATCAATATTATGAAGTTTCACCAAGTGACAACAAACGCAATTATCAATTATATAGAATAAATTACTAACAAGTTTTTCCTGATCTACGGATCCATGTTAAGTTCACGTGCTGTAACAAAAGAATTTCTATTGTTTCAACACGTCAAGATATAATAGAAAAAATTACATATTATATTACATAAGAAGTGTTAAGATATCAGGAGGGATTTTGTTTTGTAATGAATTGGAAACGGAAAAGTAACATTAACACATAAAGCAAAAAATATGATTATATACTAAGAAAAAGACACTGAAAGTTATAATCGTAAAGAATCTCCAACATTTTAGATTTTAAGTGTCTCTAATTTAAAAATTAAAAAAATAAAATAAACCAAGACTTTCCCCTACTGTCACCTTCATCTGCGTGTGGTGCAATCAACACCTCAGTCTCCTCCGGTGACTGAGTAAAGAGCGACCAACTGATGACAAAAAGATGCACTCGGTAAATATCTTACAGTTTTTGGAGTCCTAGTACTTGCCACGCTGCTCTGCGCTACGCTGAAATATATTATTATTTCTCAGGCGAGCTATTCAAATCTATCTAAATTATGGAAAACCCATTAGATATAGGTGAGTTAAGGATTCTATTACTCACGAGCGTAGGCGGTAACCTACACTAGTCATATTTACTCTACATTTCTATAACGCAATTTCATAGAAACTTGAAAGCAGTGGTCTGACGGATACAAAGAGAAGCTCGATAATTACATTCTAAGCGGGATATGTTGTCGCTGCTCCGAACGCAATCTCTAAGACTATATTACCTTTTTACAGTAATTTTTGCCAAAATTTCGTTCTGAACATGTCCTACCTTACCTTAATCGCCTTCAGTCTACTGCAGGACAAAGGTACCCATAAGGACGATTTACTAAAATTACTCGCTTTAGCTTTTACAACACCCACGGGAATAAAGAGGGTGACAGATTCTTACACCGATACCACATGCCCGACCGATTATTTACACGTCTTTAAATTATATATTATATTTTTTTATTCTTCGGCCTTAGTACATCAGGTACGGGAAGGTTAAGGTGAAGATCAAAATCGGTATCAGAAACACTGAATACGAAGCAATGCAACTTCACCCGAAAACCAGTAATTTTGTAATTAAAACCCAGAATCACTCAGATACGCGAATATGTCATCCCTTCCTTATCTAAGTTGCGAATCTTCCATTTTCGCAAAATCCTTTTATTACGATAATCCGTCCCTAGTGTAGCTAACGTTTATGAGGTAGACAAAGAAGTAAATGCGCAAATATGTGTATTTTTTATAGGATTGGGGTCGATCGAGCTAACAGTCTATCTGATGGTAAGTGCTACTTCACGCCGGTATTCCACGAGGTCATGGACCCCGGTCAAGCCGGTCCATTCGAACAGCAGCAAAAGCTGCCTCTTGGATCTACCTCGTACGAAAACCAGAACACAGCATTGGTTGCACTTCTGATTGATGGCAGAAATTGGTAAGGGGGTGGTAACTACCCAGACGGCTCCTAGGAAGAAGGTTAGAAATAGTTACCACTAAGGAAAAGCCTTGAAAATCGTAATGGCTATTGTCAGACGGCGGGATAACCATCTCGAAAATTACCAGACCAAAATTAAGCAGACATATGACGGCAGTAGCGTCTGAGGTGCAAGGTGTCTTGTACTGCGATCGCCAATCCGCTTGCCGAGGGTGACGATCATAGCAAATCGTCAGTATGTGAGAGTCTTATGCTCTGCAGTGTACTAATTAGATGCTGGTATGGTCATATATTATTATATATAACGGACGTTTACAATTATATCTACATTTCAGATATTTTGATATTTTAAGATTAAAAATTGCTTTAAATTTATTTGACAGAGATTATAACATATAGCCTAGTGTTGGATTCTTATAGAAATTGATCACAAATGTATATTACTTTGTTATATTATAGCCGCTTCATTGAAAAGTATTATCTCGTGCTCGTAATATTGTAAAATCTGTCATAAATTCTGTTATTAATTTACTTTTTTGATATGATAAATTAAGAGATTTTTATTCCTAGTACTCGAGTGAATAGGGTTCTACTCCAGGTGCGGACACCGCTGAAATTGATAATATCTATTTTGAGTGCTGTTTTTGCTGGTGAGGAAACCTGGGTGTCTAAGAAATAATTAAAAATAAGTCCGCTATCCCGTACTGAACTTTCCCCAGCAGTGAGATATTTACAGATCCCTTTATTTATTTTCTATAAACATTTATTTTGTGCGTAATTTTATTTATAGTATCTCTTTGCTGACATGTAGCAGTAAATTTGGTAATAATTTAATGAGTAACTAAATTAGTATTCATTTTGATAATACATATAAAGATAAGTACAATAAATTAGCGACAAATTAAAAACAGTTTTCTTTTAATTATTTGTACGCACTTAGTAATTCATGAACCGTAAAGTATAAGATTTTTATATCTTTTTAAACTTCTGTCGATAAAATTCAATTAATAATTTTAAAGGACAGTGCTATTTATAAACTATTTTAATTGTGCATTAAGTCAAATTTTAGTTTGATTTACCTTTTTTGAACAAGACTATTTAATTTAGTTAACATTTATTAAGTCCAATCAATAGAATAACTCACGAGTCGTTTGTCTTATTGCATTCCATGTATAAGCGCAGAACCCAAATAAATTAATGTAACTATTTAATTTTACCGTAGTCCATGGACTGTTCAAGATTTCACCTGTAATAAACATGCTGTAAATAGAATAAGGTAAATATATGTACAGATTGTATGTGATGGCGTTCTTCTGGTTCAGAGCACGATTATATCTAAGAAGGTGTCAAATGTCTGCGGAGAATATATATATTGACGTGTTGAAATAATGGAAATTTTGTTGTTATTTATATTACACACCTACCCGATGTAACATATTTTTTATAAGATCGAAAGCAGAATATGCCTACCATATCCTATATGCCTAGTAGTAGAGAAAAAAGAGAAATTAAACTATTTTCAAAAACCACAATAAAATTATTCATGGGAGTAGGTGGGCTACTATTCCCTAGCACCCGTCTGAGGGATTTGGGTTCGGCTAATCATGTTAAAGTGGTGCACCACACGCAGATGAGATTAGCATTTGGTAAAAGAGATGGTATCTTATACATATATTATAACCACTCACCCACCTACGAGGTCGATGTACGTGGTAGATACGCAATTATCACCAGGCAAAGTGATTCATTTACTTGTTAAGCAGGATAGTAAATATTTAATGTCAAGCCTATAAGAAAAATTGCCATAACTAAACTAAAAAACACAATATGAAAGAATAAACTTCTGCGTAAGCTCAGAAGTAACAAAAGTGAAACGATGGAATCCTCACAAAATATGTATTTACTAACGCTATGTTAAATAAGTGTTACCCTAAATTACATATTAAGTAATTAAACTTTAAATAAACCACATGCATGCGATATGTTACAGGTGAGGTTATTGTAAAGATTTTTATAATTTTTTTTAGCGTGTTATTGTAATCTCCTTTTCAATGATTGCTAAATTTATAAATAAAAATGTAAAACAATTCAATTATTGAAAAAAGTTCCGTCTGTGTAACGCTTTATTTAATTATTTTACACACAATGAAGACATTTTTAATAAAATATCAGTTGAAAACCATCAAGACGTTAAGGCTACAGAGCGTTCCAAAGAAATAGATATCCTTATTGTACATATCCTTATTGTACATACATTACATAGATATTTTCAAACAATCAAGGGGATCCTATATGGCCGGCCTGACTTAGCGGTGAGGTCAGGTCTGCGGTGGCCGCTTCAAGTGGGTTTGGCGAGCCTACTTTGGACGCGTATTGTTGGAATGTAGGGGGAGTATTAGTATCGTTACTTTACACAGCTCTACTTGCTTACTTCGATACGCCAGTCTCTCTATCTTCCTTCCTATCCATGGACTGACAGAAATGGTGGCAGACTTGGAGTGGTCCGTGTTCCGGTGCATCTAGACCTGGCTAGACTCTCCAGGGAGAGGGAGAGGATGTATTCTCACCCGAGGAGAGGGCACCTTGAGCGCCCGGCGCTGGTGGGGTCGCGAATATGTACGAAAACGTTCCACCTCCCCTGTCAATATACGGCGAAGGTGGAACATTGTGGCGTTTTAGTCGTTCCAAGCCCAAGATAACTCGTCCTTGCCCCCAAGGTGCGCGCTAGGCATTTCCCCATGTATGTAAAATAAAAATGTTCGCGTCGTCGTTCGTATGTCGTGAACGAAAGGCACGTGTGCTTATACACATAACATACAAAATTATTGCGAGATAATCCGCAAACATTTATTAATATTTTGACGAACTTATCTGTACATAGAATAAACTGGCATACATGAAGTTAATTGGAAAAGGATTTGCTTAATTATTTGTCAGAGTGTCTTGTTTGCATTATTTGTATGTAAACGTAACGAAATTGAATATATGTGTGTATAAATAACAGATAAACAAGTATAATGTAACAAAAGAACAATAATTTGCTCCAGTTTGTTCTTTTGATCGTGTACTGATTTCTATATACATGTTATGTAACAAATTTCCATAGAAATTCTGGAAGATAATTATAAATTGTTTAATATTTATGATTATTGGTTTGCGTTACGTGATTTCATGTACACATAAATAAGTATATATTTTCATGAATAAGAAATGAAGACAGTTACGAAATCATTTCATTGTGTAAAAAGGTTCATGTTTTATTAAAACTGTCTCCTAGAAAATAGAATGCGTTACTTGAAATATGGTAAAGAGAGAAAATGCCATACATTTATTATTGTGAATATTTTGAATATGCACACTTTGTCCACCTTATAAGGTAAGGTAAGGTAAGGTTAGGTTAGGTTAGGTTAGGTTAGGTTAGGTTAGGTTAGGTTAGGTTAGGTTAGGTTAGGTTAGGTTAGGTTAGGATTGGGTTAGGTTGGGATTAGGTTAGGTTAGGTTGGGTTGGGTTAGGTTGAGTTAGGTTAGGTTGGGTTGGGTTAGGTTGAGTTGGGTTAGGTTGGGATTTAGGTTGGGTTAGGTTAGGTTAGGTTGGGTTAGGTTGGGTTAGGTTGGAGTTGGGTTGGGTTAGGTTGGGTTGGGTTAGGTTGAGTTGGGTTGGGTTGGGATTGGGTTGGGTTAGGTTGGGTTAGGTTGAGTTAGGTTAGGTTAGGTTAGGTTAGGTTAGGTTAGGTTAGGATTAGGTTAGGTTGGGTTGAGTTGGGTTAGGTTAGGTTAGGTTAGGTTGGGTTGGGATTGGGTTAGGTTAGGTTGGGTTAGGTTAGGTTAGGTTGGGTTAGGTTAGGTTGGGTTAGGTTAGGTTGAGTTAGGTTAGGTTAGGTTGGGTTAGGTTGGAGTTGGGTTAGGTTGGGATTGGGTTAGGTTAGGTTGGGTTAGGTTAGGTTAGGTTGGGTTAGGTTGGGATTTAGGTTAGGTTAGGTTAAGTTAGGTTAGGTTAGGTTAGGTTGGGTTAGGTTAGGTTAGGTTAGGTTAGGTTAGGTTAGAGTTAGGTTAGGTTGGGTTGGGTTAGGTTGGGATTTAGGTTAGGTTGGGATTGGGTTAGGTTAGGTTAGGTTAGGTTAGGTTAGGTTGGGTTAGGTTGGGTTGGGTTAGGTTAGGTTAGGTTAGGTTGGGTTAGGTTGGGTTAGGTTGGGATTTAGGTTAGGTTGGGATTGGGTTAGGTTAGGTTGGGTTGGAGTTGGGTTAGGTTAGGTTAGGTTGGAGTTGGGTTAGGTTAGGTTAGGTTGGGTTGGGATTGGGTTAGGTTGGGTTAGGTTGGGTTGGGTTAGGTTAGGTTAGGTTGGAGTTGGGTTAGGTTAGGTTAGGTTAGGTTAGGTTGAGTTAGGTTGGGTTGGGTTGGGTTAGGTTAGGTTGGGTTAGGTTAGGTTGGGTTAGGTTGGAGTTAGGTTAGGTTGGGATTTAGGTTGGGTTAGGTTGGGTTAGGTTAGGTTGGGTTAGGTTAGGTTAGGTTGGGTTGAGTTGGGTTAGGTTAGGTTGGGTTGAGTTGGGTTAGGTTAGGTTGGGTTAGGTTAGGTTAGGTTAGGTTAGGTTAGGTTAGGTTAGGTTGGTTAGGTTAGGTTAGGTTAGGTTAGTTAGGTTAGGTTAGGATTGGGTTAGGTTGGGATTGGGTTGGGTTAGGTTGGGTTGAGTTGGGTTAGGTTGGGTTAGGTTAGGTTAGGTTGGGTTAGGTTGGGATTTAGGTTAGGTTGGTTAGGTTAGGTAAGGTTAGGTTAGGATTAGGTTAGGTTAGAGTTGGGTTGGGTTAGGTTGGGATTTAGGTTAGGTTGGTTAGGTTAGGTTAGGTTAGGTTAAGTTAGGTTAGGTTAGAGTTGGGTTAGGTTAGAGTTAGGTTAGGTTAAGGTTAGGTTAGGATTAGGTTAGGTTGGAGTTAGGTTAGGTTAGTTAGGTTAGGTTGGGATTTAGGTTAGGTTAGTTAGGTTAGGTTAGGTTAAGTTAGGTTAGGTTAGTTAGGTTAGGTTAAGTTAGGTTAGGTTAGGTTGGAGTTAGGTTGGGTTAGGTTGGGTTAGGTTAGGTTAGGATTAGGTTAGGTTAAGTTAGGTTAGGTTAAGTTAGGTTAGGTTTCGCCAGGCCAGGCCAGCCAGGCCAGGCCAGGCCAGCCAGGCCAGGCCAGCCAGCCAGGCCAGGCCAGCCAGGCCAGGCCAGGCTCAGGCCAGGCCAGGCCAGGCCAGGCCAGGCCAGGCCAGCCAGGCCAGGCCAGGCTCAGGCCAGGCCAGGCCAGGCCAGGCCAGGCCAGGCCAGCCAGGCCAGGCCAGGCCAGCCAGGCCAGGCCAGCCAGCCAGGCCAGGCCAGGCCAGCCAGCCAGGCCAGCCAGGCCAGCCAGCCAGGCCAGGCCAGGCCAGGCCAGGCCAGGCCAGGCTCAGGCCAGGCCAGCCAGGCCAGGCCAGGCTCAGGCCAGGCCAGGCCAGGCTCAGGCCAGGCCAGCCAGGCCAGGCCAGGCTCAGGCCAGGCCAGGCCAGGCCAGGCCAGGCCAGGCCAGGCTCAGGCCAGGCCAGGCCAGGCTCAGGCCAGGCCAGGCCAGGCCAGGCCAGGCCAGGCCAGGCCAGGCCAGGCCAGGCTCAGGCCAGGCCAGGCCAGGCCAGGCCAGGCCAGGCTCAGGCCAGGCCAGGCCAGGCCAGGCCAGGCTCAGGCCAGGCCAGGCCAGGCCAGGCCAGGCCAGGCCAGGCCAGGCCAGGCCAGGCCAGCCAGGCCAGGCTCAGGCCAGGCCAGGCTCAGGCCAGGCCAGGCTCAGGCCAGGCCAGGCTCAGGCCAGGCCAGGCCAGCCAGGCCAGCCAGGCCAGCCAGGCCAGGCCAGCCAGGCCAGGCCAGGCCAGGCCAGCCAGGCCAGCCAGCCAGGCCAGGCCAGGCCAGGCCAGGCCAGGCTCAGGCCAGGCCAGGCCAGGCCAGGCCAGGCCAGGCCAGCCAGCCAGGCCAGGCCAGGCCAGGCTCAGGCCAGGCCAGGCTCAGGCCAGGCCAGGCCAGGCTCAGGCCAGGCCAGGCTCAGGCCAGGCCAGCCAGGCCAGCCAGCCAGGCCAGCCAGGCCAGCCAGGCCAGGCCAGGCTCAGGCCAGGCCAGGCCAGGCCAGGCTCAGGCCAGGCCAGGCTCAGGCCAGGCCAGGCTCAGGCCAGGCCAGGCCAGGCTCAGGCCAGGCCAGGCCAGGCTCAGGCCAGGCCAGGCTCAGGCCAGGCCAGGCCAGGCCAGGTTAGGTTAGGTTTTTTTTTTTTTAATTTTTTTTTTTTTTTTTATAAAACAGTTGTATATTTTTTTTTTTTTCCTTTATTATTATTATTATTATTTTTTTTTTTTTTTTTTTTTATCATTACTTAATTAATATCATTAGTTACTTAAAAGGTAAATTGAGGTTACATTATGCCTATTTTGTGTCCATTGGCATTGTCAGGTTTTCCGTGACCGCTGAGTCCCTGTTCCTAATTTCCATTTTAAAATGTTTGCCTTTTCTGTGGCCGTTTGCAACTGCAGTCTCTCCGATCCGCTACATATCTCAGGTGTCGCTATGGGATGACCCCAGCTGTCAATGGGGTGCTCGCTGTAGTTAAGTCGTAACTTTTGAGGTAACTTAGGTTCTCTCCTCTGTTTTCGTATACGACTATCATGTGGGTATTGGAGGCCTTAATGCACCCAATGCGATCTGCGATTTCCCTTGGTCGTGCAGAACCGCCATAGCATCCACACTAATAATGCGGGATGTGACTGCAGTGTCCTTCTCTTGCTTTCCAAGCTCATTTAGAACCGAGCACGCCTTTGCGAATGGGCTGCTTTCTTCGGTCCATGCGAATAGTAAGATTGTTTTGTTTTTAATCTCACTATTCGACATCGCTGGTTTGCGACTTTTACCTCCGACAGCGCGTCGTATTTTTGCGCTTCATGCTCGTTCTAAATGTGCTGCCATTCAGCAAATAGGCTAGGCCCGGCGAGATCTTAACAAAGTTTTGGTTTATTGCTGCGCAGAAACCTATTCCCAGTGTCTCCGAGTTGTTATCCATGAAGTTAGGTTAGGTTGGGTTGGTTAGGTTAGGTTAGGTTAGGTTGGTTAGGTTAGGTCAGGTTAGGTTAGGTCAGGTTAGGTTAGGTCAGGTTAGGTTAGGTTGGGATTGGGATTGGGTTAGGTTAGGTTAGGTTGAGTTAGGTTAGGTTAGGTCAGGTTAGGTTAGGTTAGTTAGGTTAGGTTAGAGTTAGGTTAGGTTAGGTCAGGCCAGGCCAGGCCAGGCTCAGGCCAGGCCAGGCCAGGCCAGGCCAGGCCAGAAAACAGTTGTATATTTTTTTTTTTTTCCTTTATTATTATTTTTTTTTTTTTTTTTTCTTTTTTTTTTTTTTTTTCCTTTATTATTATTTTTTTTTTTTATAAAACAGTTGTATATTTTTTTTTTTTTATAAAACAGTTGTATATTTTTTTTTTTTTTTTTCCTTTATTATTATTTTTTTTTTTTATAAAACAGTTGTATATTTTTTTTTTTTTTTCTTTTTTTTTTTTTTTTTTCTTTTTTTTTTTTTTTTATAAAACAGTTGTATATTTTTTTTTTTTTATAAAACAGTTGTATATTTTTTTTTTTTTTATAAAACAGTTGTATATTTTTTTTTTTTTATAAAACAGTTGTATATTTTTTTTTTTTTATAAAACAGTTGTATATTTTTTTTTTTTTATAAAACAGTTGTATATTTTTTTTTTTTTCTTTTTTTTTTTTTTATAAAACAGTTGTATATTTTTTTTTTTTTTTTTTTTTTATAAAACAGTTGTATATTTTTTTTTTTTTTTTTTATAAAACAGTTGTATATTTTTTTTTTTTATAAAACAGTTGTATATTTTTTTTTTTTTATAAAACAGTTGTATATTTTTTTTTTTTTTTTTTTATAAAACAGTTGTATATTTTTTTTTTTTTTCTTTTTTTTTTTTTTATAAAACAGTTGTATATTTTTTTTTTTTTTTTTATAAAACAGTTGTATATTTTTTTTTTTTTTCTTTTTTTTTTTTTTATAAAACAGTTGTATATTTTTTTTTTTTTATAAAACAGTTGTATATTTTTTTTTTTTATAAAACAGTTGTATATTTTTTTTTTTTTATAAAACAGTTGTATATTTTTTTTTTTTATAAAACAGTTGTATATTTTTTTTTTTTTTTTTATAAAACAGTTGTATATTTTTTTTTTTTATAAAACAGTTGTATATTTTTTTTTTTTTATAAAACAGTTGTATATTTTTTTTTTTTTTTTTTTATAAAACAGTTGTATATTTTTTTTTTTTTATAAAACAGTTGTATATTTTTTTTTTTTATAAAACAGTTGTATATTTTTTTTTTTTTATAAAACAGTTGTATATTTTTTTTTTTTATAAAACAGTTGTATATTTTTTTTTTTTTATAAAACAGTTGTATATTTTTTTTTTTTTATAAAACAGTTGTATATTTTTTTTTTTTATAAAACAGTTGTATATTTTTTTTTTTTTATAAAACAGTTGTATATTTTTTTTTTTTATAAAACAGTTGTATATTTTTTTTTTTTATAAAACAGTTGTATATTTTTTTTTTTTTATAAAACAGTTGTATATTTTTTTTTTTTTATAAAACAGTTGTATATTTTTTTTTTTTTTATAAAACAGTTGTATATTTTTTTTTTTTTATAAAACAGTTGTATATTTTTTTTTTTTATAAAACAGTTGTATATTTTTTTTTTTTATAAAACAGTTGTATATTTTTTTTTTTTATAAAACAGTTGTATATTTTTTTTTTTTATAAAACAGTTGTATATTTTTTTTTTTTATAAAACAGTTGTATATTTTTTTTTTTTTTTATAAAACAGTTGTATATTTTTTTTTTTTATAAAACAGTTGTATATTTTTTTTTTTTATAAAACAGTTGTATATTTTTTTTTTTTATAAAACAGTTGTATATTTTTTTTTTTTTATAAAACAGTTGTATATTTTTTTTTTTTATAAAACAGTTGTATATTTTTTTTTTTTATAAAACAGTTGTATATTTTTTTTTTTTTTATAAAACAGTTGTATATTTTTTTTTTTTTATAAAACAGTTGTATATTTTTTTTTTTTTATAAAACAGTTGTATATTTTTTTTTTTTTATAAAACAGTTGTATATTTTTTTTTTTTATAAAACAGTTGTATATTTTTTTTTTTTATAAAACAGTTGTATATTTTTTTTTTTTTTATAAAACAGTTGTATATTTTTTTTTTTTATAAAACAGTTGTATATTTTTTTTTTTTATAAAACAGTTGTATATTTTTTTTTTTTATAAAACAGTTGTATATTTTTTTTTTTTATAAAACAGTTGTATATTTTTTTTTTTTTATAAAACAGTTGTATATTTTTTTTTTTTTATAAAACAGTTGTATATTTTTTTTTTTTATAAAACAGTTGTATATTTTTTTTTTTTATAAAACAGTTGTATATTTTTTTTTTTTATAAAACAGTTGTATATTTTTTTTTTTTTTTTTATAAAACAGTTGTATATTTTTTTTTTTTTATAAAACAGTTGTATATTTTTTTTTTTTTATAAAACAGTTGTATATTTTTTTTTTTTTATAAAACAGTTGTATATTTTTTTTTTTTTATAAAACAGTTGTATATTTTTTTTTTTTATAAAACAGTTGTATATTTTTTTTTTTTTTTTTTTTTTTATAAAACAGTTGTATATTTTTTTTTTTTTATAAAACAGTTGTATATTTTTTTTTTTTATAAAACAGTTGTATATTTTTTTTTTTTATAAAACAGTTGTATATTTTTTTTTTTTTATAAAACAGTTGTATATTTTTTTTTTTTATAAAACAGTTGTATATTTTTTTTTTTTTTTTATAAAACAGTTGTATATTTTTTTTTTTTTATAAAACAGTTGTATATTTTTTTTTTTTTATAAAACAGTTGTATATTTTTTTTTTTTTATAAAACAGTTGTATATTTTTTTTTTTTATAAAACAGTTGTATATTTTTTTTTTTTATAAAACAGTTGTATATTTTTTTTTTTTATAAAACAGGCCAGGCCAGGTCAGGCCAGGCCAGCCAGGCCAGCCAGGCCAGGCCAGCCAGGCCAGGCCAGGCCAGGCCAGGCCAGCCAGGCCAGGCCAGGCCAGGCCAGGCCAGGCCAGGCCAGGCCAGGCCAGGCCAGGCCAGGCCAGCCAGGCCAGGCCAGGTCAGGCCAGGCCAGCCAGGCCAGGCCAGGCCAGGCCAGGCCAGGCCAGGCCAGGCCAGGCCAGGCCAGGCCAGGCCAGGCCAGGCCAGCCAGGCCAGCCAGGCCAGGCCAGGCCAGGCCAGGCCAGGCCAGGTCAGGCCAGGCCAGGTCAGGCCAGGCCAGGTCAGGCCAGGCCAGGTCAGGCCAGGCCAGGTCAGGCCAGGCCAGGTCAGGCCAGGCCAGGCCAGGCCAGGCCAGGCCAGGTCAGGCCAGGCCAGGCCAGGCTCAGGCCAGGCCAGGTCAGGCCAGGCCAGGTCAGGCCAGGCCAGGCCAGGTCAGGCCAGGCCAGGCCAGGCCAGGCTCAGGCCAGGCCAGGCCAGGCCAGGCCAGGCCAGGCCAGCCAGGCCAGCCAGGCCAGGCCAGGCCAGGCCAGGCCAGGCCAGGCTCAGGCCAGGCCAGGCCAGGCTCAGGCCAGGCCAGGTCAGGCCAGGCCAGGCCAGGCCAGGCCAGGCCAGGCTCAGGCCAGGCCAGGCCAGGCCAGCCAGCCAGGCCAGCCAGGCCAGCCAGGCCAGCCAGGCCAGGCCAGGCCAGGCCAGCCAGGCCAGGCCAGGCCAGGCCAGGCCAGGCCAGGCCAGGCCAGGCTCAGGCCAGGCCAGGTCAGGCCAGGCCAGGCCAGGCCAGGCCAGGCCAGGCCAGGCCAGCCAGGCCAGGCCACAGGCCAGGCCAGGCCAGGCCAGGCCAGGCCAGGCCAGCCAGGCCAGCCAGGCCAGCCAGCCAGGCCAGGCCAGCCAGGCCAGGCTCAGGCCAGGCCAGGCCAGGCCAGGCCAGGCCAGGCCAGGCCAGGCCAGGCCAGGTCAGGCCAGGCCAGCCAGGCCAGGCCAGGCCAGCCAGGCCAGGCCAGGCTCAGGCCAGGCCAGGCCAGGCCAGCCAGGCCAGGCCAGGCCAGGCCAGCCAGGCCAGCCAGGCCAGGCTCAGGCCAGGCCAGGCTCAGGCCAGGCCAGGCCAGGTCAGGCCAGGCCAGGTCAGGCCAGGCCAGGCCAGGTCAGGCCAGGCCAGGTCAGGCCAGGCCAGGCTCAGGCCAGGCCAGGTCAGGCCAGGCCAGGCCACAGGCCAGGCCAGGCCAGGCCAGGCTCAGGCCAGGCCAGGTCAGGCCAGGCCAGGCCAGGCCAGGCTCAGGCCAGGCCAGCCAGCCAGGCCAGGCCACAGGCCAGGCCAGGTCAGGCCAGGCCAGGTCAGGCCAGGCCAGGTCAGGCCAGGCCAGGTCAGGCCAGGCCAGGCTCAGGCCAGGCCAGGTCAGGCCAGGCCAGGCTCAGGCCAGGCCAGGCTCAGGCCAGGCCAGGCTCAGGCCAGGCCAGGTCAGGCCAGGCCAGGCTCAGGCCAGGCCAGGTCAGGCCAGGCCAGGCTCAGGCCAGGCCAGGTCAGGCCAGGCCAGGTCAGGCCAGGCCAGGTCAGGCCAGGCCAGGTCAGGCCAGGCCAGGTCAGGCCAGGCCAGGTCAGGCCAGGCCAGGCTCAGGCCAGGCCAGGCCAGGTCAGGCCAGGCCAGGCTCAGGCCAGGCCAGGCTCAGGCCAGGCCAGGTCAGGCCAGGCCAGCCAGGCCAGCCAGGCCAGCCAGCCAGGCCAGGCCAGGTCAGGCCAGGCCAGGTCAGGCCAGGCCAGGTCAGGCCAGGCCAGGCCAGCCAGGCCAGGCCAGGCCAGGCCAGGCCAGGTCAGGCCAGGCCAGGCCAGGCCAGGCTCAGGCCAGGCCAGGCTCAGGCCAGGCCAGGCTCAGGCCAGGCCAGGCCAGGTCAGGCCAGGCCAGGCCAGGTCAGGCCAGGCCAGGTCAGGCCAGGCCAGGCCAGGTCAGGCCAGGCCAGGTCAGGCCAGGCCAGCCAGGCCAGCCAGGCCAGGCCAGGCTCAGGCCAGGCCAGGTCAGGCCAGGCCAGGCTCAGGCCAGGCCAGGCCAGGCCAGGCTCAGGCCAGGCCAGGTCAGGCCAGGCCAGGCCAGGCCAGGCCAGGCCAGGCTCAGGCCAGGCCAGGTCAGGCCAGGCCAGCCAGCCAGGCCAGGCCAGGCCAGGTCAGGCCAGGCCAGGCTCAGGCCAGGCCAGGTCAGGCCAGGCCAGGCCAGGCCAGGCTCAGGCCAGGCCAGCCAGGCCAGGCCAGGTCAGGCCAGGCCAGGCCAGGCCAGGCTCAGGCCAGGCCAGGCTCAGGCCAGGCCAGGTCAGGCCAGGCCAGGTCAGGCCAGGCCAGGTCAGGCCAGGCCAGGTCAGGCCAGGCCAGGCTCAGGCCAGGCCAGGTCAGGCCAGGCCAGGCCAGGTCAGGCCAGGCCAGGTCAGGCCAGGCCAGGTCAGGCCAGGCCAGCCAGGCCAGGCCAGCCAGCCAGGCCAGGCCAGGTCAGGCCAGGCCAGGCTCAGGCCAGGCCAGCCAGCCAGGCCAGGCCAGGTCAGGCCAGGCCAGGCCAGGTCAGGCCAGGCCAGGCCAGGCCAGGCTCAGGCCAGGCCAGGCCAGGCTCAGGCCAGGCCAGCCAGGCCAGGCCAGGCCAGGCCAGGCCAGGCTCAGGCCAGGCCAGCCAGGCCAGGCCAGGTCAGGCCAGGCCAGGCTCAGGCCAGGCCAGGTCAGGCCAGGCCAGGCTCAGGCCAGGCCAGGTCAGGCCAGGCCAGCCAGCCAGGCCAGGCCAGGCTCAGGCCAGGCCAGGTCAGGCCAGGCCAGGCCAGGCCAGGCCAGGCTCAGGCCAGGCCAGGTCAGGCCAGGCCAGGCCAGGCCAGGCCAGGCCAGGTCAGGCCAGGCCAGGCCAGGCTCAGGCCAGGCCAGGCCAGGTCAGGCCAGGCCAGCCAGCCAGGCCAGGCCAGGTCAGGCCAGGCCAGGTCAGGCCAGGCCAGGTCAGGCCAGGCCAGGCCAGGTCAGGCCAGGCCAGGCCAGGCCAGGCCAGGCCAGGTCAGGCCAGGCCAGGCTCAGGCCAGGCCAGGTCAGGCCAGGCCAGGCTCAGGCCAGGCCAGGTCAGGCCAGGCCAGCCAGGCCAGGCCAGGCTCAGGCCAGGCCAGGCTCAGGCCAGGCCAGGTCAGGCCAGGCCAGGCTCAGGCCAGGCCAGCCAGGCCAGGCCAGGTCAGGCCAGGCCAGGTCAGGCCAGGCCAGGCCAGCCAGGCCAGGCCAGGCTCAGGCCAGGCCAGGCCAGGCTCAGGCCAGGCCAGGCTCAGGCCAGGCCAGGTCAGGCCAGGCCAGGTCAGGCCAGGCCAGGTCAGGCCAGGCCAGGCTCAGGCCAGGCCAGGCCAGGCCAGGCTCAGGCCAGGCCAGGCTCAGGCCAGGCCAGGCCAGGTCAGGCCAGGCCAGGTCAGGCCAGGCCAGGCCAGGTCAGGCCAGGCCAGGCTCAGGCCAGGCCAGGCCAGGCTCAGGCCAGGCCAGGCTCAGGCCAGGCCAGGCTCAGGCCAGGCCAGGTCAGGCCAGGCCAGGTCAGGCCAGGCCAGGCTCAGGCCAGGCCAGGCTCAGGCCAGGCCAGGCTCAGGCCAGGCCAGGCTCAGGCCAGGCCAGGCTCAGGCCAGGCCAGGCTCAGGCCAGGCCAGGCCAGGCTGGATCGTGGCTGGCTGGTGGGTTTGGGGCGAGGTACTGCATCGCGAAAGGTTCTCTCTGTCGATGAAGGAAGTTGGTTGATATCACCGATAAGCAGCATTTCTTCCGCATCGCACAGTTTTGTTGCCATCACTATGGCTCCGAAGTGATTCATGAGAGCCTCATCGATGATGAGTCGAGAACATCGAACCCTGTCAGGCTCTTCACACCGTTTAAGGCGACAGAGGCCATAGTGCGTACTTTTGTTTTGGCGTCTGCGCCTATGCGGTTTGCTAATTTTATTTTTAGTTCTTTTGCTGCTTCTAATGTAGTTGTGATTATCAAGTCCCTTCCCCTCGAATTGGTTTACCACCCACGTAGTCTTTCCGCATCCGGGGACCTGCTGATCCATTTTATTTTTGGGAAACGCCGAAACCGCGCGCCCCGTTGACCTGTCTCCTTCTGTGATGGCTTCAGCCATATTGAGGATCTTGTCGTTTAGCATCACCCTGGTGCACCGTGCAGTTACAACGATATGGTCACCCGGAGGCGTTTTGAATTTGGGTTTCCGTTGCTGTTCGATATGTCCTCGTCCAGCATCACGAAGCCTGCCGTTCCACTGTGTCGCCATATGATGTTTGATTTTTCCTCTCAGAACAGTAGATGTTTTATTGTCATATATGGCCGCTTCGTCCTCCTCGAGTAGCACCTTAAGCAGATCCTCACTACCAAGGTGATAAGTTTGTAGAATGTTTCTGCAGGTGTTGAGGTTCGCCTCTATGGTGGCTTTTATTAGTGCTTTAAACTCGAGGAAGGCGTTGATCATGTGATCTTTTGACTCCACTACCGGACGAAGATTTGGGTGGCCGGGTTTTCTCGTGGCGGCTGAGGTTTGGGCATGCTTTAGAGATGTTGATTTGTTGGGTAGCTCTCTTGTGTGCTCTTGTTTTATATTTAGTATTTTTCTCTTAGACACTGCGGGTATACTCCGTGCTGCTGCACTTATAGTATATAGGAAGGCGTCTAGTTTGCTCTTTGTTCTGATGTTTTGGCCTTTTGTAAAATGTTTGCCTTTTCTGTGGCCGTTTGCAACTGCAGTCTCTCCGATCCGCTACATATCTCAGGTGTCGCTATGGGATGACCCCAGCTGTCAATGGGGGTGCTCGCTGTAGTTAAGTCGTAACTTTTGAGGTAACTTAGGTTCTCTCCTCTGTTTTCGTATACGACTATCATGTGGGTATTGGAGGCCTTAATGCACCCAATGCGATCTGCGATTTCCCCTTGGTCGTGCAGAACCGCCATAGCATCCACACTAATAATGCGGGATGTGACTGCAGTGTCCTTCTCTTGCTTTCCAAGCTCATTTAGAACCGAGCACGCCTTTGCGAATGGGCTGCTTTCTTCGGTCCATGCGAATAGTAAGATTGTTTTGTTTTTTAATCTCACTATTCGACATCGCTGGTTTGCGACTTTTACCTCCGACAGCGCGTCGTATTTTTGCGCTTCATGCTCGTTCTAAATGTGCTGCCATTCAGCAAATAGGCTAGGCCCGGCGAGATCTTAACAAAGTTTTGGTTTATTGCTGCGCAGAAACCTATTCCCAGTGTCTCCGAGTTGTTATCCATGAAGAAAGCTACTCCTCTTATCCTTATTCCCGGTTTGCCTCTTTCTGCATGTTCCAGCAGCTGGTGTTCGGCTGTCAGATGTACGGACTTCCATCTCTTGCATGTGCCGACATGGAGTCCGCGACAGTGTCTTGGCGGCCCGAGGCTTGTGTGTGTGTATTTGTGAGTGTAGGTGGTGTTATCAGTGTAGTGCTGTTTCGTTTGGCGGCAATTTGAAAGGTGTGTTCTGCAAATGCCAAAATGGTTCTCTCATGTCGTCATCGTGTAGCATCGTAGGTAGGTCGGATTTTGTCAATTTTGTCCCTATTTTGAATTCTAGGTCCAGGCGAGCCGCTTGGAAGCGAGGGCACTCCAGGATGATGTGCCATACAGACTCATTTACCTCCGCGTCACACTCACACTCAGGGCTGTCTTTCAGCTTGAATCTGTGTAGGTATTCCGCGATTCCGCCGTGTCCTGTCAGTACTTGTACTTGCGTGGGCGTCAGCTTTGTTTTCCTCACCACTCGGTATGCTTTTTCAACATCTGGGAGGAATTTCTTTGTGACTGACCCAGTGATGGAGGTTTCGTATCTGTCCTGCCATTTGCGGACAGATTCCTCTCTGATCTTTTTCTTAACGTAACACAGCGGAACTTGGTCATAGTCCGAGGCGCCACCCTCCCCGAGCGCCGCCGACTTCGCAAGCTCGTCTGCCCTCTCGTTTCCGGTCGTTCCGATGTGTGCTCTCAACCAGAACAGTCGCACCTCTCTTCCACTCCGTCGGATCTCCTAAACTTTGTTTTATGGCTTGTGTTAGGGGTGGTTCGCTTTTGGGTTCGCCAGCAGGTCTAGTGAAGATCTTGAGTCACTAAAATGTTTACGACTGAGTCAGTCATCGTTTGGACGAGCTGGATGGCCCTATGAAGCGCGTAGAGTTCTGATTGGAAAACCGTGCAAACTGGGTCCAATTTGAAGGTGGCATAGTTGGACTCACTGCCGCCCTCCCAGCAGGTCAAAGCGGCTCCGACCCTCCCCTCAATCTTGCTTCCGTCCGTATATATTTGAGGACCGGTTACTTGGTGGGAGTTTAGGTTGGGTTAGGTTAGGTTAGAGTTGGGTTAGGTTAGGATTGGGTTAGGTTGGGTTAGGTTAGGTTGGGATTGGGTTAGGTTAGGTTAGGTTGGTTAGGTTAGGTTGGGTTAGGTTAGGTTGGGTTAGGTTAGGTTGGGTTGAGTTGGGATTGGGTTAGGTTGGGTTAGAGTTGGGTTAGGTTAAGGTTGGGTTAGGTTAGGTTAGGTTAGGTTAGGTTGGGTTAGGTTGGAGGTTGGGTTAGGTTGGGTTAGAGTTAGGTTGGGTTAGAGTTGGGTTAGGTTGGAGTTAGGTTAGGTTGGTTAGGTTAGGTTAGGTTAGGATTAGGTTAGGTTAGGTTGGGTTAGAGTTAGGTTAGGTTAAGTTGGGTTAGGTTAGGTTAGGTTAGGTTAGGTTAGGTTAGGTTAGGTTGGGATTGGGTTAGGTTGGGATTAGGTTAGGTTAGGTTGGGTTAGGTTGGGATTAGGTTAGGTTGGGTTAGGTTGGGTTAGGTTGGAGTTGGGTTGGGTTAGGTTGGGTTGGGTTAGGTTGGAGTTGGGTTAGGTTGGTTAGGTTAGGATTAGGTTAGGTTGGGTTAGGATTGGGTTAGGTTAGGTTGGGATTTAGGTTGGGTTGGGATTGGGTTGGGTTAGGTTAGGTTAGGTTGGGATTAGGTTAGGTTAGGATTTAGGTTGGGTTGGGGTTGGTTGGGTTGGGTTAGGTTAGGTTGAGTTAGGTTGGGTTAGGTTAGGTTAGGTCAGGTTAGGTCAGGTTTGGTTAAGTTGGGTTAGGTTGGGTTAGGTTAGGTTGGAGTTAGGTTAGGTTGGTTAGGTTAGGTTAGGATTTAGGTTGGGTTGGGTTGGGATTGGGTTAGGTTAGAGTTGGGTTAGGTTAGGTTAGGTTAGGTTGGGTTAGGTTAGGTTGGGTTGGGTTGGAGTTGGGTTGGGTTGGGTTGAGTTGGGTTAGGTTGGGTTGAGTTGGGATTGGGTTAGGTTAGGTTGGGTTGGGTTGGAGTTGGGTTGGGTTGGGTTGGGTTAGGTTGGGTTGGGTTGGGTTAGGTTGGGTTGGGTTGGGTTGGGATTGGGTTGGGTTGGGTTAGGTTGGAGTTGGGTTGGGTTGGGATTGGGTTGGGTTAAGGTTAGGTTAGGTTAGAGTTGGGTTAGGTTAGGTTAGGTTAGGTTAGGTAAGGTTAGGTTGGGTTAGGTTAGAGTTGGGTTAGGTTAGGTTGGGTTAGGTTGGTTAGGTTAGGTTAGAGTTGGGTTAGGTTGGGTTGAGTTGGGTTGGGATTGGGTTAGGTTGGGATTTAGGTT